>CM053754.1:15567480-15648534 GCA_028658305.1 Pachyuromys duprasi | reverse complement strand
ATGGCTGACTCTTTGACCCTCCCCCATACAAGCCGGGGAGTGACAGATGGGCTAGATCCCAGGGGAGGGCATTGCAGCCAGCCCTGAGGAGACAGGATGAGCTGGGTTTGGATGGAAGGGGAGGAGGTCCTCCCCTGTTGGTGGACTTGGAGGAGGCGGGGAGGAGGGAGATGAGGGAGGGAGTGGGAAGGTGGGAGGGAATGAAGGAGGAGGCTATGCCTGGGATGCAAAGTACCTAACCTGTGATTGATATAAAATTAAATAAATTAATAAAAAAAGATCACCAACTAGCACAATAAAAGAACTAACATTCATTGGCCACTTTTATGTATCAACATCAATGGCCTCAACTCTCCAATAAAAAGACACAGACTAACAAAATGGTTGCAGAAACAGGATCCTACATTCTGCTGCATCCAAGAAACGAACCTCTGCAACAAAGATAAACACTACCTCAGAGTAAAGGGCTGGAAAATATTTTTCAAGCAAATGGACCCAGAAAACAAGCTGGGGTAGCTATCATAATATCTAATAAAATAGACTTTCAACCAAAAGTAATCAAAAAGATGGGGAGGAATGCTACATTCTCATCAAAGGAAAAATCCACCAAGAGGCCATCACAATTCTGAACATCTATGCCCCAAATACAAGAGTGCCTACATTCATAAATGAAACATTATTAAAACTAAAATCACACATCGATCCCAACACCTTAATAGTGGGAGACTTCAATACCCCACTCTCACCAAGGGACAGATCATCTAGCCAGAAGCCAAATAGGGAAATAAAAGCACTCACAGAGGTCCTAATTCAAATGGACCTAATAGATGTCTACAGGACCTTTCACCCAAACTCAAAAGAGTATACCTTCTTTTCAGCACCTCATGGAACCTTCTCCAAAATAGACCATATAGTTGGTCACAAAGCAGGCCTCAACAGATACAAGAAGATTGAAATAATCCCCTGTATTCTATCTGATCATCATGGACTAAAGCTAGACCTCAACAACAATGGAATTAGCAAAAATCCTACATGCACATGAAAACTGAACAACTTGTTGCTCAATGACAGCTGGGTTAAGGAAGAAATAAAAAAGAAATTAAAGCCTTCCTAGAATTCAATGAATATGAAAGTACAACATACCCTAATTTATGGGACACAATGAAAACAATGCTCAGAGGAAAATTCATAGCACTAAGTGCCTTCAAGAAGAAATTTGTGACATCTCATACAAGCCACTTAATGGCCCAACTAAAAGCCCTAAGAAAAAAAAAGAAGCAAACACACCCAAGAGGAGCAGACAGCTGGAAATAATCAAACTCAGGGCTGAAATCAATCAATTAGAAACAAATAAAACTATTCAAAGAATCAATGAAACCAAGAGCTGGTTCTTTGAGAAAATCAACAAGAAAGACAAACCTTTAGCGAAACTAACTAAAAGGCAGAGAGAAACTATCCAAACCAGCAAAATCAGAAATGAAAAGGGGGACATAACTACAGACACTGAGGAAATCCAAACAATCATTAGGTCTTACTACCAAAGCCTATATGCCACAAAATTTGAAAATCTAAATGAAATGGACAATTTTCTTGATAGATTCCATCTACCAAAATTAAGCCAAGATCAGATAGAAAGACTGAATAGACCTATATCCCCCAAGGAACAAGAAGAAGTCATCAACAGTCTCCCTTCCAAAAAGGCCCTGGAACAGATGGATTCCATGCAGAATTCTATCAGACCTTCAAAGGAATGATAACTCCAATTCTTTAAACTATTCCACAAAATAGAAACAAAAGGAACATTACCAAACTCATTCTATGAAGCCACAGTTGCCTTGATACCTAAACCACACAAAGACCCAACAAAAAAAAAGAGAATTTCAAACCTATTTTATGAACATTGTTGCAAAAATACTCAATACAGAATACAAGAACACATCAAAGAAATTATCCACCATGACCAAGTAGGCTTCATCCCAGGCATGCAAGGGTGGTTGAACATACAGAAATTGATCAATGTAATCCACCACATAAATAAACTGCAGGAGAAAAACCACAAGATCATCTCCTTAGATGCCAAAAAAGCATTTGACAAAATTCAACACCCATTCATGTTTAAAGTCTTGGAGAGATCAGGGATACAAGGCACATACCTAAACAAGCCTATAGCCAACATCAAACTCAATGGAGAGAAACTTAAATCAATCCCACTGAATCAGGAACAAGGCAAGGCTGCCCATTTGTTCCATATCTCTTCAACATAGTACTAGAAGTCCTAGCTAAAGCAATAAGGCAACTAAAGGAGATCAAGGGGATACATATAGGAAAGGAAGAGGTCAACGTGTCATTATTTGCAGATGATATGATAGTATACATGAGCGACCCCAAAATTCACCCAGAGAACGCCTTCAGCTGATAAACACCTTCAGCAAAGTGGCTGGATACAAAATCAACTCAAAAAAAAAATCAGAAGCCCTCCTGTATACCAAAGGCAAAAGGGCCGAGAAAGAAATCAGGGAAACAACACCCTTCAAAATAGCCACTAATAACATAAAGTACCTTGGTGTAACTGTAACCAAGCAAGTGAAAGACCTTTTGAAAAAAAAAACACTCCAGTCTCTGAAGAAAGAAATTGAAGAAGATATCAGAAGATGGAAAGATCTCCCATGCTCATGGATTGGTAGGATTAACATAGTGAAAATGGCCATCCTGCCAAAAGCAATCTACAGATTTAATGCAATTCCCATCAAAATACCAACACAATTCTTTACAGACCTTGAAAGAAAGATTCTCAACTTCATATGGAGAAACAAAAACCTAGAATCTCCAAAATGATCCTGTACAACAACAGATCATCTGGAGGTATCTCCATCCCTGACCTCAAGCTCTACTACAGAGCAATAGTAATAAAAATCGCATGGTATTGGCATAGAAATAGAAAGGAGGATCAATGCAACCGAATAGAAGACCCAGAAATAAACCCACACACCTATGAGTACTTGATTTTTGACAAAGAAGCCAAAACCATTCAATGGAAAAAAGACAGCATCTTCAACAAATGGTACTGGTCCAACTGGATGTCTACATGCAGAAAAATGAAAATAGATCCATATTTATCGCCCTGAACAAAACTAAAGTTCAAGTGGATCAAAGACCTCAACATAAAACCAGATACTCTAAATCGGTTAGAAGAAGTGGGGAAGAGCCTTGAACTCATTGGCATAGGAGACAATTTCCTGAACAGAACACCAAGAACACAGGCTCTAAGAGCAACAATCAATAAATGGGACCTCATTAAACTGAAAAGCTTCTGTGAAGCAAAAGACACTGTTGTCAGAACAAAACGACAGCCTTCAGACTAGGAAAGGATCTTCACCAACCCTATAACTGAAAGAGGGCTGATATCCAGAATATATGAAGAACTAAAGAAGTTAAAAAGCAATAAATCAAGCAATCCAATTTAAAAAATGGGGTACAGAGCTAAACAGAAATTTCTCTGTAGAGGAATATAGAACAGCAGAGAAGCACTTAAGGAGATGCTCAATGTCCTTAGCCATCAGAGAGATGCAAACCAAAATGAACCTGAGATTTCACTTTATACCCATCAAAATGGCTAAGATCAAAAACTCAAATGACAGCACATGCTGGAAAGGTTGTGGAGAAAGGGGAACCATCCTCCATTGCTGCTGGGAATGTAAACTGGTATAATCACTTTGGAAATCAATCTGGTGCTTTCTCAGACAACTAGGAATAGCGCTTCCTCAAGACCCAGCAATACCACTCCTATGTATATATCTAAAAGTTGCTGGAGTACACAACAAGGACATTTGCTCAACCATGTTTGTAGCAGCTTTATTTGTAATAGCAAGAACCTGGAAACAACCTAGATGTCCATCAACTGAGGAATGGATACAGAAATTGTGGTATTTTTACACAATGGAATACTACTCATCATGAAATTTGCAGGCAAATGGTGGGATCTAGAAAAGATCATTCTGAATGAGGTATCCCAGAAGAAGAAGGACACACATGGTATATACTCACTTATTTAGACCTATAAGATACGATAAACATAATGAAATCTGTACACCTAAAGAAAATAAAAAAAAAGAGGACCCGGGGTAAAATGAGCAATCCTCACTTAGAAAGACAAATGGGATAGGCATGGGATGTAAGAGAAAACAAGTAACAGGACAGGGTCCTACCACAGAGGGCCTCTGAAAGACTCTACCTAGCAGTGTATCAAAGCAGATATTGAGACTCATAACCAAACCGTCAGCAGAGTGCAGGGAATCATATGAAAGAAGGGGGAGTTAATATGATCTGGAGAGGATAGGAGCTCCACAAGGACCAAACACATCTGGGCACAGGGGTCTTATATGAGACTGTTTCTCCAACCAAGGACCATGTATGGATATAACCTAGAACCTCTGCTCAGATGTAGCCCATGGTAGCTCAATATCCATGTGGGTACCCTAGTAAGTGAAATAGGGACTATCTCTGGCATGAACTCAATGGCAGGCTCTTTGACCTCCCTACCCTGCCATGGAGGAGCAGCCCTGCTAGGCCACATAGGAGGACTTGGCAGCCAGTCCTGAAGATACCTGATAAACCAGGGTCAGATGAAAGGGGAGGAGGTTCTCCCCTATCAGTGGACTTGGAAAGGGGCAGGGAGTGGATAAGAGAAGGAGGGTGGGATTGGGTGGGAATGAAGGAGCATGATTCACCTGGGATACAGAGTTAGTAAAATGTAACTAAAAATAAAATAAAATAATGGAGGAGATAATGGAGAAGAAGAACTTAGGGAAGATAACAGGAACTACAGAGGTAAGCATAATCAACAGATTCCAAGAGTTGGAAGAAAGAATCTCAGGTGTGGAAGATAAAATGGAAGAAATTGATGTAACCATCAAAGAAAATGTTAAATCTAAAAAGTTACTGACAAAATCCATCCAAGAAATCTAAGACAACATGAAAAGACAAAACCTAAGAATAGTAGGAATAGAGGAAAAAGTAGATTCTCGTCTATAAGGCCCAGAAAATATTTTCAAGAAAATCATAGAAGAAAATTTCCCCAATTTAAAGGAGGCCTATAAGCATACAAGATGCCTACAGAACAACTAATAAATTAGACTAGAAAAGAAAATTCCCCTACCACATAAATAAGCAAAACAGTAAGTATACAGAACAAAGAAAAAATACTAAAAGCTTCAAGGGAAAAGGCCAATTAACATATAATGGCAAACCCAGCAGAACCACATCTGACTTCTCAAAAGAGACTATGAAAGCCAGAAGAGCCTGGACAGATATCATGCAGTCCCCAAGAGAACACAGATGTCAGCCCAGACTACTATATCCAGCAAAAGTTTCAGTCATCATAGATGGAGAAAACAAGATATTCAAGGACAAAAACAAATTTAAACAATACCTAAGCTCAAATCCAGTGTTAACAGAAGCTGCTAAAAGGAAAAATACAACCCAAGAAAGCTAACTACATTCAGACAACTCAAGAAATAAATAACCTCACTACAGCAAATCTAAAAGTAGCCTTGCACACAAACACATTACCATACCAACATCAAAATAAAATGATCTAACAGCCACTGGTCATTAATCTCTCTCAACATCAATGGACTCAAATCTCCAATGAAAAGACACAGACTAACAGAATGGATGAGTAAATAAGACCCAAAAATCTGTTGCATACAAGAAACACATCTAAGTCACAAAGATAAACATTACTTGAGAGTAAAGGGCTGGAAGATGGTTTTGCAAGCAAATGGACCCAAGAAGCAAGAAGGAGTAGCAATTCTGACATCTAATAAAATAGACTCACCACCAAAATTAATCAAGAGAGTTAGGGAAGGTCACGTCATATTCATGAAAGCAAAATTCCACCAAAAAGATATCATGATTCTGAACATCTATGCCACAAATACAACGGCATCTACCTCTTAGAACCTTTTCCAAAATAGACCATATAGTTGATCACAAAGCAAGCCTCAACAGATACAAGATTGAAATAATCCCTTGTATCCTATCTGCCCACCATGGACTCTAGCTGGACCTCAACAGCAAGAGAAATTGCAAAAAGCCTACACACACATGGAAACTGAACAAAGACCTCAACTTAAAACCAGACACACTAAATCTGTTAGAAGAAAAGAAATGGGGAAGATCCTTGACCTAATTGGCACAGGAGACAATTTCCTGAACAGAACACCAACAGCACAGCCCCTAAGATCAACAATCAATAAATGGGACCTCATGAAACTGAAAAGCTTCTGTAAAGCAAAGGCCACTGTTGTCAGAACAAAATGACAGCCTACAAGACTGAGAAAGGATCTTTACCAATCCTACATCTGACAGAGGGATAATATCCAGAATACATAAAGAACTTAAGTTAAACATGAAGAAACCAAGTAATCCAATTTAAAAATGCGGTACAGAGCCAAACAGAGAATTCTCAATAGAGGAATATTAAATTGTGATAAACACTTAAAGAAATGCTCAATGTCTTTAGTCATCAGGGAGATGTATATCAAAACAACCCTGAGATTTCAACTTATAGATCAAAAGCTCAAGTGACAACATATGCCGGAGAGGATGTGGATAAAGGGGAACCCTCTTCTATTGCTGATGGGAATGTAAACTTTTATAACCACTTTGGAAAACAATCTGGCACATTCTCAGAAAATTACTAATAGTGCTACTTCAAGACCCAGCTATGCCACTCCTAGGCATATATCCAAAATACATACAAGTATACAACAAGGACATTTGCTCAAACATGTTTGTAGCAGCTTTATTTGTAATAGCCAGAATCTGGAAATAACCTAGATATCCCTTAATGAGGAATGGATACAGAAATTGTGGTACATTTACACAATGGAATGCTACTCAGCAGTTAAAAATTAGGAAATTATGAAATTTTCAGGCAAATGGTAGGAACTAGAAAAGATCATCCTGAGTGAGGCAACCCAGAAACAGAAAGACACACATGGTATATATTCACTTTAAGAAGATATCAGACATGTAATATAGGACAGGCATATTAAAATCTGTACACCTAAAGAATCTAAGCAAGAAGGACACTGGATAAGATGCTCAATCCTCATTCAGAAAGGCAAACAGGGTGGACATTGGAAGAGGGAGAAAACAGGCAACAGTTCAGGAGTCTACCACAGAGGGCCTCTGAAAGGCTATACTCAGCAGGGTATCAAAGCAGATGCTGAGACTCACAGTCAAATTTTGGGGATTGTGCAGGGAATCTTATGAAAAAAGGGGAAGATAGAAAGACCTGAAGGGGACTGGAGCTCCACAAGGAAAGCAACAGAACCAAGAAATCTGGACAGAGGGATCTTTTCTGAGACGGATACTCCAACCAAGGACCATTGATGGAGATAACCTAGAACCCCTGCACTGATGTAGTCCATGGCAACTCAGTCCCCATGTGGGTTCCCTGGTAAGGGGAACAGGGGTTGTCTCCTACTCAGTGCCTGGCTCTTTGATTATCTCCCCCTGAGGGGGAAGCAGTTTTATCAGGCCTCTGTAGGAGGACAATGCAGCCAGTCCTGTTGAGACCTGATAGGCTAGGGTCAGATGGAAAGAGAGGAGGACCTCCCCTATCAGTGGACTTGAAGAGGGGGATGGGAGGAGAAGAGGGAGGAAAGGTGGGATTGGGAGGGGATGGTTGGGTGGCAGCTGGTATACAATGTGAATAAATTATAATAAATTAAAATAAATTAAAAACGAAAATGAACATGCAAAATATAAACTGGAAAATCATTTTTGCAATACATATAGCTGAGAAGCTTTATGTGCTTAGAATATGAAAAGCAGTTGTCCATCAACAACTGTAAGAAAATGTACAACCCAGTAGAACACTGTGCAAAATAGTATTAAAAGCAATCTATATATTCAGTGCAGTCTCCACAAATTTCCCAGAAAATTCATTACAGGAAGAGGAAAAAAAATCTTAAAATTTAAATGGAAGCACAAAAGACTCCAGACAGCCCCAACATCCCTAAACAATAAAAAGACACTGTTGCAGGTATCACTATTCCTGATTTCAACTTGTACTACAGACTCATAGTAAGAAGATTGAATTGAGGACCCACACACAGGGTATAAACACCAATATCTACCTGATTTTTGAGAAAGCTGTCAAAAATATACGACATAGAAAAGTCGTCATCTTTAACAAATCGTGTTGAGACAACAGGCTATCTACATGCAGAAGTATGAATCGATCCTCTCTTTCACTCTGCAGAAAAAAACAGTTCTAAATTTAAATATTAAGACTGAACCTATGAAGTTCCTTGAAGAAAAGTAGAAAGTACATTTCAGGATATACACTCAGGAAACAACTTTCTGAATAGTGCCCCTGTTGTCCAGCAAACAGACCAACAATCCACAAGCAGGGATTTGTGAAATTAGAAAACTTCTGTGCCACAAAGGAAACTGTTAACTGAGCAATAAGGAAGCCTGCAGAAGAGAAGCTCATTACCAAATACGTCCGACAGAGGACTGATGTCTAAAATAGACAAGGAACTCAGAAATTAAATACCTAAAATCAAGTAACTTAGTTAAAGAGGACTACAGTATTGAACAGAGAGTTCTTAGAAGAAGAAATACAAGTGAAAATGGCTAAGAAATACCATAAATATATTCACTATTCTTATACATCCGGAAAACAAAATTTAAAACAACTTGGAGATTTAATTTTACCCAATTTAGAATGGCTAAGATTAAGAAAACAAAAGACAACACACACTAAGAAGGATGGGGAGAACTAGAAACTCTCATACACCATTGCTGGAAGTGTAAACTTATTCAGCCACTATGAAAATTATGAGAAATGCAGTTTCTCATAAAGCTAGAAATAGATTACCATATGACCCCACTATACTAATACTGGGAATACAGACAAAAGACTTTCGATTGTAGAGACAGAAGCTCATCCAAGTTCGTCACTGTTCTATTAACAATAGCTAGGCTGTGAAACTGCCTATGTATCCATTATCTGAGGAATAGATAATGAACACATACTACATACATATGTGTATATATATGTATATATAAATAAATAAAGTTTTATGTATTGTGTGTATATTCAAATTTTATACAGTGGTAATAAAGAATGAAATTTTAAAGTTTTTAGTAAAATGGATAGAACTGTGAAGTGGAATTTTCTGGTTTCTTTGAAGACTAAGTTGAGTTATGTAATGTTTTGCCTGAGGCTGGCCTGTGAGAAGGCATGTGATATTTTGCTATGAGCTGTCTAATGCAAGGGTCCTGACTTTGGTGAGTTGACAACATCTGTGGATGGACTCTGAGGAGAGGAGAAATATCAAAGCCCACAGACAGTGAGACATCAGTTTTTGAATTGACATCACTGCGCTGATCTCTGAAGATCAGACATACTTTGACACTTGACTTCTCAAAGAGAAACGATACAGAGAACTTCTCAGGGCAATCCAACTGAGTCTTGTGGCTTTTGCTGACTTGACTTGTCCTGATCTTGGTGTTAATTTTATGCTGATTCATATTGCTGTTTGGTGTTTACCTTTGTACTGGACTGCTGGTTTCTAGACAATGATGAGTAGACTTATCCCAAAGAACTACTTGTAAAAAGGTCTACAATCCCCTTTACTAGTAACTTTCTTTCTCCCCTACCTCTGGTCAGTGGATGGAAGGGAAGTAGAAGCATTTGGGAACCCTAAATAAAGTCGGTTTGGTAAAAACGCTAAGTCAATAGAACTTGAAAACATTATAGTGAAAGATGCAACCAGACCCAGAAAGACAAACAGAACATTTTTTTAAAAAATCACAGATGTGTGGGACAGGCTGTTATAACAATTCAGACTCACTAAGTAGCTACTGGATTCTATTCTGAAGGTATTTTACGTTGTCTTTCACGTCAACTAAAACTATTAATTCATATTTTGGCAAGGTACCCAACTTAGAAAATTATCATTAGTGGTATTGAGATAAGAGTTTATATGTTTCCTCACCCCCAAAATACTTTGAAGCACTTTTCACTTAAGGAAAAAAATGCTGAAGTAGTGTGTGTCTTTGTGGTCCAGTTTTAGGAGGACTGGTTTTATTGTTTTATTTTACAAATAATTAATTATTTATTTTCTATGTCTGTGTAAATGCCTGCATGTATGTGAAACACAGGCATGTCTGGTGGACTCAGAAGCTGAAAATGATAGTACATGATCCCCTGGAAATGGAGTTACAGGAGGTGGTGAACCCTCTGCCGTAGGTGTTGGGAACCACACTCAGATGCTTGAGAACACAGCAAGCACTCCTAACTGCTGAGCCGTCTCTCCACCCCTAGTTGGACGTGTTTTAGACTTGAACAAGATAGCCAAGTACTCTGAAGTATGTCTGCAATCTGAACACTTAGGAGGCTGATGCAGGAGGATCATGAGTTGGAGTCTATTCTGGGCTACACAGGGAGTTTGAGGTCACTCGGAGGTTGCATGGTAAGAGCCTTTCTCAAAGAAAAGTGAGCAAGAACTAGGTATGAAGTATGTACTTAACACTTTGAAATAGAAAAATGTTGCAGTGGAAAAGAACAGAGTCCTTTGACTCTGTTAAACTGGAGCTGATTGCTAGTTTCTGGACTGATAGCCCCCAGGAGCCCTCTCAGGGCTTCCTGATAACTCCACAAGCCAGAACGGTAAAATGATGCTCTTTCTTTTCAAAATAAGTAAGTTAGGTTAAGGCTCTGTTCCACAGGAAAACTATCATTTTGTTTGGCCTATCTTCAGATGCACCTTGCAGAAGTCATTCATGTTTACTTTCGTGAAGGTTGTGGTGTGACATAAACCTTTGGAAGCAGTACAAAGTTAAGGAAAAGAGTACTATGAATGGAATAACTTAAAGTTTTTGATGACAGGAGAACGTTGACCTATTAAAATAAAAACAACATATTGCAAAATAGGAAGTATTTTTTTAAAGGTAAAAATCCGAGACACTTGAACTTGGATAAAGAGCCACTCAGTTTACAGGAAGGCTGGCATGAGAAATGTGGTGCTTCCCAGAAGACAGGCTTCCTACCAGTCCAAGTCTGGGGACAGTGAATGAAAAGCTTAAAGCATGTGGTTGGGTCATTGTTTCTGTGAGACCCTGTTCACCGTAGGGTAAAGGACTCTAGCTGAAACCAATCATAACAGATGCAGAACAGCAAGGAAATTGAAAAAAGCATATTGTCTTCTGGCTTGGTGGCTCATGTTTTCAGTCCATCACGTGGGAGGTTAAGGCAGGGGAATGGCTGCTGATTTCCTCAAGCTCAGCCTGGATGACAGTGACTCAAATAATAATGGTAATAGTAATAATAATAATAATAATAATAATAAATAATAATAAATGTAGTTTTGAAATGTTTGAGTAAATACTTAAAACACTGGAGGAAAGGCATGACAGGTGTGGTGAGGAATAATTGGTAGGTAATCCAGTGTGTTCTGCTTTATATCATATTTTAAATTTATCTGGTGATATCCCTGTTGTAACAGACTTGGTATTTGATTAATATTACTTACAAATTCAGGCCCTTGGCATGTGTGTGTGTGTGACTGAGGGGTTACAGCTTCTGAACCTCTTGGTATGTAAATACTGCTGAGGACATGGTTAAACATGTTACTTCAAGGACTAGGAAGAGAGGGGAAGGTGATGAAGGTAGAATCCTGAAAAATGTTTACTTTGGGAAATTAAAACACTAGTGAAGAGGGTCTAGAGACATGACTCAGCTGTGAAGAACATGTAAGACTTTGCAGAGGACCCAAGTTTAGTGCCCGGCACTGACACTGAACAGTTTATCACCACCTCCTCCTTCAGCTCTTGGGAATCTGAGGCCCTCTTCTGGCACGTGCAGGCACCTGCACACACATAGTATATACATACATATCATATGCATGAATAGATAAGATAAAGATAATAAGTAAATAAACTTGTAAGAGAAGGAATATTAAATGTCTGAAAAGTAGAGGGAAGAGTAAAAGTGGAGAAAAGTTGGCAAGACTTAAGAGAGGTGAGAATACTGTGGAGGCAGCGAGCTATGAAAGAAAATTTACAATACTATGTAGATGCCAAAATTAAAGAGGACTCACATAATTCCATTTTAATTTCACCTTCAGAAATTAGCAATGGATGCCATTTTCTATGGCCAATAAATGATAGCAGTAAGCTGTTTTTCCAATAGCTTTAAGGAGAAAGAGAAAAAAAAGTGAATTTCTAAAACATAAAATAACTGTTTTGGGAAACTCAACACCTCCATGTGTATGCTCACACAAGGAAAAACAAAACAAAACAAAACAAAAAACCAAACAGACAAATCTCAAAAGCTTAATTTTTGAAGAAGAAGGTGTGTCTCTGATGGAGAAACAGAGCCCAGTAGCTATCACCTGGATGTGAGGTGGGGCTGGTAATGGCAGTGTCCCGCCTTTTGACATGGAGGATGAGTTACCTGCTTCTAAATGCCACAGAGACACCAAGACGTGCCTGCACAGCAAGCCTGGCTTATTGCTACTATTTTTTTTAAATGTAGTTTTCTTTCTTTCTTTTCTTTTTCTTCTTTTTTTGGAAAGGAGATAGAAGCAGGAGGAAAGGGAATGACGATGGAGATATGAGACAGCTTCAGAAAGGGATGCACGGTAGCATATGGAGACAAGGAGAGACAGAGAGCTTGCAGCAGATGGCCTCTGTTTCAGCGATGCACCAGGAAAGAAGGTCATCTGTTCAGAATGAGGACGGCATGGCTGAGAATGAGGCATCAGAAATGGAGGAAGTGCCGGAATGTTTATTTTTCTGGAGAGAAAATCAATGCAAAGTCCAGAGATGCTCAGGACATGAAGGTTCTGAGCAACATGAAGTCTAAGGAGAGATGATGAAACAGAGTTTACCAGGCTAGGCTACAACTGCCTTCCAAAATCCTGAATGGACAAGCAGCCTACACAAATGTGTAACTGGTCCACTCTGGGTGCTGTGTGTGGCTTAAGGCTACTGTCAAGAGTATTTCTACATAAATATTTCTAAAAATAATATTTCTAATTTTATAAAGGACAGCTTTCAGTGGCTCTTATGAATCTTGGGACCTGGAGAACCCCCAAGAAGATGACCAAAATAGTAAAGAGCAGAGATAATTGAGGGAGAAGTGTGGATGCAGGAGCCAAAGCAAAGGTGGAAAGATGCAGGGCCAAGGAAGCAACAGAGAAGTTAGAAAGTGTGGTGGGCTCTGCTTCACCACTGCTGTCTTTGAGGAAGCTACCCTCAAACTCTTTCTTTCCAGATGAAGATTGAGGAGCTAGGTACAATAGCAGCAAAAACGTTGATGTTTTCTGGAATTTTGCCTTTCAACCTTAATTTTGATGGAGCATATGAAATGTCTACAATTTTGTTTAGAAGTTGTTGTTGTTAGTGATGAATAACATACTGATGGTATTGGTCTTTAATTTGCACACATGTTTGGGCATGTATATGAAACTACAGCTGTTTCCTTTGGAAAAGAAGTTCACCATGTTGAATTGGCATCATATAGAAATTAACAGCCACACTGGTCTAGAAATGACTTTCTCCCAAAATATGGATGGGTAACATTCTGTGTTAAGTATTTAGGATTTTAACAACATGGATTTAATTGCATCAATAAGAATTAATAAGATATTCTTTACATGGTGAAATGGTAGCATTGTGGTAAGGAAAGAAATGATTTTATGGAGTGCTGATGTGAGTTGCATCTCAGAAGGAAATGAATCCACAATGGTCAACAAAGGAGGCTAGCATAGAGACATTCATGTCAAGACCCTGGGAAATGAAACAGCTAAGAAAATGTGGTAACTGTTGTAATTTTGGCCACTAATAAAGGTTCTCAAATTATTGTCTGGATGAAAGAATTAAGGAAGAAAAATGTAATATGGCAGAAGAAACTCATGGCAGAAAGTGAAGAGCAGCACTTTAGGTGAGAGTTCCAAAGCCATGGAGAGGTCTTTGAAGACAAAGAACATGAAATTTGAGAGCAAAGGTTTCACATGAAAGTTTAGAATGAATAACCTGGCCTAGAAGAATCTGTCTGAGGCTAATGACTCTGCCACAAGCAGGAACATTCTCCAGAGCATTGTGATCAGAAAAGCCAGTCCTGGATGGAGTGAGGAAAATGGTGCTCATCAGAGATCAAGAGAATGGGGAGATGCTGGTGAAAGTGCATGAAGTTTCTGTTCTACAAAGGGAAGTCTATGGGATCTGTCACACTACATAGCAATGCAATTAGTCACCCCATAATCTTCCCACATACACACAGAAGCATATACATGAATATATATGTATGTGCATGTGTATGTATGTATTATACATATATATTCACATGTAGCTAAAGTATGTATGCCTTAAATACTTGTGCAGCAAAATGTTTGTGAGGTGATATATATTAATTGGCTTGATTCAATCATTTAATGATATATACATATGTTCGACTATTTTATTGTACCCCAATTATGTTCAATCTTTATTTACAAATTCAAAATAATGTTAAGAGAATGGAAAAGTTGGAAACTTGAATTTTGCAAGTACAATTAGATGCAACATTTAAAAATTCTATCTATGTTCACAATGAGTTAAGCTAACATACTCAAGCCAGAGTTAAAAACAGGAGTGATAAAATTGATTAAATCAATCAGCAAGTGATGGTGCTTGGATGTGTGAGCCTTGGGACCCTTCTCAGAGCACGAACCCCATGATGAGAACATTGCCTTTCATGCCAGGTGATGCCAGCTTGCTCTTTAGTTGTACATCTTCCTCCCCCACCCCTTGAAACCCCAGACAGTGTCCTTGTCTCACTCTACAACAGACTTAGCTGCAGAGAACCAAGGATGTGGTCATCAGCAAGACTCTATCCTTACCAGCTAAGAATGAGTTTTCAGTTAGGCTTTATGGATAGTCCTCTGTCTTTCTCTAGCCATACTGCAAGCCCATCCTTTAACACCAGATCCCCTGATTATCAGCCCTCATGTCACTCATTTTTCTACTCCACTGTGGTGATTGCAATCATTTAGGTAATTCTTTACCTTTTACAGGGGCAGAGCCCAACTCCATGGAACCTCTATTCACCATGGGCACAGCTTTGTAATAGTCTGGACCCACAGAATGGCAATAGCCAAGACAGAGATGTTTTGCTTTGGTATTCCTGGTTCAAACAGAACTGGCCTTTCCTTCAGAAACAGTAGGCTCAAGACCCACAGTTGAAAAAAATTTTAAATCCGACTAGAAAGATTAATATAATAGTGGATATAGCTTAAAAATGTAGCCTGAATTATGTTAATGTCTTATCAATGAGGTCATAAAATGCAATTCAAATTTTTTATTTTATTTTATATTTTCTGTAGAAAGAGCCCATGTATACATTGAAACCAAGAGCCTTACCAAAGCCTAAAACAGCTTCAGAGTAACTCTAAGAGCTTCCTTTTTACTTCTCAGAATTTAATTACAGAATGATCTCAATGATGAGAAAGAAAAGAGAGCTGGGTGGTGGTCCAGCAGGTGAAGTGTTTGAGCACAAAAATCAGGAAGTCTGATCTCTAGAACCCTCATAGAACAAGAGTCCGGAGCCTGCTTCTGCACTCCCTAGCTGTTACAGAGAAAAGGCAGCTGAGACTGGTGAGCCACAGAATGTCCCAGGCTAGCCAACACGATATACATAGCAGAATAAGGGAGCTGCTCACAGTAGAAGGTGAAACCCAACATCCAAGGTTATCTTCTGATGACTGCAAGTACCCTATGGCAAGCATATGCCTGCAACACATAGATAGGCACATACACACTTGACACAAATGCACACACAGGATGGCAGAAAGCAGAAATGTAGAGAGATGCAGAGACAAAAATAAAATGGAATTTAGAATAACATGGCCAAAGGAGTGTCTCAGACACCCCATACCCCCAAAAAAGAATATACCTCCTTTTGTGAGGTTGTCCAATTCTGGGGCTTTCTCTTTCCATCTGAGAAATTGGACACCAAAATGATGAAGAAGAGAAGGTAGGGCTGTGTCTCCACATATCACACAAAGCCCCACCCAGGAGGAATCCACCACCACCATCTGTTTTGTTGTTGTGTGTATTTTTTTCTTGCTCTCACTTTCTCTCTGTCTCCCAGGCTGCCAAGTTTTGTTAAAGATATTTTTGAAAACATGCTGATTGGCTCTGCCACAAATTTGTGTTCTCTAACCCCTCTCTGTGGCTCAGCAATCCTTCTTTTCATCTCTTGTTAGCTCTGTTTACTCCTTGTCCCTGCCTTTGCGTCCAGTGGAATGAGAAACAGGTTGGCTTCCCAATCACTCAGCAAGTCTTGGTTGAGGACCTACATCAAAGCCCAGAATCCCAGGTCCTGTCAGAGATTTGACCTCAAGACGCTCAACAGCATTATGAGATAAACAATCTGAGGCAGCCCACACACACATGCACACATATGCCTACTGTGTGCCAAGCACGGCAGTAAATGCCAAAGAATTGGAAAGAGGAATTTGACATGGGTTCTGTTCTCCCTGAAGAATTTGATTCACAAATATTATGCAAATGGATAACTGCAACCCAAAGTCATCTCTCCTTAATTGGGGGGTTGGACACTGGTGCTAAGTTCACCTCAGGGGAGCCTGGAGCTGTCTGCAAGCATAGCCCTGGCTTCCACATAGATCCCCCTTGCTCCTAATTTAGACCCCCCTCCCATCTGCAGATATTTCTACATTAAAACCAAAGTGAATATGAGATTATTTTAAATGATTAAAACCTTGGCCCAAGCAGCTAGCCAGAACATGTTGTTCCTTAGTTAGGAGCTGTCAGAGTCACTTACAAACAAAGCCGAACAAAGTGTTAAACAAACATACAAGCAGAGCAGAAGGGGCAGTTCAAATATCGCCAGGTAACCCAAATCCTCTGTGGGTCTGCAAAGCCCACATCTGCAGTCTCCGAGCAGCCACAATGCTGATTAGCTTTTTAATCTTACCCCAGCAAGGATGGAAATTTTTCCTGTTGCTGAAAGACACGAGGAAACCATTACTTCTTTGTAAAGACAAATATCCATTTCAGTGAGTAATTTAAAGCACTCACTGGAGTGAACATGTGTGGGTATTTGGCAGAGAGCGGGAAGTACTAATAAAATAACTTCTCTTTAGCTGGGCTTTTCCAGCCGAAAGGCAGAATTAATGGTGTCTCCTTTCTGGTATTTACCAAATTATAGATGCTTACAGTTGATCAACTGTTAGAAATTTAAAAAAAAAATTCAATGGAAGAAGGAAGGCTGCAGAAATATGTCTCCATTTTCTCTTCTGACTTAGAATGTCATTATGATCTAATGAATGTACTTGATGTCAACCTTGCTAATGACTCTGTCTTTCATTATTGAGATATGTCTGTACCTGAATGTCCCTGGGATTGTCTCACTTGTATACATTTGACTCTGACAGTTTCTTCCTTTAGGGTTTGATTATTTTTTCTAGAGAAAATAGAATGCATTTGCATCATTGAAGAATATGATTTTATGATGTTGGTGGGTCTAAGAGAAGGTAAGCTTGGTAACTCAGGAGCATTAGGAATCTCTTCCCGCAACCCATTCATCTTTTCACCTGTCCTTCTTCCTGCTATAGTGCTGAGCAGGAACATCACTTAGTGCATGGAGTCAGTGTGGTGGCTGGCTGCTGTGAGGGAAAATCTTCCTTAGTGGAGCTTACTCTTTCTCTCACCAAGAAGATTAATATGACAAAGGCCAAGAAAATTAGATAGAATTAGTGAAGCCAGGAGAGAGAGAAGAAAAACCAGAGGGTGGCTTTTCTTAATACAAGTGAAGCACCTGACATCCTGTCTGTCTCCTCGTAGCTGCTCAGCAAACACAGGTTACATGACTGAGTCAGGATTCCCTACGGCAGAAGATGGTGGCTCTTGGCAATCGTATGACTTCAACTAATTTTTGTCCTAAAAATTTGACTTCTCACTGTGTGTGCAAGTTCACAAATGAGTAAGGAATTACACATACATGAATCCATGCATACATACATACATCCTGTTAATTCCTTTTGTCTAATCCAGCTTCATCCAACAGATGAGAAGACTCTGTGAGGATGTATTCATGCAGATAGACTTAGAAATTCACACATATATAAAATGTATTACGACCACATCCACAACCCCTGATTTCCCACTCCTACTCCCTCTGGTACCCCTCAATTTCCACTTCCTATGTCATGTCCTCTTTTTCCATTAGTTTAACCCAACTTCGTCCATGGGGGAGAAGACCTTTATGACGGCTCTTGTGCCACTGTTCTGTCAACCTCATATCCCTCTTGAGGTCTTTAGAAATCATTCAGCGACATTCATGATAGTGTTATAATTAACAAAAGTAATTTTCTCCAATATTTCCCCCTCCATTCTGACCTATTATAATGCACTGTCTTGTATCTTAGGCTAAACAACTCACCCACTTCCTGTGACCTTCTGCCATTAGCTGTCTAAAGCCCATGATTACTCCATCGTGGGAGCAGATTCAGGGCGTGACTCACTTTCCTTAATCCACTCAGACAACTGGATTTTTCTATGGATGTAATCACCTCTCTGTTCTTGCCTGACGTTCTTTTCTCTGTTCTCCTGTTCATTCCTTCTGGCAAAGGTGACTTAAACTGACCCTTTCATGCTCAGGAGAATTTTAAAGGAGCAGATGTTTTCTTAGTATCACCGTGATGCAATTTCATTGATCTGTAGCTATTACAGCATTACATACCAATTGCACTATCCCCCAAACTGCACCCAAAGCCCCTCAAAGGTTTGTTTGCACTTAGATCTCATATTTTTATTTAAGTTTTTTGTTAAGGGAAAAGAAAAAATTGTAGGAGGGGCAGAGAGAGGAGGAAGGGACAGAGGGAGGGAGGATGCAAGATTAAACACTCTAAATGCACTTCCAGCTTTTAACTATAGAAATTATTTCTTTTCACTCGGTTCTTTACAGCTCTGAAATTTTTCATAGCAATTTTAAGGGTACATATAGTTCATGAAGTATTTCCCTATAGATCACTGCAATGGTACATAGATATCCTCAGATAAATACTTTGTAATGCTATTGGGCAAAATTATCCTCATGTTAGGCATGCAGTTGACTGAGAAAAGAGTTGTATTCCTACTTCAGAGGGAAGGCCTCGCGTAGCACAGCTGTTGCATAGAGAAGCCAAATTGCGGTTCAGATGCTGCATACGTAATAAAACATTAAAGCTTCATCCTCGACCTCAAACACTGAACACTGAGTTTGCTCTGATGTTTTCGTGTCTGGAAGGGAGGAAGGGAAGGGCCTGGCACTATGGAGTACAGCACAAGGGTTGCTTTGCAGAGATCCCTGATGAAGGCTGCTGTCAGAAGGTGTTCAGCTTCCATGGTTTCCCTGTTATGGTGACAGAAGCTCAGCTCCAGCCCCTGCTCTCCTCAGAACAAAACAGAACATATGGCGTGAAGAGTTCAGGGAAGATCCAAAGTCCCTATATTATGAAACTGATGAAGTTTAGGATCCTGAATCCGTGATCTCACAGGGGAAACATCTTGCCAAGAGGTTAGGAGCTTTAAGTCCACTTACGAAAACCTGTGGTGAACTCCTGATGTGTACTAACAGGGTCCTGGTATTTCTAAAGTGAAATAAAAGTAAATTAACAGTCACAGGAATAAACAAATCTCTCAGGAGATGTCCAGGACACAAACCCAAATCCAGCCTCCAATTCACAGTAGTGGCTGTGAAGTAAGACCTCCCGGTTCTAGACTGACAGATCCAGCTGAGGTAAGGCGAAGAGGATAAAGACAACGGGGATGGGACCCCAGCAGAGTGAGGGGAGCAAAAGGGAGGGAGAGCGGGATTGGGAGGGGACGAGGGAAGGGGCCACAGCTGGGAAGCAAAGTGAATACATCCTCATAAAAAAGAATAAAAGAAGAAGAAAGCAGAGCTGACTGCCAGATAAACCTAGGACAGGTAGGGCAGACTGGGCCACCACCTACTGTCACCATAAATCACTCTATATTTCCCTTTGAGCAGAAAATACGTGGCTTAGAAGGTTTGTTCTGTGTACGCCACTCCTGAAGCCCAAACCTGGTGTGTAGCCCAAATATGGTGATATCAAGTGTTGGCTTGGTTGGTATACTTTCATGTTCTTTTCAATCAAGAGGATATAGACTTTTTCTTCCCTATTGCCAACTCATTCTGGAGATTTAGTAATAAGAATTTTAAAATATCATTGGCTTAGATAGGTAGTATGGTGGTTTCCATGAAAAACATTCCCCCTAGGGTTTGGGATTTGAAAGTTGGTTGGCCCTTAAATAATGTTGCTGTTTGATGAGGAGTGCCCTCCTACAGTAGGAACAATGCATTGAGGACAAGCTTTGAGAGTTTAGAGCTTTACAAACTTCATTATAGCTCCTCCCCTTCGCACTCTCTCGATCTGTGAGTCAAAATAAACTTCTATAAGTCACTTTACATTATGGTGTTTTGTAACAGCAACAGAAACATAAATAATACAGAATATTTTTGCATGTTGATACAGTCGAATGCCAATGGGGGGGGGGCAGAGAGTGAAACATGTTGGTTTCAATGAGAAATGATGCCACAAAGGATCATGTATTTGAACACGTGGTTTCCAGTTGGAGACAGTGTTTGAAAGCCTAATATTATTATCAACTTTCAGAAAGCAAAGCTAGGCAAATAAGTTTCAGCTCTCTCTTGTATGAATAGACTAGAGTATGCCTGATTTTCTGCCTTTCCGTATCTAGTGTGATGGGTACAAAGCAATCAGATCCATATCTTGGCCTCTAAGGATATGACCAGGCCATATAACCCTGCACAAGTCATGCTCTTAAGCAACATTGAGCTCGTCTTTGATCAATCCTTTTGTATGAGGCTTTGCAATTTCTACCTTGAGCAGGAGCCCATGGCTAAAGGAACGGAGCAACCTAGCCTTACTTAGGCCTCTCTCACTCAGTAATTGTTACGCAGAATCTCTGAGCTTCAGCTGTATCCCATGGAAGAGGACATAGCATCACCTACAGCCTGTTCACCATCTATAGAGCTATCAAGCCTGTGGATTATCACTGCAGTGACATTACCATTGTGTCACCTTTCCTTATTTTCATCACAGCCTGCATTAAGTCACGGCAGTATATCCCTTGCATGTGTTAAGACACAGCAGGGTTGAGAGGAGTAGCTCTTGAGGAATTGACACACCCAGCCATTCAATAATGCCTGCACTTACATTTTTCCTTTACAGACTTCTGGTATGCCAAGAAACAGAGAGAGCTCATAACCCCAGGTTTTCTGATAAGGAACATTTCTTATTTTTTCAGCTTTGTGCAGAAACACAAAACTCTCCCAAGCTGATACCTTCTCCTGGGAACACTAAAAGAACACTTGGCTGAACTGCAGGCCGTGCTTCTTTCCCATGGAGGCAGGTCATGGGAGCGTGAATTCAGGGACAGACTTGCCTTGCCCTGACTTAGTTCATGGTCACTTATGACTCATAGTAAAACCAGTCAGGACTCCAGTCCATTAGATATTGGCTGTGGCTACAATGATCTTAGTCACAATACAACAGATTAAGGCTCATCTTCTGAGGAAAGCACCCGTAAGAAAAAGACAGATTTTACAGTTGAGACCCATGTGTACTCTCAATAAGTATCAAATTAATATTTTCAGTTAGTTCTGCCTAGTAATCCCTGTAGGTCTGTGGAAATATTATGTGATGTCAATAAGATCCTGGATGACAGGTTTTCAATGATGATTTTCAGATTTATTATCATTTAAAACATTTAAATTACACATTTATTTATTTGTTTATTTATTTATGCGTGTTTGTATGTGTATGTGAGGGGGTTACTTAGGTGCCACATGGCATGTGTCGAGGTCAGAGATCAATCTTAGGAGTCAGTTCTCTCATTCCCAAGGGCCCCAGGATTAGAACTCAGATAATCAAGTCTGGCAGCAGCTTCCCAGCCTTCATCTTCATTTTTAATTATAAAAATGAGAGAATATATTCCAAGCTATCCAAAACCCATCTTCTAGCCTCAAAATGTCACGTGATGTCATCACTCTGGCCACAATGTGAACCTGGTATCAGTACCAAATGCTCACATTTATTCAGAGCTCTCTCTCTGGTGTTAGGAGATCATGTCCTGCGTTAACGAGACAGCGCTCATCAGATGTCTGTTATTGAGCTCTTGTGGATTCTTTTGCTAATTATGAAGACAAAACTTCTTTTTTTACAGTGATAAGCTATAATTGAAAGATATTATTACAGACTAAGATTTTAGCTTCATAATTTATTTAATAGATCCAGAATGTTTTGACATCATGAAAGTGACGTGTGGTGGAATACTGTTTTACATTAATTGTCACAGGCTAATGAGAAAAGAACAGAAGTAGACTTAGTATATCATATATTTTGTACCAAGTGAACAGTAAATGATATCACAGAACATGGTAAAACTTACAGAGGGTTTATAGTTCAAGTAAAGAATTATGACTGAATAATTAAATTATACCAGAGCACTTTGCATATCATACATAATATAAACAACTAAACTTCAAGAAATTCAAGCATAGCTGTAAATACAATCCATGTTGCCCACAGGTTTTCTGTGCAAATCTGTCTTTATATAACACAATTTAC
Organism: Pachyuromys duprasi; assembly: GCA_028658305.1. NCBI lineage: Eukaryota > Metazoa > Chordata > Mammalia > Rodentia > Muridae > Pachyuromys > Pachyuromys duprasi. The sequence goes on along the minus strand of CM053754.1, from coordinate 15,625,855 downwards.
AGCAGTTCTGGAGGATTAGACAGAAATAAACAATGAAATTTTTTTCATTAAATTATATTTCAAAATTATTTTTAGTTTAATTTTGGGTGAATTGCCACACAAGTGGGCCCATTAAAACCATGAGTTGTGGCTTCACATTGTTATTTTTTTCAAAAAGGAAAAGTGATTACAGTGATGGCTGAGAGTCAAGGAATGATCCATTGGGCTCAACGTTACAAATACACAAGTTGACAGAAAATGAAATAATGCCTATATGTACTTTTTTATATGATTAAACCCATATAGATCATTCAGCTCAGAAAAACAGTGAAACATTATCTGTCACATTAAATTATTTTGAATAGTTATGGATGCATATTTTACTTGGATATAATATGTTTAGATATTTTACAATGTCAAAGTGACCAGCATGCTTGAACACACTCAAATAAAATACAAGGCCAAGAATTAAGAAAATGAAGAAAGCTGATGATAATATTTACATGCAATGTTTATTACAAAAATCCTTCACCTCCCTTCAGTACTAAGAAGTCTTAATGCATAAATTTCTGGTTTTGATATTAAATTTTCTAAAATATTCACACATATGCTTTAGACATTATTGTTTTTACTTTAAATATATGTTTTGATCCTGAATTAATATTTATTTTAAAATGATGAGTCTATATAGTCAAAGTCATACAAATACTAAGAAATGGGATGAGGATGTTTAATAATAAATGAATGAAAATTTTCTCCGCCCCCCACAGTAAAGCCAAATACACACAGACAGTTAACAATAATAATGAGTTTTGGTTGTGGAAAAGTTGACCTGTAGTTCTGATTCTTTGACACTAATTGAATAATAAAGTCAGGAATCTAATGATGTTGTAGTTCATCATGGTGATGAAAGGTCACCTACACCTACACAGGAGTCAAGGCATTGATGGAAGATGTTTCAGCAACTGCTTCATGAGGACAACTCACCCTCCACTTCTAATGAGATATTGCAAGGACTACTGAGAAGTGCATTTTCTATGGGAAATGTTTGTTTCCTCTCCCTGTAGTCCACCTTACTCTTCCCTTCATTCTCTTTCTTATTCTTCTTCTGTCCTTCTCTTTTTCTCTAATCTCCTATTTTATTCCTATCTTCTACCCTTTCTTCATGCCACACATCCCTGACGTCTTTCTCCATTTTTAAAGTAATTAATTTTTATATTAATCACAGGTTATGTTCTTTTTATCCCAGCTGTAGCCCCCTCCCTCATTCCTTTCCAGTCTCCCCATCCCTCCCTCATCTCCTCCCTGCCCCCTCCAAGTCCACTGATAGGGGAGGACCTCCCCCCCTTCCATTTGACCCTAGCTTATCATGTCTCTTCAGGGCTAGCTGCAATGTCCTCTTCTGGGACCTAGCTAGGCTGCTCCTCCCTCAGTGTGTGTGTGTGGGGCGGTAGTCGAAGAGCCAGCCATTGAGTTCATGACAGAAATAGTCCCTGCTCCCCTTACTAGAGTACCCAGTTGGATACTGAGCTACCATGGGCCACATTTGAGCAGGGGTTCTAGGTTATATCCATACATGGTCCTTGGTCATCTTTCTCCATTTTTAGTGTCATGTCTTCTAAGTAGAACGCTTGGCCTTCATAGAGTGCTGTCAGTTTTCTTGGTAAAAAAGGGGAAAAAAAGAATATTTCCCTGGTGTCTCCTTCTTCAGAGAATCTAAATTGTTTAGTGCTGAATGGCAGTATCTTCTGGAAAGAAAGAATATGGCACCAAAGCGTAAGCTCTATTTAAATAAAAACATATTTATCGAGCATGTACAATGTGTAAGGGCTAGAAATGTAAGCAAAGAATAGAAAAGACTCAAAGAGTCTTTGTCTTCAAATTAACTGTACAATCTTAAGCTATAATGTCAGCTAAATCACAGATTAAGGTGACTACAGATAAAAAGCAATGAGGTTCATTTGTGCAAATGAATAGTGGAGACAAAGCTGTGAGAAGATGGCATAGTGTTGGAACTGTATCAAAACTTCGTGAAGATTCACACATTTGGTGAAGGCAGAATGCCATGAAATGAGTGTTGAGTTAAGGATTATAGGAGTAAGCTATTCTGATCAATCATACACTGGGCAAATGAAAAGTAAAATGTTCTGACAAGAACCTGAAAGCACTGCTAAAGGCTTCCATTCAGAGAGATTGTGTCAGTAGCGAGACTAATTAGGTAACCTGGCAGTGAATCTAGCTCTCTTGCCTTATTGCCCTTTTGCTTGTATATTATAGTTTCTGATGTTGTGTTTTTGTAAGCTGGTATTTTGTGGGTGTGTTCTTCTATTTTTGTGTGTTTACTGTTGTGGTTTTTTGTTGTTGTTGTTCTGAGTTTTTGGTGTTTTTCTTGCTTGTTTCTTTGTATTTTAGAGAGGGAGAGAAAGGTCATGGAGTTGGATAGGTGGGGAGCTAGGAAAAATCTCAGAGGAGTTCAGGGACAGAAACAGCAAAATCAAAGTATATTGTATTATTTTTTCTCAGTTAAACTAGCATAAGTGATTCTAGACAGACAGCTCAGAAATTCAGTATGCACACTGCTCTTCCAGAGGATCCAGGTTCAGCTCCTAGAAGATACACTAACAGGTCACAATTTCCCTCAAATCCAACACCAAGGGATCTAAAAACTGACAGCCTCTTCTGGCCTTCGTAGGCGCCTGCATGCCCATGACTCAAACACAACACACACACACACACACACACACTTTTTGTCAAATTAACTAACAACAGTATGAGTAGTCATGGTGGTAGTTTCCACAGCAAAAGACCGCACCTGCATGCCAACAACTGTATAGGGTGTGTTCCACCCATCGTGAATCTAAAAGATTAAATGTGACAGCTCATGAGTGGCGATTATAAATTGTTTATTTTTCCCTTAACCATTGCTTTCCATCTTTAACATTTAAATCTGCCTTAAGTCTAGGAAACTGCCAGAGATGTGATTTGTATAGGAAGAGAAAGTACCCTTTTAGGACAAGGTAGAATGCAAAGAGCTCTTTTTGGAACACATGTTTCCAGTTTTGCTGCTTAATTTTGGAAAGAGGTAATTCCACGTCAAAATTAGGCCGAGTGAAAAATGCACACACAGTAATCTTCATTTTCATTATCTGGAGTAGTTCAAAAAGCTCAAAAAATGGAACTATTCTCAAAGAAAGGAATGCATGTTCAGGTAATTACAAATAACAGACGCATCTGGTTATCTTAATTGTTTGGGAATGTCTCAATTAGCCGAGAATGTTTTCATGATGACTTGGAGACAGTGAAAAATTTTCATGGCAGATTGAGTTCAATGGTGAGAGAAAATATAGGCAGCTCATTCTGAAGTCTATTATGATGGCAGAATCCTTTCAGAGATCAATATCTTTTGAATTTTGTTTATAAAGGGGATATAAATGTCTTTTTAAAAAGACATGCTAGAAAATGCAAACAATGATAAGAGAGTCTGTGCCTTCATATTGGGCATATGTGTGCTTACTTACATCAGTGGTGGAAGCGGACACTTACAGAAGACTTAGCATTGGTCTGCATGGGAAGCTGCACTGCCCATGGTATGGCTACCCAGGCTAAGGCAGCACACATTCAACCTCACAAACGCTGTCAAAATTACAGTTCTGCTTCTTATCAGAAGTTGCTCTCTCACTGACATTTCAGTCTTCGGCTTATCCTGTAGTTTAGATTAATGCACTGAAAACCTTATATTTTGGGTTGTGAGCCTAGCCTTTAATGGCTGAGCCATCTCTCCAGAAAACTTTAAAATGAGCGAAAACTATAGACGCATGATCTCATTTAGGACTTGGATGTTTTTAAAGTACGCATGCCACTACTTGGTCAGCATGGTGGTTTGATTAAGGAACGTTGACAAGTGCACATTGGAGAGTAGAAGGAAGGTCTCCAATGGGGGATAGCCAAGTGGTAGGAGTTTCACGAGGTGGAGCCTAGTCAAAAGCAAATATAGGTCACGAGGAATTTATCTTCAAATATTGTTCTTGTTGGATCACAAAAGTAAACAGATTAATTCTTATAAGAATGGATTGTTAGAAGTGACCATGCCATCTTCCTTATATCATTTCTACATGGGTAATCTCTTTTGGGAGTACTGTCACCTCAGCGATACCAACTTCCACAGTGATTTCACCAGAGCCAAGCAGATGCCAACACCATTCTTTTGAATTGCTAATATGAAAATATGTCTTAAAAAGAGCCAGCTTTGTGGGAATGGAAACTGGTACAACCACTTTGTAAATCAGTCTGGTGCTTTCTCAGACAATTAGAAATAGCGCTTCCTCAAGACCCAGCTATACCACTTTTAGGCATATATCTAAAAGTTACTCAGGTATACAACAAGGACATTTGCTCAACCATGTTTGTAGCAGCTTTCTTTATAATAGCCAGAACCTGGAAATAACCCAGATGTCCATCAATGGAGGAATGGATACAGAAACTGTGGTATTTTTACAAAATGGAATACTACTCAGCATTTAAAACTGAGGAAATCATGAAATTTGCAGGCAAATGGTGGGATCTAGAAAAGATCATTCTGAGTGAGGTATCCCAGAAAGAGAAATACACACATGGTGTATACTCACTTATTTAGACCTGAGATATGATAAACATAATGAAATCTATACACCTAAAGAAGATAAACAAGAAAGAGGACCCGGGGTAAGATGATCAATCCTCACTTAGAAAGACAAATGGGATGGGCATGGGATGTAGGAGAAAACAAGTAACAGGGCAGGGTCCTACCATAGAGGGCCTCTGGAAGACTCTACCTAGCAGTGTATCAAAGCAGATATTGAGACTCATAACCAAACCTTCAGCAGAGTGCAGGGAATCATGTGAAACAAGGGGGAGTCAATATGATCTGGAGAGGATAGGAGCTTCACAAGGACCAAATACATCTGGACACAGGGGTTTTATATGAGACTGTTTCTCCAACCAAGGACCATGTATGGATATAACCTAGAACCTCTGTTCAGATGTAGTCCATGGTAGCTCAGTATCCAAGTGGGTACCCTACTAAATGAAATATAGAATATCTCTGGCATGAACTCAATGGTGGGCTCATTGACCTCCCTGCCCTGCAAGGGAGAAGCAGCTCTGTTAGGCCACATAGGAGGACTTTGCAGCCAGTCCTGAAGATACCTGATAAACCAGGGTCAGATGAAAGGGGAGGAGGTTCTCCCCTATCAGTGGACTTGGAAAGGGGCAGGGAGGAAATGAGAGAGTGAGGGTGGGATTGGGAGGGAATGAAGGAGCGGGATTTACCTGGGATACAGAGTTAATAAAATGTAACTAATAATAAAAATAAATAAAAAACTAGAAAACACACCTAGACAATGTGAGCAAATCACTCTGTCTTCAAATCATGACCGTTTTTCTACCTGCATTATTATGTGTTTAGGAAAGATGAGGAGTGATTCAAAGATAGAATAAATAATAATGGCATACAATATAACACAAAATAATCTTGATTTGTATGTTAAATGGTGATTCCTGATGTTAGAATACATTTTCTGTATGGTGATAGGTATAGAATATGATTGGAAAGGAAGTGAGGAAAAAATTTCAACTAAAGACTACTTCAAAAGCTTAATTATAAGACACTAGCTAGAGGGAATGCTAGCTTTAGGAATGACTTGTATTTTTGATGAGTTAAGGGGGCTTGCATATTATGAAGAAGAAAAGTAGATCTGTCCTTTCAGCAGAGCCTTCAAACAACTCCTGTGCCATTTAATGCCTGTGTTTTCTTCCTGCTTTTCACTTTAAGTTGCTTTTTGAATATCTGTTTTTACTTCCAGAAACTCAACTATATGAATGAATGTAATATGTCCTTGGTTCATTTAATAAAAACAGTTGTAACCTGCTTTATTTTACAATAATAAAAAATGAACCAGCTTGCTGCATTATAGCACAATATCTCAACGTGGAGCAGCACAGACTTCTGTGTGTTCCTTGCCACTCTGGGTTTGCCACCGTCCTACCCTTTGATGTTTCCAGTAGATGGAACTCAGTTCAAAGCCGGCCTTTTTTTTTAAACCTTCATTTCCTCTATTTTTAAAAGAGAAATGTATTTATCGGCTTCAGGAAAGCACATAAGCAATTAAGAAGTCAACTTTTCAAACTTCCAGACTTCCTCCTTGGAAGTACAAATATATACACATACAGTACACATCTTTCTAGGCTGTTAAAGAGAGATGCACAAGTGGAGGAGACTAGAGAAGTGGGGAGATGCAAGGAAAGAGGTTGCTTGATGCAGTCCAAAGCCTAGGTCTGAAATCTTAGCTGTCCTTTCAGAATATCTTTATTCTTCAAAGTATATGTCATACATGTATGTGCTGTATATTGAGCAAGTTCGTTTCAAAAGAACCTTTCTGCCATTTTGTAGACCAGACTTATAAAGTTATGAGTACCTGGCAATTAAACATCTAGTCACTAGTATTTCACTGTACAGTTCTGGACCTTTAAAACAACAAAGCACTATATGTCTGGAATTAATGAAAAAGATGGTGCTACTAACAGTTGAATTCTTAAGGATTCTCTCCTGCCTTTAAATTTCTAACTTGATTAATGTTTCTTCGCTATCAGACAACTCACTGTTAGGTTCCAAACAGTTTTTTACTATGTTGGAAGAGAGTTAGCAATCCTTTCACTTTCGCAGACCCCAAAGAATGTCTTTTTGATTACACAATGAGCCATGTTAGTCAGCTTTCCACTGCTATTTAAAAATGCTTGAAATAATCAATTTATAAAGAGGATTACCTGGCTCACAGGTTTGGAGGCTTCTGTCTAGGGTCATTTGGCATTGTTGCTGGATGTTTTTTAGCCTGAAGGGGAGTACCTGGTAGAAAAAGCTATCCTTATTGGAGTGGAGAAACAAAGAGAGAAAGAGAAGACGCTTGAGACTAGAGCTCTGTGGTCCGTAAGTGTTCATTCTTATGAATTCTTTTGAATACTTTTTTTGGTTTTGCTATTGTCGAGGTTAGCTTTGAAGTCATGGTGATCCTTCTGCTTCAGCTTTCTGAGTCCTGCAGTTCTAGGCATATATCACTAAGCCTTGCTTGTGATGTTCTTTTTGAGGGCGTGCTTCCAAGGGCCTAATTTCTTCCCAGTAGGTCCACCTCTAAATGTTCCCGCAGCTACCAACAGTGCCACAGGCTGGCAACCAAACTTTCAACAGATGGCCTTTGGGCATAGTTAAGGTTCAAACTATAGCAATGGTCACTATGTGGACACAAGAGCTGTCTTTAAGGAACATCAGTTTCTCACCCATTTTTCCTTTCAACTTCCTGGCTAGGGACCCCCAACCAAGCATCTCACATTGCTGTTCCAGGGATCCAATCTTCATCTTCTTCGAATCTTCCAGAATAACTGTTATGCATGCTAAAGGAGCCTCTATTTTGACTGTTCTCAATACCTACCTATTATGTGAATTCACTCGAGGCCACCTCCTCACCACACAAACTGCTCCAAGGCTTGAGTTACCATTTTTTTAGCATTTAAACACTTTTTATCTCACAAAAAGTGGAAGTGTTTTAGTCGATAGAAGGTCACTTGATTATTCAGTCATACCCAGTGCTGCTGTGTTACTGTGTTTCATGCACTCAACAGTTAAGGAAGCCTGAGGGACAGCATGCCTGCAGGGATGCAGTCATACACAGATGCTTCAAGGGTGGCTCAGGGTGCAGCCTATAGACCACTTGCAAATGGAAGTTACAGTTATATTGGCAAATAAGTGGCTGGTTTCACTTTCTAAAGAAAATTAAAGGGGAAAGTAAAATGCGAGGAATGAACATAAAGATTATGGAGACCAATAGTTATTCATCATAATCAGGAAAAAAAAGCTACAGAAAATGAAGTCAATTCAGATGATCACACACTGTGTCTCTTAGGTTATAATACCCCCACCTCTACTGTACACATTGGTGAAGAGAAGACTATAACAATTGCCAGACAAGTGATTGAGAGGACAACAGAAATCCTTCTTGAGAAGGAAGAAGACATTGGCTCCTAGGGGCAATGGAGCCTTAGGAACCAGTGGGTGGAACATACCATTCATCCTAGCTCTCAAGATACTCACTGTGATTCTGATGCCAGAGTGAGATCTCCTTGAAACATACATGCACAAACACACACACACACACACACACACACACGCACACACAGGCACACACACACACAAGTTCATGGTCAACATTCACAAAGAACTGATCCTAACTCTTAATCATAGGTCTTAGACAAGCTGCCTGGCCTCTCTGAGCCTCCGTTTCTACAGCAGTCAAGTATAAAGAATAACAGAATCCATTAAATTTATTGAAACGTAGGTAACACAGGCGTCAGGGTTTGGAACTATAGACTGTGAACCACAACAATATTGTTAACATTAATACTCAAATCTTCTTGTCCCCGTATCCAACAAGATTTCTTTAGAAATATTGGACAAAAAATATTCCTTTAAACACTTAAAACCCCAAATCAATTTTATCTGCCAATAGACCTGTCCTAATTTTCTCTCTCTGACATAATTAGCTCACCCGAGAGTTCCCAGGCTTGGACTCAGAAAGTGCCTGCACGAGTTGGTATTGCAAGTAGAATCCTTGTCTTCTTCACTCGTGTGACAGCAGATTTCCTGGTCAACACCAAAATAACACTTCTGTCTCAGAGATGAGGCAAATGAGCAAAGAGTGAGTGCTGCAGTGTGACTCCAGTGTATGGCAGTCAGGAGCACCGGCCTCTGGGGACCATGGCAACTAAGGGGCCAATCAGGTTCCTCATATATTCTAGCAATCTGCCCCCTCCTTATACAGTGGCTTCAATTTGAGAATAGAGAGCAGGATTCTGCAACAGACTAGGGCCTCAGTTTATGCAAGTTCTAGTTTGGGAATGTTTCATATTGGGGAACTGTAATTTCTCAGTGCTCTTGACTACCAAGTCATCTACGAACAGAGTGCTCTTAGAAAAGTGCACCACGTTATACCAACAACCATTGTTAACCTTTGTCCTGGCCTCTGTCCTTGGACCTGGACTATACCTTTGCTTATGATAGAGCAACATTAGTCTCTGTGATCAGATCTTCACATAGACTCCATTGCCCTGCAAAACTGGCCTCCGCACAGACCTGTACCCTTTTCCTTTTGCTCTTTCTTTCTTTCTTTCTTTCTTTCTTTCTTTCTTTCTTTCTTTCTTTCTTTCTTTCTTTCTTTCTTTCTTTCTTTCTTTCTCCTCTCTCTCTCATCTACCGCTACCTTCTTCATTCTCTACCACTTTCTCCAAAATGCCCTTATACTGACCTTATTCCCAGGATTCTTTTCAACTCATAAACAGGGTATATTCAAGTTATGTGGGCATTCTTCTTAGTTCTACTATGGATTATAGAACTCTCTCTCATTTGGCCTTATACGTAAATGTTAGGCCTTCAATAAAAAGTTGATACGTACCACACATAAAGAAGAAAGATTAGTGGAAGTGAGGGGTTTAGCTAGTTGAGCACATCTCTGGCAAATTCACCCTAAGGCGAAACACTTTGTTTTAGTCAAAGTAAATACAAAGTTTGCTGAGCTTCACTTCTGAGTAAGAAATAGACATGCCATCTTATGTGTTAATTAGATAATTGGTCTACTGTTGTCAATTCAAACCCATAACCATGGCTTAAACCAGGTTTTAATACTTCACCCCCCACACTTTTAGAATGTTTATTTTTATCCATTTAATATTTTTTTTAATCGGTGTCATTGTACAGATGACATAGGGAAGGGAGATTGGGGCAAAGTTAGAGAGGCCTGGAAAACACACAGAAGAGGACTGCTAATAGAGAAGTCTTTCATTTTGAACCAAAACTAATGAAGTTTTAGCGTATAAGGGCGTAAGTCCTCAAAATCATATCAGATCCACTGATATTTAGTTCAGTGGGGCAGAGAAAATTATAAATGAAACTAAAATAGTATTCCTTAGAGAATCCAGGAGGAGCTTAATTAGTTTAGGAAAGCATTAAGAGAAGAGATGTAAATGTGTGACATTTCCTGGACTCTGGCTGCAGCATAAGAAACCATTCAATGGAGAATCTTTAGCTTCTAGCTAGCTAAAGAGTATCGTGGTTGTGGTGACTAAGTTACATGCACTGGCTCTTGCTTCAAGAACACCAGTATTTGTGATTTACGCACAATTCATTGAATCATGAGGACAAGCATCTGCACAGTGTTTAATTCCCGACATGACAGAGCCAACTCAGGCTGTTAGGGAGCTAGCAGGGAAATGAGTGATCCTGTCCTAACTCCCTGATAGCGTAGCTCAGGGGCAGGGTGTGCCAACTTTGGTTCTCTTACATTTTTTTGTGCTCGGCTTCGTCGCTTTTCTGTTATAAAGGGAGCCTATTTCTGCCTCATAAATAGACTGGCTTTGGGCCTTAATTCAGCCAGCAGATTAGGACAGAATTAGCAACATGCCAGTTTAGAGTCTCAGCCTTGGGAGACTCTTTCTTCCTTCCTTCCCTTCTAGACAGAGGAAAAGAGGTCATTATATAAGATAAGAAAAGTAAGTCGGTCATCTGACCTGAGGCCCAATCACAGGCCCTCAGACATATGAAAGAACCAGCTAAGATTTCAAAACATCCAACTGGTCTGGGGCTGAGCAGAAATTTCCTCAGCAGGCGGGGGAACTAGTTTGTCATTTAGCCAAGCAAGTCTTGCATTTGCTCACCTATCTTTTCTTTCCTCTTATTATGATACTGGCATCCCTGCATAAGTTTTTTTCCTATCAATGATTGGTCCCTTAATCATGCTGGTAGGTTTATTTTTTAAAGGAGACTTATTTCTGTAGAGATACATGAGTATTTTCTATGCAGATTCATAATGGGGTTAAGGGTCTCATGTACAATACCAAAAAGCTATTGGAGTAAGCCATGTGATATGGAAATCTCTGGTTATAATACATCCTATCATAACAAGCATCACTTGATGCAGAGTTACTTGTACTTGATGCAATTGGTTCCCTCTGTGATATCGATATGGCTCTTACTTTTGGTGAAGTGTGAAATATTAACCCTAGTGTACTCATGGATAAATGTATAGAGATGTGAACAGTATATATATATGTGTGTGTGTGTGTGTGTGTGTGTGTGTGTACATATATATATATGTTTATGTGTATTTGTATTTATATATGTATATATACATTTATATGTGTATGTTCATCTGCATATATATGTATGGGGACATACATTTATATGTGCTATATATAATGGCATGTATTGATATAACTGACTACTATTTATTGCCTATATCTAGATAAATATATACAAATTATCAAATCTGACAAGCTTATATAACCTGTGAAGCTCACTTGTACAAAGCTAACTTCCTTATTTCTGCCACAGAGCATTCACCAACAACAGTATTGATAGGAACCTTGTCATCAGCAAGTTGGGACCAGAGCAGATTTCCTTAGTAGACTGGGTAACTAGCATAGTTTGTCATTTAGCCAAGCATGTGTTTCATTTGTTCACCCATCTTTTCTTTCTTCTTATTATGATACTGCTCTCCTTGCATACATTTTATTTTTCCTCCAATGATTGGTCCCTGTATCATATTTATAGGTTCATTTTTAAAAGGGGCTTATTTAAGTGACTGGTAACTAATCATAGTTCTATAATTGACTGAAAAGTTGACTCAGTGTAAAATCCAAATTAAATTGAAAAGAAGGCCAAACATTCGTTATAAATTACTCTTCCCAGTTCTACAAACACTCATTTTACAAACAGCAAAAGCAAGGAGAGACAGAGTTTGCTTTCCTGCAAAAAATATGTTCAACAATTACAGACCAAAATTTATAGCAGAGGAAGAATGTTCCTCTTTCTTTGCAGTGACACTAATAAAAGGGAAGAAATATAAGTACCGCTTAGTGTGGGCTGGGAAATGCCTAAATTTTAAAATTAGAATAGTAGCATTTTATTTCTGGACAGGCTCTACTGATCTTTTTACACAGAGCGACAGACAGGCTTAGAGGGGCATGACCTCATCGCGAAGATTTGGGCTTCAAAGGCTGCTTCTCAAACCTCTTGCTGATCACCTGCCCTTCTACCACCCCAAATTAAACATTTGAAAGTTTTGAAGCCTTCTTGCTTTACATGAAACATTCCCCTGCCATCCTTCAGTCAATTACTTAGAGGCCAAAAATATCTCCCACCCTCCGTTTGGCCCATAGCACCTCCACTGAGAAGTGCTCTCCATCCATTGGTGGTGCCTCTCTGCACACTGCAGCATCAGAGGAACAAAGTCATGATGATGTAGACCAGCCGACAGCCCTGTGCCTGCACATCAGCAGAGCGTTAGCAGTTTCATAAACATTCCAGATGGCTGGCTCTGCCTGAAGGCAGAATGGATAATCACACTGCCCTCCCCTCCAAACAACAATAAAATAAGGCCATGGTAGCACAGAAGCCAGAGCCTGCCAAAAACATTGAAAGGAGCGCTTAGAACAATGGCACTGAGTGGTTGGAAGGCATGTCAGTACCCTCACCCTTTATGAGTGAAGGTGGCCTGCTTTCCCACAAAGCATGCAGAATCAATTGTGTTATGCAACAGCTCTGCTGAAAAATAAAGCCCTCCCCCACCAAAAGCAACAACAAAAACTCTGCCTAAATACTGTCTTTTAAAAAAAATTATTGAAAAGAGAATTTAAATTAAAGCTCAGAAATAAAATAACCTTTGCAGGGAAGCATTCTGGGCTCTGTATCCATAGCCTGAGACACTTAAAAACAAGTAATGTTTTCAGCTAGCTGGCAGAAAGGGTTTGGTTGGGTTGATATCCCTCTCAGGCTATCCCTCTCAGGCATGTGGGTTGAGCTCTGGAGAGTAGATAGAAAGGTCTAGCCTGGAACATGTAGACATAGGTTTCCCAGAAAATAATTGAGGTAGTTCCTTGGATGCCCAGTTCCAAGGACAATCCTTGTCATGTATACCTCTTATCTCTCATAGTTTTTCAGAAATACCCACTTTTTCTGCTCTTCAAACAGTGTCTTTGACTTTCTGGACACAAGTCCCACAAGTTGTATATAAACCACTCTCAGGTAACCAGTTTCATTCTCTTTTAAAGTATTTAATTTTCCTGCTTTGTGATTCAGATATGTCAGAACTGCAATATAAAATGTATTTAAAACTTACCAAGACAATTCTATGCAAAGCACAGTTTTCAGAGAAATTTAACAGTTATGTGTACTACCACAGTGGATATATATTGTTACAGAATTTCCCAAACTCACAAAATCTGTAAAATCAGGAGGAAGCCCGCCTCAAACCATGGATTTAGGTTGATCATGATGCACTGATGTAGATCTATTGATCAGAGCAAATGTGCTCATCTGCTGGGGCACGATGTCATATGACAATGGGGAAGTGGGAGAAATCCCTCTACCTTCCATGTGTGTCTGAGGCATGGTGATCAGAGGTCCATTTGTGGCATCGTTTCTCTCCTTCTACCTTTCTGTGGATCCTGTGGACAGAACTCAGCTACAAAAACACTAAGAATTATGAAATATTTCCCGGTTATTTTTCACTGACTTGAAAGATTCTTGTTTGAAAACAGTAAATATGCCATGGGAAAAGCCCTACAGATGTGTGTGATCCCTGAAGGAAGTCTCAGGTGGCCACATTTTCACCTGGTGTGAAACCCACAGCTTTCTTGTCAACTTTTTAGAATCTTCACTTAAAATGAACAGGACAGTTTGATAGTCTCTTCTAACATATGTTTGAAGAGAGCCTTAAGCATGAATGAAACAAACATCAACAATCAAACAAACAGATTAAGAAAAGCAAAGACAATATAGATATTAGATGAAAACATATATATTTATTTATATATATATATATATATATATATATATATAATTTACTTCCTCAGAGACCTAAGGGAAAATAGTGAACTGTTGTATAACAACCTGCTGAAAAAAACAACCATCTGAAAAAAAAACAAAAACAAAAACACATGAGGGAATGGATTATATGTTTGTTGAATTAGAAAATTAATGAATCAGAAAAGTAAACTTCAGACACTAAATGCTGAAGTAAGATTGTAAATGAACAAACAAGTGAGTAAATCTAAAGACTCACTATCCCAAGTAGAGATGTTAGAGAGGAAATGGTCAGAACACTAACAAGAAAATCTCCCTTCCCTGAAGACGAGGAGCCCCCATTTTAAGGTATCCAACATATTTAGTATATGGAATATTATCCCACAAAGTCCATGTCTATGACATTACAGATTGGGAAAGATAAAATTAAAATTGGAAATGCATGCAGAAATAATAATAGATGGGGTTAAGCAAATCAGGAGTTCAGGCGATACACATGGCCATGGTTTGGAGATGAAGTAGACATGGTCTTGGATTAAAAGCTTCTTCCAGGTGAAATGCTCAGAAGTGGAAAAGTGATTGGACCATAGGTCTGCCTATATAAATGTATTAAACCTTGGATGGATTCATAATTTGGTGGTATTGCAAGGATATGGGAGTGATTTACTGCGATGGGGCCTGGTTGGAAGATGTTGGCAGTAGTAGTGGAGAGAAGAGGGAATGTGCTCTTCTCTGAGTCCCTTCCTCATTTGTTTCTGATCCTGTGACTTTAAGTGAGCAGCATGATGGGCCACCGTGCTCTGCCTTACCTTAGGCCTGAGGGTGATGCAACAGCAAAGCATAGGGTTAAATGCTTGAGGCCATGGTCTAAGGAAGTCATTGATCTTTTTAGGTTGTTAATGTCAGTTCAAAAACTTAACGTCAGTGGGAAAAAAAACTACCACGGTTCATTTTTAAAGAAAAACTGGGACTTATAATAATGAAGAGAAAAAAAAAGAAAATCCATTTAAATTATGGGAAAATGGGTTTCCGGCTTATAATTCTATATTCAATAAGGACTTTGTTAGTTAAATACAATAATGTTAGAGACTCAAAAACCACCATCCTCCTAAATAGAACATGACATCTATATTTCATAAGAATTCTACCCAGGAAGCTGCCACTGGTTTATTTAGTTCCTAAACTCAAGTAACTAAACCAAAATAATAAGAAGGCGTGGGACTTCAACACAAGCAAGTCTAGGGGAAATGCTCTGATAAAGGGAGCATCAAGATGAAAAAGACACAGTGTGCCTAGAGAGAAAAGGTCAAGGGGGAACTGGCAAGTTCATTTGCGGTCTATTATGAAGGGACTTGTGTCAGACACTGCCACTGAGAGAATAACTGAAGACTGTGAGAGAAAAGCAATTTAAATATTTCAGAAAGCTATAAATGCAGAGACCAGGTCTCGATAAACCCAGGCTCCAAATAGAAGGGGAGCTCGGGGATCTCAGACAGTACACACAAGCTTTCCCGTTGGAACATTTGCAGATAATTGATTCCAGGCAAGAGACTGCAGAGCGTGGTGCAGAAAGCAGAAGACAAAAGGTGGAAGCCTGGCTGCCAAGGTAACCAGAAGGTCAGGGGTAGATCCAGTAACAGAAGCAGATTCACCAAAGACAGCCCAATGCTTGGTGCCAAATTCTCATTTAGGAAACTTGCGGATTGATCAATTGCCAAAATCAGAGCTAGGAAGTCAATCAGTAAATAGCTTAGGGTAAGAATGGGGACGCCTTGTTAAGGTGAGACCAGAATTGAATTAAAGAACTGAGAAATCTGGCTGAAGAGTACTTCTACACTTGCCTACTAATATATAGTCTGTGTTAGTTCAGGTTCCCCAAAGAAACCTGACCAACAGGGCACATAGACATGTGGGCACATACATGCATATACATACATAATGAGATTTATTCATGATAGGCATTCTTTCCTGTGATCATGAAAATAAATAAGCCTATAATCTACTTGGTATTGGTTGGAGACCCAGAAATCTCAGTTGTGTAGTTCCTGGCTGAGGCTAAAGGCCTTAAGATGGGATTTGAATAGTAAGCCCACATTTGAGGCCACGAGAAGATCAACATCATAGTTGTCACTGACAGAGAGTAAATTCTTCCTTAAATCACTCTTGGTCCTCTTAAGGCCTCCAATAGGTTGAATAAGGACCCATCTGTGTTTCTGAAAGGTCATCTGCTTTGCTTAGTCTGCTAATAAAAATATGAATATTACCCAAAAGTATCCCTATCAACACATCCAGGTCAACAAAAATATCTAGGTACCTTGTGTTACAGTCATATTAATACTAAAACTCACCAATGTAGACTTATTCTTACAAACTTTCTCAGTGTGGAAAGGGGGTTCCATATTTATTTTTGGGCAAGGCAAGATTGAGAAGATAAATTCCCAGTTGCATGTAAAAAACATTTATTAATGCAAAGAATTCACTTGTGGAAGAAATCTATGGCCAGACACACTCTCCCAGAGTGCACCTTGGATAATGCTGAAATAATGATGGAAGCAATGAGACACTGCAAGGGTACCAAGGTTTTCACAGATTTCATAGGATTAGCTTTCTGAGGGTTGACAAACTGACCTCTGGAGGTAAAAATCTAATGGAATACACAGACTAGAAAGAGAGGAAAATCCGTAGAGATGTGAAAAGATGACACCGAAGAGTAAAAGACAAACTCTCATGGAATAAAAAGCCGTACGCTTAGTTGGAAAACACAAACAGATCTCCTTTATCTGTTCTCAAATTACAGGGAGCCAAGAAGAAACTAGATCTAACTAAGGGTGTAAAAAAACTAGATCCAGGTTAACTATAAATGAAATTATGTGACCTCTTCTAGCCAGAACATAGGAAGACAGCCATGTCTATCTAAGGAAAAGTGGTCATTTAAGGTTCCAATTTTCTGTTACACAAAATATTTAGCATCTAATCAATACTTATGAGACTCATGAAGTTTATTTATGAGTACCTGATAAAAATATGAAACAGAGAGTATAACAAGATCTGAAAGATTGAAACACTCAGAAATAATGATGTGTTTTGAAATAATGATGTTGAGTAAGTGAAAAGAATGAATGGAAAAGCTGGATGACTATTTAAGAGGATGAGAAATCCTATCAGAAAAGTATAAAACAGAAGTTAACCAAATGCAACTTCAAGACATAAAAATGCTGCATATTAGACATTCAAAGTTCATGTGATATAGTTAACTGAAGTCTAGACAAAAAAAAAAAGAGAACACAAAACGTTTTTGTAGATTACAGGTCAAAAGACATCAAGACAGCTTAGTAGGAATTAAATTAGTAGAAAATAGAATCAGGAAGTTGTCAGGCAATATCAATTTGCCACAATGTGTAATTTTATTTCCAGAAATAGGAGGGAATGAATACATAAAGAGAAAACAGTTCTGAATGTTTACAGGTGAATAGTCACTCTACAAATGTGCCCTTTCAAACATATTGGGATAACATAACTGGATATGGAATCAATGGGTGTCAGCTTCCTACTAAAATCATGGCCACACCAGGATTATGCTTGTAACTATAGGGAATCACAGGGCCCTAATTAGGAATGCAAACAAGACACCTACAATGTGCTGATTGAATATTGGAGAAAAAATTCGGGGAATGGATTGAAACTGGCAAAGCAAAGCTGGAAGTACTAACTGATTGAAAGTTATACCCTATTTAGTAACTCAAATTTGCATAGAAAAAAATGACATGAGAGACATTAAGACTGTAAACAACAAAAGGTATTTAATCACATCACATCGACATTGACCATTAATGGAAATTCATGATTAGAACAGGAGCATGTGGTGTGGAGAAGGAAGTATGAAAGGATCAGATTCTCACATTAGAAATTTAGTTGCTATTGCTAAATAATTGGAAGATAGCAGATGAGTAAGCACAACTGTCACTGAGGAAGATTAGCACCAAAAGATATTGAGTTTGCTGCGCAGTTGACTCAGAGCAGGAAAACAATGGGAAGAAGAATGGAATAAAAGATGTCCTATTCCAGTTGCTGCTGTGTTTGATAAGAGTCATGGAAGATAACTTGTTATTTCTGTTACACGTATATGTTACAGTAATAAGTAAATAATATAAAGGATAACTAATATGAGCAAGTTAATAGATGTACCCTTATTTTAGCTAATGTGAAACTGTACATCTTGTAGAGCCCCTGCCTTCAAATATACTAAAGATAATGATGACCCACTGATGGCATTTAGGAGCAGTGGGTGATGAGAAATAATACCAAAGAATTGTGATAGGAGGTAAATCAGAGTTATTCTGAACCAACTTACCAATTGTTTAGGAAAGTATAGTCAAACAAGTTGACATTCACTATTTTAAATGACACATTCAGATTTAAATGGAATGACAATTATTAAAATATTTGAAATAGCAAATACACACTTTAAAATATAAGCAGAAGAAATAAGGAGACCTTATTAGACCCAGTATGGAATTAAAAGTGTAAAAAAAAATGAAGGGAAAGAGAAAACAAGGATGTAAAATGCTTATCAGGATCCATAACTACAATAATTTAATGTGGATGAATCTAGCTTATTGAGAGAAAGGTTATCAAATTTAATTTTTAAAACAGTCTGACAATAGACTGGACTAAGCATCTGTGACTCGTAAATCAAAATAGTTCAGGAAGGTGAAAAGTAAAATGGAAGGTATGGAAGAAGATATACCTACTGCAATTATTTGTAAGAAATACTAGTTGAGTGGTTCAAGAAAGGAAGTCAATACAGAAATACAATTTCAAACAAAATAAATGCCACACAAAAGATTAAAGAAAAGCCTCCTGTAAATTTATATAAACATATATGATAAAAAATAAAAAATAGTAAGGCACAATGAATCATATTTATATTATATCCACATGATATATAATCACAATATCTAGTAAGTGAAGGAAAGTTACAGGAAGAAACTCATTCACCTGGAGGTGGAGATGCTAAGGGAACTCAGGCATCAGCTGATGTATCCAGGTGACAAAATGCAAGATGTTTTAAGGACATAGAACAATTTGTTACATTTCTAAAACACACACATTTCTGTGTGCATGTGTAATAACTTTTTGTTAATGTCAAAAGCCTTAGAATGTACAATAAGGGAAGAATAAAAATATAGCATATATTTAGATATCTAGAGACATTTCCTCAATAACCAATAAAATGAAAATCTTTATCATACTAGAATTTTGAAGATGGCAATGTTAATAATTTAATTACATAAGAACCTGTGGTATTAAGGAAAGCAGCATTAGAAAATTACGGTTTTAAAATTGTTTATATGAAAAACGAAGGAAAACTGGGAGAGATAAGAAAAATAAAAGAGTTCCAACCAGTGTTCGCTGGTTTTATGTCAACTTGACACAAGCTTGAGTCATTTTAGAACAGGAAACCACAGTGGAGAAAATTCTGCAAGTTGCCTGTGGGCAAGCTTGTGGTAGATTTTCTTGATTCATGGTTGGTACAGGAGGGCCCAGCTCACCATGGAAAGTCTGCCCCTGGGCTGGTGGTTCTGTAGAAGGCAGGCTGGGCAAGCCATGGGGACCATGCCAGCAGAGACCCCTGCCTCCAGGTCCCTCCGACTTTGACTTCCTGCTTTAACTTCCTTCAGTGATGGAGTGTGACTTGAGAGTTGTGACCAGAAATGAACCCTTTTCCCCCCAAGTTGCATTGGTCACTGTTTTGTCAGAGCAATTGAATCCCTGACTAAGGCCTGACCATCCCAGTGTAAAGCAAAGGCAATAACAGTTCTAACAATAGACTTTGTCCTCCTTGTCAGTTCGCTTCTTTAGGTGTGTAGATTGTAGTATGTTTATCCTATGGGAAGATGTTTAATTCCCATTCAGGGGAACAGGGACAGTCTCTGACATGAACTCAGTGTCTGGCTCTTTGATCACCTCCCCTGAGGGGAGAGCAGCCTTACCAGGCTACAGAAGAGGACAATGCAGCCAGTCCTGATGAGACCTGATAAGCCAGGGTCAGATGGAAGGGGAGGAGGATCTCCCATATCAGTGGACTGGAGGAGAGGCAAGGGAGAAGAAGAAGGAGGAAGGGTGGGATTGGGAGGGAATGAGAGAAGTGGCCACAGCTGGGATACAAAATGAATAAACTATAATTAATATAAAAATAACAATTTAATTTAAAAAAAGTAATCTCTTTTTTACTGTCTCCTAGATCTTTGAGATGTTTGCTTCTTTTTGTTTCTGTGTAGGCGTTTGTATTGGAGCATTTGGAATCAGAGTCTGGCTTCAGGGTAATTAATGACTGAGGTAGAGATTAGTATAGATTATCATCTATCTTGTCAACTAACCAAGCTCTTTATATAGGACAAACCTGCTGTTACACTAAGGAATGAGGGTGCATACATTAGATGACTGAGAGCAAAGCTGATGAGTGACAGCTCATTGGTGCTGCTGTGCTCCTGATATTGTCTCACTATTACTGTACTCACGTTCAAGAGAACATAGGGCTCCACTACCATTTCCATGAACCTGCCTTTTCTCTATGCTCTTTCCAAGTAGAGTGCACAGTCTTTTGAAATCGCCCATTTTGTCCATTTTATTTAAACTTTGGTTGGGGAATATTAGTGTAGGATGAGCAGTAAGAGCAGCCAGGGCATATTTTCTGGGGGAGGGGGGATGAGGAAAATCAAACCTGGTAAAGAATGGGACCAAGGCATTAGACATTTTCAGCATTTTGAAAGGAAATATTTATTGTTTGAAATTTAGTCTTCCCCAGGGGAATCTCAGTGAGGGAAACAAACTACTCTTTAGGGTAGGCTGTGTGCCCAGCAGTAGATGGCCAACAGAACCTATTTACTGTCTTTGAAGGTTCACTGTTTCATAGTGTTGAGGTTTTGTCTCCCTCTCACCTTCCTCGCCCCCTCTCATCTTAACTGAATTTTAATTTCAAAATTATGTTTTTGCTCTTTAGGTCCTTCTCTGTGTGTGTGTATAAAATGGCCACCAGTTTTGTGCTTTTATGGGATTCCCAAGTGTGTAAACAAGTGAGTCTTTGCATCTAACTTATTTGTTCCTATTTATTTTGTCCTATTCCAGTTTGCTTGTTTTTATTTTATTATTATCCCTTAGATGCCTATTTTTTTTTGTTTTTTTAAATTTAATTTAACTTAGTTTTAACTTTTTGGGTTCCTGAGACGGGGTTTCTCTGTGTAGCCCTGGATGTCCTAGAACTCATTCTATAGACCAGGATGGCCTTGAACTCAGAGATTTGCCTGTCTCTGCCTCCCCAGTGCTCAAATCAGGGTGTGCACCACTATGGCCCAGCTCTTCTGGCAGAGAAACACTTAAAGAAATGTTCAACATCCTTAGTCATCAGGGAAATGCAAATCAAAACAATGGTGGAATCTCTTACACCCATCAGAATAGCTAAGATGAATAACTCAAGTGACAACACATGCTGGAGGGGAACCCTCCTCCATTGCTGATAGGAATGTAAACTTGTACAACCACTCTGGAAATCAATCTGAATCTGATGCTTTCTCAGAAAATTAGAAATAGTGCTTCCTCAAGATCCAGCTACACCAGTCCAAGGAATGCATCCAAAATATGCTCAACAAGGACATTTGCTCAACCATGTTCTTAACATCTCTATTTGTAATATCTAGAAGCTGTAAACATCCTGTTAGTTTTTTTTTAACAATAGACAGAATGAGAGTGGATGGGAGAAGAAGTGAGGAGAAACTCTGGGGGGGAGTGGGAAGGGAAACCATAATCACAATATATTGTATGAAAAATATATTTTCAATAAAAGAAAAGAATTTTCTGAAATGATACTCTGCCCTGAAGTGCTAACATAAAACAATTTTAAAACATAAAACAGTACTAAAGCTTGTGCTTAGCTGCACTGGTAAGGACCGAGACACACCTGAAAGCATGCAGTGTTTTAGAAAGTTCTAGATAACTTCTGTCATCAGTTTCAGAATTAGGAAAGGTTCTCTTTGTGATACTTGAATAGATGATTGGATCCCCAAGTCACTGCAGCAGCCCTTGATCATCTAAATGGGGGTGGGACTGGTAAACCCATTGAAAGTTTCTGCCAACAAAGACATGTGAGCACAGCTGTGGAATCAAGAGCCCCTCCTCCATGTCTCTGTGGATATTAATTCTCTGCTTCTAGATCATCCTTTCGTTAGGGGAGTGTCTTACATTCTACTTGTTTGTCTTGAAATGACATGATTCATGTGAGGTTATTCTTCCTATGGCTTATCTTCATTCGCCCAGGTGAATCAACCATTGACCGACTCTATCTTCTAAGAGTTTGAAGCATATACCCAGGGAAGTACCAGCAATTCAGGGGTGTCACGTTCCTATGATGTCTCCTTGTAGGCCACAGAATCAACATGAAATAATATCAAGCTGGGAAGACTTGAAAGGAGTTAAGACACTACTTTACTTACTGTCTACATAGAAATGGAAGTTAGCTCTACCATATTCATTACTAGGTTGGCACCACTGAGACAAGGTTTTGCTCCTCAACATAAAAGTCAAACTGAAAATTGCTGCCACAATGGCGTAGTTTTCACAGGAAAACCCAGTAGTGTTCAGTGAACACTGGCCAAAAAGATGAATGACATGAAATATCAGGATTGTATGTATCTACAGAGGAATATGATGCCTCACGCTAGTCTCATGGCAGAACCTGCAAAGTTGTGTTGAATGAAATACTTAGGTTATAACAAGGGAGAAGGATGGGAGGAATAGATGTGCTACCATCATTAGTTGTGTCTAGGATCATCAGTTAAAAAAAAGACTGCAGAGCTCTCATTGGGGCAATCTACTTGTGGCTTTGCTTACTCACCCCTGGCTTCTTCTCTGTCTGTGCCAAATGATTTCCAGTTCATGTTGGATTTCTCCATCTGGCAAGACTTACCCCTACAAGGATTTGTGGATGAACTTTTTTTTTTTCAATAGAAGGGGGGAAAAGGCTCAAATGACTAAAAGATGCTATGAGAGGGAAACCATACAGTGTTTCAGAAGAAAATGGCAGTCAAAGGAGATGAAGCAGGGTGTGTGTTGGGGCCCTGAGGAGGCAGCAGAGACAGCGATGGGAGAAAACCATGTATCGTCCAAATGTGACAGGCTGCTTTTCCACTGTGAGAGCACTGAAAGGAGCCAGCTTCACATTACAGATTTGTAATCTTCTTCTTCTTTTTATCCCACTTTTCATAACAGATAGCTTTATTTTCTCCTTTAAGAAACCTACAACAATAGGAAAAATGAATTAACAAGAATAAAGGGGAAAAAAAAACTTTCCAAAGCAATTACTTCAGAAATTCTTTTTTTTTATGATGGCCTGAGATTTTTTTTTTAGTTTTTGTTTAATTAGGTTTTAAATCTTTCTTTTCTTAATTACTTTTTTTTTGGTATTAACACCTAAATATACTTCTATTCGGAGCACAAACATACAGTGATAACAATTAGCAGAATAATTACACTCTCTCTGTCAGTGTAACCTCATGGCACAGAAAGTATTACAAATCCATTTTAAAACATATTAAATGTTCATATTAATGAGGATAATAGAGAACAAGTACCAGCAAACTAAATATTGTTAATGATTTTGAGCTATTAAATTCATTACCATTTTCTTTCATAATAAAGTGGTTACTTGCTAATTAGACCTTTTTTAACTCATCATTATTGAATTCATTACATTGTGTGCAGTTAACCCTTGGAGGTCTGTGGGTGTGTGCACACAATTAAAATGGTTTTACTACTGTATTAAGGAGATATAGGAAGTCCTTATGGCTTTCATAACAGTTGCTGCCTATATTTCCCTTATGTGTGTTTCTTTGACAGATTATGTTCGGCAGCTGAATTCATTGCTGTCACTCTCCTCCATCATACAACACCGAAGCAACTTGACCTCAGCAAGGCTGTTACTTTGGTATTTAGAATAAATACTTCTTTCATTATGGAAACTAGAGAGGTATAAAAAACAAAAACAAAAACAAAAAACAAAAGACCAAAGCAAATAGACAACAATTTTAGGTTGTTTGTAGTGCAGACAATGAAGGAAGTCCAAAAAGAATTATCTACAAACCTAAAGTCAAGCAAAAATTAATATTGATCTGTAGAAGAATTAAAGTCCCAGAATTTGAGTGTTTTTTCAATATATTAGTAATACTTCTATCGTTTTGTCCATACCAGTATGTTTGCTTAGTCAGGGTGTGAGTAAGTGTGTGTGTGTATGTGTGTGTGGCACTCATGCACAGGAACGTGCATGTATGATCACAAGTGTGCACATACATACATTGTAGACATGTACTCAGAGTACTTTACATATATAAATATTATATATACACACATGTGCATATACCCATACATACTTCACCCACTGACCTGCTACTTTTTTAGATTATAATCACTGTCTGAATATTTTCCTTCTTTTCTTTAGATTATATATATTCTACGGCTGTTAAAACTAGGAGGAAGGGAAGAGTTTTGTTCATAGAGATATACGCGGCTAAAAGCTAATCTATTGTCTTCAGTAGCAATGAGCTCAATCTGTAAACAAAATTTAGACTGACACATACATGTGCTGCGAATTTTACTAGCAGACAACAAAGTTCTGGTGTGTGTGTGTGTGTGTGTGTGTGTGTGTGTGTGTGTATAAAACCCAATCAAGGGAAGTGACTAGCCTGGTGTTGGGTGAGTGGCAGAGCAGGCTCTGGTAATGTGGACATGGTCACTAGTAGGCCAACAGACAGAGGATAAAGAAGCTCACTGTGGTAGCTTGTGTCTAAGGTGACCTCCCTCAATTCTTTCTCTTTCTGTCTATATATGCCATTGTTTCTTTGAGAAGTAGCCCACTTCTTTCCTTCCCTTGAACATGGTCTATCATTTTTGTATTGTTTAACTGATTAAATAAGCTTGAAATGATCTTCCCAAGAACCCAAATAATAGGAAGTTTCACGGCTTCCTCTAGATTTCTGGTTAACTTTAGGAGGAGATCAGTCAGTCCTCAAGCAGAAAATGAAAAATCTGCCTCACTTATCACCTGTAAGTTCGGCTTCTCTGTGTGGAAATACTACTTGGAAAGAGCAATGCCACAGTTGGCTAAGTCTTTTCTAAGCACCTTGGTGCTGCTGCTGAGGAAGAGCCGTGAGGGCACACCAGCCAGGGCTTCTACTCTGCTGGCACTGTATAGAGAGCTCTACAGTAGACTCACAGACTGGCAGCCCGTGCGCACGGAATAACCACACAGTGCTGTTGAAAACTGAAAGCTTTCTTAGCACTGACTAACTAGAATTTTGCTCGTGGTCTAGGTGTGGACTTTGAACAACTTCTTCTTGAACATGCCCAAGTCTTCTCTTTCTCCGTTTGGAAATTCAAACAATACACGGTTTGCAGAGCCGCAGGGACCGCAGAGCATCCGTGGGACAAGACTGCAGTGCTGTCCCAGGGAGCCATTCCTGCTCTGTGAAAGCTGCCTTCAGAGGCTGTGAAATACAACAGTTCTATCAGGTCTAATATTTTTACAGAGCTGTGCTTGTAACAGATACTGTTGTCTTTACAGCCCACTTCCTTCGTGACAGGCACTGCAGGAACTCGAGAGAGACAACAGAAGGTCAAAGTGGACTGGAGATTTACTCACAGTCACACAGCCAGTCAGATTTAAGTCCCGACATGGACTAGGTCAAATGCACTTTTCAGTACACACTCCTGAGTGTCTGCCTGGAATGAGTTTTATGTGAACCCTAGAGTAGCATTGCCTCTCTTCCAACTTTGACACAAAAGAGAAGGATGTGGAGCGAGGACAGATGATTCCGTCCTGTTTCACCTTCTGTTTCTGTAGCATTGACATAGGTTTACAATGTCTCCCTTAAACTCAATGGGATGTAAAAGCATGCTGCAAATTTTTAACAATAGTATTATTCTGAGAACTCTGTATGACGATGGGCTCCAGTTGTGTGTGCATGTGTATATATGGTGAAATCGAAAGCAGTGTACAATAAATTACAATACAATAACAACCTATTTTTTAGTATGACAAGAAAAAAATATTTGATTTTGAGTCTAAATGATGAGTTAAGTCAGAAGAGAGAAAAATTGGCATGAAGGATGAGCAGGAAAAAATTCCAGTGTGAGGGAGAAATTAGATGTATTTTTTTTTGAAAAAAAATAAAAAATTATTCAAGTAGGTTAATGAGGACAGAGAAGGAAACGTCAGGAACATGGAGAAGTCACTGGGGAGGGATTCTCAGAGGAAGCATTAGCATAGGATTTCTGAACAGGTGCTTAGCAACAAAAGGGCACTGGCACTCAGAAAGAGGGTCAAAGAAATATGCTTCAAAAGGAAGGCACATAGAACGCAGTGCATGACGGTTAGCATGTAAGAAACCAGAGTCCATTATGTGTCATTCCTCCTGTCCCTCTGTTCTTTTTCTCTTTATTTCATTAGCCCTTACACATTCCTACAAGTACCAAACTGTCATTTGTCTTGCCAGGTGTCTTTGCAATGGATTTCAATGAGAAAATACCTGATGAGCAGCACATGATTTCAGGGGAAGCGCTGCATCTAGGCTAAGCACACACAGCCACTGGAATGCACACACCACCACTGCCTCCAATTACTAGTCTCAAATGAGTCCTGACTTTAGTGCTTCCTTTCCCCAAGTAGACATTATGTACATTTTTGAGTAGTATAATTTTTTACCGGACAATCTTATAACAGTAAGTTACATTATATCTTATTTTTAAAAATGTAACAATACAAAGAGCCCAGGATTGGATCTGCACTATAACTGAAAACATAGTCTCCTAAGTAATACTCTTCTGAGCTTATAATGCTTAAAGTTGATGTGGAGAGCAACTGTGGATACACGAAGCCCCTTTTTCTTTTTGCTGTTTTTTCTTTGTTAAAGAATTGAAGCACAGAAAATATGAAAGTAAAGAAAGACTTGGGTTTTGCAAATCAATATACTGAAAGAATGTAGGTCAGGTTGCCAGTCTTTTGAACATGCTAAATGTCTCTCACAATTACTTTTTAAAGGATCTAGGGCAGGAGTTGTGTCCCTCTGTGCCTGCCCTGATAAAAGGTGATCAACTCTAAATCAAGATGGCTGACTTAACAAACGAATTTCTTCTTCTCTCTCTTCAAATACCATCAAAATGACAGAAGAAATACAAAAGTGAATCCATAGCAGTGGAAGCAAGCCCACACAGTCCTAGATGAGTGCTTAGTTAGGAAATCTTGAAGGTCTTTGGCATGTGAAGTGATAGACTGGAAAACACTACTAAATATGGGCGACCACCTCCATTGACAAAGACCCCTCAGAAGGATCTACTTCCAGTTTAATTCATTAACAACTCTGAGAGTTGAATAGGTGAGGTTGGGAGAGGTGAGATTTACAGCAGGGAGAGCAGCTGCTTCTAAATATCTGTAGACTCACAGAACACACAGAGAGAGCAATCTATAGATGGGGAGGTAGCCATTTTCCATTCCCACTCTCCCCAATACTGTCTCTAAAGAGGAAGCAGTGGTGGCGTTTGCCACTGTACTCTCTTAGTCCTTGCTCATAAAATCTCCAGACCTCTGTTATTATTCCCTGTTGCTTACTTCAGCGTCAATGCACCTTCTTAGAATATACTATCAAATTTGAGGTACTGAAAGAGCTGTGGCTTTTTGTTTGTTTGTTTGTTTCTCTTTAAGCAGCGACTTGGGCACTTGGCGTAGAAAGCCCTGGGGTTTTGTTGAAGGGAGGTAGAATTCTTCCACTTCTTTAGAGATTTAGGTCTGTTTATTTTAAATATTCCCTTCAATAAAGGTCTGCAAATGAAGTTGGGGATTTTGTTTCAAGTTTCTAAATGTTTACTCCAACATCTTCATGTGTGCTTTTTTTTTCTTTTTTTCTTTCTTTTTTCTTTTTATTTTTCTTCTTTTTTCATTTTTGCCTTGGTCATGGGGAATGCTTCAGGTTTTATGTGAAAGGTAATTCTAACATATAATCCAAGGTTTAGGTGCTTATGTTTGGTAACCTTAAAGTCTTTCCAAACTTCTATAAATTCCTTCATCCTTTTAAGATTAACTCACTCCACTTGAAAATATCTCACTCTCTAAGAATGACCTCTTTCAAAAATATCCCAAGGAAGTTTATACCCTCCCAGTACCTTGCACCTAGAATCCCTGTAGGTCAGGGGAAGGTCAAGGGGGAAAGATATGCTGTAAAAGATAGATGTGCAGCAGACTCCAAATGACTAGCCCTCCAGGGCGACTTGCTAAAGGGTTGTATGTGCAGTGAGCACATGTTCAGCCTGTGTGGATCCGGTGGCACATCCTAGTGGGAGGGGATTTGTGTAGGCAATTCCTTCTGTGCGGCATTACATATAAACACAGCCTATTATCCCCGACTTTCCTGTCCCTAGTTCTTTTTTTCTCTCTAATGAATGATTCATGTATTAATAATGGTAAAAATAATACTTTGCAATTATAGTATGCTCTTTTTCTCTCCAGGGTGCTCAGTGGACATTAAGTACATAATCATTTTTTCATTCAGACTGTCCTGGGGGGCAGTTGGGAGGCTTGCCGCTGGGACTATCAGCTTTATATTATCCTTGTTCTGAACACACAGATTGTGTGTGTGTGTATGTGTGTGTGTGTGTGTGTGTGTGTGTGTGTGTGTAAATGCCAATTTTTTGCATTCTTTAGGAAAAGGCCACAAAGATGGTTCTGAGGTGTGAGAACCAGGAAGCTGCAGCAATGTGCATTGTCCAAGGACAGTAGCTCCTGGAATTTCCAGGTTGACAGGAATATGGGTAGACCCATTCAGTGTCCATGCTCTGTTGCTGGAGTACCTTAGGCCCAGTATAGGACTTCTCTCATCCCTTTCTGTACTTCCAATTTTATTCTCCACAATGTTACCCACTACCATGGATTTCAATGCTGCGTCTTTGTTGAATATTATCAAATCTTCTCTAGTTTTCACTGCTATTATAACTCCTCCCTCTACCTTCCAGATTAGCATACATGGTTAATTTGTCTCACTTCCTACTCCCACATCTTGTTAGCCCCACAGCCCCAGTTTTTCCCATCTTAAGAAAGATGTAGCTATGAATGTTTATTACTCCTTCCTCAACTCATATGTTAACTCTAATTCTAAGGTGATGGCAATCTACGGAGTAAAGGTGTCTGGAAGGTGCCCTTGGGAAGAAAAGTTGCTGCCTTGCCCTTCCCTTTACATAGGACAGAAGTAAAGGAGGGGGAGGGAAAAAAAAGAAGAAGAATACACTTTTTTTACAGATCATGAAATGGGCCCTTTCCAAAGCTCCTGGAGTTCTAATGACATATTCAGCTGTCAGAAAGGTGAAGGATTGCTTTAAGCTACAGCTTCCAGCATTTTGATATAACAGCAAGAAGCAACCCAAGCAGACCCAATGTCTAGTTTAGGTGCCTCTTCTCTCTCTTGTTCCTTCAGTTCCCTGACATTTGTTCAAGTCCTATGTGATACACTTGGCTGCCATCCTCTTCCTCCTAGACTAAGTCAGTTATATTTAGCTGTTTTCTCTGATTACTTCTTCCCGCTCAGTAATGCATTTTCACAGGAGCTGCGGTAAATGCTACCTATGACGTTTTCTTTCCAAAGTTACTCTCAAAACAGTACTGCCACCAAGTTTGATTTCTATGGGATATAGGAAAACATGGCCTCAAATGACTGCCAAGCCCTTCCTGGTCTTTCTAACCTCATCTTCCTCCACGCTGCCCCTTGCCCACTGCACACAAGGCACACCAGCAATATCTATGTTCCCATGACACACTCATTGGCTTTTTGCTCCTCCTTCTGCTGTGGTCCCATCTTGCATGTCATCATTATGATTCTCCTTCTCAGAGCATTAAGACTAAAATTCCATGGGAGTCTCAGAGCCTGAGTGTTCCCTTCATTTTTGATTACTCCTGTCTGATTATTCTCTCATGCCTGCCTCCCTTGAAAGGAGACATGTATGCAGGGAAATCTTGTGTTTTAAGTTTATTTCCATTTTTTTTATTTTTGCCGAAAGGAGGTGATTGTCATAGATGCTTACCAAATACTATTAGCGAATGAGTGCGTGGATGAATGGGGTCATGGTGAATGGGCTTGCAGTCTAACATTGGACATGGAACTCATTCTGCCTTGGCTCTGACAGGAGAAAATTAGAAGACTCTCATAGCTAAAATAACAAGATGTGAGGACTTGGGTCCTCATTGCATTCACATTCACACAAGGGATGAAAAAGAGGCACCTGGGAGGCATGAGCATGTCTGTAGAAACAGAGGAAAGAAGGACTGGGGACAGTTTTCTAAATAAAGCATCTGAGTGGACGGTATAATCGATTACTTTGGAAAAGGTGGGAAAGGCCTACAAGTCTCGCAGAGGGTAAGATCAGGGAGCGTCTGACTAGACTGTCATCTCCTTTTCCTTCTTGTTTGCTCCTGTTCACAGAGGTAGCCCCAGTGGCTGCCTTATTTGTATAACACGATTCCTTACTGATAGCCAACTGGAGCTGGAGTGTCCATTTCATCCAAATTGGCACAGTCAGACTCCTTCTCGGGAGGAATTTGGAATTGGATCTGATTAATGCCTCGTCAGTGTCGAGGTGTGGCTAGCAAAGAGGCAACATAAACTCGAAAGCGGTGGGGCGGTGCCCTTATTAAGCAGTGCAGGAAGTCCATTCATATAACAGAAGAGTAAAAGTCAGAGGCAGAACATACAACAGTTCAGAAAACAGTTGGTTTAGTGTCCCAAAAGTACTGCAGATTCCACTATGCTTTGGCCAACTTCTCTATAATTAATTAACTTGTGTGTAAAAATCTTAATTTAGTACAAATGCGGAAATATGAGTTTTTATATATATTGCTGTCTTCCCTAAGCAAATGGGAAACAATTAACTCCTCTTGTCTTAGTGTTTTGAATCAAGGGGAAAAAAAATAGTCACTGAGACCACGTACCTCAGACTGTGAAGTTTATAGAAAAGACCTTTAAGTATGTTTGGTCCATGCTACAGAAGAGACAAGAATCTGTGTGTCACCTGAAAAGTTTCAATTTAATAATGACACAATGTGGAAGATGTCACAAGGAAGGGTTGTTGGTGATTAGCTTCTGAACAGCTCAAGCAATCATACTGTTTGGCTTTAGAGGCTGAAGACAGCCAAGGGCTGGATGGTCAGTCAGGCTTCAAAGAGTGAGAGTGGAAGCTGGAGCCTGAGGAATGGCTAAGATGTGCACAGCAGGACAGGAGCAGGCAGAGTTCTTCCTGGAGCTACTGCCGTGAGCAAAAGCAGACGCAGATGGGTGGGTATACAAAGAACCAATTTTTCAGTCCCTTCATCTAAGACCTGTGCTGACTGGGTAAAATGACAACAAGGGATTTCCTCATTTTCAGGAAACAATTCAACATTTTTTCTCAGTCAAGAAAAGCTCCCTGGCTCTCTCTCTTAATCTACTTATCTGATAGTTTTTCGAGACAGGGTTTCTCTGTGTAGCCTTGGCTATCCTGGACTTGTTTTGTAGACCAGGCTGGCCTGGAACTCACAGGAATGCACCTGCCTCTGCCTCCCGAATTTAAAAGCAGACAAGTAAGCAGGGTGTAGTGGCATATATTCTTAATTCCAATACTAAGGGAGGCAGAGGAAGGAGGATCACTGTGAGGTTGAGCCTGGTCTACAAAGGGAGTCAAGGACAGCCAGGGCTACACAGAGAAGCACTGTCTCAAAAATAAATAGATGGATAGATAGATAGATAGATAGATAGATAGATAGATAGATAGATAGATAGATAGATAGACAGACAGATAGATAATAAAATACATACATGAATAAATAAGTTCACCATAGGTGAGAAGAACTTAGTGCAATGCCAGTGACCAGTGGCATCACCCATGCAACCAAGTGGATCTCAGAATTTTTGTTACAATTGTAATGCATGCAACAAGCAACCTAGAAAAATGGCCGCAGAGAAGCATGGATCCTTGAAACAAAGCTTCTTTCTCTGTGGCAGGATTGGACAGCCTGACAGACAGGGAAGTAGGAGCAGAGGCAATATACATCCGCCATAGCCGGCGTGAATGGATGGGGAATGTGAGCCATGTGGACTGTATCAAGGCCAGGAGGCTAAATTTGCACTGGCCTGGGTCTGACCCTAAGAGAAGGATGCCTCCGAAGCCAAAGCCAGCTCAGCTCGAGACACATGTGTAAGCAATACTACCCGCAACCTGCTCCTTGACATGCAAGGTCAGGGCTCTCCTAACACAACGCAGATGCGAAGGCTCGACTCCCCCGGCCAGGAGTTGCCAGCATGGGCCTCAGCTTTCTCTTTTGAAACAGCAAATATTTCATAGTGAGCATTTCAAGACCGCAACTGTAAGGACAAACCTCAAATCCTGATCTACTGTTGGAAAGTAGTAAAATTCACAAAAGAAGATGCCTCAAGAAAATGACTTCAAATTCCACCACCGCCACACATAATACACATTTTTCTAGCCCCCCCTTCAATTCATGTTCTCTAATTACTCTCCAGACAGACATTTGCATTTCAAATCTTAGGTATATTTACTGTTACCATTCAGGTAGAAACATCTGATTTGTCAGTGTTTGGGGCCATACTTTCTAGGCACTTCCACAGCATGAACTGTCCATGCCTTGTTCAGACATGCACATCACTGCTTCCATATGAATCTAGGTCAAGGAAAAATGTTAAAATCCTGGCATGCAGGAAGGGAGAGAAAAGCAAAAAAGGAAAGATTCAGCTGGAGTTCCTGCTTTGGCTTTCCTGTGCTCACAGCGGCAACATTTGAAAACAATACAGCCAGCATCAAAGCCCAATTTGGGATCAGAGTTCCCTCTCTCAAATGCTGTCTGTCCATTCCTTCTCCTCTTTTCTCAATTATACAGAGAAGCAAAAAAAAAATTACAAAAGTAAGGCACAGCATATTAGCACATAAAAATCAATGAAGCTGCAAAGTCTACTCTTTACAATGAAAAAGTAATACATGCTAATTAATTTTGAACCTTAATTAACTTGTGTTTGTAAATCACCTTGAGATTCATGGATGGAAGTTGGCAGGAATGTATTTGGGTATTGGTCTGTAGTATTAGTCTAACATTTAGAGTTCAGGTGCTCCATAATAATATTATTAATTTAAATAATAGTAACTACTTTCAGTAAAAGGAAACTCAGGTATCCTAGAACCATTTGTAAGTTTCTCTTTTTTGAGATTTTAATTAATTTATTTTTTATTTTATGCAAATCAGGGGCTGCCTGTGCACCATGAGTCTGTAGTGCTCCTGGAGGCTACTGTAGACATCAGTTTTCCCAGGAATGGAGGTACATGTAGTTGTGAGCCACCATGTGGGTGCAGGGAATTGAATCTGGGTCCTCTGTAGAATAACCAGTGCTCTTAACCACTGAGCCATCTCTTCAGCCCATAATGATTATAAATTAGTGAACGCTGATTTGCATTCTGCAGAACACACTCATTGCAGACTAGTCAGAAAGCCTATGGAACTCTACTGTGCCCAAATGGGAACAAACTTATATCCAGTCCTCTGGAAATAGGAGCAAGGGTCGCAATAAAACACTCGAAATAATTCACTTACCTGATTCAGGTATGCATTTCTGCATAAGCTAAACTACATTCATTTTTCACATAATGCTCCCTGATTTTTTACCTGCGTGCCTTTGCTTGTCTTTCCCTGGCTTAAAGAGTAGCCTTGATCCCATTTCTCATTAGTTAAGTAATGCCAGATGAACAATTTCCTTCAGAGTCACACTTCCCCAAATTTAGAATTTAGACTTCATCAATGTTTCAAAGTCCTTCGACATTTCACCTATAACATACATAAATACATTCTAGCAAACAGGTGCCTATTATAGTACTGCAATGATGCTTTTGTGGCTTAAAATAATGTTGGGCTGGAAAAATTACTCAGAGATTTAAAGCACTTTCTGCTCTTGAATAGAGGTCCCTGTTTCATATCCCAGGACCACATGGCAGCTCACAACTGTCTGTCAGCCTTCCCAAGCACCAAACAAAAAACCAAACCAAATCAACACATAAAGATGATCCCCCCTTTTTGATTATAGAAGGTTAGTTAGGGAGATGAAGTAATTTGGCTAAATAAAAACCAACAAGCCTTCGACCTACATTTCACTGATGGGAACTAGGACTCAGGGGAGCATTTTGCATTGACTAACTCTGTTGGTTGACACAAATATGGACGCATCTGGGAAAGGGGAACAGTGCTTGGGGAATTGATTTTATCACACTGACTGTAGGGTGCGTCTGTGGGGCATTTTCTTGATTGACAATTTATGTGGGAGCATCCAGACCACGGTAGTGGACATTTCCTGGACAGTTAGGTCCAGGATGTATAAGAAAGATAGCTGAACAAGGCAGTAAATGCCATTGTTCCACAATTCTCTGCTTGCTTCAGTACATACCTGTAAGATCCTGCTTTGACCTCCTACGATGGTTTCCCTTAATAATGAAGTTTGACCTGGAAGATGTATAAAACCTTTTCCTCCTCAAGGTGTTTGTGGAAACTGTTAAATCGCAGCAACAAAGGACCAACCTTGTAACCGGGTTACAAGGAGCATAACTAAACTGTGTATTCTCTAAGTTTGGCTTCCATGACTTCAGAAATGGTAAAAGGTCTGTCCTCTTGACAGTCACCCCTCCTCTCCTTCCTTTCCTGTTATTTTGTGTTCTATTTAATAAGAGGAACTAAAAATAACCTTCCTTTTAAATAAAGACAATTATGAGGATTACTGACACTACTAATGTTACTTCAGTGTTGTAATTGTATTCCTAAGTAGTTGTCTGAAATTACTTCCTATATCCTTAAAACTGTTATTCTTAGAAATAGAGCTGGCTACCTCTTAGTATAAGAAGAGAAATGGCAAACGAAGTTTCTCTTACATTGTTGTCTTGATTTTTCCCCCAGTGGTTAAGTTTTGCTCCTGTAACGTATAGTAATTAGAGATTATTAAACTTAAAAGAAGCAGTTTCCAAGGGAAAAAATACTACTGTGATTTTCCTGTGTCTGTGAGTAGCCTCTTCTCTTTCTAAAACCATCCGTGGCAGCTTTTTCACTTCCTGTTTAAGGACACCTATCTTTTCGTATCATGTCCAACTCTATTGCCTCTAATTTTATCACCCTTTTGAAGATCCTGTCTTTAGCAAACAGTTGTATGGAGTAGAATCCACTTACATGAACTCATTTAAAGGCTCTGTCTCCAATCATGCTTAGGGTCTAAATTTGTAAGATTCAGCTTCAATATATGAACACTGGAAGAATGTAGTTCTTATCATAACTTCCGCAGTACAATATCTGCAAATAGGTAGACAGTGTGGAGATTGTATGTAATGAATCATGTATCACTGACATTTCTTTTCTAAGCCTATAGACTGCTTAGTTTGAGAATCCTCTACTTATTGACCCTTCCTTTTGGTTCTCATCCTCACCTGTTTTTTATTTATTTCCTTCCTTCTCCATTGTGTCTCTCACTCTATAGAATCTAAATTAAAACAACAGTAAAGGTACAGGGAATTATATCATTGTCCACTTTACAGACCCAAAGAAACAGAAGATCCTGAGTATCTCTGAAGAGATTGCTGCTTAAGGATAAGAAAGTATCAAAGCAGATGCTGAGACTCGTAGCCAAACTTTGGGCAGAGTACAAGGGATCTTATGAAAGAAGAGGGAGATAGAAAGACCTGGAGGGGACAGGAGCTCCATAAGCAGACCACCAGAACCAAGAAATCTGGACACAGGGGTCTTTTCTGAGACTGATACTCAAACCAAGGTCTATGCATGGAGATAACCTAGAACTCCTGCACAGATGTAGCCTATGGCAGCTCAGTATCCAAGCAGGTTCCCTAGTAAGGGGAACAGGGACTGTCTCTGACATGAACTCAGTGGCTGGCTCTTTGACCACCTCCCTCTTTGGGGGGAGCAGCCTTGCCAAGCCACAGAGGAAGAGGGTGAAGTCAGACCTGATAAGCTGTGGTCAGATGGAAGGGGAAGAGGACCTTCCCCATCAGTACACTTGGAGAGGGGCATGGGAGGAGATGAGGGAAGAAGGGTAGGATTGGGAGGGAATGAGGAAGGGGGATACATCTGGGATACAAAACGAATAAACTGTAATTAATGTAAAAAAAATTAAAACAAAGAAAGAGAGATCAAGAGAAACATCTAACACGTTGGTTAGGACATGTGCTGAGTTTTAGCACACCTAACTGAAAACACAGCTTTCCTTCATTACACCATACCAGCTCCAATCAGAATAAGACAGTTACAGGCTGGAATCCAAGACTACATCACTGAATCATTGATCCTCGAAGCCTCTTACTGTTGCTCATTTCTTGGAGCCAGGTCCATGTTAATCCTGAGAGCCTGTACCTTTTGTTGTACCATAAGCTACACCAAAAGTTGTTTGTGTCTCATAAGTGACACTGTTCCTTAAGAAGATACACCACAGAACCAGTACACAGGCATTATTAAGAGGGACCATAAGCTCTTCAAATCGGGGGTAAACCTCAGCTTCACTCAAAAGACACAGCATTGAATGACAGCATGTTTTTGGTAGGCCACAAGCAGAGCTGCTAAAGCTTTCAGGTTTCCACAGACAGTTCCACTCTGGGTTGTGGCAAGCTTCCTGAAACTTCGGTCCAACAGAGAAAGTTGTTTACAGTAGAGCATATTATAGAACAGTATAAACATAGTTAATTAACCAGTGTCTCTTCCTACTCCAAGTTCAAGTATTCTGACTTCTCTTCCACAGGGAGTTTCCTTCTCCCTCCAATTTGCTATTAGAGAAGTTCAGAGGTAGTTTTCTAACCCTAAGTTCCTATCACTATGATTCTAAGTGAGTTATTCCATCTAGGCTTTGTTCTTATTTTCTGACCATAGAAATTCTTTAGGAGTAGATAAACAGAATCATTTTATTCCTGACAGCTTGTCTATACATACCTGAATTCAGCGAAGTTCATGGCATTACTAGAATAATAATACATAAAACCATTTGATGGGTCATACCTGCCCCCAACAAGCACAGACATATTCAGCGTAGAGAAGTCTTAGCCTCTGTCAAACCTAAGGAAAACAATAAAACTTTCCAACTACTGATAAAACCTGGCATCAGGCTTGCTGGTTCTCTAGCTCTTAAGAGTCTTCCTGCACACTCCTCAATGGGGTCACAAGCTTTGTGTGAAGGAGTTGTGTTGTGGATGTATTCCTGGGAGGAGGCACCCCTTGATGAGTTAATTTTTGCATTTTGAGCAGTTGTGGTTTTCTTTAATGGTTCCTTTCTGCTGCAAAGAGAAGCTCCTATGATGATACCGGAGAGCTTCACTTGCCTTGAGCATGACGACAAGTTCCCCAGTGCAGCTAGGAGCTGCACTGCTCTAGCACAGTGGCGGGAGTAGGTTGTCCTGTAGGTGCATGATCTCACTATTTCCAAGGACTCCTATGTAGAAGATGTGTGACACATAACTTGATCCAATAAAGACCTACTGCTGTGACAAAGTGCTAATATGACAGATTTTCTACTGTCATGTTGAATTTTGGCTGTATTGAAAAGATTCACTCAGTTACTTGTTATCATATGTGATTTGGATGCCAGACTCCAATAACTAATTAAGTGTTCTCGGATGGCTCTGTGATTATGACTTTTCCAACTTTCAGAATAGGCAAAATTAATAGCTCACCTGTTGTTTCACATTCGATGCTGTTAAATAGATTGATAGACAGACAGATAGATAAGTAGATAGATAGATAGATAGATAGATAGATAGATAGATAGATAGACAGACAGATAGATAGATAGATAGATCGATAGATATTAAAGCAAAAGATAATTAGGTTCAAAACACAAGCCACTTTCCTATGTTGAAATGTAATCAATGGAAGCATGTGAAACTACCCATCTAATAGTATAAAGAGAATGGAATTTTCATTCTGCGCAAATCCCAACAGAACTAAAAGGCATCTTAGTTCCCAATTTTATCTTCAGTTTGAAGCTGTGAATTGTGGTGGACTAGACCTCACCCACAAAGTCACATCCTTCACCTTGTTCTGAGGTACATCTGAGCTGCTGTGGGTGGGGCTGGGGGCTGGGGAAGCAAGGCCAGGTGATAGGGGTACAATGCAGAGGCGGATCTCTGCCACCTTTCCTTTTCCATGCTGAGCCCCTGAGAGAGGGTTTTCAGTGAAGGTGTCGTGAACCCTTTGATTCACAGCTTTCTCATCTAGCTACACAATGCTTTGGCACCTTAATAAGATTCAGCTGAAAAGAGACTGCCTTCCTTCACAAATTGAAAGAGAAAATCTGTTTGGATATTTTCAAGGGTGGTGGGGAAAACTTCTGACTTTATCTGCATTTTTTTCTAACAAAATTGTTTTTTTTTTCTTAGCAGCTGTCTGCTTTATATGTTTAGCGCAATGAACTAAACTTTGAGGGATTAGAAAAAGAAAAAAATGAGCAAATAATCACTTTACAATCCTGAGATCAAAGTCTAAATGGGATCCAACACAAGTGGCATAATTTTAGCATAACTTTTTGTAGGTATAAGTAAACATTATCTTCTTTCTTATCTTTTGAGACATGCTTTTTTATTAATCTACCTATCTTCCATCATTCAGTCTATCTAGCTATCTATCCATCTACCTACCTACCAACCTATCTATCTTTTCTATCTATCTTATCTATCTATTTATCTATTTTATCTATCATTATCTATCTACCTATCTTATCTATCCATCTAGCTCTCTATCTTATCTATTATCTATCTATCTTTATCTATCTATCTCAATCTATCTATCTATCTCTTCTGTATCTATGTATTATCTATCTACCTATCTTAGCTATCCATCTAGCTCTCTATCTATCTTACCTATTATCTACCTATCTTTATCTATCTATCTATCCATCTATCTATGTATCTATCTATCATCTATCTCTTCTGTATCTATCTCATGTGTTACATCCCAACTGCAGTGTTCCCTTCATCCTCCCCTCCACACTGACCCACATACACACTTCCTTTTTGAAGGGAAACAGTTGAATCATTGCTGTATGTAGCCCAGGCTGGCCTTAAACTCTCTGCATACCTGCCACAGCCTTCCAAGGGCTGGGTGTGTACCACCACATTTGGCTTGGTCTCTTCTTATTATATCAGAAGTTTTATTAAATGCTTATGTGATTTGATGCCACATGTTCCCCAATAACACCTGCTTTGAATTCTCACTTCCAGTTCATGGTAGATGTTGAGAACCTTGAGACACCTTTAGGCACTGTAGGCTCACTGGAGAAAGTGAGTCACTGGGGCATACCTTGAAGATATGCAGATTAGCCCCATTTCGGAACCCTCTTTTCTTCTGACAGACTCCAGAGGCAACATGACCAACTGCCTCATGCTCCTTAGCCAGGCACTCCACATGAGAGTGATCTGTATCCCTCTTGAACGAGGATCCCAATCTCCCAAACAAACAAACAAACAAACAAACAAAACGTCTTTCGTTTGCTTAGGAAGTGCTTGCCATAGCCATGAAAGAA
The DNA here is from genome assembly GCA_028658305.1 of Pachyuromys duprasi. Classification (NCBI taxonomy): domain Eukaryota; kingdom Metazoa; phylum Chordata; class Mammalia; order Rodentia; family Muridae; genus Pachyuromys; species Pachyuromys duprasi. The sequence goes on along the minus strand of CM053754.1, from coordinate 15,586,372 downwards.
AATGCGACTACTACTTTTAAACTTTAACTTTTATTAACTATAAGTTGCATGCATTAAAACATAAAGGTTCAATTCTATGAATTGGATGAGTTCTTAAAACTATCAAAATAAGGTACACAATAAGCCTATAAACACAGTGAGAGCTCTCTGCCTTTCTAGTCAATTACTATAGGAGGGCCTTTCTTATTTCTGACACTTGATTTTAACTTTGTCTCCTGATCTCAACAGGAAATACAGAACGCTGAGAATTGTTTTGTACTCGGGTCCTTTTGGTCAGTACGGTGTTTTAGAAATCCACCCATTTGTTGTATCAATAAGCACAACAATTTATTCTGTTGATGGAGTGAGTTGCTTGGGGATTACTAGTTTATCAATAAAGCTGGTGTGTATATTCTTGCAGAAGCATTTTTTTATGAACACATGCCTACCTTGCTCTTGGGTAAATACCAAGGATTGAAATTGGTAGGGCATAGGAACATGTCTATTTCACATTTAAATAAAATCCATCAAGCAGTAGTTCAAAGCGATTCTACACTTCTTTTAGCAATGCACAGATATTCCAGTGTTCCATGTCCAGGGTTGGTGGGTGGTCCTGACTGATGGACAAAGAGATCATATGGATGATGTCCATGCTCTCTCTCCCTCTGGTGAGAATGATAGATGAAATGATGGCAGCCGATGCAGTCAGGATTTCCCATCACAGCAGATATGCTCTGAAACCATGACACTTTTTGTATGAATGTGAACAAAATTCCAGATATATCCAGAAACGAAAATTGTGGCCTGTTCTGATTAATCTTCAGCTTTATTATAATTTTTCCTTGTGTTTAAGTTATGCATATCTCACTGTCTGGATTTCCTCTGGAGTAACAAACTGTAGAAGCCTTTCCTACAAATGAGAGTGAATAGACTACTTAATCAAGGTGACAGAGGGCCAGCACCAGTGAGTGGGCTGTTACCCACAGATGATGAAGGAACCTGCCTCTTCAAAAAGCCCTTCTCAAGACTGCCAAGGCCCCAAAGTGCCACCACAGTCTTCCCTGGCTTGGCTATTGAAAGAGGTTTTCACCAAATATGTTCATTGTAAGATACATTTCTTTATTTGGCTTGATGCTGCTGTCTTCTCAGCTCATGTAGTGTTCATAGCCTGTACATCAAGGAGACCTCCATTTTGGACAACAGATATGTGTGGCTTGTTCCTTCCCATCTGTCACAAAATAAGTGGAAAGCAAACTTCAAAGACAAGACAGCTTTCAGTGTCTGGAAAGCAAGCATTTTTTCTGTAGAGATGTGGTGATAGCAGCACTTTGCTGCTGTTTCCAGGGTCTACTCCATTAGTCTCTCGAATACATAGATTAAAAGACTCCAAGGTGGTCTGCTCAGATTTAGCATCTTTGGTGGCTCAGGGAGAGATGAATTTAAAATAACAAACTGTTCCATCTTCATTCTCTTTACATTCTCCCAAAGCAATCCTGCCCATCATCTGCTTTCAACTTTCATCTATATTTTAAGGATTACGAAATCTGTAAACGTTGCCAAAACTTCTGGTTCCATATATCCAACCGGATAGCGAATAGTAATACCTGATATCCCCATGGACAACTTCAGCCTCATGTACCTAAAACCCATGTCATCATCTTTTCCTTCCATCAAGCGCCTGCTTTCATCAAGCGTTTTAAACACACATGCATTTCCCCTGCGCATGCTCTCTAAAATTGAATTCAGAAAATCACCTACAAGGACTCTGAAAAAAAATCCTCCATAATTCCTACACTGTACCACCAAACTGCTGCCTCAGAAGCATCTGGCTTGCTAATCTCTCAGCCTACAGTGTCTCTCCCCTACGTTTCCACATCTTGTTCTTCCAATTCTTTAAAGTCTTTTCTTTCTAATCATGTTAATTCAGAGATGGTACTCCACGTATGTGTAGAAAATAGTACAGGAGCATTTGTTTTCTTTGCTCTTCATCGCTTGTGACTTTTGATGTTCTTATGGTTTGGGAATGAGGTGTGTATGGTTTTTTAATTTTTATTTTCATTCCTCACAATGAGAGTACAAGCCTATTAAGAGGAGGTGTTTATTTTATTCACAGCTTTATTTTCTCTGCTTACAAGGTTCTAGTTATAGCACAGGCTCTTAATTGATAGTTTGCAAATGAAGGAAAGAGAAGGATATATGTGACTGAGCCTTGGCCAAACTGGAACAGGGCTGGCAAGATGATTTAGTGGGTAAGATAACTTTCATGAAAGCCTGTGACCTGATGTTTTTCCCCAAGAACCTATGCAACAAGCCAGATACAATGGTATTCAACTGTACTGCATTACTCCTAGAATATGATAGAAGGCAAAGACAGGAGAATCCACTAAAAACTTGCAAGCTAACTTGCCCAAAAACTTGTCCTCTGATCTTCACATGCTCATATGTTCACACAGGAAATCATACACTTGATAAATTATTCAATATTTAAGATTGATAAGAATTACATTCAAAATATAGGAAGTAGTTTTGTTTATTCATTTGTTTGTTTTGGTTTGGTTCTGAGTTTTTGTTTCTTTTTATAAGAGACAGATCACTGGAGTACTTCCTTTGTGGCTGAGGGTGCAGCTGAATGGGGGAGTACTTGATAGTGTTTGTAAGAGCCTGGACTCAATTTCAGAGCTTTGGGGTTTAGTCATCTGCATTTATAGATGACAAAGCAGAAAAGGGTTGGGGATCTGGGACTATTGTTGGCACCCTCCCCCCGGCTACCTCAGCTAGCCAAGCTTTGCCCTCTCCTTTAGTTAGTTAGTTAGTTGGTTGGTTTGGTTTGGTTTTACACAGGGCCTCACTATGTAACTATGGCTTGACTACAGAGATCTGCTTGGCTCTGCCTCCCCAGTGCTGGGATTAATAGCTGCCACTACCCTGGGTTGCCCCTTGTTCTTTACATTTCAAAGCATCCATCACCTCCTTGAGAGTTTTTTCCTGATAACATCTTATTTCCAGTGTCCATGTGTGCTCTCACTGTTACAAAATCTAAGGGAACGATGGGAAATAGTGTAATAAACCCTCCCTTACTCCTCCTCCTGAAACTCTTTTCAGCAGATTTCCACACAGCAGGCTTCTGAGCTCTGAACGTGAGACACTCTCTTCCCTCTGCTGCCAATAGCTCTGCCTCTCAGCTCTGTACCTCTTCCTTCCATTTTCTGTTCGGTTTTCCATGAGGCACTCCTTGATATCTGAGATTATTTATTGATAAATTCATTTTCTTATTTGTTTTTCAGAGAGCGTAGTATTGGTGGGATAAAGCTCTTCTTTGTGTTGGCCTTTAAATTAAGGCTTCTTCAATCCCCAAAAGACAAATTCTGAAAACATGTTAGTAAATAAATCAATAAGAAAATTTATGATACCCTAAGTATCTTACCTCCTTCCAAATAAATAATGGGGTAACACTAGTTCAAAAGCATTTTTGCCCTAAAGTCTGATAATAAAAGTTCAGAGTTAGACAATGTTAAAATCTAAGGCTATTGTGTTCAGCTCTAAAAACTGCCCAAGGGAGCCAGAAAAGTGGATTCAACTTTTCTCACAATTGGGTAATACCTTGATCCATAGAGAAATGTATAAAATTTAAGTACAGGAATGATTCTAAGAGCCATATTAGACCTTTGATAAATAATATATATAAATCTGGATGTATGAAATATCAGGTTTAATGGATTCTACTGTCTAGTTGACATCAGGCATCTAACTAAGAAGTACCGAAATCATTTTAAGAATATAACCGCTTCTTATTTTCCCGAAACTCATCTTTTCTCTTCGTCTCTCTAAATATAAAAGTAGAAAACCTGCTTAGAATTTGAATTGTGATGTTAAATTGTAATTGAGAATTATAATCTTCCAGTCACAGCAGTGACACGAAGTTTAGAAACAACACCAAGGCTTCCAACCTTCCAACCTCTCCCACCTTGATTACCAGATTCCAGGAAGAGGCACCACCACAACAGTGTCCATGGTAGACTTCAAGCAGAGTGCTCAGAAGTGCCATTGCCCTGTACCCACTGAGTTCAGAAAGGGTTCTTAAGAAATCGCAGGTATTTGTGTGTTTATTTGTTTATTTATTTAGCATGTGCTTATGTGTGTGATGTGTTCACGTGTGTGTGTTTCCACATGTGTGTAGAAGGGTGGGGGCTGGGGGAGCTCACCTCTAGGGGCTGAGATCTCACAGGCAGCTCACAAACAGGTTCTTCATTCTGGAAAGGAACAAGGTCCACAGGACACCTGATCCCTGAGAATTTTAGCTGCTGATGTCTCGGAGAAGGCCGGGCCATGTCGTATCTATGTACTGCACTTGTTTATCACAACCACTAGAAAGTTTGCATGTGCGGATACTCTCAGAACCACAACTTCCTACTTCAGAAACGCAGCAGCCTCTCTCGTGTATTACACCATAGTACAGGATTCTCATAACAGGTAGGAAAAGCTGACTCTCAACCACAAACATCAGGCATCCATTAGGGCTTGGAATGCTTGCTGGAGTTACTCTAAGGCTCTCTTAGGAACACCAAAGTACTAAGAGCAAAGACAAGCTTTGGAAAATAACCCTTATTAGTCTCTTCGTGCATAATGGAAGAGAGGCAAAGGAGGAGCGATCCTCTTGGAGAGATATTTGGGAGTGGAAGAGCCACCTGGTTTCTGAGGTTATTACCTTGTCTCTCCCCATCCTTTAGGACAGTCGGATTAAAGGATCACATAAATGTCTCCTCTTTTCTGTGTCTTTGTTTCCTTTCAGGCTTAGTGAATGTTATGTTACTTATAGCATTTACTGTTATCATTTTTCCTATTATTTATCACTCATATTCACTCATATTGTTAGGTGGTTTTTTTTTTCCTCTGAGGATAGGAACATTTGTATTCCCCACCCAAAGCATAGAGTGTTGTTCAGGGCTTTCAAGGTGACTTCCATAAACGTTTTCACCATGTGCTGTGATATGGACGATTGCCTGTCTTTCACATTCTGGGTTAGCCTCTGAGAACACACACACAACCGCTTTCTTCTGTGGTGTTTGCTGCTGTTGCACACAATTCTCCTCCCACCAGCTCTCAATGGGAAAAACATCAAACCCAGAGAAGTTGCCATATCTGAATTTCAGACACCTTAGGAAAGAACATCCAAGGTAAATCCGCATTAGCTTCTCATTTGTCTCTACACACTGTTGACAAATTGGTTCGATTCCCTAGAGACCGACATAGTGAATCAGAACTGGAATTCTATCATCAGGCTAAGTCAACTTGCCTTCCATCACCTCTGCTGTTGTAATGAAGCTGTGACGGAGACTTGAACTTTCACACATATATTCAACATTTTGGGGGAGCATCTCAGCCTTCTAGAGGTGCTCACCCCAGAAAGATAGCTAACAGAAAGATTTTTTTTTCTGTTGTTACCATCAGCAGTAAAAGAATTAACGCCATTTTTCAAGCAGACATTTTGACTTTATTTTTTTAACAAAAGAAGGTTAAGAAAAATTTAAGTCCCTTTTCATTTTAAAACAAGGGCTTTGAAGCCCAATTATAAAACTCGAAGTGGTCCCTAACAACCTGTCAATAAACATGGTGGACTGAAGTGGGTTTTCAGAGTAGTTATTTTTGGTGAAAGTGTCCAGTTTAAGAAAAAAAAAAGTTAAGATCCCAATGCTGGTTGGCTGCTTTTTTTTTTCTTTTGACAAATCTATTCTTCAAATATACACCTCAAGCCATTCATGACAGCCTTTCAATTAGTAAAAAACAAGGAACTTTGAAGATAAGATTTGACATGTGCTCATCTTTGCAGTGTGCATCCTGAATCCTAGGTATCATTACACCTTCAGTTCACATAAGTGGGAGTAGATGGCTGTCACACAAATCACTACGTGGTATAAGGAAAGACCATATGGAAATACAGTTCAGATTTTGCCAAAGTCATGAGGCAGAATGCAGGGAAGGAAGATCAAGATTTTGCTTGCACTCTGGCAGTAATGGAAGAGCACAGGAACATGTCTGATATGTCTTCACCTGTGGGAATTTTGCTTTGAGTCTTACAGGCTCAGACTATTCTAGCTGGTCCTGCTGAAAGAGCTGAAAAAGCCAAAGCATACATATTTACAACTATGAATATTAGGCTTGCTCATAGCATGCCATTCCCGTATTTTTTTTCATATTGATGTGTATGTGTACCGAAATGGACAAAGGTGTTTGTCCCCAGCTTGCTGAGCAATCCCATGTGTACCTGATGTCTGTGAATTCACCATGATGGATACTTTCAAGTCTAAGGTAATGCAGCATCCCATTCATTTCTTTCTCCTGGATGCTCACAAAGAAGAGTGCAACTTGCCATTGGGTTGTTTTCACTAATGTATATGAACACATTTCTCAATGCTAAGATTAGAGAAATTCTATCAGAACCTAAAATCATCATGAAATGAATGAAGTTTCTCTAAAGCATTCCTAGGTTGTGCTCTGCTGCTTCCTCAGTGGCCACATGGTGCTGAAAACTGAGCCCTTTCTGGGCCTATTGATGACTCCTATTCACCAATGTGCATTAACAAAGTTACTGTGTTACTTACATCTTCGTTGCTTTCGTTTTGATGGCCAACCTGGCCTGGCTCAACCAGCTGTGGAGAGAAGAGGGGGGAGGCTCTTCTCTTGAATTTCTGTACACTTTACTTTCAATTTAAGGTTTAGCTACACATTGCTCCTAATTTGTCCAGTTTTCTCTATCACTGGAATTCCCAAATGCCCCATCTCTATGACCCAAGTGCAGACAAATATTCCCAAATATTCTTCGAATGACAGAAGTAGCCCTGGGCTGCCATCAAACTTTACCATAGCACAAAGCAAAAATTATAAGAGGGAATCATGAAGAACAATGTGGATATTGTTTACTTTTGAGAATGCTGAGTTGGAACTATCTTCTCCCTCTCGATAGGCAAATGTTTTCCTCTGAATTATTTCCCAATCCCTTTTCTAATTTTTATTTTGTTACAAAATTTTGCCAAGTTGACCCCGTCAGCCTTGATCTTATCCTGTAGCCCAGCAGGCCTGGAAATCATGAGATCCTTGCTTCCACCTCTCAAGTGCCTGGGGATAGCACCCACAGGGCATAGATAACATGGAAAAGAAACATTTTTAATACATCAGCTTTTATTTAAGTGTTCTAATGATAATCTTTTTTTTTAACTGGGTCTCAAATAGCTATTTCCTTAGCTAAAACTATGCAGTCTTAGAAATGTTAGAACAATTCCAGAGGCCTCCCACTTTTCTTTCTAGGCCTATAGCCTATAAGTGCTATCCTGTTTTCTTAGTTTGAATCTTGAGTTATTTAAACACTAACCAAACAGAGTACTCTGTTGAGTAGAAAGTCACAGATAACATTTCCAGGTTTTAGTTGAAGAAGATTGTCTCAAAATGTAGGAAGTCATGACAGACAGGAGAGTCGAGGTGGCTCAGTTCCTTAGTGTCACTGTCACTGTGTTACTTTGGACATATTCCTTACTTCCAAGTCTCAGTGTTCTTGCCTGTAAAATGGGGGGAAAGCTACAGCAGCTCAGGTCTTCTGCATTGGCTAGTTCTGCACCTTGATTCAGTGAACTCCAGATTGAAAGCATCCGTGCAAAGAAAATTCAATCCCTGCACTGAAAAGGGGGCGCTTTCAACCATTGTTTCCCGAGTAAACAATATTCACATAGCACTGATGTTGCATTAGCTACTGTAAGTCATCAGGAGACTGTGTCACATATGTAGGAGGACGTGCAGAAACTATTTGCACACATTACACCATTTTACACACAGAACTTACATATCTGCAGATTTAGTTAATGATAGAGTTCCTAGAAGCAACAGACACAGATGACTGTCCTTACTTAACAATGTCTCTTTGTCTTTATGGGCAAAAATTAATTAATTCAAATGAAGAACTTAGTACAGTTTTGAGTCTTGTTGCTGTCATTGTTGACACTCCAGAGAACAGGGAGATGATCTATCTCTCTCGTTTCATCTTCAGGTGCCAGTGGAATATCTTAAATCATTGTAACTTCTTTAGTTCCAGTCTACAGAAGCTCACTACTGGGAAATCCGTCTTACAAATGTTCCTGTGATAGCTCTTCATGTCACAGTCTCTTAAGCAGTCAACAACAGTTAGTGGAAGAATGTCTATTGATGGCTTGTTATATTCCAGGTCTTATGTTTGGTGCTAGAGGCCTAAAGGTGAAAAAGAATGACAGAAAACACAAAATATATTGTCATAGAGAAAGAATCATCACTATAGAAGTTTAGTAAAATGTCTGCCTTGGAACCACACAGTATGGTAGAGCTAGCAGAGACAGCCTTGAGTCAACTAAAACTTCACTCAAGATGTTGTGTATTTTTCCAGACAGCCTCATCACTTGCAGCTAGGCTCGCCAAGCACTCATTTAACTCAACAGAGTACAACAAAAGCATCCTGCTATCAGTTACAGGAATAGGCCATCTGAAGACCAGTACCTTCTTACCAGTTCTTTTAGATAGACTTAAGCTGTTGTGTAAGTACAGTCTGGCTACTCAACTAGACAGAGTCCTTCAAAAGGACATGTGGAGAGGAAATCTAAAATGACACAGAAAGAATGCCATGCCAGGGCAGCATTTCAGCTGAGTTTAGCATTGGGGAGAATCCTCCAAGGCCTCACCTGTTAGCATGAGACATCCTAGGTGATACATCTCAGTCAGAAAGCCAGGTGACTCAACCAGTGTTATGTGGGACATGGAAGAACAACTCACATCAAGCCAGGCACCCCACAGTACCCTGCAGAATCATTCCATGGAATGAGAAGTCTGTTTTTCTTATTTATTTTATTTTATTAATTGCATTTATTCACTTTGCATCCCAGCTGTAGCTCCGTCCTCTTTCCCAATCTTTTCCCATGCCAGTCCAATAATAGAGGAGGTCCTCCTCCCCCTCCATCTGACCATAGTCTATCAGGTCTCATCAGGTCTGGCTTCCTTGTCTTCCTCTGTGGACTGGTAAGGCTGCAGCCCCCTCGGGTAGAGGTGATCCAAAAGCCAGCCCATGAGTCCATGTCAGAGACAGTCCCAGGTCCCATTATTGGGAAACCCCCTTGGATTACTGAGCTGCCCTGGGCTACTTCTGTGGAGGGGTTCTAAGTTATCTCCATGCATGGTCCTTGTTTGGAGTATCAGTCTCAGAAAAGACCCCTGTGCACAGATTTTTTGGCTCTGTTGCTCCCCTTGTGGAGCTCCTGTTCCCTCCAGGTCTTTCTATGTCCCCCTTCTTTCATAAGATTCCCTGCACTCTGCCCAAGGTTCGACTATGAGTCTCAGCATATTCAAGACAGTTGTTCTGTGCCAAGAGAAACACTAAGCCCAAGGGAGTTTCTTCTCTGATGTGTGTGTGTAAGCACGGTGAAGTTTATTCATCCTTTATAAGACTCAGTCTTGTCAGCGCTAAAATGAAACAGTAATTCTTTCAGAGTTGTATAAGCATAAAAAATAACTATAGTCATAGCAGCTTTGTTCATAATAGCCAGAATCTGGAGACAACCCAGATGTCCCTCAATTGAGGAATGGATACAAAAATTGTGGTACATTTACACAATGGAATACTACTCAGCCATTAAAAACAAGGAAATCATGACATTTGCAGGCAAATAGAGGGAAATAGAGAAAATCGTCCTGAGTGAGGTAACCCAGACTCAGAAAGACACACATGGTATATACTCACTTAATAAACATATTTTAGCCATATAATACAGGATACTACAATTCACAGACCCAAAGAAGATAAGAAACAATGGAGGACCCGAATGAGGATGCTTAGATCTCACTCAAAAAGCGAAATAGAATAGAGAGTGGTTGAAGAGAGGGAACAAGATAGGAACCTAGCATAGCTGTCCCCTTAGAGGGCCCACCCACCAGCGGATCAAAACAGATGCTGAAACTCACATTAGCCAAACATTGGGTGAAGCATCTTGTAGAAAAATAGGAGGAAGGACAGAAGGACTTGGAGGTACCAGGAACTCTACAAAAAAAGACCAACAGAGCCAACTAACTAGGGTCCAGAAAGGCTTGTAGAGACTGAAACACCAACCATGCATAAACTGGACCTAAGCCCGCTACACAGATGTTGTAGATGGGCAGCTGAAGCTTCATGTGGTCTCCTAATAAGGGGAGTTGTGGCTGTCTCTGGCATGGACTCCATTGCCTGCTTTCTGATCACTTCCCCCTGGTGGGGCTGCCTTGCCAGGCCACACAGTAAGAGGATGCTCAGTCCTGATGTGATCATAATGAGCTGAGGCCTGGGTAGGGGCTGCCTTTATCTGAGGAATAGGAGAGGGGAGATGGAGGAATAGAGAGGGAGCTTGGGTCAGGGAGGGGAGGAAAGAGGGGGCTACAATTGGGATGTAAAGTAATAAATACATTATTAATTTAAAATTAATATATTTAAAATTCTGGCATTTGTGCTGAATAAGTGGGAAGAATTGTGGGTGCATAGAGGTTATTAGTTTTCTGACATTGTCTCAAATGGATTTTTATTTCAAATCAGGAACTTGAGAACATTATAGCTCACCCTAAGTTGCTATTCATATTTCACCAAGGCTATCACAGCATCCTAACCACCTAAAGTCAGGGTAAATTACAACAACCCTATTTCTCATACGTAAAATCCAGGAGACACCAACACGTAACCTACCTGACACTTCTGCACTTTTGAACATACTTTTGCTTGCTTTTGTGTAAGCAAATTTGTGCTCAGTTGCCATGACAACATCAAGTAATTAAAACTGTTGTTAAACATAGCACCACAAAGTTCTTGCTCTTGTTTCCAATTGAATGCTCCCTGAGACACTTTGGAAGAATCAAAAAGTAAATGATGTAAAATACGGGTGTTTCATTGTGTTTCATTGTTCTCATTTGTGTTCACTGTCATCACTCTCCCTGGTATGGATACTTACTCCATGCAGACTGAAATATTGCAGATGTTTTGAGCACAGCCATGGGCTGCAGGGACACTTCCTGAGTTCCTCATAGGTTCCTTTCACTTTAAGTCCTCATCTTTGCAAATGTGTGCTATAAAGGCTCTTGTTTCTTGTCCACTGAGTAGCCAGCCCCAAACACCTGAAAAGAGTCCCTGACATTCAGGAGACATGTAGGATTTGAGAACAAGAAGGCAAAGGGAAAAATCCTAGTTATAACTATTCATTAGTTTTGGGTACATCAGATAATTTGTGCAATGGCTTCGGGGCTTTAATTGAATCACTTTTTCCACCTTGTCTTAATTTTAATTATGCAGCAATCATTTTTTTTTACCAACCTATGCAAAGGAATCATATGAAAATGTGACACATGACAATATACATTTTCCTAAGTTCCAGGACTACAGTGACCTACAGGCAATTAGCTACTGCCTCTAGCACTGTAACGGCCAATTAAAGAGTTAAGGAAATGCCCTCTGAATCACCTACATGATCAGGTTTTTGGACTGCCAGGAACATTGCACTTCAACTGATATAATTTTTGACTGACTGATTTAGTAAGTCTCCATCTGCTAAAATTCCAGCCTCGCGCCTCTAAACCCAAGGAGTCAGGTATCATGAGCAGCTTTTTCTGTCATTAAAGACGATCCCACCTTACCCTCTGTCCTAACAAGACAGTCTCACAGCCATCATTATGAAGCAAGATCTTAGCTTGTCATCAAGAAAAACTGTCTTGCTAGGTCAATGAGGATAGTACTAAGTTCATTTCAAGTATATAACATACTCATTTTAGTGGGTATGAGCAAGAATCCAAATATTGATAGCCTGGAAAAAGAGAAGGAGAAAAATAAAGAGGGAGGAAATGAGAGAAGAAAATCAAAAGAGGGAGGGAAGGAGGAGAGTAGAGAAAAAGAGAAATAAATATATTTTAAAGATGTTTTATATGCTTGAGTGTTTTGCCTACATGTATGTATGTGCACTACATGGGTGCTTGATGCAGAACAGAGTCCAAAAGAGGCTGTTAGGTCTCCTGGAAACTGAAATTACAGAAAGCCATGAGCCACCATGTTAGTGCTAGGAACTGAGCCCTGATCCTCTGCAAGGGCAGTAAGTGCTCTTAACTACTGAGCCATCTCTTAGACACAGGGATAAATATTTTCAGTCATAGCAACTATGCTACAATTCAGAGACAAAAGAAGCTAAAAAGAAAGGAAATGGCTTTGCCGTCAATACACATTTGAGTTGTTCAAGCCTTGGTTGGGTTATAATCTCTCCAAATGCAGAATCTACTAAGTTTCCTATGACTAATGATCACTAAATGACCTCATAAAGAACCAGGAGTTGAAGAGGGTTCTGAGAGGGAATGGGAATGAAGACAGCACAGGCAGCAAAATGTAGAGGTCACTGGAAGCTCAGTCCTACAGGGTCCCCCGCATGACTGGGATAGCTCGTGAGCTGTTGCACAAATAAAGGGGTAGCGGAGATGCTCTAATTATCCACCAGCTCCTGAAGAGCTCTCTCAGAGAGAACATATTGGATTGCTTGCAGTGGAGGCTGCCCCATCTGAACTGCGGCTCCAATACTCACAGAAAGCCCTCGGGCAGAGAGACTAAGTGTTTTGACAGTGAGTCTGCGCACCCAGAATGCCAAATATTTGGGGTCTGAGGACAGCACAAGAGGTGTTTACTATAAAAAGTGGCCCAAATTGTGTGTTTGAGTAATACTGAATTCCACTGTGGAGCTTGCTTTAACCTAGTCCTGATTACAATGTTTATTCATCATACCTTGAATGAGCCAAGTTGTGTGTTTTCATATTGTAAATCAATTTAATCTTTAAGATATGTCCTTGGTGTCAAACATTTCAGAGTATCATTTTTGCCATTTAGAGTGTCACAGAGTGGAAGGAGAAACTGATGAAGAAGAAACACTGTATGACCTTGGGAAGAGTTCATTAGTTCTCTGTAAAGCACATATTTTACTTGGCTAGGCAGGAGACAGGGGCTAGTCTGCAAGAAATGTGTTTGCCAAATTAAAATAAATTGGGACACAAGGCTTAGGAACTAAATATGTAATGGAAAAAAAAACACTAATAGAAAAAACAGAGTCAGTGAAAACCTGAACCAAATCACAACCAGTGATAAGGACCTTCTTCCAAACTACTTTGAGTGGCACTTAATCTCTTTCAACACAGGTGTAAAGACAGAAAAACCAAGAAACGTGTAAGCTATGTGGGATCAAAGACAAATTACACAACCCAAATGCAACCCTGAGTGCTTGGTGTTAAACTCACCTGAGCAGTTAGTTCCAAGATGATATACAGACACCAGGGAACCCTTAACCAGATGTCTCCTTCTCACAGATCCCTTTACAGGATTTAGGGGATAGTACTAGTCAGTCAGCTAACTTTTATGGGACACTACTATCAAGTCAAAACTATGCACTGAACACCTACCGATATGTGTGCACTGAGCTCATATCTAAGCATGCCACAATTAAGCAGTCTTTGGGTCTCTGCTGTTTCATGCCTGCTGGAGGGGGCTGATGGACTGAGGGCAGAGGAATTGCAGCACCTGTTGAAGCCAGTGAACAAGTCAATTCCTCCAGACCATACTCTTGATGGCATACCTCTCTGTCTACTTTTTGAAATCCAATATATCTTTGATGCTTCTTGTAAATTATGGACACTCCATGAAGGATGGTTGATGGCATGAAACAACAGTATTAAAAAAAAAAAAGATTACTCAGTGTGAGTTACCACTGTAAGACCTGTGGTTCTCCATGTTTTCAGCACTTTTCCTGGTTATTGGTTAATGAAATAGACTGAGGAGGAAATTTCTTTATAAATTCGTGGAATCGTTCTTTAGCTGAAGTCTGCAAACTTAGCTTCATAACTTACAAATTTCCCACTTCTTCCCGAGACCTTTCTGTATTAAAGAACAAGTGGCTTTTTCACTTGTTTCTTTTATATTGTTCTAGATAACCCTCCACCAACACGTTCAAATTTCATCTTCTCTCTACGCGTGGTCTACAGAACCATCTTTCTATCAAAGTCCCATGTGCTATATTTTTACTAATGAGGTCTTACAGCACTTCTGCTGCCCTTCCACGTTCTCTTGAGAGTCTACTCAGACTTCAGTTAGTGCACGCAGCAGCCCAGTGTGCTGGGCATGGTACTTATCCAGTGTATAGTCTACCATCTTGCGTAAAACTTCTTGGAATTTTAAGTACATGATTCATCTCTAAATGAATACAGCTTAATGAACAGGCCAATATCCTTAATGTTGTCTAAATTATTGAGTCACTGCTGATGTGTATAGAGAAAAACCTTCCAGAATGCAGAGTCTGTGAGTAAAATCGTAATTATCCCGTATGTTTGTTACAAGTCTTGAGTTCCCCAAGTTGCCTAGCAGACCTTCTTTCCTGTATATAACACTGCTTTTTTGCCTTTTTGGATACCAGTGTAAGTGCATTAGTTTAAAATAGCACAAAACCGGGCATTTGCAATTAGAATGCATGCTTACAGAAGGAATCTATACATCAATTATGGCAGAAATAAGAAACTTTAATAGCCACTGAAGAATACAGAGAGATGTGGGAGGGAAGACAGTTCAAAGACATCAAATCCACTCCTGTTATCATAGTGTAGCGGTATAGCATATAACCACCATGTCTCGGCTCCTGACAATAATCGACATTGTCTGTGTATCCGGATTTGGTAGTTCTGCCTGTTAATTTTGAATGTACCTGTAATGGGTGGTCAGCCAAGAGGTTGATTGGTCCACCAGGGACTTGGTTGGGATAAGTTGGTTCTTATCTTCATGGTCTCTGTCTAAAAGATGAATGAGGAAGCATTTTCATGGCAGAGATTGAAAGGAATCTAAGGGGACACAAACTCAAATTCTTTCTTCAAGTCTAACTTCAGAGTGAAAATTGACACTGGAATTGGCACCATGGCCAGCTGTCTCAGAACAGTGACAGGACCAGGCTAAGCATAAGGCAGACATATTCTTTACCTTGTTCTGAAAAAAGATGTGAAGACCCATTTGTAGGGAAAGCCATAGAATGGAGATATGAGCTGAGATCATCAGCTTAACCTGTTTCCACAGCTTTACTTATTTAACAACCAAGCCCAGGCAAATTAAATTGAAGTTACAAAAACAAAACAAATCTGCCAAAAGATACAAAAATGTAAGCAATTGTCTTAAGCCCACCTAAAACTGGCAGCGGTAAGAGGAGGTACAATCATTTGTTCACTTATTGAATGGACATTGGATTGACACTACTACTCTCAAAGTATAATGTTTATTCACTTATTGTTGTATAGCTATATCGTGGCAGTTGGTTATTACACTTCCAGGTAGTTCTCACATAGCTCACAAATGTTTGTATCTGCACAGAGCAAGCATTACTAGAATGCTATGATAGATATTGAATACCTATTTGCTGGTCACTAATGGAATAAATTGAAAACAGAGAACAATGTTCTCAGAAAATGTTCTCTTGGAATTTTTAGCAATGTCCTAAGCTGACAATTCTTCAATGTTTGAGATCTGCTAGAAAATGAAAATAAAACAAAACAAATAAAAAAAAAGGATTTAAAAAAGCACTTATGGAGACCTCATTGTCCTTACTAACTCTTTTTAATTATGTTTGTAACTTTTATGTGGTATGTGTGTAGTGTCTTATGTTGTGAACATACTTGATAGCATGGGTATGAGAACATATTCATTAGGGAGCATGTCCTCAAGTGTCCACATGCATCTAGAAGCCAGAGCTTGAAACTGGTGTCCTTTTTAATCCCTTCTACCTTTCATTTTTGAGATGGGGTCTTTCGCAGAACCTGAAACACTGAATTGTTTAGACAGCTGACTGATGAGTTACAGAGATCTGCTTATGTCTGCTACATAGACATGCCACACAGAATGCTATATACCCCCGAGCCTGGCTTTTGATATGGGTTCTGAGGATCTGAACTCAGGCCTTTATGTGTATGTGACAAGCACCGTACTGACTGAGCTATCTTAGGAGCCTTTTATTTTATTTTATTTTTTTATTTATTTATTTACTTACTTATTTATTTTCAATTGTTGGACAAGAGATGCAGTGTCTTAGTTCGGGTTTCTATTTTGCTGTGAAGAGACACCATGACCACAGAACCCCTTATAAAGAAAAGCATCTAATTGAAGCTGGCTTACAGTTTCAGAGGTTCAGTCCATTGCCATCATGGTTGGACAGCATGGTGGCTTGTAGGCAGACATGGTGCTGTAGAGGTAGTTGAAAGTTGTACATCTGGATCCACAGGCAGCAGGAAGAGAAGGAAACACTAGTCCTTGCTTGAGCCTGTCCCCAATGACACACCTACCTCCCACAAAACCACATCCCCCATTAGTACCATTCCCAAGAGCCTATGGGGCCATGTTAATCCAAACTGCCAGAAGCAGGTACAGCCAAAGCACCAGTCACTGGACCTTTCTAGTCAGATAGAAGTAGGTCCTTATAAAAAAAACAGGAGCCTCTCAGAACAAGAGATCCAATGACTGAGTCCAGTCAGGCAACATCCTCAGGTCCAGTAGAATCTAGGTCACGGGAGACATAGAACAGCCAAGGTGTGATTAGTGTGTGTTCCTTTCAGCATGTCATCACTGACAGATGTGAGAAGCAAGAATGAAATAGAAAGCTGAGTTATACATATTTTAATGTGCATATACATATCTTTCATCACATAGGTAAAGCAAAGATCTGTGCTGAGCCACAGACGCCGTGGAGAAAATACCTTAGCCTTCTGCTTGTTCCTGGAGACAGCTTTATCAGACGCTCTGTGAGGTCAGGATTTGCTGCAGGAAGGGGGAAAGCCTTTGAGCCATATCTGAGGCTTCCCTTGATTTGGAAAGTGAATTTCGAGGTGGAAATAATCAGAGAGAAGCAGTGCCACACCGTTGTTTGTGTGTGCGTGTGATTGTGGGGACGTGAATGGGTGTGATTATCCTCAGTGTGTCTGTGTGTAATGGGCATTAACACAGACTCCCATAAGCTACTCTCCTTTATAAGTTGGGTTTTTTTTAATTTTAAAGAAAATCAAGCCATATTTTTTTCCTTCCCATTCTCAGAGATGAAGCAGTTTACAGATGCAGAATCCTTTTTTAGGAATAATTCTCAATGCATCATTCAAACATCCTTTGAGCTAAGCACACGCTACGCACATCATGAATACATATAATCACCACGCAGTCCTTTGTGAAGACTTTGAAAATAGCATCTGAAAGAGCTGACCGACTGTGGGTCTCCATCTGAGGATGTTCATTTGGTTAGTGTGGCTGAGCTGATTCTGGCCACTTATTTTCTCTTTAATGGGCTCTGTCCCATCTTCTGTGGCTTGAAACCCTGGATATTTTAGTGGCTCAAAAAGTAAATCACAATTTCTGGACCCTTGTGAGAATGGTATGGGTAAGTTTGGTCAATGACAAAGGTTCTCTGGTGCTTGTAGAATTTCAAGTCACGTCATACAAACATAATTTTTTAAAAGAGTAACACCTAAAACTTAGCTAATTTTTCTCTTTTCTGACTTACCTTGGGACTGATATTTCAAACAACATTGCTCCCATTTCTCAGCTAGAAACAATAGCAAATGCTCAAAATGTTTTTAAATATTACTATAACAATTTTATTCAAACTTACTCAAGAATTTTATATGCATAATACACATCGACTTGCCCATCTGCTTAATTGAGGGAGTATCCCGTTAATAAAATATAAATTTTCCTAGTACAAGAAAGACTTTCTGAGAAAAGAAGAATCATGTATGAACAAGAATGCCAAAATTATTATGAAAAAGGAAAATATTAAAGGTAATTGACTTAAAGTTAGACGTAAAAAGGTAAAGTCAAGTAAAAATAAGACAAGTTTATTCTGCTTGCTTGTTGCTCTACTCAAAAGTAAAGGAAAACAATCTACAAATATATGGAGATCTCATATAGTTATAAAGGTAGAAGTTCATTTTAAATGCTAAGGGAGAAAAAAGCTCTTGGGCATTTATAAATTATAGTAAAGAAGTGGATGAAGGCAAATACAATGGGAAACCATTACTGCTTCCACTATTCAGTGGAAAATGTGCTTAAGAGAAAAAAAAAAGCACAGAAGAGATTTTGTTTCATTGCAGCCTCCATAATAATGAAATCAAAAGGAAAAAAATTACCTTGTTGATCAGTTTATGTTTCAAAAAAAAGTTTTGTGGCTCTTGACTTTACATTTTCACCATAACCTTCCATATTTTACATCTGAGCATAAAGGACTCTATTCTACATCTGTGACTCATTATTAACAGCATCAATAATTGTTTTCTTAACCCTCTTCTTTAGAAATATGTAATAAACATTTTAATACAGTATAGTTGTTCTCTGAAACTCAGAACATTTAGCTGAAGGACTGTACCCCTTTCTCTGTTTTTTTTTTCCAGTGGAGATATAGGCAGGTCTGAGTTTATTGACATTTTTATCCCTTTGTTCCTTCTCCTCATCCTGGGCATCCTGGACCAGCTCTATTCAGTAATCATTTTTCATGCTTCATTTTGGGGGAGATAGGTTTTTCTTATTAAATCTTTCATGTAAACTTGAAGCTTTGTGACTCAAGGACTGCCTCAAGCTCTTTTCCAGACCCAGTGGTCATTAGAGATGTTTGGTCTTTGAAGTAACAAATACAGAAAACCAAGTGTTATTTGACATATGAAGAAAAAAATTAAGTTTGGTTGCTCCCTGCAATTTTTTTTTTTATTTTTATTTTTTAATTTATTTATTTTTATCTCAATCACAGGTTGGGTACTTTGAATCCCAGGTGTAGCCCCCTCCCCCATTCCCTCCCACCCACCCACTCCCTCCCTCATCTCCTTCTTCCCTGCCCCCTCCAAGTCCACCAACAGG
>CM053754.1:15363877-15566980 GCA_028658305.1 Pachyuromys duprasi | reverse complement strand
AGGAGTTCCGCTCACCTGGCACTCACAATGCTGGCGTTTTAGGTCCCAGAGTTCAGTCTCCTGGTCGCTGCGTTGTTTCTGCTCTCCTACTCCTCAGACACAGTGTTCTCTCGTGGCAGCCATCTTGGATCCCCTCCGCTCCCTGCAATTTTAAAGATTGCTTTGAAACTCAAAAATGTAGAATGGTGAATTGGGTAATAATTTATGTAATTCCTCCTTCCCTAATTTAATTGTATAAAACAAATAAAATCATGTTATGTGGCTATAATATCTATTCACTTAAATCATTATTGCCTATAATATGTGTTATAGATAATTAAAAAGCAGAAGCAAAGTATACCTTTACTGAACCAAAAATTTATTTTTCAATTTCAAATGCAACTGACTGCGGAATACTTTCACTGTATTTTACATAAGGGTCATATTTTAAGTGAGCAACACTTACGTAAAGATAAAATACCGACGTGGTGGTAAGATTGCCAATGTCCCCTACAGACTCATGTGTTTGAATGCTTGGTCTATAGGAGAACAATTTGTGAAGGATTAGGAGGTGTGATCTTATTGGAGGAGGCGTGTCACTGGGGTGGGCTTTGAGATTTCAAAAGCTCATGCCATTCCCAGTTAGCTGTCTCTCTTTCTCTTTTTTCTCTGTGTGTGTGTCTGTCTGTGTGTCTCTGCCTACTAATTGTAGATCATATGTAAGCTCTCGGCTACTGCTCCGGCACTATATCTGCCTGTCTGCTGCTGTTCTCCCTGCCATAATGGATTCACTCTCTAGAGCTATAAGCCCCAATCAAAGGTTTTCTTTTCTAAGTTGCTTGATCATGATGTATCTCCACAGCACTGTAAGAATTTTAAATATTTTTAAAAAATGCTAAAAGCAAACTGTAATCCATGACCAAACTTGTTAGGTACAGTATCAAGTGTATGTGTTGGTGTTGGTGGTGATGGTGATGATGATGATGATGATGATGATGATGATAGGTATTTTTGAAGAACCAATGTTGTGTCAAATCATAGATAAAATCTATGGCCTGGTCTTTGACCTCATGTATCTTACAAAGAATTTGAAAGAAAGAAAAAGAAGTTTGTAAAGGAGAGAAGCAGTCAATGGGAGTTGAAGAGGGCACAGGGTACCTCACTGAAACTTTTGCAGACATGGGCTAAATCTGCTGAGCTATTTCCAGTCAATAGATCAAGGAAAACAGGTGAATAAAGTTGGGACCAGAAGAAGGTTCCTGATGGGCCACACTAAGCCTCCCAAAGTCCTAGCCATCCCCCACTTCCCCACCACACCCCACCTACCTGCAGTCATGGTTCATTTGTATCCAAATCCAAGCATGGGTTGTTCCTAATTGCTGCAGTGCTTGCTCCCTTCACCTACAATGAGTGCACTCTTTACTCACCCCCCGTTACACTCCGCTTTCAGCGTGGCATGCCTAACACACACAAAGCAGAGGTTTGTGACTCTTGATCATGGGCACCATGTCAGCTTTTATGAACCTGGATAAGCATTTACTGTATTGTGTCTTTAATAGGATGGAATACTTCAGCACGTGGCAGGCACTTCAACTAATATCCGGTTTATAATATTCCAAAAACGTGAACTATGGCTTTTCTTTTGTTGCTTATAGTTCTGATTCTCCAACACTCTCACTTACTACAATCTGCACTGGGTTCTGACTTCTCTCCCAGTTCAGCTCTTCATAGTACAGTTCTGAATTACCATCCCATTGGCTGTGCAGTCATTGTTTGCAATTACTGGAGCCTGTGACAGACATGTATTTGATTTGTTATTTTTAATACATAAATTTTAAGTGTATTACATTTAGATCTGAAATATCTATTTCATTTAAAAATATTTGGTACAATCACTTAAACAAGACATTCTTGATTTTCCTTCAGAGTTTCTGTACAAGAATTTCCTGTTCAAGGTTGTCATGTTAATTCAGGATTCCATTTAAATAATTTAAGGTTCTCTCTAAGTTTCTCATCTGTAAAAGGGTCAAGTAAATGATAATAATGATAGAAAAGAAGAAAAAAATCAACATATTTATTAGACATTGACACAAATAATCTTTGCATTAACTGCTTGCAAGCAACAATTGTTCATACATTACATACATGGGTCTAATTAAAGCAATGGCATTAAAAAATAATGGGGTTCTCAGGAGTGGATTGTAGGCTAAAATAATGCCCCAGTAGATACATACACCATATTTCTGGAAAATAGTCATCCTATTTTATTGAGAGAAAAGGAGATTTTTGAACATGGGGGATTTAAATACAGATGGGTTCTAATGCCAATACACATATCTTTATAAGAGAATGGCTGAGAAGGCTGATACCAAGAGAAGAGGGCAAGACTCAGACTCACAAAATCATGTGAAGAAGTAGACAAGAGGCCAGTTAAGAACCAGATAAAGCTGGAAACAAAGAGGAAGGGTTCTTCCCTGCAAGATGTGGAACAAAGAGGAAGGGTTCTTCCCTGCAAGATGTGGAGAAAGTCTGTCCCTGTGCACACTTGGGTTTGCACTCCTATTCTCCAGAGCTGGAAAGAGTACCTTTCTCTTGTTTTCAGCAACAAAATGTGTGACAGTTTGTGACAACATCTGCAGGAAACTGTCCCACATGATAGGATGAGTTATCACATGAGGGTCCTGAGATATTCTCATTCATTCAACAAACACAGGTCTCTTCTCTGTCTTGCAGACAGATCTTGGAATTATGGGGATGGGAAAGGGTGGGTGGAGTCTGACAAAGCAACGCCTATGGCTTTATGTATCATTCTGCAGAGTTTTATTGACAACCTATTCTCTGGTTCTACTTTGAATTGCTTTCCTTGTTCTGATCAAACACTGTCTCTGTCTTTATCTCTGCCTCTCTTTCCCTCCCTTACTCTCTCTCTCTCTCTCTCTCTCTCTCACTCCCTCTCTCTCTTACACACACACACACACACACACACACACACACACACACACACACTTCCAGTATAATTCTAAATCTGTCCCCTGGAAAAACAACTCTATGGCAACTTTATTTTAGTGGCTGCTGTCCATGCAAATCATTCATACATGTTTTTCTCTCCATTACAAACAAGTTAGTCTTCCTTTAAATTTTTCCTGGTTTCTCCACTTTCTAGAGCATCCAAGTTTACAGTTAACAATTGCTAGACTTGGATCAGGATATGTTCTGAAGAATCACATGTTGAAAACCTGGTCCCTAGAGTAGCATTACTATGAGGAAGTTGTAGAACATTTAAGGGGTGGCGTTTGCGGAGTGTCTTTGTGTCATTGAGAAGTAGTATTGATCCCTGTCCCATTTCCTCTTATTCATGTCCTGGCTGTGAGGTGAACAACTCTATCCCTCTACATGCTCTGTGCTATACGGTGTGTGGTTAGGCTCTCAAGAGTAGGGTATGACAGCCATAGAGTGAAAGTTCTCAACCTGTGAACACAAATAAGCCTTTTCTCTTCATAAAATGGTTATTGTGTGGGGGTATTTGCTATATAGTAGATGGAACACTAATATATTATGTATGTATGTATATGTCATTACAAATTATCTTTGTCATGTGCAAAATCAGAGATCTTAGTAATTCTATGTGGTGATATCTTCTACAACACAGGCTCTGGTGACAGCCAACTTGCTAAAGAAAGGTCATTTTCATTTGTACTTATGTGAAGCAAGTTCTTCCTGTGGATCCCAGGTTGGCCTCTAACTCAGCAGGTATCATATCTAAGGCTGACCTTGCACATGCAATCCCCCTGCCTCTACTTCTTGAGCACTAGAAATAGAAGTTACCATACAAGCCATGAAGGTTATTTTCATGACAGAAGTCTTTCACCTTGAATGTAGTTATAACACAGAGTCAAAAACAATCTTTGTCACACTATGGAAACTGCTACTTGAACATAATATTTTGTTTTAAATAGGATTTAGGTTTTGATAACCCATAATAACTATATAATATTTACCCATGTCATTGGGATAGATGGGCCCTGTTCTTTTGTTTTTAAAGCTAATCTTTTACTGCCATAAAACACATTTTTCATCAACACTTTCTTCTTCTACTATATTTTAAACAGATTCCTAGAAGAAACATTGCCTTCAAGAAGTGACTGTTGTGACAGAATTATAAACAGCCCAACACATCCAGATTAATATAAATGTTCTGGATATGAGGATCTGCCCCCACCAGAAGTGATTCTTTAATAAGATGGAACAATTTACCTGAGAAAAACATTTAACAGAGACAGAAACTGTGCCACTTGTCCAAACAGAGGACACAGATAAATATTTCCATCTGGCTTTTGCTCAGTGCCTGACTCTGAGCTACACATCATTCATGTTTTTATCCATCACACTTTTAGCATCACTGTTGTTGCCAACATGAACAAACTGCAAATCTCAAGAGTTTGTGCTCCATCCTACCTAGTGAGCAATAGATCAGATGAACTTCAAGGGCTCACATAAATGGATTCATTCAGCTCTGGAGCAAAGAGAGCTAGAAGGATGACCAGGCAATGTGAGGAGGGTAGCTCTGTCTAGTTCTACTTTTAGGAATCGGGCCAGGGTCACCGATTCTAATTAGCAACAGCCCAGTTCCTTGTTCCACACAGGTTCAGGGAGCTTGGTAAGATGAACATAGACTGCCAGGTCTTAGTTTGTGTTCAATTTGTAGAGTGAGGTGGGAAAGCTGCACTTGGCCAAATCTCCTGCTGGGTTCTTACTCTCTGGAGCACCTAACAGCCACAAAAAAGCATAGGTGAAAATAAAGCCCATTGCTGGGGGCTAAGAGGGAGGGCCTGTAAAATAGAAATACAGACAAAGTTTCAGGAAAGCACGTGGTGAAAACAGGTGGTCATAGCAAACAATTTCATGAGGTTGCCACTGGCACCCTTCTGCTCCCTCACATCAGAGCAATCTGCAAATGACACAGTATCCAACAATTACCAAGCACCCACTGCCAGCTACCACATGGCTGATATGGTTTTCCTTAGTCCTTATAGTAATCCCATAGAATCAGCTAGTTTACATATGAGGAATTGGGGCTCTGCAAACAAGCCAGGGACACCTCTGGTTAGTGACAGAATCTTAATTCAACTGCAGGTTACCCTGACTTCAAAGTTTGTGCACCTTCAACTTCTATTTCCACAAGAGACCAAAACCTCTACAAGAGGCTCATTAACTCCGGGCGGGGGGGAGGGGACAGTATTTTAAAATCGATACTTAAATGGAAAGGCCAGTTCTGGAAAATAAATCACTTTAGTGGAAAGCCCTCCAAGTTAAGGTTCAGGAACAGGTGCAGTTCATTCTACTATTTTATGTGTGAAATTTCCTATGGGAGAAGTTGGGGGAAGCTCTATTTCTCCAGAGTTTTACTTGATGGAACACTTAGAAATAGTGGTTTGTTTTGTTTTTGTGAGCTATTATGAAAAAAATGACACATGAAACATGAAACAAGTATATAAAATGATGTATACTTTGTGCAAATTAGATATCACTGCACATCATATTATGTCTATCAAGTGCTCCTTTGAATAAAAATTTAAGAAAATAAAAATATAAACTCCAGACAATAATGTGCTGAGTGTCACTTTTCTGTACTATCATTATTCTGGTCATTACTGGGTTTTTGTATAGAGTTTGAAAACACATCTTAGAGAGTGGCTGTTCCTCAATGAGCTTGAAGTGCTGAGCTGGTAAGTAGTCATGAATCATGATAGGGGTTATCCACACGCTTATCTTCCTGAAGCATTTAGTTTTTAGAAGTTGCAGACTCCAAATACTCACTTGATTGGACATGGCTAAAATCTGAATTTACCAAAATGTACAGATCATTAACTGTCCACAGTACATAAATAAAGTAAATCACATCCACTTGAAAAATCACTCTCGTAACTTAGGCATCATATTTGCTTGGAGTTTCTCAGTCATTCAGCTTAAATATACTAACTTGAACCAGTACTTATGTCTACATAAGTCTACATAAGTACTTATGTCTACCCTCTTTGGGGGGTATCTTCTCTCTGAAATGACTGATAGATAGATAGATAGATAGATAGATAGATAGATAGATAGATAGATAGATAGATAGATAGATAGGAAGATAGAGTTTATCTCTTAAACCTATAGCAAGATGTTGTAAAGTTTTCATTTCTAAACACTAAGTTAAAGAAGGGTGCATATTGAATCATTGTTCTCAATACTCTGTTTTCCATATCAATTATTTCTTCTTTATTCCTCTTATCAACATCTGGTATGCCTGGACCACCTTATTTGGGCCTGCTTGTAAGAGTTGTACATACTTATGGCATACCATGTGAGTCCCTAGCATGGTACTGTCCATGGGGAACACAGAGTTGATCAGAATATTAACAAGCAATGTGGCTCCTGCTTCCTCCTTGGGGTATCAGCGGTGCTCCTATGTGAAGCTCCTTGACCTTGGTGTATTAGTTCCTGAGAGCTGTCATAGCACGTCACCACAAACAGGAGGCTTACAGAAGCGATATATTCTCTGCCAGAGCTTGACGTTCCCCCCTTTTATCCCAGTCCTCACATGCATAATCAAGATGTTGTCTACTTTATGCTGTCTGCAAAGAAGGGGAGATTGTATTGAATCTTCTGGTTCTGGTGGCCCCAGATTTGCCTGAGCTTAACACTGTAAAATATCTATAGTCCTTTCTTCATGAGTCCTTCACTTCTCTCCCTTCTGTGTTCTCACTGTGTGTGTGTGTGTGTGTGTGTGTGTGTGTGTGTATTAGTAGGAGGAGGGTTGCTTTAAATTGATGTCTCGTGTCTTCTTCAATCACTGTCTGCCGCATTTTGGGAGAGTTCTCTCAGTGAACCCTGAGCTCATGTTTTGCTAGGCCAGTTGACCTGCAAGCTCCAGGAATCTACCTGTGTCAGTCTCTTGTGCACTTGATTTATATGCGCAAATCATTGCTCCAGCTTTGTGTATGTGTGTGTGTATCTGTGTGTCTATGTGTGTGTGTATCTGTATGTGTGTTTGTATGTATCTGTGTGTATGTCTCTGTGCATCTCTGTCTGTGTGTGTGAGTGTGTGTATGTGTGTGCTTGTGTTGAGAATCTGACCTCAGGTCCTCATGCTTGCAAAGGGCTTTACTTAGCTATCCCTCTCACCTCTTGCTTCCTTCCTTCTGTAAGGATAATCTACGATGAGCTATAAGGATAATCTAAAATGATCTCATCTTCAGATCCATTACTTAATCCATCTCTAAAACCTTTTTCCAAATAACATCTAATCTGCAGGTTCTAAACGCCATGATTTAACGTACATAAGGCTGTAGCTCTGGTGGGACTTGGATGTGATTTTCTCCTTTTCTATGATCTCTGTGCTGTACCGTATTCTGTACCATATTCTGTAGATAAAACCCCATAGACACGCACCCAGTGTAAAAGGCACCCTTGCATGGTCTTTTCTGCACTGAATTAAACTGACCCCTTTGGAATCCTGACATTGAACAAATACAACTAGATTCTGCTGTTAATTCCCAGTGTCAGCCAAAGACCAGTCTCAGTGGGGAATATCTCCCCTGATTCTTGGCAGTAAAATTCACCACGTAAATCTAAGAAAGTGGCTTGAGGTGTAGCTCAGTGGTAATTTGTGTGCTTAGCACAAACAAAGTTTGGCCCTGGACTCAACATCCAACTCAGAGCAGGGAGTGGGGTAGGAAGGATGGACAGAGTAACAAAGGAACAAAGGGAGGGAGGGAAGAAGGGACAAAGGAAGGAAAGGAGGAGAGGGCAAAAAGGAGATCAGGTGCCATGAATACCACCCTGCACACTTTCAGATGCTTTCTCTGGTATTGTAGAAAGAGCAATGACAATGATGTTCATTCGATGTAGCCCAGACTTTGAACAGATAACTTCCTGTTGTAGACAGGCTATATCTAGACACAGTCAAAACACTTCTTCTGCTAAATGAATCAGAATTCAGGGAAAAATATTTTAGTTTAGAAGTTGACATTTTAAGGGGGTAGCCATCTTGTCTTTTATGAAATAATTAGGTTGGGCTGGAGGGTTTGATGCTGAAGGCTATTCTCTCTAGTGTCCTGAAATTTGCATACATTCTGTTATGGCACCACTCTGGTGTCAGAGGGAACCCCAAGGCCCCCAAGAGTGCTCCCATTGGATAAAGCAAAGTTGTTTAAGTTTCCAACTAAATTTGGAGGTGTTCTATGTGCATGAATTAGATTCAATTCATATGCTCTGCCTCCTACTGATAAAGGCCAAACTAGTCTAAAACTTCCCACAGTCATGGCTTCAGCAGATTCAAATCAAGCAGCATGCACAGCAGTACAAAGAGAAACTGGTGCACAGAATTAGGTCTCACCATTGTCGCTGGTCTTCCCTGCTCTGTGACCTTTGATCTAGTCAAATTTAATTTGTTTCACACATCAGTCCACGTGTGTTTCTGTCGGGTCTATGTACCTGAGGTAAAGAAATGTATATGTTTTAGTTATATTGTCCATAGACAAGTAGTACCCCATTTCACCTTCTCCTCTCCCTCTCCTTGTTCCCTTTCCTCCCTCCCTCCTTCTCCCAGTCCCTCTCTTTCCTTCCTTTCTGCCCATCTTTCTTTCTTCCTTCCTTCCTTTCTTATGCCCTCCCTTCTTCTCTAGTCTATGCGAACTATTTGTCTCTTCATAAAAACAAAACAAAACAAAATGCTTACTCTTTCCTAGATAAACTTAAATATGGGCTCATCTTTTGAAAATATCTGAATCAAACCTTCCCTGTATGGTGTGCACGAAACAATTTAAAGAAAGTTTTAAAAGAAAAAAAATGATAGTTAGGAAATGAGGTAAATATATATAAATATGCAGAGCCACGCATATACATATGCATATGTGAAAATGTGTGTGTGTGAGTGAGTGCGCTTAAAATTATGGTTTGAAGTGTGATTGCCAAAATTCAGGGCTTTGTGTAAAAATAGCCCTGTGTCTGCATCAGTTAGTTTCTCTTGGAAACTTAAAAAAATTATATATATATATATATATTATTTTATGGCTTACCCTGCACTGCCCAGTTACATTAAGATAACAGTAAACTACATTCTTATGGCTGTCATAACATTTAGCCTGGCGTTGCTTGTGCTTTGAGTAATCTATTAAGATGGATAGGGTGCAAAATGCCGCTGTGGTGTTGTTGAGTCCTAGCTATCAGCTGTAACATCTAAGTGCAGTTACTGCCGGTATGGGGCCTTGGCTGCTTCCCACGGCAGACCTCAGTGGCCAAAGGGTTTGCGGCAGTGACCCCTGGGCCTTGGCTGCAACCATGGGGGCTGCCCAGACTGCTTTCCTGTCTCTGCTCCCTCTGCTTCCTCCCCTCTCCATTCTCTTGCCTGTCATCAATCTTACTAAAATGACAGTAGACAGATGTTAGCCTTTGCAAAGATCAAATGCAATCTATGGCTCTGGGGCTATTCACCAAGGAACAGGGCAGGCTGTACCCAACACCGGCATACACCTTGGCAGGAATTTACCGAGGATCAATTCGGCAGATATTGCAAATGACTTTGTAAGCACCAGCTACTTGGAGGTGGTCTTTAGCAAAATTTAGAACTCTGGTTGTATCAGGAAAGTTTTAGCTATGCACTGTTGGGAGTATCTTGCACACTTATGTCAGTTTATACATGTGAACGCATTTAAAAAGAATTACTGATGTTCAACTTAGAAGTGACAGTATTTATTTTGGCCACAGACTCACAATTTTTAACCACTTTTTCCAAATGTTGAATTGTAGCAAGATTCCCCGTGCCACTTTTCCTGGACTTTTGAGATTTTCTTACAGAGCGGACATGAATCCATTGCTTAACTGCACTGAATGAGCTCTTGTCTCATGCAATTTTTGTACATCAATGTACAGGACCCTTCATCCCCAATAGAAATGTTTACCTAATCTGGAAAATGTCAGGCCATATGGTGTACATTGTATGAATTTCAGCCATCCTTTTTAACTCTTTCCGAAAATCTTTTTCTCCTCCTGCTGTCCCTTTGTTGTGGACAAGGCAGGGATGATTAAAGTGGGATGGAGTCAGGAGAGGGGGCAGGATGGGATGGGAGGAAATCAGCGGAAGCACAGATGGGCATGGGGGGGAGCGGGCCTCTTTCTCAGCTGAATGCTACATCTTGTAAAGGCCAAAGAAAACTTAGGATCAAGGCAATGTTTGTGTAGAGTGAATGCTGAATAATAAAAGACAACAAGAGCAACCTGAAGATCTTGATGAGGCATAGTCACGAGGAACAGGCTCTATCAAATCCAGAAAGACCTAGCTGCCTTCAGGCTTTGGGCTCTGACTTCCATCATCAGCTGTAGAAATGATGAAATCGTCACTGCATGAAAAAAAGAGCAGCCCCAAGTGCTCAAGGCCAAGCAAGTGTTTCCATAATGGTAAAAGATAGATTGCTATTTAAAATAAGTGATATCAAGGAAGAATAAACTATTATGTTTGTGCCAATGCTTATTCATGGTTTTGTAACAAGACATATCTGTTTTCTTCATATAAATCTTGACTCTATATTTAGAGTTTGCAAACAATGATTCTAGTTTTTGGCTGCCTGCCACTTCTGATAGAAAGCTGGGATAGCCATGCTACGTTACCACAACATTAAAAAATTCCAAAAATTTCATGTGCAGAACATCCTAACATGGAAAAGGAAAGCAAAACATGTCCGTACATAGGAAGAGGAGAAAGAAGGTCAAGAGTTGTAACTTCAGGCTAACTTTATCTGCCTGAGTCAGTCAGCGTTCCTAAATCAGAGGCATGTGCTCTGGCTGAGAACTACTATCCCAGGCCTTGGCTGGCCCTCACTTTTACTTTAAACAGAAGCCTACCAGTCTGTCTTGGTCACCAAGTCAATTGTTAAACCATGCTTGAACACTCAGCACCTATTCCACAAATAGTGTCAGTTTTAAGGGGCTGATAGAGCATCAAGTAAGGAAAAGTTACTGCAGCCTTCTTTCCCCTTGAAAATATGTCTAATGGTACAGCAAGCACTGTGGGTACTAGATAGCTGTCATTAGATTAATGCTTTTCTTCCTTCTGGGGAAAGAAAAGAAAGCAGTAATTTCTAGGTTAGCCATGTCCAGGACTCTACTGTGTTTTGGAGGTGTGGCTTTAGCTCAGGAGAATCCATCCATACAGCTCTGCTATGCTCATGCACACACCCACTTACATTTTCAAGCTCTGTGCTCAGTGGTGAGGACACAATGACAAGATCTCTTAGATGGATGGAAAGTCAGCCAGACTAACAGGCTGGTCTGGAACAGTGACTCCACATCAGCAAGGGGGGGGGGGTGCACTGCTCCCTGATAAATTCATAAGGAAGCTGATTCTATCAAAGGCTCCTGAGAGCACACACTGAGAAGCAACACCTTCTGAGTGACCCTAATGGAGGAAAAGGGAAAGCATAGCAGCCTAGGACATAGTGGGAAGCATATGAGCATCTTGATGTGGCCACAGGTTAAAAAAAAGGCAGTAGTGTACAGAGGAGAAGGGGATTTTGTGGGAGCAGATGAGAGTGACAAAGTAGACAGTTAAATCCTGAAGAGCACTGGGCATCTTAAAGATAATTGCTGGAGTTTGAAAACTCCAAGAGCCATGTGTGAGCCACTAAAAGTCAAGATGGAAAGAAGTTGGTGGAACTAACAAACAGGACAGTTATCAAGAGATTACTGAAAACCACAGAAGACTTATGTAGGTACATTATGAATTACAGAAACTAAATTGGAACTTGGAGTTGGGTTAAGTTTCCAGAATTCACACTGCAGTTCACAAATGTGTGTGTGTGTGTGTGTGTGTGTGTGTGTGTGTAAAACACTCATACACATGAAATTAATAAATCTAAAGAAAGGAAGAAAGTAAAGAAAGAGGGAAATAAAAATATGACATAAAAGCAAAAGATACCCAAGAGCCCTTGGTCTGGAAAGGAATTCAAATTTAGAAAACTACTACTGACTCAAGTTCAATGAAAAAAAGAAAAGAAAAATAGAAAAGGCTAGAAAGATGTTGTTAGGAATACTTCTGCATTATTCTGCATCAACTTCAAGATACCAAGTTAAATATATTTCTAGTAAGTTGTTTTCACACTACAAAACAGAATTAGAAAGCAAGGACAACTGACATCAACAGACACTACCTAGAGTGAATAGCCATTGTCAGTTATTTCAGACACAATTTTTAAATCATATCTAGAGAAGAAAAACATCGCATGCATTACTTCCATTTGCAACCAGTGTTACTCAGCATATCAATTAAAAGCACAAAGTGCTCTCCCTCATTCCTTTCACCTAATTTTCAAAAATTTATTGGTACATTACACTGAACATTTCATCACAATTAGTATGGAAGTGATACAAGGCCTATAGAATACACTGAGCTTTTCATTACAAGAGTGGTTGAGTAGGACAAAGTCTAAATTGTTAATATCTTTAAAACAAGAGCATTAATTATTAAGCAGAAATAGTAATATATGGAGTTATCTGTAAGAGCAATGGAATATGCCATTTAGCTAGTTTTTAATCCTCCATTAGTGATTTCTAACAGAAGCCTTATTAAGTTGTGTAGAGAGTTGAGAAACATCTCACTAACCCACATGTCATAAATAAGATATTGGCAATAAACCCACTAAAGGCAGAGCTGCAATCTCTCTTGGGCTGCCTTGGTCCCAACTTTGAGTAAATCAAAATGAAGTGAAACTGAAATGAGAGATAATAAACACTGTGCTTTGGAATATAGGCTCATCTCAACAGCTGGATAAAATGAAATTACATGGAAGGAAGAAAAGGGAGGAAGAAGAGAAGAAGGAAAGAAGGGAGGAAGGCAGAGAAGGAAGAATGGATGGAAGGAAAGGGGAGGGAGGAAGGAGGGAGGGGGGAGGGAAGGAAGGAAAAGAAGAAGAAAAAAGGAGGAAGGTAGGGAAGGAAGGAGGGAAGGTTAAATTTTTGTTGTTTGGTGTTTTGTTGTGGTGGTTGTTTGTTTGTTTGTTTAATTGTAGCTATGATTAAGTACTTGACAAGGAGCAATTTCAGGGAGCAAGTGTTTACATGGATGTAGTCTGTTGTGGCAAAAGATAGCTTTGTGCAGAGGAACATTCAGCAGCTGCTTGTTCAAATCTTAGCAGATAAGAGAACAGACAAATCATAGGAAGTTTGCCCTGGTTGCAAATCTCATGACAGGATGCCCTAAAGATCCACGTTTTTCAGTAAGGCCCTACTCTCAATGGTTTTACTGTCTTCCAAAGAGTTCTTCCCAAGGAGAACAGAGCTCAACTGCCTTAGCTCCGGGGAGACCTTTAATATGCAAACCATAAAAAGAAGAGGAAGGAAACAGAAGGAAGGAAGGAAGGAAATGGAAAGAAAGAAGACATAAGTTAAAGATAAGAAGAACTTTGAATACTTTCAGCACTTGCCATGAAAATACCTGTTTAAAAAGTCATTAAAATAGACAATCAAGAGTTATGGCTTTTGTTCAAAAAATTCAATTAAAGTGTTTCTTGTCTCTCAATGGATGTTTAAGAACCAAAGATTGATATTAGAAAGATAAAGCCTGGATTTCTAAATTCTTCTCTGTACAGCCACTTTGTAGGATGCTCAGCAGTCTCCCAGGGAAGAATGATGTCAGCATATAAGTTATATCCCTCCTGTTTTTAGAAACCTCCTTGTGACTCCTCCTTTTCCCATCTGACTGTTCCTATGACATTTTTAGTATAACAAGAAACCAGAGGACAAGGGAGGGGCTGAAGAGAAGAGTGCAGGAGGAGACTGAAATACAAGTATTGAGTAACAATCAATAAATGGTCAGTTGGGTTTTGGAACTTTGCATGAATACACATGTGGGTATTTGTGCATGAATGAGTGTGTGTGTTCATGTGTGTGAATGTGGGAAAGCATATGTCATATTATATTTATAGACATTGGAGGACAATCTTAGCACCAGCCCTTACTTCCAGTTTGCTTAAGGCAGATGTTTTTCTGTTTTCTGCCCTGCCTGTGTGCCATGCTGGCTGGCTCATCATCACGCAGAGATGATGCCTCTCATGTGGCAGTGGGATCACTGTGATTTCAGATGTGTGCCACCACACACAGCTTTAGGTGGCTCTGGGGATCCAAACTAGGTTCTCACCCAGTCATGACAAACAAGTTACTCACCAAGACACTGGGCCAGCCTCTTCTGTTGTGTTTTTCAGGTAAGAATCCACACTGAAATTTTCATCCATCCATTCATCCCTCAGCAATGTAATGGACTCGCTTCAGAACCCTAAGGAGACCAAGATGCAGGGATGCATAAATGGTGTCATATTTTCTTGAAGGTCAAGTACACTCTCCTAAATACTTTGCAATGTATCTAGATTATTTACAATCCTTTATGCAATGTGCAGTATGACTAGTTATTGTGTAACTCCACACTCTGTAGGAAATGATGGCAAGACTGTTGTTTTCTCAAATGTTTTCGAGCTGTTTGTTCAAATCACTGATGCAGTACCCCTCGGGTATAGAGTGCCAAGTGCACATTATCTATTTAACTTACACTTGCTTCCACCCTCATCTTTTGTAATATGCTTCAAACCAGAGTGATTTCAAATTCTCTGACTTTAAATTTGAAACCAAACAGAATTCTAAAATTCACTTTCATGCCATGTTTTAAAACTGAACAGTTTTTTTTCCCCACTCTTACATACTTGGATTTATAAAAAACAAAACAAAACCAAACTTGGAATCACATACTCTAATAATGGATTAAACATGGCTGCTAATAATCCAGATTAAGTTCTGGGAAGATATATAGAAAAGAACATTCATGACTCCAGGGAGACTGTACTATTTTCTCCTTCAGCTTCTTCATAGCACTCAACATGACAACAGAGTAATATACGCCGTTAGCTAATGTGGAGCAAGAAGCTGGACAGTGCTCTGCAGCCTCCAATTTAACTCTCACAGCTTCCTTTCACGTGGTTTCCTGCTGTGGAGTGAAAGCGCTACGTTCAAAAGGCTCCTGGCTGTGTGTGGAGTTGCTGTTCAGATAAAATCAGACCTGAAAATTAATCCTCAAATGCCACACTCTCCTTCTAGCCCTGGCCAAATGATCAGCATAAACACTTGTCCTGTCTTTACTGTAAAACCAAACGGAAACTTGCCGAATTCCACTCTTCAACTTTTTCAACGAAAAGCCACAAGCAATCAGCTTAGCTTTTGACTGTCTCTTCTCTTTCAGGGCCCTCACGAGCACAGGATCCCTGCTGAGTGTCTGGAAATAGAATGTCTCAGCATTGTACATTTCTGATGGGCCCCTGGGCTCTGTACTGCAGTCCTCAAGGGGTTAAACCATGGCACTCCAAAGTTCAGTGAAGGGGCAGGCTTAGCTGAACAGCGGGATTTTTAGAATGTTAATCGTCAGCTCTCCTCCGATTGGCTCAGAACAAATGCAAGGTACAGTAAATTGTCCTTGTCAGCTCAGCTCACATGATGATATGCTTTATTTCTAGACATGCCTTGAATCTGTCCCCTGAATTTATGTTCAGAAAATAAACACTTCCAGACGGCAATAAAGCATTATTCCGTTGTGGCTGAGGATCGCGCAGTCTCAGACCTACCGAAGCTCTTTTTCTGGGAGGTTTTAAGGGTCTGAGCAGCCCAGGATCCAGAAATCACCTCTGTCCCACTTACCAACCTCGCACACAAGATTTCTACTACAACCAGAACCAGGATTGCCTCTCTCCTCTGTGTCTTTCCTTCTGGTTTCTCTGCCTTCGGCTTTGCTGTTGCTGTTCGTTTTGTTTTTCT
Organism: Pachyuromys duprasi; assembly: GCA_028658305.1. Taxonomy (NCBI): domain Eukaryota; kingdom Metazoa; phylum Chordata; class Mammalia; order Rodentia; family Muridae; genus Pachyuromys; species Pachyuromys duprasi. Next base: position 15,551,170 of record CM053754.1, on the reverse strand, counting down.
GTAAAGATGTTTCTTTCTGAGATCGATTCAGGTGAAAATATTGTTTTTTGTCAAGTAGTTTAATTGAAAATGAGTTGATATTTTCTCAATTTTTCTGTTCTTTACCATAAAGCAAGATGGATTATAGGAAACTTTGCATGCGTTCCGAACTTTAGTCTCCACATTGCAATTTTGTCCAGATCTGAGGATTTTTTGAATCTTTTCACTTTTCCATAAAACATCTTTGATCAACTCAACTTCACACTAAACCATTTTCTAAGGAATATAATAGTGATTTGATGTTTATAAATATGACCTTCTAACACACTAAAAATTAACATATCACTATTCATATTACACTGCTTACCAAAGTTCCCCAAAATCATTTTCTTTGAACAATTCTACAAAACAAAATCACAAGCAAGATTTTTCACCATATAAATAAATTAGGACAACAAAGATATCAAAACTTCACAAGGTGAGTTTATTTAATAAAATCTAAAGGAAACAGCTGCCCAACTTTCACCTGAGACAGACAACGAAACAACCCTATGTTCACATGATTTGCTGGTTGGGTTGTGAATCGTGGCCTGCAGGTAGTACTGATTTGCACCTGGTTAGTGTTGGTTTGCAGCCTATGGTATTTATGATCACATTCTATGGTATCCGTGGATTACACTCCATAGAGAAAGAGCCCACTCAGATGTCAGCAGGACCACGTAGATGAGGAACAGCCTAGAAACAAGGAAAGGGGAGAGACCAGGATCTTAGTGTACGTTCAGATGTGGGGGTTGAGTTGGAGCATACATGTCTCTTTAAAACTGAAACAAGGAAATTTAGTGATTTCTAGTTGTAGACAAACCTCTGTTGATGAATATAAGAGCCATGGCCAGTAATTAAAACCATGTGGTTTGCCAGAGAATAAATTGCATCAGGTGTCTACAGTTCAGCTATTAATCTAAGTTGCCACTGAAGCATAGGAACTGTTCCCCTCCTGGCTTCTCTCTTACTGTAGCAACACTGCGTTCTCTCTTTTAGAAGAGAGCATTGTGGAAACCCAGCAGACAGCATTCTTTCGGCCTTCTCAAAATCTGTACCAAGAAACCATGACCTCATTCTAGTTCATACATGGAAAAATTTAGTGTCAGTGGTAAGCCCTTCCCTTGGTGAATTAGTTGATCATGCCCTTAGAGTAGATGTTCTTGTGATCTGTTTGTTACTTACACTATCAGTCTATTAACTGGGAATTTTTGACATAAATTTCTCATTTAAGAAAGCAAAGGAAGTTTTTGTACTTTTTATTTCATCTTTAATCAGCATTGTTCACAAACAAAGATAGAAAGTCATAAGATTAGACACAAGAATGAAAATAAATATAATTCAAAATAAACAAGTAATATGGCTTTAAAAGATGTGTGCAAAATATCCTCTCTGGGGACTTTGTTACAGCAAAGTGCAAAGGAACTTGTCACATGAACATTCTAGACAGTGGCCGTTTATGAAAAAAAAAATCCCAGGCAGAGATGAGATTGGTAGAGTCAAGGATTCTAGAGAACAGGGTGGTAGAAGAGTAACCAGGGAATGGTCAAAGGGAGGTGAGTTAGGGCAGGAATGAACCTTGGAAACCTGGTAGCCTTGGGAAGCAATTTAGATGTGGGTTTTTTTCCTCTGTTCTTTTTATTTTATTATGTTTAGTGACAATCACAGAAAATATTTAATCAGGTGATATATAATATATATATCATATGTACATACTGTATATACTATATACATATAGTATGTGTGTGTTTGTGTGTGTGTGAATGTGCACGAATGGATGTCATAGGAATGAGAATGGCAATCGTGGAAAAGGGCAGATTACTGGAGGATGTTTCTGTGCTTGGATGAGAGAACACTTCACCACTTGAGATTCCAGCTGTTCAGATTAGAAAACCAGAAGTTACCCTTGATTATTTTTTGTTTGTTTGTTTCATCTAAGTTTTGAGGGGTCCAGTAGGCTCATGTGCTTGAATTCTTAGTCACCAGGAAGTAGCAATATTTGAAAAAAATTAGAATTAGGAGATGTGACCTTGTTAGAGGAAGCGTGTAACTGCAGGTGTGCTCTGAGGTTTCAAAGCCCATGCCAAGCCCCGAGTTTCTCTCTCAGCCTGCATATCAGGATGTAGCTCTCAACTACGGCTCCGGCACCATACCTTCCTGCTGCCACTCCCTGCCAGAATGATAATGTAACCTTTAGAACTGTAAGCAAATCCTTATTTTTTTTTTCTTTATAAGACTTGCCTTGGGTATGGGGTCTCTTCATAGAACAGAGACTAAGACAGAACTTGGTACCAACATGAAACAGTGATATTGCTATAACAAGTCTGACCATGCTGCTAGCAGAATATTGGCTTTGTGACTTTGGATTAGGAAAGCAGTTGAAAGCTTTAAAGGGGGGGGGTGCTTAATAAAGGGGGTGGTGGTGCTTAACGGGCTGCACTAGTAGAAGCACGAGAAACTGGTGCTGAGAGCAATGTAGATTATGCCTTCCTTCTAAGATGTTTTAGAATGGAGGAATATTAGAAAGTGACCTAGAGACCATTCTTGGGACATTTTGGCAGAGAATGGGTCCGTTCTATGCGCTTAACAATTTAGTCTGAGACTAAATTGGAGGTTGTTTTTATTTTTGTTTTTGTGTTTAATTAAGGCTTTGGCAGAAGAAATTTCATGATAGCTTAGTATTGCCTATGTTGTGTGATTATCAATAATTACTCTTATGCAGATCTATAATGAAAGGGAGCAAGCTGGGAAGAGAAATGCAAAAAGTACAGGTAGGGGAGAAAAGGAGCAACAGGAAATGTAATGGAGCTAAGTCTAATGCTCAAAGAGATAATTAAAAAAATAAAAGCCTGATGCTAAATGAAATAAAGGGGTTGGTGATGTCAGGGCAGGACCCCCGGCAACCCAAGCTTCCACTTTGTGGAAAGGAAATAAAGAGAAGTGTAAACGGTGAAGAAATGCATAAAACTCAGATGTGCCTGAGTAAGGGGGTCATGTTCTAGCCGCTGCAAGCAGCAGAACTTGGCAGCTTCTGCCACATGGTTCCGGCTTTAGAGTCAAGGATACTAGAAAGGGGCTATGGAATCTCCCTCTCCTGCAAAGGAAATGCGCTGAAGCCAGACATGTGCCAGGGGTGTGCCTGCCTGGAGACCCAGAGAGGCCATTGTGTGAAGTTGTGAAGGTGAAGCCTAGATTGTGTTGGAGACCCCAAGATATGGAAGATAGCAGAGTTGTGCGATACGTGTCAAGGAAAGGTACAGAGCTGGAGCAGAGAGAGAGAAGTGCGCTGCAGTCAGCAAAGCTGAACGGAGTTGGAGATTTGAAGAGCATTTGACCTCAGACATGGAGAAGCAAAATTTGGAATTTGTTCTCCTGGTTTTAGGCCTTGCCTGGGTCCAGTGTTGTTGTTGTTGTTGTTTTTACTATGCTCCTTTTTCTTCTTTTTAGAATGATAATGAATATTCTATGTTATTGTATCTTGGAAGTATGTGATTTGCATTTTGATTTTTTACAGTGGGTGACAGTTAAGAGATTGCTATGAGTGTCAAAAGAGATTTTGAATCTCGGATATTTAAACAGTATAAAGACTGAAAATTATGGGGACTGTTAAAGTTGGACTGAATGCACTTTTGCATTATGATATGGCTACAAGCCCATGGGGGCCAGGGAGGGGAATGTAGTGTTTTGAATGAGAATGACCCCCACGGGCTCATATATTTAAATGATTAGTCAACACGGAGTAGCACTATTTAAAAGAATTAGAATGATTAGGAGTTATGTCCTAATTAGAGGAAGAGTGTCCCTGGGTGTGGGCTTCGAAGTTTCAGATACCCATGCTGAGCCCAGAGATCAGGATGTAGCTCTCAGCTATTGTTCCAACATCATGCCTTCTTGCCAACATGATCTCTGCCAGGAGGATAATGGAAAACTTTTGAAACTGTAAGCACATCCTCAATTATTTATTTTCCTTTTATAAGAGTTGCCTTGACCACGGTGTCTCTTCACAGCCATAGAACAGGGACTAAGAAGGTCATCTATCTTTTGCCAGTTACTACCAATTACCCAGTCACCATAAAACCTCAGTGACTTACAATAAAATTTATTTATTTATTTTTATTTATCTGTCATGTCTCTGGATTGGGTAGTTACTGGCTAATACTGCTAAACAAACTGGGTGTCTCCTGATCTTGTCTAAAAACATTCACATATCTATAGGGATTAATGATGTTCCTTCATCCATCAGAAGAAACTTTGCTAGGAAGTCTTTGCTCCATTTAACTGTAAATGTCCTGCTGGATCCATTGAGCTAACCCAAGCAAAATATTGTGGCAACAGTGGGAGGGACTCAAGATCTGACCTTTCACACAATTCCCCGATATCTTCTTCCATGTCTGCTATTTCTCCATTGTTAGTATATGGGTGCCCAGCCTAACTTAGACACGCAGGCCACGGGATAGAGTAGAATGACCCATTGTGAACTCAGTGCCAGTCATGTGGATAAGACCAACTTGCTTGGATTAAGAAAGTCAGTTGCCATGGAAGTGAGGGCCTGGTAATTAATATTTTTGAAGAAATAAAAGTTTTCTTTATCTCAGTTGCACACGTTATCTATTTCTTAAGATTTAATTCCTTGGACTGTGATTAAAGTTCCCTCAACACATGTAAGAAAGCTAGGTACCTAATCTTTGTCATTCATTTGTACAACTAAAAAATTTTGGCTGTGGTTAAACTAGTCTCCATTTTTGATTCGTTTTATATATTATTGCCTATCACTCTGCATATGTTCAAGAAACTCCATTTTTTTTCATCAAAATTGTTCTCAACTACCCTCCACACAATTTAACATTCCCTTTAAATGTCAGCATTTAGATAAGGGAAAGCAGTGAAATAATTACCAAATCACTGCTCAGCAGTAAACCAGGGACCGTGTCTTCCCTCCAGTCCTGTCAGCAGCCTAAAAACTTAGTTCCTATTTTAAAGAAGGAAAAACTGAGATTCAGAAAGTATACGATTTACTGAGCAAGTAGTTTGTAAGTGACAGGAATAAAATTTCAGTGAAATCTGATTCTCTGGACCAAGTCCTAAGTCAGTCAAAGAACAGTTCCTCCTCTGAGAACTCTTTGCTTAGACTTTAATTCCCATCAGGGGAAGAAATCTTTGTCCTTATTGTACTAGAGCACCTGGAAGGTGCACTCTACATGTAAATGTTCTATAAGTCTCAGCACACCAGGAAATCTAATTAATATTGAATTATATCTTATGGTGCCTTTCCCTGCGTTTCCATACATATGAAAAGTGTGTTTGGAAAAAAAAAAACAGAAAATTATTCATTTTCACTTCTGTACAGCAGATTGCTATGGGCCAACTGTCAATGAAACCACAGAATCTAGCTTTAACTATTTTTGTGTTTGATTAATAATATTTAACACATCTGGTATCTTTCAGAGGAAAAGAAAAGAAAACCACTATTGAGTCCTAGTAGCACTGGATTGAAAACTGGCTGAAAGAAATGTTGCTTAAAGAGAGCACTAGCTATCAGCTCAGAAATTAGTTGGTGGCCTTCGGATCAGGGGTGGCTCTGGCATTCCATAAGTTTATTAACAACCTGAAAGATAGGGTGAACAGCAGGGCAGTGAATTTCTCAAAACGCTATCATTATTTATAGGCTAAACGTAGATGTAGTCAATGATAAGAGGTAGGAAGAACTTCAGAAAGACCAAAGGCAGTTATGTAATAGAGCTGCACAATGGTGAATGGAATTCAGCATAGCAGGTTCAAGGTAAGACACAGTGGAAGACGCAATTCAAACTACTCATACACAGCACACTAATGGCTGCTGAATTACCCACAGCCTCTCAAGAAAGAAATGGAGATGCCACCGTCGATGGCTCAAAGAATATGTTGACTTGACATACAGGATAAAATTAAAAAGTAAATGGATACAATATTGGGTCGTATTAACAAGGAAATCGAGGATAATATGAAATGGTATGTCTTTGTTATACATTGAAATAGCTCTACAGACATTCAGGTAATGTAAAAGTAAAAAGTCACCTTGAATGTTGCATTTAGTCAAGAAGACTTCATCTGCTCAGAAAGATAAAAGGGAACAGAGGAAAAATCCAAGGAGAACATTGAAACCTTCCCAAATAAGTTGCTAGAATCCCCATATGGAGAGCCAGGGAGATTCCAGGTCTTGAGCAGAGGAAATAAAATGATGAGAAGCTGGTGAATGGGGAAGGAATGCCTATGTGGATTTTCAATTGTTTTCTTTGAAAACATAGGTGTAGAGTAGACAGGCATGGGAGTATGTAAAATAGCAAGTAAAATCTTACAGTGGGTCTACTTTAGGTAAAGGGGATGTTATTCTAGAGCCAGACACAAGATCACACAAGCCAAACATTGAACTCCTGCTCCAAGCCTATTAAATCACTGCACTGCTTTCCTTCTACATTTTCCAAAGAAAGGAAAATTTTCAGGCTAGAGTATTAGTCCTGCAATGAAATGTTTTATGAGGAATACCTCTTTGCAGGTAGAAAGGATGGAAGGCTGGATGTAGTCCACCAGGAGGGTTGGTGTTTTGAAGCATTTGAATCAGTGCAACTACCACTGAACTCAATTAAGCCAAGACTATCTTTAAAGATAACATTAAGAGATACCATCCAGAATTGATTGTAACTCGCCAGCATCAATCTCATAAAAGGAAGAAATGGTGTCTCTGAGCTCTTAGAGACAGGCTGTTGTCAAAAGTATTTGAACAGAGCTAAAGATAGGAACAATTTAAAATTTCTTAGGAAAGCAGAAGAGAGAGTGCAGTAAGATGGGCCTTGATCTACATGTTGATATTGTGTTACTATTTTCACAGCCCTCTTTCCTGGAAGGAAGTGTGAAGAAGAACAGATATCAGAAGCTAGACAGGGTAACCATATGGAGAATGTCCCCTTTCAGGGTGTGCTTCTTAGTACAGAAATGCAGCTAACAGAGCAACACGGCAAAGAGGGATCAAGGGCAAAAAGCAACCCACCCATCTCTCCCTCCAGTACTTTCTTTTCTGCTAACACACGAAATAATCTGTAAGTAGTAGACATATTTGAGGCAGAGCAAGGAAGACTGAAGTGAAGGTTGCTACTGGTGTAGTAGCAAAGTGACCACATCATAGTTAGGGTCACACAACTGCCACTTTGGTATGGCAGATTGATTGATGGAAGATAGGAAGGTAAACAGAACGTTTCTTCCTATCTTTAATGGGGAATTAAAAAAATCATTTGTTCACCAGTTGAGAATTTAAACTTTCTTGTAAAAACTTTCAAATCTTGAAATAACTCAAGTCATTCCAAAAACATCTCTCAGAAAATCAGTGCCTTCTTATTTCTAGTATCTCTCTCTACATCTCTAATGACCAGTGGTCCTTCCCCATCACAGGGCACTTCAGATTTCCCCTTCATGACAGTATCATCCCTGAGTTTACTCTTCATCCTTTTATCATCTCTGAGATGAAAAGTACCCCTGACTCCTGATTTTCTTTAAAAAAGGTTTCTGCTTCGCTCACTAAGCTTCTTAGATCCTTCTGGTATTTCTTGTAGTACCGGGGCTCAGCACCTGATCCAGCATTTGATACTATGAGAGAACAAAAAAATGTTTAAACATTTTTAGAACATTTGCTTCTTTTGAAGAAAACTAACAATTTAACTTATTTGTGTGATTGGTAAATAACTGTGTGAATATCTAGCTTGACTATTTTGAAACAATTGATCAATTAGAGATTAGAGAAGTCTATTAAACACATGAACGTTATAAGAGTTAAAGCACAAAATCTATGTAATTTTTACCAGACCACTAGAAGCTTTGAGCTTTTAGTTCCTAGTCTATAAAACTGAGGAATTGGAATATTTCTAAGTTATATTCTGATTCAATCAATGGGATCAGAGTTGAACTTTCAATATGAATCTTGGATCAGTTCAACAAGGATTGCCCATTGGGATGCAATTCATTGGGCATAAGGTTATTGTGTAATTCAAATGGTGTTTACTGTACCCCCATATCTGTTTGTAACCCTTTTTCTGAGAATTTCCCATCTCAATGCTGTGTAAAGGCTGCTCACCAATTGTCCCCTGATTTGTCAATAAAGTAGCTTATCGCTAATCATTGAGCAGGGGAGAGAGTAGAGCTGTATTTCCTGCCAGCCAGTGGAGGAGGAGCTAAAGGAGGAAGTAGGGGATTGAGCTACAGGAGAGGTCCAGGTAACCTCAGGAGAGGAGCTGGAGCAGAAAAAGTTATGAAGTGCAAGTATCTCTGGGATATGCGTTAAGGAGAAAGCCAAATTAACTTAGAGGGTTAAGAATAGATTACTAACTGCACAGTTCTAGTGCTGTGAAGCTTGTTAGAACAGAGTCTCAAGTATTTGTGTGATAGCTGGGTTAGTGGAGAAGCTGAGAAACAAACAGCTTTATAAATAAAACTATAATAGGAGGATACTTTTCTCACGTGTGGATTTTCTGCATAGTTGTATAACCGTTAGGAAAGCTGACTTTTCTAGCACTTCATATTGACCAGATCAACTCAGAGCCCTGGAAAATCACCTGTGTTTACTATGCGGTTAGACCAGAGGCATTACTTCCAGAAACTTGTGTGTACATCCTTAAACATTTCAGGAATCTTCTCACAAGGCTGACAACTGACTATGCACTGTGGCAGAAGAAGAAATGTGTCCACTGGAATTCTCCCATGATCATGACTGGATGATGCTTGCCACCTATGTACCAGGTCTTCAGCCCTTTTCAACTGAAATCTCAGCTAGGAACACTTCAAATTCTCAAACAATTCTCAGACAACTGACTTTTGAGTTGAAGGCGGAGCCATCACCACTGTGGAAAAGTTGTTTTGAGACAACTGCTGATAAGAAGGAGATTTGAATGGGTCATAGACAACCCATTCCTTCAAAATCTCTCAGCTCTATCCTCAAGACGGAAAGATCTGTGCTTGAGCTTTCTAATATACTCTTTTCTTTGTTTTTCTGAACTACCATTTAATATTGATCCCTCAAGGTAATCAAACGAAATGCAATCTCAGAACATGTATTGTACTTTATCAAGTTAGAGCAGAAATGGTGTGCACCAGGATAACTTTTAGGTGATAAACTATATGGAATCCAGACAGACTTCAGTTATATGGAAGGACGTGTATAGAATTCAGCCCAACTTGTGCTATACTTATTTGAGTGATGGCAAATTAGCAGTTGTTTCCTTTTAAGCACTAGACATACAATGTTTCTGATCCTCCCTTGTGGTCATGTGACTGAGTGCTGGCCAACGAGTGATTCTTCTGCATTTTCCATGTTCTACATACATCCTTCCTTTGACTATATTAGGGGGCAGGTGGCCCAGCAGATGCAGCTACCACAATCCTAGTAACTCTAGAACTCAATGACAGTAGGCAATACTAGCTCAAGCAAAATTAAAATAAATTTTCACCCTTCGTTAATTTCTTTGCCTGGACAATTCAAATTCAAATATAATTCAAGGCACAGTTAATCTTTAAGAAGGCACAAGGCCAGATGGAAGTCCTTAGACTTGTCTGTCACAGACATGTTTTCTCCGAAAGGCACCTACTGTCTTCTAAAAACACAACCAGAGCACACTATGGGAAACACAGGTTAGAGCTTAGACAATGACATCAGAGCAGAAGCATTCAAAAGGAAGATTCAGGGAGGTATGAAAATTAAGCAAAGACATGTTCCTTTCTGACATCCTTCATTAAAACTATGAAAGCAAACTGGTTCAAAGGAAGTGACAAGCATAAATATGCTCAATATAGAAAAGCAGAGGTGTGCCATGCTCATTGAACTTTTCTTTAATGATTTCATTGCTGAAATCAAAAGTTTTCATCTAGTTTTGCTTCAGAATAGTAGCTATTTTTTTAAACACATGGAAGTTTAAATGACACCAGTCTTGCTATTGTAGTAATTACACCTGTTACTTACTGAGCTCTACATTTTGTTTCAAAATTCATTGATGGTGGAATTGTGTAACATGCTTTGAGGGTTGGGCCAGGAGGCAGGACAGCTGGAATCTACCCAGGTTCCAATGGAAAGTATCATACCATTTAAGTATCCATCCAGCTTATTCTGAAATGACGTCCCTGATCACTGTCATCTCTCAAATGTATAATCGGAAACATCACACTGTCAAAGGATGTTCACGGCTGGAGTCCCATGTGCTAACTGCACCTACCAGGCTTGTGAGGTGCAGACCCTGAAAGGCTCCCTTCCTTCATGTCCAGCCACACAGCTGACTGCATTACCTGAGAGAAGTGATGCAGATGCCTAACCAACCGCCTCGTTGGCAAGCAACCACAGGGACAAAGGCAGTCGCAGAGTCCCTCTCTGAAACCCACCCTTTATGTGAGCTCAACACACAGCCTTGCTTATTTGGTTGGAATTACCTCATGATTCGCACAAATAAACCTCTTTGGGCCCAAGTATCTTTCACTTCCCAAGTTCATCAGATTGCCAGCTGGGTTTTTCTTTGTTTGTTTGTTTGTTTGTTTGTTTTGTCTAAATTGTATTACCAGCTTCCTCAGCCAGATAATTCCTGCACCTCCTCAACACAGCCAGCCAGGAGTTGGCAATGACATGAACCGAGGTAGCATCTATAAGTTTTCCGGCACGCCCCCTGGTGGCCTGGAGGTCCTGAGCCCTTAGCCTAAGGTCTATGGAAACAGTTTGGTCATATTAGCAGGTGGGTTTCCAGGATCCTCATTGGAAAGGGCTGGGCAAAAGCTGTCTCTCCTCAGAGCTAACATTATTAAGATATCGCAGCTGATGCAGGTCGGTGGCTGCAGGGGAAACTGTGGGCGAGTAAAAAAGGGAGGGGGCGCTTAATAAAAGGTATTTCTTTTCCTTTTTTAATCTAAGTCTGGCAGGAACACTGTTAAAAGTGATTGAGAGTTGGTGATTTTTTTTTCCTTTCTTTAAAGAAAAAGCACTTTCTCCACCTAAAGAGAAACAAAGGTGGCCATTTTCCACCACTGACTTGGTGCACACAATATTTTCTTCCAGGTATTCATCCAATTAACTGGTCAGACAGCCGGAATCTGATAGAGAAGATAAACAATTCTTCAAAGAAAAGCCACTCCGCTATGTGTTTTTCTATGGAGAACTCACCTTCCAAATGTCACTCCTCTTCCTCCCTCCCCGCTGTCTCTTATAATCCTGGGTCTGGCCTGGTTGTCACAACCTCAGAACTGAGAACTGTGGTCTATGGTCTGCCTCCCTCCCCACCCTGCGAGAATGACACTTTAGCTCCTATGTTAATTGCGCTGCTGCAGCTGGGCTATCAGCCAGGGCCTGTCTCCCACTGTAGACGTGAGCGGAGTGAGTGAGTGAACATGCTGAGGTGAGACTCTGAGGGGCCAAGTTCAAGGGCATGGAGTAGTGCGACACATAAACAAGGGAGGATGTGAGCTGTAGAGACACAAAGGTGAGGAGCAGGACCAGTGCACTGAGGACCCGTAATAACCCAGTTTGTTTGTACATCAAGAATGTACAGTAAACCCGCAATGTGCAGCCTCCGTAAGGCATCAGGTCTTTGCCTCTTTCAGTGTTCCATCTCTGCACACCCTCTAACATCTGTAGCCAACTCGGGAGTTCTCCCTGCCTTTTCTCTCCACAACAAGAAGCATATAGTTATCAAAACAGCTAGAGATAAAGATAAACACTGGTCCCGAAATCTCATGGTTTGGTGGATGATCCCATATCGCTCTATCTACAAATAAAATGAAAAAAAATAGAAAAGAAAAACAAACAAACAAACAAAAAGAACCCAACTTCTCCTCGTACTGCTCACATATCCCACTAATTTTTTTTCAATCTGTAAAAGTTTGTTGGATGTTGTTTTCTACTCAATTTTTTTTCTAATTTTATTTTAATATCCTTAAATAGAATAAGTACCATTTTCATAGAAGGTCTATAAGTTTGGCACCATGTTTGTTGCTCTAACTTGCTTTTCCAAAAACAGATTTCACAGCACAGGCAAACCCTTTGTGAGGGCACATCTGCTTCTTAACCATCCTAGGAGCCTCCCTCAGAGGCACAATAGACTGTCCTATAACTATTGATCCAAATGGCTACATTTCTAAAGCAGAAAATGATTGTGCTCTGAGTGCAGTGGAGAGGTGCAGCAAAATGCCCTCCAATATATAAAGACATAAAGATTAAAGTCACCCTGTAGATTCCCTTTAACACCTCCAAATCCACTGTGTAATGTGTTCCTGTAGGATAAATCAGAAGAGTGGGGAAAATTAACATGTCAGAGATGCTGCTTGTATGTAAAAGTGCTAGATAGCATTGACCAGATCTAAGCAGGCCATATCAAGTTCATTTCCCTCCAGTCAGTCACAGGACTGTTAATTAAAACCCCGGATACCACAAAACGGAACTAATATCTGGAAGGCAACACCCACAAATTTGTTAGACAGAATACGTATTCTGGGTAAAGGGCTGAGACATCAGCCCACTGGGTGCCCTACAGTGTTAACATCAACAGTTTTGGGGGGATGATTTCCACAGGAAAGTTAAGGTCTGATAAATGAGATTTCAAATTGTGCTCTGCTGACAGGATATCATGGTTTGAGCATTTCTTGTCTCTGCCTCCTCTTTGATGTCACCGTTGAAATAGTTTCTCAGAAAACCAGATTGAAATAATAACAAGTAGACTTTGGATTTGAAGGGCAACAACCAAATTAGAATTTAAGTTACTCTGTGAGTGAAATGGGTTCTTCTGGCTTTGATTTGTCTTCATGCTAGAAAAAGCACAAAGGAAGTCCATGATTTAAAATAGGTTCCGGGTACAGCTGACTGAGCCAAGATTTGCACTAAATGTATTGAAGTTTAAGAGAATTATTTATTATCACTTTAATTAATAAACCAGCTTGTTTTCACCAATGTTCCCTTGTGTACTAAAACGTCAGTCTATGTCAGAAGGAATCTATACATTGATTGCACATACAAAGATCTGACTGAAGAATTTTAATGACTTTACAGTGCTTCAGATGGGACTAGCCTGTCCTCACCAGTAGCATACAGAACTGCCATTTATATTTCAAAAGCTTTGAGGACCAAGCAGAGGTCTGTGATCTACAGACAGAAGGGATGTGTGGAGCTAGAGGGACACTGGTATGGTCCCACCATCCTCATCTTATCAAAGCAGGTGTTCAGGGAGAACCAGACTAAGAAGAAGCACCTACTAGGTCTCCCTTTCTAGAGCTCAGGAAGAAGAGGCAGAGCAAGAGGGAGCATTCGGATCAAGAAGGGACCACCAGTGCACAAGCACACCCCGAAACAAAAAACAAAGGAGCCCAGAGCAAAGAGAGAAATGAGAGCTTGGGAGTAGAAAGGGTCAAGGCAGAGGCAGGGAGAGGAAGAGAAAGAGACAGCTAAGGGAAGCCAAGGGTGGGAAAAAGGAAACATTTCTTTCCTCCCTCAAGGTAACAGGGAACAAATGCTATTGTGTTCTTAAGTACAGCATACAGCTTCATTATACAAATATTTAGGAATTCATCAATGCCGCTAATAAACAAAAACAATAAGGTCATAATACCAGCCACATATTTGAGTAGAAGCTAAGTCCCTCTCTGAGAGCCTGTTTCGTAGCACTGAGGAGTTTGTATATAGTGGCATTCAGGAATCACTACCTCCTTTCCTTTGCTTTCATCCGTCAGATGCATTTCTCAAAACCTGGTAGCTAGAATGTGATTGTAGAGCTGAGAATGACACACAATGTTTAGAAGTACAGTTGCTTTGACTAGTAAGCAGGGGATTAGCCCAAAAGTTTGTTTGATTATGAGTTAATAAATGACCAAGATCTGGACTAATTCCCTGCCAGGTTCATTTTTCATTACAGGTTCCTGCTATTTTTTTTCCTCAGTGCCTTTTGCTCTGCCCTTCCTGCTACATATGGAAAACCTATATCAAGATGGTTGTCATGGCAATGAAAAGATTTGCATGTGTCTTATCTGTCTATTTAAATACCTTCTTATGGTTTGTAACTCATATGATACATCCCTCCAGCTCTGCTCATCACTAATTTAGAGCCAGCCTGGTGTGTGTGAGGTTATCTATGCCATCTGAAGCATGTTGTCTAGACAACTATGAAGTCACTGTCCATGGGGGTAATTGCTTTATGCAAATAAAAAAGACATAGCAGTGATACCTGCCATGGCTAGCCTTGAGACCTGAATGGATAGTTGTAACCATTCACCTCTGTGGGCATTATTTCAGGACACACACAAAGCAAAGGAGGCATCTGCCTTCTTCCGCTGTGCACCCGTCACTTCTCTGTTTCTGCCTTTGCCTCTCTTGCCTTCACACAGAAACTGAATCATCATTTTGAGGCTTTGGTGGGAAGTACAGTAGTAAGTACACATAGTAGAACTTGGTGAATAGCCACATGTCCAAGTACAAAGCAGTTTGCTTGTCCAGGATTGCCCGTGTCATTTTCTCAGTGTCTCTCTCTTATCATCTCCATTTTTCCCAAATAATTTCTTGTTATTTAGAAAACTAAACAATTATTATCATTTAAGAAAAGCATAGCTTACATTAGTGTTGAAGCATAGTAATTTCCCCAAAGAGCAAAGAATAAGCACTCACACACTACCCTGAAACAGCACAAAGGCTAAAGCCCAAACCCACTTACTGGGATTTGATACTATGACTTCAGGGCATGTCTTGTACTATGACTATCAGGGTGTGTCCCATCCCTATTGCATTTCTTTTGATTAAAAGCCCATCCTTAGCTGTTCCCCTAAGTTTTCCACAGCAACATTCTTCTAGTAAATTGTGACTTAGTGTTTACAGAGAATTGTATGTAACAACAACAACAACAACAAACTAATGGGGAAAGTCTGTCAGTTTGGAAACACAGTGATTTACTGTTGGCTTTTGAATTCTGTGGCCATGCTCACATGCAAAGAATTCTTAAAGGTAATTTATATCATTATTCGTAGGCTTAGGTAATGCTAACCTGCTCTTAGAGTAGCACATTAAGGACCATTTTACCCTGACAATAAGGCGAGACTGTTTCCTTCTTGGACTACAATCACTGTTTGACTAATCTGTAAAGGGTAGATTTTTCTATGCATTTCAATAGCTCATCTACTTGAAACTGTTGTGAACTTTCTAAAGATGTGTTTTTGTTTCTAATAGCAGATCTTGCAGTGTGGTAATCTGGAATTGAAGTTTTACTGACAGATTCATTCAACTAGCACTTTGCATTCGGCACTACTGCAAACATTATTTTTTTATAAAAAAAATATAAAAGTGACAAAACCTTCCAAAGATAATTTCTGCAATTTAGTAAACTAAGGACTTCAAGTCAGGCATCAGTTTCCGCATGTTTTTCATGATGGGTTTTTACAGGAGATGACCTGACAGGCCGTCTCGTGATCTGAGGCATGCTTTGCTGCAGTTGTACAAACTGCTATCAAATGCACAGCGAGTCACACTCTCCCCAGGCCATGCCAGGGACGCTCTGCACATGTGTCCAGAAGTCCAGAGTGACCCCTTCCCTCACGTCTTGAACACACTCCTGCTCAGAGCATAGCCCTCCATTCTTGACAACATCGAGGTCATGGAACCTGCCTTTGGAGTGAAGCTGGAACGGCAGTCCATGGAGTATGTCATGTGGGTAGAGAGCTGGCCATGCCCATGAATGGAATTACACAAGAGTGGGGGAAGGGAGAAAGAACAAATAGAAATGGAGGCAGAGGACACCCATAGTAAGTTGATAGTGGCAGAGGAATTCCCACTTTTCCTTTCTCCCCAACTCTATTGTAGTTGCCGCCTCTCTTTCAGCTTCAGAGTCCTACCCAAATCTGCTCCTCATCAACATAAATGTGTCACACTACAGAGACACATTGATCAAACGAATACTTTAAAGAGAAACATGGATGTCTGTAGCAGCCTCACAGTATGGCTGAGCTCCGTGGCATCATAGTAATACATTAAGGTGTACTGTTCAAACTCCAGGGACAATAGTGTCTTCCTGTTTGCTAGTAATTTGCCTAGGTTCCATTTAATTGCACATTGGGGTTTTCCTTGCATCATCTCCCTTTACTAAGGCCCAGCATTATCTCATACCTTGGGAAGGGTGGGCAATGCCTTCTTTCTTCAACCAGGAATATGTGTCTAATGTTGAATGAGTGATTTCATTTTTGCATCACTCATAGAGGCAGGGTATTTCTGTGGATGCAAATTGAAACAGACTTCATTATGCTGAAAGCGAATGTGTCCACCTCAGAGTACAAGATAATACTGTTCCCAGTTATCCTAGCATTCTTAAACATATCTAGTTGACTTGGACTCTCCAGTCAGTGTGGAACAGTATATCAGACAGAAACAGCCAATTCGGTGCTCACCAGCTTCAGTAAAAATGGCCAGGAATGGGGGAAACCTACCAAACAAAGAGAGATTGAGCCACAAGATTGTTGCTCCAGTTTGGCCTTGCTACCATCACTCTGATCTATAACTTTTTATCAACTAGAAACAGCCGCTTGTCAGCTGAGCAAGTCACTTAAACCCCCTTGACCTGATTCCTCAGTTGTATATGAAAGCGTTTTTCAGAAAAGTGCCATGTTGAGTGAACAGCAATATTATCAGAGCTTTCAATCACCACACCAGCATTCCAACCAGTAGAAGGCTGATATTTGTGTGGCTGCAAAGAGCAGATGAGTAGAAGGGAAAGTATGATAGATTTCATGACTTTGGTCACCACATTTAAATGGAGAGACGTTAGCACTAAAATTGTCTGGAAAACAGACACGTAAATATTTCCAACCTTGGGGTGAAAATTTACATCAGAAAATAAGACATCAAATAGAAACCCAAGCAAGTTGATACAATAAGTTGTATTTTAAATGATTATTTTATTTGGATGACATTATTCATAATTGAGTGAGCCTCCAGATTCAAGTTCATTTCTCACATTTTTATTTATCTCACATTTTATTCTTATTTTATGTATATATGAGTGTTTCTACCTACATGTAAGTCTATGCACCATGTGCCCATTGGATGCCCACAGAGGCCAGAAGAGAAAATGGAGTTACTGACAGCTGTGAGTTGCCATGTTGGTGCTGGAAATTGAAGATGGGTCCTCTGCAAAAGTAGCCAGTGCTATTAACTGCCGAGCCATCTCTCCAGGCCCCATTTCTCACTTTTAAAGAACGGTAATGCAGCTTCTATTAGTCTACTGAATTAGAACCATCCACAGCATTGTGTTCCCTGAAATCTTTTCCTGCTGCTTGAAGCTTTGCATCTGTTTAGATACTCTCTATCTGAGTTAGGCTTTGGGCCAAAATCTTGGCTTACAACTGTCTCCTTAAGAAGTTGATAAGCATTTCTCTGAAAAATATTCCTAAAGGAAGATTATTTGGGTTGGTCTTATTAGACTGTTTCCAAAGACCTGAAAAAAAATTGGAAACAAATGATGACAAATGTCATGACTCTGTCAACATACATGTGTCTTTAAGTATTAGCAAAAATATTTGTTTACAAGGGTATGTCAAAAACAACTTTTCTCTCATGAAAACTGATTTGGAAAGCTTAGACAATTAGGTAGATATATTCAAGGGACTGCAGCCGTATTCTACTTCTATTAATAGAGATACTTCAGGGAAAATATACAGTTTAAATTTAATTGCCTTAATAGACATATTTTCACATTTCAGAAGTTGTCAGAGAAGAAGTTGAGATATTTTGGGACCATTATGGCCCCCAGTTTCAACATCAAGCCATTGTCCATAGTCACCAGTGTCTGTCTTAAGAATAAGTGACTTAACTTATAGGTAATGATAGGAAATATTAGAGAAGGGAAGCAAAAATCCTATGGAGAGAGAACGCCTTCATAGAACATAAAAATGAATTCCCTCTCTAGCTGAACGTAGTTAAACTTTTAAAGACCTAGTTCTCACAAAAATTAAAATAATAGACATTTCCCTTTCAAATGAATGCCAGACATCACACACCTAATGAACAGCCGCCCTGAGAGTCCTGATGAGTGCGACAGTCTCTGTGACTGTCTCTTGTTAGCTGTTGCACTTGAGAAAACAACTTTGAGACCTAACTTTCACCTTATTCATCTACTTAAGAAACCACTCAGTTTTGAGGTAAAAATCAGAGCAGATGATCTTTCTTTAATAGTTTGGCTGCTATGCACAGAACATGACTCCTCCAAGTGTAAGCGGAAACAGCCAGGGTCTTACAAGCAGCTCCTCCCACATGGGCACCTGCTGGAGGAGGTGGGGTCTCTCTATATGAAAGGGGAAAGCAGGGACCTTGTAGGTTTAGAGCCAGCATGCAGGTCTCCAGTTAGAGGAGTGGAAGATGTGGGTGGGGGTGGGTTATTACAGGTCCTCGGGGCTGGTGACTCCCTCCTTGGCAGCACTGTCCAGCCTACCCATACAGCATGTCCATTCTGGGAGCAGGTCTCAGTGAAGTGGTCTGTAAAGGGAGTGATGATTGCATGGAAAATAACCTTCTAACAAGCTGATTGTCAGCAGTGTTTTTAGCCTTTGGAGGAAGTTAAGGACTTTTTGCTAAGGACATCCACAGGCTAAATTCTTACTAAAGTAGCTCACAGATCCTCTGAACTTCCGTGCATAAAACTCAGCTACTTGTAGGAGGGAAAAGTGGGGAAGATAGTTAAGAGTTCTACTTACAGGTATAGGCAAGGACTTTATTAATCTTGCTCTGGTAGTGCGAGAAATCAGATCAACAACTGACAAATGGCATCTTGTGAAACTAAAAGAAATCCACACAGCAAAGGAAACTGCTCATCCAGTGAACAGGCTGGCCACAGAAAGGGAGGAGACTGTGAGCTATATATCAGATGGAGGACAAGCGTCTAAACTACACAAAAAACATCAAAAAAACCCCAAAAACAAAAAAAACCAACCCACACCCAATTAAAAATGATAAACAGATATTTCTCCAAAGAAATACAGATGGCTAACACACGAATGTTAAAGTATTAACCTAGTTAGCTAGCATGGAAATGCAGATTAAAACTTCAAGATTGCACCTCACCCCAACCAGAATGACCATGGTCACCAATATAAACAACAAATGCTGGATGTGTGATGAGGGAGGAACAGGCTCTGCTGTGCACTGGTGTCAGGGTGCAATTAGTACAGGCCCTTTTGAAATCAGTCTAGAGGTTTCTCAAAAACAAAAACAAAACACCTAGAAATAAAATTAGCACATGGGAGGGCTCCAAGATGGCGGTAACCACTGAGCACTGTTTCTGAAGGGCAGAAGATCTGAAACCCCCAAACTGGTGAGCGGATGAAGATATGAAGCCAGAGCTTCAACTCTGAGGCTTCTCTGCATAGAGAGGACAACCCATGAGCTGGGACAGATTGGATCCAGGGCCCCTGGGGATCTCTCTGGGGTCTGAGAGTGGCAAACCATCAGCTGCACCTTGCGCTGGGAGCCCATAACCCCAGGCATGGGGGCATATCCTTACTCTAACAGCCAAACAGGGGACCCAAATCTGAGAGCAGAAAACTGTGGGCTCTCTAAGCTTACCACTTAAGCCTGTGAGTGAGTACACAAGCTCTGTGCGCTTTGCACACCTGCCAGTGAGTGAGTGTCTGTGGGCCATCTATGCTTCCCACACATGCCTGCCAGTGAGTTCATGGGCCCTCAGCACTTTCACACATGCCTGAGAGTGAGTGCTTCTGGGAGAGAGTGCAAACAGAGCACCAGATCTGGGTCTCTCTGTGCTAGACTCCAGACATCTGATCCCTCCCATCCATACCCCCACCATAGGGAACATAGGGATCCCTGGGACAGTGTTCTCAACATGTAGACCCCTATTCTGCGGGTCTCCCAGTGGAGTCCAGGCAAACAATCCCTGGAACCAAGATGGCACAGCTCTGGCAGATATGAGCATTTGGAGCACAATACTGAGACGGGCCTGTGGGCTACTGAGCCATGCAGGGCACCTGTGCATGTGCACTGTGCCAGCGCAAACCACGCCTGCACCACAACCTGCACTTGCCATTTTTCCTCTCACTCTACCCTTCTAGGCAGGCACACCTCCATGCACACACCTGCGCTTGCATTCTTGTGCCTGCTAGCTTCTTCTCTTAGCTTCATCTGAAACACCAACACCCACTCTCAAACCTGTGGACCTCTCTCATATTCCTGAAAACAGTGCAAACACCAGAGACAGATGGAGCCAGTCTACAGTACAGGCTCCAAGAACAAACAGCAAAGGCTACTGACCATCAGATGGCTAAAAGTAGGGGTAAGAACATATCCTGCAAAAAGCAGGACATCCTGCCTTCACCAGCAACCCCCAAAATCAACGGATATTTTAATTCATTGGAAATACAGGAAAATTTTAAAGATCTGCTTATCAAGTTATTAGAGGCACATATAGAGGAAGTGAACAAAGCTCTCAAAGAATTAGCTACACAAATAGAGGCACAAAAAGAGAAAATGAATAAAAAATCAATGCCATCATGAAAAGACAGGAATCCACATTTAAACAGTTGAAGGAAATAGTGCAAGACATGAAAACAGAATTAGAATCAATAAAGAAAGCACAGACAGAGAAAACCCTGGTGCTGGAGAACTTAGAGAAAAGATGAGGAACCACAGTGGTAAGCAACACCAACAGAATACAGAGATGGCAGAGGGAATCTCAGGTGCTGAAGATACAATTGCAGAAATGGATACACCTCTCCAAGAAAAAATAAAACAGGAAAAATCACAAACAGAAAACATCCAAGAAATCAAGGACGCTATGAAAAGACAAAATCTAAGAATAATAAGAATAAACAAAAAAGAAGATTCCAGGCTCCAAGGTCCAGGAAATATTTTCAAGAAAATCATAGAAGAAAATTTTCCCAACTTAAAGAAAGAGATGTCCTTAAACATACAAGAGGCTTACAGAACACCAAATAAACTAGACCGGAAAAGAAACTCTTCACCCCACATAATAGTCAAAACACTAAATCTACAGAACAAAGAAAAAATATTAAAAGCAGCAAGGGAAAAAGGCCAAGTAACATACAAAGGTAGACCTATTAGATTCACACCAGACTTCTCAATAGAAACCATGAAAATCAGAAGGGCCTGAATATGTGTCATGCAAAAGAACACAGATGTAAGACCAGACTACTATACCCAGCAAAGTTTCAATCAGCATAGATGGAGAAAACAAAATATTCCATGACAAAACTAAACTTGAACGATATCTACATAGTAACCCAGCCCTACAGAAGATACTAGAAGGAAAACTCCAATCTAATGAAATCAACTACAGCCAAGAAAACACAGGACATAGATAATCTCACAACAAAAATCAAAAGAAAACAAGCACCGAAATACACTATCACCAATATCTCCACAATAAATGGAACTAACATCCATTGGTCACTATTATCAATCAACATCAATGGACTCAACTCTCCAATAAAAAGACACAGACTAACAGAATGGTTACAGAAACAGGATCCAACATTTTGCTCCATCCAAGAAACACACCTCTGCAACAAAGATAAACACTACTTTAGAATAAATGGCAGGAAAAATTTTTTTCAAGGAAAAGGACACAGAAGACAAGCTGGAGTAGCTATAATATCTAGTAAAACAGACTTTCAACCAAAATTAATAAAAAAAAATGAGGGACACTTCATTCTTATCAAAGGAAAAATCCACCAGGAGGACATCACAATTCTGAACATCTATGTCCCAAATATAAGAGGACCTGCACTTGTAAATGAAACATTATTAAAGTTCAAATCACATATCGATCCCAACACCTTAACAGTGGGATACTTCAACAGTCCACTCTCACCAAGGGACAGATCATCGAGACAGAAGCTAAGTAGGGAAATAATGACAATTACAGAGGTCCTAAATCAAATAGACATAATAGACACAGAACCTTTCACCCAAACTCCAAAGAGTATTACTTCTTCTTAGAAACCCCCAGAACCTTTTCCAAAATTGACCATATAGTTAGACAAAAAGCAAACCTCAACAAATACAAGAAGATTAAGAAGACTGAAATAATCCCTTGTATCTTATCAGACCACCATGCCCTAAAACTAGACCTCAATGACAACAGAAATAACAAAAAGCCTACACATACATGGAAACTAAACAACTCTCGACTCAAGAACAGCTGGATCAGGGAAGAAATTACAAAAAAATTTAAAGATGTCCTAAAATTCAATGAAAATGAAGGCACAATTTACCCAAATGTATGGGACACAATGAAAGCAATGCTAAAAGGAAAGCTCATTGCACTAAATGCCTTCAAGAAGAAATTTGAAATATCTCATTTAAGTAACTTAACAACACACCTGAAAGCCCTGGGGGAGGGGGGGTGGAGCAGACACACCCAAGAAGAGTAGACAGTTGGAAATCATGAAACTCAGGGCTGAAATCAATAAATTAGAAACAAAACAATTCAAATAATCAATGAAACTAGGAGCTGAGTCTTTGAGAAAATCAACAAGGTAGACAAACTCTTAGCCAAGCTAGCTAAAAGGCAGAGAAAATTATCCAAATCAGCAAAATCAGATATAAAAGGGGGAGGGGATAAGGACAGGCACTGAGGAAATTCAAAGAATCATTAGATCTTACTTCAAAAGCATATATACCACAACATTTGAAAACCTAAATGGAATGGACAATTTTCTTGTAGATTCCATTTACCAAATTGAAACCAAGATCAGGTAAATAGATTTAACAGTCCTATAGCCCCAAGGAAATAGAAGAAGTCATCAGAAGTCTCCTTTCTAACAAAAGCCCAGGGCCTGATGGTTTCAGCACAGAATTCTACCAGAACTTCAAAGAAGAGCTAAGCCAACACTCTTCAAATTATTACACAAAATGGAAACAGCAGGAACAATACCAAACTCATTATATGAGGCCACAATAATATTCATACATAAACCATACAAAGACCCAACAAAAAAGGAGAATTTTAGACCTATCTCTCTTATGAACATTGATGCAAAAATACTCAATAAAATACTCACAAACTGAATCCAAAAACACATAAAAGGCATCATCCACCGTGACCAAGTAGGCTTCATCCCAGGCATGTAGGGGTGAATCAATATACAGAAATCCATAAATCTAATCCACCACATAAACAAACAGAAGGGAAAAAAACACATGATCACCTCCTTAGATGCTGAAAAAGCATTTGACAAAATCAACACCCATTCATGTTTAAAGTCTTGGAGAGATCAGGAATACAAGGCACATACCTGTACACATATGTAGCAAGCCTAGAGCCAACATCAAACTTAAATCAATCCCAGTGAAATCAGGGAGAAGGCAGGGCTACCCACTCTCCCCGTATCTCTTCAATATAGTACTTGAAGTCCTACCTAGAGCAATAACACAACTAAAGGAGATCAAGGGGATACACACTGGAAAAGAAAAGGTCAAATATTCACAGATGGTATGATAGTATACAAGAGTGACCCCAAATATTCTACTAGAGAAATCCTTCAGCTGATAAACGCCTTCAGCAAAGTGGCTGGATACAAAATCAACTCAAAAAAAAATTAGTATCCCTACAATATACAAAAGACAAAAGGGCTGAGAAAGAAAGAAAACAACACCCTTCACAATAGCCACAAATGACATAAAGTACCTTGGTGTGACCCTAACCAAGCATGTGAAAGACCTGTATGACAAAACAACAACAACAACAAACAAAACAACAACAAAAAAACTTCAAGTCTCTAAAGAAAGAATTTGAAGAAGATATCAGAAGATGGAAAGATCTCCCATGCTCATGATCAGTAGGATTAACATAGTGAAAATGGCCATCCAGCCAAAAGCAATTCACAGATTCAATGCAACTCCGATCTTTACAGAACTGGAAAGAACAATTTTCAATTTAATATGGAAAAAAAACAGAATTGCTAAAACAATCCTGTATAATAACAGATCTTCTGAAGGTATATCCATCCCTGACCTCAAGCTGTACTATAGAGCAACAGTAAGAAAAAGCACATGGTACTGGCATAGAAACAGAATGGTGGATCAATGGAGCCAAATAGAAGACCTAGAAATAAACCCACACACCTATGGATACTTGATTTTTGACAAAGAAGCCAAAACCCTAAAATGGAAATAAGATAACATCTTCAAGAAATGGTGCTGGTCCAACCGGATATCTACATGTAGAAAATGTAAATAGATCCATATTTATCACCCTGCACAAACCTTAAGTCCATGTGGATCAAAGACCTCAAGATAAAACCAGACACACTAAACCTGCAGAAGAAAATGTGGGGAAGAGCCTTGAACTCATTGGCACAGGAGACAATTTCCTGAACAGAAGACTAACAGCACAGGCTCTAAGATCAACAATCAATAAATGGGACCTCATGAAACTGAAAAGATTTTTTAAAGCAAAGGACACTGTCATCAGAACAAAACGATAGCCTACAGATTGGGAAAGGATCTTCATTAACCCTATATCTGACAGAGGGTCACTCTCCAGAATACATAAAGAACTTAAGTTAAACATGAACTAACTAAGTAATCCAGTTTAAAATGGGGTACAGAGCTAAACAGGAAATTTTCAATACAGGAATATAGAATGGCAAAGAAACATCCTTACTCATGAGGGAGATGCAAATCAAATGTTCAATGTCCTTAATCATCAGGGAGAAGCAAAGCAAAACAACTCTGAGTTTCTCCTTACACCCATCAGAATGGCTAAGATCAGAAACTCAAGTGACAACGCATGCTGGAAAGGATGTGGAGAAATGGGAACCTTCCTCCATTGCTGATGAGTTTGTAAACTTGTATAACCACTTTGGAAATCAATCTGGCACTTTCTCAGAAAATTACGAATAGTACTACCTCAAGATCCAGCTATACCACTCCTAGGCATATATCCAAAAGAGGCTCAATTATACAACAAGGACATTTGCTTACCCATGCTTGTAGCAACTTTATTTATTGTTGCCAGAATCTGGAGACAACCTAGATATCCCTCAGTTGAGGAATGGATACAGAAATTATGGTACATTTACACAATGGAATACTACCCAGCTATTAAAAACAAGGAAGTCATGAAATTTGCAAGCTAATGGTGGGAACTAGAAAAAGATCACCAGAAGCAGAAAGACACACATGGTATATACTTACTCATATGTGGATATTAGCCACATAATATAGGATAAACATACTAAAATCTATCCTCCTAAAGAAACTAAACAACAAGGAAGACTCTAGTGAAGATGCTCAATCCTCTTTCAGAAGGACAAATGTGACAGGCATTCGAAACAGGAGAAGACAGGGAACAGGACAGGAGCCTATTACAGAGAGCCTCTGAAAGACCCTACTGATTGAGATGTTGAAACAGAGGCTAAGACTCAGCCAAATTTTGGGCAGAATGCAGGGAATTTTATGAAAGAATGGGGAGACTAAAAGACCTGGAGGTCATAGGAGCTCCCAAAGGAGAGCAACAGAGCCATAAAAACTGAGCCCTGGAGCTCCTTAAGATAATGATACCCCAACCAAGGACAATGAATAAAGAGGACCTAAAACCTCAGCTCAGATGTAACCCATAGACTCAGTCTCCAAGTTGGGTCCCTAGTAAGGGGAGCAGGACTTTCTCTAGCATGAACTCAATGGCAGGCTCTCTAAACACCTCCCCCTGGGGGTTGGAGGCAGCCTTGCCAGGCCACAGAGGAAGACAAGCAACCAGGCCTGATGAGACCTGATAGGCCATGGTCAGATAGAAAGGGAGGAGGATTTCCCTTATCAGTGAACTAGGGGACAGGCATAGAGGGAGAGAAAGGAGGGAGGGTGGGATTGGGAGAAAAGGGAGGGGGTCACAGCCAGGATACAAATTGAGTAAATTGTAATAAATGATAATAACAAAAAGAATTTTTTAAAAAATTAGCATATTGCCCAGCAATCCCCGTCCTTGGCATATACCCAAAGGATCCCACTTCAGAGATACTTAGACATCTATCATCCATATTCACTGATGCTGTGTTCACAAGAGCTAGGAAATGTAATCAATCTAGATGTCCATCAACTGATGAATGGATAATGAAATGTAGTACAATATAATAGAGTATTCCTCTGCTATAAAGGAAAAATGAAATTTGTAGGAAAATGAATGGAACTGAAGGTTACACTGAGTGAAGTCACACAGGCTCAGAAATATAAGTGGTTCATGTTCTCTCTCAAATGTGATCCTGACTTCAAATCATTTGTTTTCTGTGTTTAACTTGAAGTATATATGGAAGCCAATAAGCTAGAAATAGACCATTGGAGGAGATTCTTTAAGGGAGAGGGCATGCACTAATGGAGGGTGAGTAGTAGAATATAGGTGAAATGGAAGTAGTGAGGGGGAAGGTTGGGAGTGGAAAGATTTGAGCCTAGAGCAGGATAGGAGGAAGGGAAAATAAGGGGGCCGAGAATGGTTAACCAATGAACTGTGTATGAAATGCAATAGAAACCTATTATCTTACAACCTAAGCAAAGAATATATCATGGAAGAATATAACACATGTTGTATTAAAGATCACATGAGGTAAATACTGGAGATTAAAGAGTTTAGCCAGGATGGGAGTAGGTGACTGACAGAAAGGGGATGGGGGAAGGTAAACTAAAACTAACAGTATATAAATAAGCCTTATAAAAACCCATGCGTTTGAAAGCTAATTTAATACACTTTTTTTTCCTTGAAAGTTACTATCTCCTGAAAACTCAAACAGTACAGTCTGTCAATCTATATGAATACAGTAAAAATCTATTATTTTTCTCCAAATAATCTTGGGGTCACAATAGATAAGGGCACTATCTATTTTCTCAGGAAAGCTGTCTTTGAATTAAGGCAAAATATTTGTAGATTTTATTAGAAACCCTCAATATGACCCTCATTTTGACTAAGTCTAGCTTTTCCTAAAATGTGTATATGTGAGCATATTCTGCTGAAAGCAGAATTCAGAGATGACCTTTCTTGTAGAACACCATTGAAACAATTCCTTCTCTTTGCTGTTGAGGACTATGATATCTAACAAATAGAAAATGACAAATATAACAGGACATCACTCTTGTGACCAGACTGAATTACTAGACAAAGATAAAAGGATTTCACTCATGTAAGTTAGCATCTCATATGTTAATGGACAGTGACTCAAATCCCAGTCTGTCCTGGATAGATATGACCTAATCAGGTGAGTTGTTTCAAAATGTTCCAAAGGCTGGAGATAACTCTTTTCTATTTGGAAACAAATACCATGACTTTTAGACCTTCAAAGACATGATCTTCTAGTGGTTGGAGGGAGCTTGAAAGTATATCTCTTCTCAGATGAGCCTATGGGAAGCATGGTGTATTGATTTTATTTCTTTGGGATCTTGAAAAAGTACCCATAGAAAGTTGAGTTACAGGGTAAGATAAAGTTCTGAGAGAATGTATATTATTGGCATTGGTGTAGCCATGTCCAGGACCTCAAGGCTTCAGACCCATGGAAATAGCAAAGAAGTGCCCAGGTTACCCTCATGAAAATTGGCAAAGTCTTCCAATGGTCAAAGAATGAATCTTTATGAATGATCAAAATGTGTGTGAGAATTAGCAACTGCAGCTTTCTCCTCTTGAAAGACGGCAACCTGAGGCTGTTCCCCTTACAGAGACCTCCATCCAAGACTAGCTACCATCTTCTTCTTGTACTGTTCATAATCATGACAAGTTTACCAGAAAAAACACAGCCCAGCTGACCCCAGATTTTCTCTGTTTGTTTCTATCATTTCTTCATTCCCATGTTTCCCTGGTCAGGTTTCCAAAACCATTGCACACAAGACAAAGCTGTATTGTAGGAAGACCAATGTTTGAACTTATTTGCTAAGCACCAATAATAATTAAAAAAAATGAGTGAAATAGCCAAGGCACTTTAGCCTGTCTTTGCCTCTGTGTTAGCCAAAGTCTTCAACACAGGCCACAAAAGTCAGCTCTGGACAATTTAGCACACAGAACCTCCCTGAGATATGGAAGTTCATGGGTAAGATCTACTATGGTTAGTGTTGATTCTCAGGTTGAGGACATCTAGAATCAGCTCAGATGCAGGTGTCCAGGCACGCCTGTGAGTCATTATCTTACTAGATTGTTAAGGTGGAAGACATAACCCCTAAGTGGCTGGTGCATCCCCAGGGGCTGGATCTTAGACTGTATATAAAGAACACATTGCTCTCTACTTCCCGGCTGTGGTTCCAATGTGATCAGCTGAACTCCCTCAGATCAGACTTTCCTTCCATCATGGACTGGGTCTCAAATTGTGAGCCAAAATAAACCCCTTCTCTCTAAGTTGTTTTTGGCAGAATATTTTACCCTTGCAGTAGGAAAAGTAACTTAGAGATAACAGCCAGCTAGAAATGATTCTCTGTCATATGGTAGCCCCAATGGGTAGCTTCAGTAATACCATTGGTTGCATGGTGGAGGCCTTACAAGGGCTGTTCTTGTTGCTAGAAACTCAAGTTTCTGCCGGCTACTGCTGACCACATGATAGTGGAAGCTGCAAGATTGGCTATCTTCCGTAAATAAAGTCCTAGTTATGTAATTGAGGAGGAGCAAGCACATCTGTTCTAGAGTATCCAGGCTGCTCCTGAAGGTTGATTCTACTTAGCAGCTGTGAGGATACTTGGTAAAGCAAAGAGATGGAATTTCAGGAAGGCATATGATGTGGCAGGCTCTATATTCCCTCAACAAAAGCAAAGCTTTCAGAAGTGAGGAGGCTGAATAGCATGCAAGGCTCACTAAATATACTCCCCATGCCTGTCTGCCTCCAGAAGTCCTCCTATCTTCTGCTAATGCAAACTTCAAATTCATTCTGAGTAATTTAATTTAATAAACTAGCTTTGGAAAAAAAGTGCCACTCCAGGCTCTATTCTCAAAGTGTGGAATGCTGAGAACATTCAAAGGAATAAAGCTATTATAACTCAGGACAAGGCAAATGCAGATCTCAGCCAAATTACTGTCTTGCTAGGTTTTCTTCAAGTGTTAAATCACTGCACCAAAGCGCAGTGCTTTTGATGGAACATGTTTTTTAATCTGGTAATATCGAGTGTTTGTTGTAAGGAGCAGAGCTGCCAGGAGATACTTTCCCCTGACTATCTTCCCATCACTAATCATCGTTGATAAACATTGAAAATATTAATCAGCTTCCATCTGATCACAATCCCCCGTTTAACCACAGCAGCATCTCTGGTGTTTATGCCCTGGCTTCTTTCCTCCTGCATTTATTTTGCTCATTTAAAGCCTCTTTTCCTGGCCTCTTCATTCTCAACAGCTCCTGACAAATGGCAAATGAACGGCCAGGATGTATCCCATGATTCAAATGGCACTGATATTGAGTCATACATGATGGGAGAGCGGAAAACGCCCTCTCAAGGGAAATGCACTCCTCACCTACTTCTATGAACCAGTATCTTGTGTGTGTGTGCATGGTGGGGACTCGCACTCTGAATTCCACTGTGAAAAGAGGTTAAGAGGCACTGATGTAGATCCCATAGAATAGTTGAAGGGCAGTAAGAGGAAGTCTTAATGAGAAAAATGCTACTTGATTAAAAGCTTGTGATACATGGTGCTGGATAGTTAGATGATTTGATGATTTAGCCATTACGAACACTTGTTGCTCTTTCAAATGCCCTGGGTTCTGATCCCAGCACTTACATGGTAGCTGATAACTGTCTTATTCTAGTTCCAAGGGATCTGACACCTCTTCTGGCTTCCTTGAGCACCAGGCATGCATATCATACATACATACATATATCGATGCAGGCAAAACATCGATACAAATAAAGTAAGAATAAGAATTATACTAGAGCAGGATAATTCCAAACTGCATACTAAAACTCATCATTATACCCGTAGATTTGTGTAGCTCTTACCCCTCATCAAAGAAGCTTTTATTTATCTATCTATCTATCTATCTATCTATCTATCTATCTATCTATCTATCTATCTATTTATTTATTTATTTATAAATTTGCACTTTGCTGGTAGAATTAAATGTCCCCCATCAGGCTCATGCATTTTAAAACTTGACCATAGTTGATGGCTATTTGGGAAGGCTTAGGAGGTGTGGGCTTGCTGGAGGACGTACGCCACTAACACAGGCTGTGAGGATTCAAAGACTTGTGCAGCTCCCACTGTATTCTCTCCTTCCTGTTTGCGATTTGCTATGTGAGCTCTCCACTGTCCTCACCATCATGTCTTCATCCCGCCATCATGGACTCTAACCCTTTGGAGCTGTATGGCAAATTAAATGTTTTCTTTTTATATGTCGCTTTGGCCATGGTGTTTAATCACAGAAATAGAAAACTAAGTAATATAGAGCCCATCAGAGAAAAACACACCCGAAACAATACAGCGGTCCATGGGTAACGAGGAGTCGAGAACCTAAGGCCATCAAATAAGCGAGGAAAGAAAGATTGAAAGATGGAGAGGACCAGACAGTGTGCTGTTAGGCTGTGTCTAGAACTGGCTGCCCATCAGACATTAGCAATGACAATACCAACAGGCAAGCTAATGTGGAAAGAAAAAAAAAACAATACAGTTTACAGGGTCCAACCCTATGAAAAGAACTACAAGCAACTAATGACTGCTGGGAAAGGGGGAGTTAGCTTTTCCCATGAGTGAAAACCCAAAATGGTTAGGCAGTCCTGAAATCATGTACAAACAGCAAAAACAGCCCCAAAGGTTGCACTTATGTGTTTATACATAATATATATATATATTTGTGTATATATTCATGTATCTACATTTGCCTGTATATCACAGTAATAAAAGGCCAAGAGGCCATCAACTTGCAAGGCAGTGCAGCCGGTATGGGAGAGGTTGGAGGGTAGAAAAAGAAGGGAGGTCAGGAGTGACGAAACTACACTGTAAAATATATTTTAAAATGAAAATCTAAAAATGAAAGTTAATTAAAAATTAACAGATCTTTATTAGATCTATTCATTGCATGTGTGAACATTTTGCCTGCATGTCTGTATGCTTGAGGAGGTCAGAAGAGGTCTGGGTCTTTGGAACCAGAGTTACAGATGGTTGGGATCTACACTGTGGATGCTGGGAATTAAACTGGGGTCCTCTACAAAAGCAACAAGTTCTCTTAACCGCTGAGCTACACGTCCTTATGACAACTCCCATAGACTATGTCTTTCAGTAGAGCTAGAAAAAGAGTGAAAGTGTAGAAAGGAAGAAGAAAAAAAAATTTCAAGTGAAAATGATAGGTAAAGATAGGAAGTGAGCCGAAGGCTATACAGAAAAACATTAGGTTGACAGGTTTTGTATTTTTAATTCTTGTTTTTTTTAATTTTATTTACTTAACCATTTTACAGTCCCATGAGAGAGAGCCAACCCCTGACACTATTAATACTCTGCTATGCTTGTAGACAGCCTACCATAACTGTCTTCTGAGAGGCTTCATCCAGCAGCTGATGAAAACAAAAACACAGATGAAGAGACACACAGCCAAACATTAGGCTGAACTCAAGGAATTTCAAGGAAACTGAGAGGAAGAATTGAGGGAACTTTGAAGGATTTTGTTCTGTTTTGTTTTGGTTTCTGTTTGTGTGTGTGTGTGTGTGTGTGTGTGTGTATGTTATTGTTCAATAGCATTTTTCTGCATAAATATACCCAGCTTGTTTATCTATTCTTGTTTACCTGTTCTCCAGTTACTGGGTATTTGTGTTACTTCCAATTCAAGTCTATTATAAAAGAAAGCTATTATGAACATGCATATATATGTACATGTATATATATATATATATATATCTTTGTGTGCACATATGTTTTTACGTTTTTTGGTGTGCACACAGAAGTGGGAGTGCTGGGTTGTATGGTATGCGAGGGCTTAACTTGATATTCAACTGTCAGACTTTTACAGAGTAGCTGTATGCTTTCACAGACGAGGCGGCAGCCTGTGTAATTCCCGTTACTCCATACCCTTGCCAGCAATTGATATCATCAGTGCTTCAGCGTGAGCCATGCCATGGGCGTGATGTGATACTTCGTTATAGTTTAATTTCTATTCCCACGACCACTAGTGATGCTGCCATTTCCCACATGATTGACAGTTGTATATGTTTTACAAAGTACCTGTTCAAATATGTATCTTTTGCTACTGATTTTTCTGAGTTTCTTCTATGTGTGTATTTTTGTTGTTATTCAGGTATTGTTAGTGTTTTACTTAATTTGGTTATGTGCTGTTTAAATTTCTTTCTCTCAAACTGAGCACAGTGGTACACATCTCTAAGTCTGTGCTGTGAGGTTGAGGCAGGAGAATCTGGGTTGAGTTTGGGGCTAGCTTGGGCTACATACATGAGACCCTATCTGAAAAAAAAAATAACAAGAGATCGTCTTACTTAATTTTATGGTATTTGAGGGATTTTCAGCTTTTCATTAAAATGGTAAATAATTTTTATTTATTGTTTATTATTGATGAATAATTTGATTCTGGCAGGGTCAATAAGCAGACTCTGTTACTTTAGCTTTTTGATATTTGTTGAAACCCACTTTTTTCTTTGTTTATTTCTTTTATCTTCCAGGAGTAGTCTGTTTTAGTAAATAATCAGGTCTATATGAAGACTATCTGTTTTCTTGTTACTATGTGAAATGTTTTATAACTGTCCGATAATACAGTTGATAAAGTTATGTCAATCTCATGCAGCTTTAGCGGATTTTTTGTTTGTTTTGTAATATTACATACTTATGCTCTGTTACTAGTTTGGATCTGCTGAAATGCTTACACTCTATTGAAACATTCAAGTTGATTGCTGTTTAAATGAACACTAGCTAATCTAATTGTATGCGAGGAAAACAAAATTTCTGCTCCAGGAATTACAATTTTTACAAGCGTAAGTCTTATTTGTATATTTTCTTAACAGCTTCTGCCTTGGCTATTTTTCTGTTTCTGTCACATGGACCATCATCAAGGCGACTTGAAAAGAACGCATCTAAGTGGGCTTACAGTTCCAGAGGACTGGAGTCCGGAGCGGTGGCGTGAAGTTGTGGGGGGGGGGAACAGCTGCTACTCGCATCCCATCTCTGCAAGCAGGATGCAGAGAGCCCCCTGGGGGCGGGGGGAGAGGAATCTTTTGATACCTCAGAGCCTGCCCTGTGAAGCAACTCCAATTCTTCCCAAATAGTTCCACCAACTGGATATCAAGTACTCAAGTTCACGACCTATGGGGGCCATTCT
Organism: Pachyuromys duprasi; assembly: GCA_028658305.1. NCBI lineage: Eukaryota > Metazoa > Chordata > Mammalia > Rodentia > Muridae > Pachyuromys > Pachyuromys duprasi. The sequence goes on along the minus strand of CM053754.1, from coordinate 15,517,897 downwards.
TATTCAAACCATCACATGCCACTGTGGCAGCATCATAACACAAAATACATTCAGCCCATCATCAAAGGTGCCTGTAGTCTTTAACAATCTCAACCCTTTTAACGTCCAAATGTAGAGTCTTTTTCTGAGACTCAGGGCCAACATACAAAGGCACAGAATACACAGCTCCACTCCAAAAGAGAGGGATAAAGGCACAGTGAGGAAGCACTGGCTCAGAGCAAGACCAAAATCCAGGAGGAACACCCCAAATCCTGCAGCTCCATGTCCATGTCAAAGGTTTTGAGCCCCTTGCCCTTCCAGATTTGCTCCTTAGAAGATGCTTCTCTCTCTCTCTCGATTCCACTCCCTGCCAGCAGTTCCAGAGTGTGGGGAAAAAGGCATGACAGAACAGCTGAGAGTTGGCATCTCAATCTGCAAGCAGAAGACACAGAGCACACTGACAATGAAGGGAGTCTTCTGAGACCTTAAAGTCCAGGCCCACTGAAACAACTCTTCCAGTAAGGCCACGCCACTTAACCCTTCCCAGAACAGTGCTCTCATCTAGAGACCACATGTTCAAACATTTGAGACAACAGGACCTTTCTCATTCAAACTTCCATGTCTTCTACTATTGTTTTCCACAAATCCTTCCCAATTCCTGTGACTACCAATCGGTCCACTCAGAAACATTGGGCTTTTTATACTGGCCACAGTTTCCCCTAATAATGGAATCTAGTCCTCTTTTTCACATTAGTAATTATTTTTCCTGCTTTTAAGGTGTTAAGATCCCTACAGTGTTATCCGTTTCTTTATTTTCTTCTAAGTGAAGTGTTATTCAACTTGTCTTTTTCCTTCCTACAGCTCACTTTGTTCATTTTAAAGGTTAGCCTAATGCTATTAGAACTGGTCTTCAGATTACCTTCTACCAGCCTGTGGCCTTTCCAACACCTCAAGGGACACCTGAGGAATCCCCAAGGCATTTAGTCCTTCTCTCTGCCTTGATGAGAAATTCCAGCATTAAAAGACTAGACTGTGTTTCTTGTGTGTACCTCTGCACTAGCTGGGAGGAGTTTGTCCACAGGCACATACAGTTTCGCACTGAGCAGAACATTTAAAAGGGCCTTTCCATGTCTTTCCAGGCTTCTCTCTGCACAGCTCCTTCCTCTCTGGAGCCCTGCCCAGCAAATGTCCTACTGCCTTCAATTATGATATCTGCTTCCAAAGCTAAGCACTTTGCTCATGATCTGCCTCCCTCTACCTTGATTTGGAAAGTGCTTCCAGGCAGAAAGCTGGAATAATTATAGGGTTCACCTCATTTGTTTCTCTTTTCTCAGGGATCAAAGTGCCTTGTTGCCTATTGCACAGAGTCTGAAAATATTTGCTTCAATTTATTTTTCTGCAGTTTTATAACTTTTTAAGTCAAGGAGGTGGGTTCACGCTCAGCTGCTCTGCCATTGAGAGAAGCAGAGACCCACTGTCTTTCTGAGGTTTCCAAGGGAAAGGAATATTTTAAAAGTCTGCAACAAGTGTTTTCATGGCACCTTATAATACTGGCTGTTGTAAAACTTTAAGTAGTGAATCATTTGTCAAGCATGCGGAGCATCTCTGAGGTACCCAATAGTGTAAGGTTACAAATGCAGTAACACAGCCCTGAAAGGAGATAGCTCTTATGATACAATGTGAAACATCTAATATAATTAGAAATTTTGTTAAAAGTACATTTGGAGGCATGATTCATTTTGGCACAAAGTCTTTTCCAGTTTTTACAAATGTATTCACATGAACACATATGTATCAGATCATAGTGTCTTGCTCCCTTTGCCCTCCAGACTGATGAACAGCAGCGAAAATCGTTTGCCCTTTCCTCACCTGAGAGCTGGTAGCGAAGTTCCACCTCAGCTAAAAGGCTGGATTTCCTTGTGCTACTTTGACTTCATCATTCTGCAGTTTTATGAGTTCTAAGTACTTTCCAAAGAGCTTGCAGCTACCAACTCTTTGAGCATAACAATCTCAGGACATGGAAGACAGTTTTATAGAAGTATTATTGAAGGGCAAATAAAACCCTATACCACTCACCCTTCTGAAATCTAAATCCCAGGGGGATTTTTCCTATTTAGTGTATACAAAAATTATTTAGCCATCATTACTATCTAATATTAAAATATGTTCATGACTTTAAAAGCATCATGCTATACATAAAGATATCTTACCAGTCTCCCAAAACCACTAACCTTCCTGTATTGCATTGGTGTGCATACATATATTTGCTTCCTCTGTTCAGTTCATTAAGAATGAAATCAATCCTTAGGTGGCCCTTGTCACCTCTTTTAAGAGTTAATCCAGTGAAGCAGTTCAGGAACCTAGGAAGGGGACCATGCCTCAGAAGGCAGACTCAAACCAAGATTTTTCCCCAAAATTCCCACCACCTACTACAGTCCCTAAGAACTGCCAGAGAGTTTGGCTGGGTCTGTCTACCTCTCTGAGTTCTTGTTCTGCTGTAACTATCCCTCTGCTTTATTTCTGTCTTTTACTTTCAAACTATGGCCAGAGTCAGCACACACACACACACACACACACACACACACACACACACACAAACACACACATATTTATAAATGTCTGTATATATATATATATATATATATACATTAAATATATATATATTTAGGAGTGTAATATAGAGCCCATATTCATATACATATTGGTTTATTCAGACAGGGTGTGTTTATGTAACTAAGCCCTGGCTGACCTGGAGCTCACTTTGTACACCAGACTAGTCTCAAACTCAGAAATCTGCCTGCCTGTGCTTCCTGAGTGCTGGGATTAAAGGTGTATACCACCATGCCTAGCTGTCAGCATACATGTTTTCAAACTCCCTAACATTTTTGGTCTCCTTACTCTCTCTCTAAAGGTCTCCTCCCCTCTCTGCGGCTGTCTGCGCCATGAAGTTGACCCAAGGTGGGTTTCTATTCTCCATTCTCCTCTTTAAAAAGCTATGAGATTACAGCTTTAGTGCATTGGACTTCTAATTTTCAATTCAAACACATTGCCCTAGATGTTCTAGTTAAGTTCATGCTTAAGTTTGTTTGTTTGTTTGTTTGTTTGTTTCTAACCAACCCAAGAGATTCTGATATCTCTGATACCATCTGGGATCCACCAAGATGCCCAAGATTTCTGGTTAACACATTTTTCATGTCTTCTAGTTCTTTAATCAGTAGAGACAACAAACCTGTTCTTGCACCCCTAGCTAGCATCAATTTCATATAAACAAAACATCCCCACATTACTCTTTTGTGACAGACTTATTCACATAATTCACATACTATATATCAAATTCTTCCTTTTCTTTGAGTTTCTGAATGATGTCCCAATTCATGGATATATCCTGAGTTAATCTCTTCACAGTAAGTGGAAAGTTGAATCATTTCCACACTTGAGGGGCTCATAACACTGCTGCCATAATCAGTCATATAAATTTTTTGTGCAGAAATATGATTTTATTTCTCCTGGGCCTTAGAATAAAATTATAATAGCATATCATGACTACATTTTGGTGAAATTCAAAACTGTTTTTCCCCAAAATTATTTTATAGCCCTAGCAACAACAAATAAGACTTCTGATTTCTCTATGTTCATAAAATATTCCCATTCCTCATATCTAGCTTCTATCAATCTATCTATCCTGTCTGTCTGTCTATACATACATACATAATATCTGTCTCTATATAAATATATTATTATCTAATTTCTCTAATAGATGACTTGCATCTAATAATAAACTTCCAATCACTAGTATATCTTCTTTAGAGAAGGTTTGCTTAGATCCCTTCCTATTCTTAAATTGTCTTTTTATTGTTAGTAATGTGTTATGTGTACTAGATATTCCTTAAAAAATATATTATTTGCATGTATTTCCTTATATTTAGTTGGTTGTCTTCTTGATAATATTCCTGTTCGGAAGCACAAACGTTTTCAATATTGGTGAAATCCGGTATGTTGATTTTGTTTGTTATTCATGACTGTGTTAATTTTTTTAAAACCATGACTAACTCAGATTCACAAATATATATCCCTGTGTTTTCTACTAAGAAATTAATTTTTCTAATTTATATTTTATTTCTTTCAGCTGCAAAATATATTACTATATTTAACTTGTTTGAATTTTGTTTGGGATCAATCTTATGTATAAGGTAAGTTTATTGAATTGGCATCCTTAAATCTTTTTAATAAACTACTTGCTTCCTCCTGAAACTTTTCCTCTAAGCACCTTGTACTCTGCACACATTTTTCATTTTGTTTTACAGCCTAGTAGCTGTTTGCGAAGATAATTAATTATATCACTTTACTATTTCTATGTCAAAACACCATGACCAAGGCTGTGTGTGTGTGTGTGTGTGTGTGTGTATACATGCATTCAATGAGGGTTACAGTTTCATAGGGCTGGAGTTGCTGGTGGCAGGAACAGGGCAGAGCTCACATCTTCATCCATAACAGAAGGCAGAAAGAAAAGCACACTGGGCATGGAATGAGGTTTTTGAAATCTTAAAACCCATCCCCAAATGCACCTCCTCCAATAAGGTCATACCTTTTAACTTAATTCCCAAATAGTTCTATCAGCTAGGGACTAAGGAGTCAAATATGTAAGTCTGTGTGGGCAAGTCTCATTAAAACCACCACAATATGGTTACACAGAGGATGCACTTGAATTTGTAAGCATAGTTTAAGTGTTTTCAATCATTTTAAATTCATCATGGCTCAGCTTATCTCCAAGGTACATTTTTTTTCTTGAGAATGCTCGGTGCACATTCTGTTACGGCAGAAAAGAATATTCTTTTTTTATATATTTTTATTATTATTAATTTATTTATTTTTATATCAATCACAGGTTAGGTACTTTGCATCCCAGGCATAGCCTCCTCCCTCATTCCCTCTCACCCTCCCACTCCCTCCCTCCTCTCCCTCCTCCCCGCCCCTTCCAACTCCACCAACAGGGGAGGACCTCCTCCCCTTCCATCCAAACCCAGCTCATCCTGTCTCCTCAGGGCTGGCTGCAATGTCCTCCCCTGGGATCTAGCCAGTCTGTCACTCCCCAGCTTGTATGGGGGAGGGTTAAAGAGTCAGCCATCAAGTTCATGACTGAAACAGTCCCTGTTTCCCTCACTAGAGTCTTCAGTCTGACAAGGAGCTATCATGGGCCCCATCTGTGCAGGGGTTCCAGGCCATATCCACACATGGTCCTTGATTGTAGAAACCGTCTCATACAAGACCCCTGTGCCCTGCTCAGTTTGGTCTTTGTGCAGCTCTTGTTCTCCCCAAATTGCAACAACCTCCCCCAGATCTATCATTACTTCTCGCAAAAGAATATTCTATAGATACCTATCTACTTATACTGTGGCTTTTGTCTTCCTTATTTTTGACAACTTTCTGCTTGCATGCACTGTTATTATTAGAAGCAAGATACTAAAATCATCAACTGTTTTCTAGAAATGTCTACTTTTCCTTGTTTTCTATAGGAGTTGTGGCTCTATTATATATATATATATATATATATATATATATATATATATATATATATATATATGTATGTATGTATTATAGTTTCTTGATTGAAAGTTTTCTCATTTTTTATTTTTAAGATAGTATATGAAGTGATAGCTTTTAAAACAATGTTTTATTATACTTTATATTCATACATTTGCTCCCCTGTTGTTCCATGCCTTACCACCTCAAAAAGTTTCTTCCTTCCTCCACTTAGTCCCTTTTCTTATTACATGTAACCCACCACCTCTATTTTCTACATCTCTTAAGATCTCTTTCTCTTCTCTTATGACTGCCTTTCTAGTCTGATGACTGACACACACGCACCTGTGTTTCATGTGTAGGAGAAAATGTGGTATTTATTTTTCTGATTCTGGCTTATTTTTCTTGGCATGATGATTTCCATTGTAGACATCTCCTGCTAATGTCACTTCTGTTTCTTTCATTTCTGCATAAAATTCCATTGAGTATGTGTACCACAATTTCTATAGCCATACTTCCATTGTTGAACAGTGATCTAATCCCATCTCATGGTTATCAAAAATAGTGTACCACAAAGGAGATATTTGGGTATCTTTCTGGAATATTGACTTAGATTTATTTGGGTATGCATCCGAGAGTTCTATAGTGGACTCATAAGTGATTTATTTCATCATGTACTGTTGCTCTTTGATTGCAATAGCTATGTTTTCCATGGTGCGCATTTTTTATACAGCATTACTTTACTTCAACTCTTGGCTTCTATTATTTTTAGGGTAGTAATTCAACTTACTTCTATCTTTGAATCTAGTCTTTTATGCAGAATATGCACTTTGATTGTGCTTCTGGAATCTACCCTAGTATATTTCCTTTTGATTGGAATATTTAAATCATTTACATGTAATATATTTACTAAGGAGGTAATATTTACAGCTTACTTTTTTACTATTTGTTTTTATTTGCCTTGTGTATTTTGTTTATTGCTTTAATTCTCCATTATTGTCTCCTCTGAGTTGAATCAATATGTTGTGTTCCTCTATAATTTCATTCTGAGCATATATCTTAAAATTATGTTAACATTAAAATTATAAATTTTATAAATTTACAAAACTATAAATTTATAATTTTACAAAATATGAAATTGTATTTTATAAAATTTTATATAAAAGTTATATATACAAGTGTATGCCATACATATTATATTAACATTAACTTAAAAGCAGTGTGATATAAAATTTTGTTCCTAATTTTTGCTCCTTTCTCCCCTTATACAATTCTCATATAAATTACATCCTTTACACCCCAGTGATCTTATACTGTACAGTTACAAAGAAAAAATATTCAGATGTTTCTTCATATACACACACATATGGCATACCAGTTACAACTATTAGTGGTATTTGGTTTTCTTTGAATTTTTAATCAAATTTTTAATGTGTTTAGATCACAGTATGCTTCATGTTTTAGAGTCAGCATTTGGATATTTAGATTAAAATTTTTTAAATCAAATATTGAAATTTAATCAATATTTCTTCATTCAAATTTTCTTTTTCTTTCCTTTGCTCTCCTCTTTTTCTGGAAAATTCATGTGTACAAATTGATACATTGAGTGATGTCCTACACTTCTCCAAGCCTTTGTTTATTTTTTTAATTCTTTATCTCTCTTTTTCTCAGATGTAGATTCCCAACTAAGCTGTCCTCAAGTTTCCCGATTCTCCTTTTGCCAATTGAAATGTTCTGTGAATCAATGTCAAAACTTTTAAAATTTTATTCATTGTGTTTTTATACTCCAGGATTTTTATTGGGATCTTTTTATGTATATTTTTCTTTTATCTGTATTTAGTGACAGGCTGTTTCATGCATCCATTTAATTCCTTAAATATTCCTAAGTGTATATGTTAAAGCTGTATTAATTTCTTTAATTTTCTAAGTCTAGCATGTATGCTTCCTATGAGTAAAACCTACTGAATGTTTTGTCTTGAATGCACAAGCCATTATTTCCAGTTTATTTTTGTGTTTTCTGTTATTGCTTTTTAAATCTATGTAGTTTATGTGTTTTTTTAATGTGGCATTTCTAGCAATCTAAATTCTCATTTCCAGTGATGTTGGTATAACTTTGAAAACTCCTATTCTCTATGATATGTGTAAACCCTGAAGTCAGTGTTCAGATAGATTAGTGGTCAACTAATGACTGAACACAGCTTTCCTTAAATTTCCACAACCAATTGTAAAGCTAGGGGAGGGAAAATGGTTTTATTTTCCCCATTATGCCTGTTTCTCTGTCTGCTTTAACTGTCTCTTCTGTGTAGAGCATCAAGTTCAACCAGAAGTAATTGATTAGGCCCATCTCAGACTCTTGCCGACATCTCAACTTACGGCTATAACTTCTAGATCACTAAGAAGAGGAGTTTTAAGGCCTTTAAAGCATCCAATTTTTCTAAACTTTCTTCTCAGCTTTATGGTCAGCATTTTGTATGCTTTGATAGTAGTTTTACCCCCAGTGACTACAATTCTAACGAACTGCTGATAATTGTTTTCAACAAACACCATGGACTTTTGCCAGTGAGCAAACCTTGGGTTGGATCAATTGAAGACAGGCTTTGTGAATAAAGCTTTTGTGTAAAATTTCTAGAAAGCCAAATAATGAGACTATTCTGTGACTATCTCTTTTGTGAAAACTCCAACACTCTGCTGCTCTCTCCAATGCTATTAGCTTATGAGTCATCACTGCTAACCCAGTCAAAAGGATGCTGATTTAAGATTACCACAGAAGGTAGTAACATGGAAGGCGGGCATGGCGGCAGGGTTGGTTAAGCCATTTCAGTACTCGCTGTCATTATTCTGATTTCCCCGGTTTATTATTTTTTTTATTTTTTGCTCTTGAATGCATACTTATAGTTTTGCTGCAAGTTTCCATGAATTGTCCTGGGATTTTAAAAACACTGATTTTTTTTTTCTTGACAGTCTTTCCCCAAATCTACATAGCTCTTATGAAGAAACGTACTCTACCATTCGGATAACGCTTCTTAATATTTTGTGCAACATTAATTTTAATATAAAAGATCAAGAGGTTTTTATTTTATTGCTTTGTATGTTTACACATGTATGATGTTTATATGTGTAGAAGCACATGTCATGGCATGCATACTGAGTCAAGAGAACAGCTAGTCTGTGGTTCTTCATCTATCTTTACTTTAGCTGTAGGGATTAAGTTCATGTCATCAGGCTTGTGCAGCTAGGTCACATACCTGCTAAACCATCTCAGTAGCCAGAGATGCTCAGAGATTTATGAAGTCTTTACACTTCAGCTTGTGCTGTTCCCAAGGCACTCATGTGGATGTGGGCAATGGACTGTACATGCTCTGCTTTACTTTGAATGTTTCAAGAAGTTCTGGATATCCTGAAATCATTTTGAGGCACAAGAGCTCTATAAGATACGTTCACTAACATATATAAAGAAACATTTCTTCCCATACTCATGGAACTCTACCCAAATTGGTCTTATTCCTCTCAAGGTTTTCAGATAGGAGAGATCTGACATCACAATGATTCTCTTTGTGTTCTTCCAAACTTACCATGAGCCCCCTGAGTCCTTTCCATCTTCTTTAAATCCTAGGATTTAAAAACAAAGAAGAAAACAAGCAAGAGAACTAAAATAATAGAAGCAAATTTCTTCCTTGAGTTAAACTCAGGATTATTTATCTGGTGCTTATACTTTTGAATAGAGACAGGACTAAGAGTAAATCTGAGAGGGTAGAAACATGTTCAAATGTCCAAAGTATTGCTCTATACACCAGAAAAATTTACACATTGGACAAGCTGCCACCAATTTCTGTTTTTATTTAAGTTAAAAGGGTAGGTCACTCTATAGCTAAATTGTCTCGATCTGATCATGCTGGAAAAACAAAACAAAACAAACAAAAACAAAACAAAATGACTTCTGCCTATGCAGGTAACAGGATGTTCCTGACAGTGTGAGAGGGCACTCTGCCCTGAATGAGATGGTGGTCTCTGAGGCCATTTCTAGCTGTGGAAGAAGCATAATGGTTATTGAAGGTATAAAGAAGCATGTGCTGATGAGCCTCTCCCCAGCCCAAAAAGAGCACTTTTTGGTTCACACTAGCAAACAGCCCTTGTTAACATGTGGATCTCCAGTCTTCTCCCAAATGCTTATGACTTGAAGGCTTTGTCCCCTGCCATTGTGGGAAGGTGATGGAACCTTTGGGAGGGAGGGTACACTAGAAAAAAGATATGCTGCTAAGTGCCTCCTCTTGGAGGCTGTGAAAGCCTCCAGGCCCTCCTCATTCTTTTCTCTGTGCATCCAGGCTATCTTGAGGTAAACTTCTCAGCTCTGTTACGTGTTCTTTCCAGAACAGTTTCCACTACTGCCAAAGCAATAGGAGCAAGTGCCCATGGATGAAATGTTCAGGAAACAATGAGCCAGAATTAATCTTTCCCCTTTCATCACCTCAGTGATGGAAGGCTAACAACTCTAAACTATACATAACCACGCTGGCCTTAGTGTCACAAAGTAGCATTCAGTAGGAGCCTTGATGTCCAGCTATGAGTTTGATCTTATCTCCTGTCAGTTGTGTAATCAAGAGTTAAACATGAATAAGTAAGTCATAAAGTCGAGTAATTAGTTTTCTTACTCCCACACAGTACTTTGCCAGGTTAGTAGGTAGGTAAAGGTCTCCTATGTGAGACCTTGCCAATTAGCTAACCTAACCCTCATTTTCAAATCATTCCTTCATCATTTCTACTATAGAGGCTGAACATACTTTACTCAATTCCTCACATTTCCTTGCAAATGGAGATCACTGGCTATGTTACACCATTTTGGCTCAGAAAACATCAATGTGAGTATGTCCGGGGATAGTACAAGTGACTTTTGGGAAAGATTTATAGTCTTATAAGAAGTTCAAAGAGATGGTCTCCCTTTTTCTCCCTTCCATTGTTTTATGTCTGGAACACTGATGTAATACTAAGACTTTTAGCAGTTCTGTTATATGGAAAACATAGAAGAACCAAAGACATACCTACATTCCAGCCGCCATATAATACAAACATCCTGTTTATGATAACAAAATATGAGCTCTTTAAAATTGACACTAGGCTTTCTGCCAACTTACAGTCAAAGCCTTTCTCACTTTTAAACAAGCCCAGTTGGAAAGATCAAATGAAAACACATGAATGCCTATATATTTAATTTCTATTAAAATATTAATAAAATTAATAAAACTAATAAGTTTTACATTCTTAAAAATAAATCATCTATGCGGTTCTGCTTTGCCTTTGTTTTAAGTACTAATGTCAGCTTATTTGGTCTCTAAATATATCGCAGGAAGGTATAAAGTGTTATTTTATGAGTTTTGTATGACTCACTTCTATAGAGTTCAGAATGCCTTTATTTTGAGAAATTCTATATAAGTCATAATTTTGGCATTTCTAAATCCTACAATATAATGATGGTGTTTCATTAATGATACAGTAAAATATTATCACACAGTCAAAAAAAACTTAATGGTGACACACATGCCATCTTCCTTGGTGTAACAGGACAAATGATATTCCCTCTGTCTATCATCATACCTGTAAGAAGTGGATGCTCCCAATGTCTTCCCATTATCCCACAGCAGGGAAAAGCCTCTTTTCCCAGACCCAGGGAAGAAGAAAAAAATCTTTGGACTGCAATTTGGTCAAAACAACGGTTCTCAGTTGGAGCCATCCCCTTGCTGACCATGATCAATCCAGAGTTAAGAGTACTACTTTTTAAGAAAGTATTTCTGCATGGAACAATTGTGAAGAAAAAGCTGAGGTAAGAGGAGTTTGTCCTATGTTTGACACTCTGGCCATCTTCCCGTGTCCCTCACGCCTAGTGAAATGAGAAGCGTGTCATAGAAATGATGGATAGTAAAGATTCCGTGGAATCAGAGAGTAAGTAGAGAAGCTTTTGGGATAGAGATGTTCTTAGACATAGTTATTGAGGTCTAATTCTGTTTTCATTGTAAAGAGAAATAAATCATGAAACAGCAAAGTCAAATGATCTGTTCAAAGGGTCAAGAGAATGTCAGAACTTAGGTGAATGGGAGTCTCAAAGTTGGGACAATATTCTCTTAGATTCAAAATATAGATAATATACATAGAAATACAATGACAACTCTGCTAGCAAATAAATCAATCTTCTGCAACTTTAAAAACAGAGAGTAATACATGGAATATGATCTGGGGGACAGGGTTACATTACACTAGAACACTGATTCATAATAGTACATCGAATTTTTTGGCAACCACAAGATCCCAGGGACTAAGAACAGAGGACATCAGTATGGGAATGGTTATTAGCCTTCAGAGACAAAAACCTCGTAAGAAAGTAAAGGCTAGTTTATCTGTGTTTGCAAACACCAGGTGGCCAAGAACAGACAAGAATGAAACTCCACATAGTAAGGTTTGCTGTCTGAGTCAAGTATACAACTACCACAGCCAAGCAGCTACAATCATTTTCTAGGACAGTCTACCCTTGATAGCTCATTGCCTATTAGTAATAGGAACACAGTGGAGCTAAGTGAATATAATTAAGTTTGTCAAATCTGTTTAAATATACTCAGTGTAATAAGCACAGATTAAAATCCACCTGCAAGACTGGAAAGTTATTGTTTCATTTCTGTATATTACAGGTGTACACAGTACTAAAGACTGCCTGACCAGGTTATGACGGGGTCAATTCATAGATGCTGAACCAAGAAAGGGTCCAATGATGCCTACCCATCCTACATTGGCTTCTGAGGGCTGGGACAGCATTCAGGCAGCTGCCTAAAAGTGAAGAAAGAAGTTTACAGACATGGAGTCCCAGGTAATGACCTACTTATGATGAACAACATACATTTATTAATGTGAAGCCAATGCATTCAAAAATCAGATGTCTCATTCATTAAATTTGCATTTCACAAATTGTAACAAGGGTATCTTTATAAATGCATATCCAGTCACATAAACACGCACATACACGTACATGTTAATAACCAAGCCAAGGAAAATAGGTCAAAACTAAATAAAAGAAGACAAAGGACTCAGTATATGACAACCCTGGAAATGAAAGTATGAAATTAAACAACAGAAAATACTGAGAAAACAGCTTTTGTATAAGAAGGACCTCAGGGGAGTCAGCCAGCTCTTTGGTTCTTTGCCTTTTTTATTATCTGTGGTATGCCTCATCAAGGAACAAAATACAAATTGAGAGCAATAAAGCATTTTCATGCTTATGTCAAAGTGTCATATTTTGTATGACAAAGTGTCATACTCGATATTTATATTTCTAGTATTTAGAAAGACTTATTTTGGATTAGGGAGTTTGTCCATCTGGATGGAGGTGCTGAAATCTGAAAACAAAAGAAAACAAAAACAAATTAAAACAAAATATATACTACAGAGAATCAAATGACCAGGAAGAACATGGAATATAGTCTTCTCTACTATAGGCAATGTGCATGGAAATCCTACACGCTACTGCAGCCATGATATAAAGTTCTCAGGGAAAGTTGCTGAAGTGATTCATTTTATTGTCTGCTGGAAAGCTTTTCCTGTGTGGAAAACAGGTAGAAAAACATGATGGTTAACATGCATTTCCATGGGTCTATAGAATGGCTCAGTAGGCAAACATGACTGCTGCCCAACTTGACAGCCTGACTTTGATTTCCTAAACCTATATGGTAGAAAAAGAAATTTCTCACATCACCCTCCCAAATACACACACATGCACCAATTAAGTTAAATAATGTTAAACAAACAAACAAGGATTTAAGAAGCCAACTCCTAAATGCTGATGTAAAAACATAGTCAACAAAACCCAGGGCAATATGGCTACACAAGAACCCAGCCATCCTACTACAACAAGCTTTGGCTATCCTAACACACCTGAAGCACAAGAAAATGACCTTAAATTTAATCTTAAAATGATGATAGAAGCTTTTAAAGAGAAAAGGAATAAATCCCTCAAAGAAATTCAGGAAAATATAATCAAACAGGTAAAGAAAGTGAATAAATTCCTTAAAGAAATACTGGAAAATAAAAGCAAACAGAAGGAAGTGAATAAATATGTTCAAGACCTGAAGATAAAAACAGAAGCAATAAAGAAAACACAAAGGCAATCTTGGAGGTGTAAAAACTAGGATGAAAATAGAAACTACAGACACAATTATCACCAACAGAATACAAGAGATATAAGATATTATCTGAGGCCTAATAGATTGACAGAAGACATTGATACATCAGTCAAAGAAAATGCTAAGTCTGAAGAGTTTATAACACAAAACATCCAGGAAATTTGAGATATTATAGAAAAGACCAAACCTAAAAATAGTAAAAATAGAAGGAGGAGAAGATTCCCAGCTCAAAGGCCCAGAAAATATCTTCAACAAAGTCATAGATGAAAATTTCCCTAACCTAAAAAAAATGATGCCTATAAGTGTACAAGAAGCTTACAGAACAATAAAGAAATTGGACCAAAAAAGAAAAATTTCCCCCCACCTAATAATTAAAACCATAAATTACAAAACAACAACAAAACAATATTAAAACCCACAAGGGATGAGGACCAAGTAACATATAAAGCAGACCTATTAGAATTGCACTGGACTTCTCAACAGAGAAGTTAAAAGCCAGAAGGACCTGGGCAGATATGCAGAACCTAAGAGACCAAAGATGCCAGTCCAGGCTATTATATCCAGCAAAACTTTCAAACAATCATCATAGATAGAGAAAACAAGATATTCCACGAAAAAACCAAGTTTAAATAATGTCTTTTCACTAACTGAGCTGTAGAGAGGATAATAGAAAAAAAAACAAAAAACTCCAACTCAAAGAAGGGTAACTACACCAAAAAAACACAGGAAATAAAATTCACACAAGCAAAACCAAAAGCAGGGAATAACACACACACTACCACCACCAACATTAAAATTACAGGAATCAATAATCTTTGGTCATTAATATCTCTCAACTTCAATGGACTCAATTCTCCCAATCAAAAGACACAGGCTAATGGAGTAGATGTGAAAACAGGATCCCTCATTCTGCTGCATACAAGAAACACACATCAGCAACAAAGACAGACTTTGCATCAGAGTAAAGGGCTGGAAAAAGTTTTCTAAGCAAATAGGCCCAAGAAACAATCTGGAGTAGCCATTCTAATATTTAATAAAATAGACTTTTAACCAAATTAATCAATCATTCTCCCCCCCCCCTTCGGAGATTGAAGTCTTGTCATACAGGTCTTTCACTTGCTTGTTTAGAGTTACAGAAAGATATTTTATAATATTTGTGGCTATTGTTAAGGAAATTGTTTTCCTAATTTCTTTCTCAGGGTGTTTATATTATATAAATAGGAGAGCTACTAATTTTTTTTTGGGGGGGGGAGTTGGGGTGGAGTTAATTTTGTATCCAACCTCTGTGTTGAAGGTATTTGTTAGCTGAAGGAGTTTTCTGGTAAAATATTCATATCATCTGTGAATAGCTATAGTTTTACCTCTTCATTTCCTATTTGTGTCCCCTTGATCTCCTTTAGTTGTCTTATTGTTTTAGCTAGATGGTCAAGTAGTATATTAAATATATATGGAGAGACTGGGTTTTTATTACAGATACACTGGTATATGTCTGCAGAAAAAGAATCACTTTATTCACATTTGTTAAGAGTTCACACTGGTGAAGCAGTATGCAAAGCAGTGTAGAGTTTCCTCAAAAAGCTAAAAATAGAGCTACCACTCTACTATTCCTGTGCATATTCCCAAAGAAATATAGATCGTTCTATAAATACACTTGCTCACACATGCTCATTGCTATTTTACCCACAATAACCAGGATACTAAATATCCTAGATGTTGATGAACTGATAAATGGATAATCAAAATTTTGTACATAGACAAAACAGGGTATTATTCAACCTTTAAAAATGAAATTATTAAATTTCAAGTTAAATAAATGGAACTGGAAATGATCATTTTGAGTGAGGTAATACAGATCTAGAAATACAGGTAATACAGATCTCAGGTGAGAGGAGATCCCAACGTGAGGGAAACAAGTGGGTCTAACTTCAGATCACCCTGGTAATACTGGGAATATTTGCTGGGCTCCTGCCAGCTTGAGGTCTCAGCTTCTAGCCACCTGCCCACTCTCACCTTCCCATGGGTACCTTCCAGATACCAGAGGTGAGTGGCTCCAACCTAGGGCCTCCTGATGCTCAGGATCCATGGAAATAGCCTCAGATGTCATTTCAAAGTTTAACCGACCTCCTTAGGAGACTGGCCAGACCTCTGTGCTCATGGGCTCCGCAAAATGGCTGTGACAGTGTCAGAACACAATGTCTGGCTAGCTGGAATTCATTAACCTCAGAGTAAAAAAAAAAGGCAGTAGAGGGAGGCAGCTGACTCAGGGACTTCCCCTGGAAAGAGGAGGGTCCCTGTTCTTCTGAGGAGTCTAGTTGGTCTCCATGTTTACATATCTGAGGAGAGCCAAGGGCAATTCCCTGAGACTTACCCATCAGTCTGAGACCACACCCACCAACCTGAGAAGGGCTCTTGCAGAAACATCCATTTCCTGCCCAGAGTTCTTCCTGCACCCCTGAGAACTACCAGCCAATGCCAGAGATAACCAGATAACTAAAGGCCAGCATTAACACACAATCAACAAAAACCAGAGCAATATGGCATCTCCAGAACACAGTCATACCAAAGCAAGCAGCCCAGTATACCCTAACACAACTTAAACACAAGAAAATGGCCTTAAATCTGTGCATAAGAAGATGATAATGGAGGAAACAAATAAAATCCTAAAAGAAATATAGATAGATACAGTCAAAGAGATTGAGGTCTTTAGAGAAGAAGTGAATAAATCACTCAGAGAAATACAGAAAAATACAAACAAACAGTTGAAAGAATTGAACAAATAATTTCCAAAAAAATGCAAGAAAATACAAACAAGTGAAGGAAATAAATAAAATGGTTCAAGATCTAAAGATAGAAATAGAAACAATAAAGCATAAACTAAGGAAATTCTAGTGATGGAAAACTTAGGGAAGAAAACAGGAACTACAGATGTAAGCATTGCCAAGAGAATACAAGGGATGGATGAAAAAACCTCAGGTATAGAAGATCCAATAGAAGAAATTGGTGCATCTGTCAAAAAAATGTTAAATCTAAAAAATTCCTGACACAAAACATCCAAGAAATCAAGGATACCCTGAAAAAAGCAAACCTAAGAATAATAGGAATGGAAGAATGAAGATTACAGACTCCTAGAAAGTATTTTCAACAAAATCATAGAAGAAAATTTTCCCAGTCTAAAGAAAAATATGCCTATAAGCACAGAAGAGGCCTACAGAACAACAAATACGTAAGGCAAAAAAGAAAATCCCCCACATAATAATAATTTATGAAACAAAGAGAAAATATTAAAAGTTACAAGGAAAAAAGACTAAGTAACATAGAATGGCAAACTATCAGAATTATACCTGACTTTTCAGAGACTATAAAAGCCAGAAGGCCTGGGCAGACATCTTACAAACCCTAAAAGACCACAGATGCCAGTCCAGACTACTGTACCCAGCAAAATATTCAATCACCATAGATGGAGAAAACAAAATATTCCTCAACAGAACTAAATTTAAACAACATCTATGCACAAACCAACTTCTGTAGAATATACTAGAATAAAAACTCCCACCAGAGGTGTTTAATTACACCACTCCCCCCAAAACACAGTATGTAATTAACTTCACTACAGAAAAAAACAAATGCAGAAAAGCACACAAACACACTATCACAACCAAAATAAAAATAAAAGGAATTAACTATAACTGGTCATTAATATATCAATATCAATGAACTCAGCTCTCCAATAAAAAGATACAAATTAACAGTATGGATGTGTAAATAGGACCCATCATTCCGCTACATACAAGAAACACACCTCAGCCACAAAGAAAGACATTATCTGAGAGTAAAGGGCTAGAAAAAAAAGTTTTCCAAGCAAAAGGGCCCAAGAAGCAGCTGAAGTAGCTATTCTAATATCTAATAAAATAGACTTCTAACAAAAATTAATCAAAAGAGATAAGGAAGGACACTTCATATTCATCAAAGGAAAATTCCACCAAGATAACATCTCAATTCTGAATATCTATGCCCCAAATATTAGGGCACCCATATTTGTAAAATAAACATTTAATGAAGCTTAAACTACGTATCAATCCCCACACATTAATAGTTAGAGGATTCATCATCCTACGCTCAGCACAGGACAGGTCAGCAAAACAGAAACTAAACCTAGAAATAATGATACTAAAAGATTTTATAAATCAAATGTACATACCAGAAATCTGCAAAAAAAATTCACCCAAACATAAAAGCACCACATGGAACCGTCTCCAAAATTAACCATATAGTCAGTCATAAAGCAAGCCTAAACAGATACAAAAGGATTGAAATATTTTTTGTATCCTATTAGACCACCATGAACTAAATAAAGATGGACCTCAAATAAATCAGAAATAACAGAAAGTCTACAAACACATGACAACTGAACAACTCTCTATTTGATGACAGCTGGGTCTGGGAAGAAAGAAAGAAATTAAATACTTTCTAGAATTGAATGAAAATGAAGGCACAACATACCCAGACTCACAGGACACAATGAAAGCAGTGCTAAGAGGAAAGTTCATAGCATCAAGAGCTTTCATAAAGAAATTGGAGAGGTCTCATACTAACACCTTAACAGCACATCTGAAAACCCTAGAACAAAAAGAAGCAAACACACTCAAGAGAAGTAGACAGCAGAAAATAATCAAACTCAGGTGGAAATTGCTTAGAAACAAAGAGAATAACACAAAGAATCAACAAAACTAAAAGCTGGTTCTTTGAGAAAATCAACAAGATAGAGAAACCCTTAGCCAAACTAACTAAAAGGCAGAGAAATGCTATTCAAATTAATGAAGTCAAAACTGAAAAGGGGAACATACGAACAGATACTGAGGAATTCCAAAGACTCATTAGGTCTTACTTTAAAAGTCTGTACTCCACAAAACTGGAAAATCTGAATGAAATGAACAATTTTTTAATAGATTCCACTTACCAAAGTTAAATCAAGACTGTATTAACAAACTAAATAGACTATAACCCCTAAGGAAATAGAAACAGTCATTAAAAAGTCTTCCAACCAAAAAAAGCCCATGACTTAGATGGTTTTAGTTAAGAATTCTACCCAACTTAGCCTCAAACTATTCCACAAAATGGAAGGGACATTGACAAACTCATTCTATAAAGCTATAGTCATGCTGATAGCTAAGCTACACAAACATTCAACCCAGAAGAGAATATCAGACCAATATCTCTCATGAACATTGATGTAAAAGTACTCAGCAAAATATTAGCAAACTGAATCCAAGATCACATAAAAACATCATCCACATTGATCAAGTAGGCTTCATCCCTGGGATGCAGGGATGGTTGAGCATATGAAATCCACCAATGTAATACAAACTGAAATATAATATAAACAAACTGAAAGGGAAAAAAAAAACTCTTATAGATGCTGAAAAAGCCTGTGACAAATCCAACATCCCTTCATGATAAAAGTCTTGGAGAGATCAGGGATACAAGGCCTACACCTATACATAATAAAGGCAATGTACAGCAAATCCATAGACAACATAAAATTAAATGGAGAGAGTCTTAAAGCAATTCCACTAACATTAGGGACAGGACAAGGCTGTCCTTGTCTCCATATCTATTCAACATAGTATTTGAAGTTTTAATTAGTAAATAAGAAAATGAAAGGAGATCAAGGGGAAACAAATTGGAAAGGAAGAAGTCAAAGTATCTCAATTCTCAGATGATATAATAGTATATATAAGTGTCCTCTCCCACTCAAACTCTATCAGAGAACTCCTATAGCTGATAAACACCCTCAGCAAAGTGGCTAGAAACAAGAATAATTCAAAATAATCGGTAGCCTCCTATACAAACATTAAATGGGCTGAGAAAGAAATTAGAAAAACAATACTCTTCACAATAGCCAAAAGCAATATAAAATATCTTGGTGTAACTCTAACCAAACAAGCTAACGTCCTCTATGACAAAAACTTCAAGTCTCTGAAGAAAGAAATTGAAGATATCAGAAGGTCAAAAGATCTCTCATACTCATGGATCTGAAGGATTAGTATAGAAAAAAATGGGTATCTTACCAAAAGCTATCTACAGATTCAATGAAATTCCCATCAAACTCCAACACAGTTATTTATAGACCTTGAAAGAGAAATCCTCAACTTCATACAGAAAAATAAAAAACCCAGGAGAGCTAAATCAATCCTGTACATTAAAAGAACTTGTGACAGTATCACCATCCCTGATTTCAAGCTGTACTATGAAGCAATTGTAATAATAATAATAATAACCTTACATGCTATTGGTATTAAAACAAAGAGGTTGATCAATGAACTCACATCAAAGATCCAGAAATAAACATAAGCACCTATGATCACTTGATATTTGACAAATAAACCAAAACTATACAATTAAGAAAAAAGACAGTATCTTCAACAAATGATGCTGTTCTAACTGGATGTGTGCATGTAGAAGTATCCAAATAGATCCACATTTATCACCCTGCACAAAACTCAAGTTCAAGTGGATCAAAGACCTCAACATAAACCATATACAATAAATCAAATAGAAGAAAAAGTGGGGAATAGTTTTAAACTCATTGGTACAGAAGACATCTTCCAGAACAAAACACCAGCTCAGACTCTAAGATCAACAATTAAGAAATAGGACCTTATAAAACTGAAAAGCTTCTGTAAGGCAAAGGATACTGTCAACAGAACAAAGCAGCAGCCTACAGAACAGGAAAAGACCTTCATCAACCCAACTTCTGACAAAGGGCTAATATCCAAAATATATAAAGAACTTAAGAAATTAAACACCAACAAACCAAATAATTCGATAAAAATGGGGTACAGAGCTAAACAAAGAATTCTCAATAGAAGAATCTTGAATGACCAAGAAGCACTTAAAGAAATGCTCAACATCCTTAGTCATCAGGGAAATGCAAATCAAAATGACTATTAGATTATATTTCATACCTGTCAGAACAAGTAAGATCAAAAACTCAAGTGACAGCACACACTGATGAGGATGTGGAGAATGGGGAACACTCCTCCATTGCTTCTGGGAGTGCAAACTTACACAATCACTTTAGAAATCAATATTGTGCTTTCTCAAAAAATTGGGAATAACTATTTCATGACCCAGCTATACTACTCCTGGGCATATGCCCAAAAGATGCTCCACCATGAAGCAAGGACATTTGCACAACTATGTTCACAGAAGCTTTATTTATAATAACCAGAAGCTGGAAACGACCCAGATGTCCCTCAACTGAAAAATAAATAAAGAAAATGTGGTGCATTTATATAGTAGAATACTATTCAGCTATTAAAAACAAGGAAATCATGACGTTTGCAATCAAATGGATAGAACTAGAAAATATTATTTTGAGTGAGGTAAGCCAGACCCAGAAAGACACAAATGGTATGTATTCACTTATAAGTGGATATTGGCCATATAGAACAGGATAACCGTTCTACAATCCACAGACACAACGAAGCTGTGTAACAAGGAGGGCCCAGGGGAGGATTCTTGAATCTCCCTCAGAAGAGGAAAAAAAATAGGCTTTTGCAGTGGATGGAGAGAACTGGGTGAGAGAGGGGGTAGGGAGTGAACAAGGGTGGAGATAGAGTTGAGGGAGAACAGGGACGCGAGGTGAGAGGGCTGAAAAAGAAAAGGGAAACCGACGAGGAGGCATCTCTGGGACAAGCTGGAGATCCGCAAGAGGGTAGGCTCCTGAGAGGATATGGGGGTTACTCTGAGACTTTTAGGAGCACGGGGGAAGTAAAGCTGAAGTGGCCACCTCCTATAGCCAGGCAGGACTACAAGTAGCAGGAGGTGACACCAGCCTACCCCAAATTTTTCAACCCAAAATTAACCCTGCCTACAAGGTGCGCAGGAATTAAGATGTATCTGATGGGCAGCTTAGTCCTCATGAGAATCCCCTAGCAACTAGAGCAGGGACTGTCTCTGATATGGACTCTGTTGACTACTTTTGGATCACTTTCTCCTAGCTGGGCTGCCTTGTCTGGCCTCAGTGAAAGAGCATGCGCTGAGTCCTGGTGAGACTTGATGTGCAAGAGTGGACCGGTAGGGGCTCCAACTTTTCTGGAAAGAATGCGAGGGAGGAAAAAGGGAAGAAGGTGGGGATTGGGACAGGGATGAGAGGAGGGAGTTGCCTGCAAGAGGAATATAAAGTGAATAAATACAGAAATTTAAAAATAAAAAATAAGAGATCCAAGATGGCGATGACCAGATCTAAAAATAAAAACAATAAAATAAAATTTTAAAAAGCCAACTCTTTGGATTCAAATCTTTATCATGACTCAATTTTTTTCTCAAAATTGAAGTAAATAATAACTTATTTTTATTATGATGATTAAATAAATGTGTGCTAATAATTAATTGGGGCTAAGTCTATCTGTGTGCGCTGTCAGTGTTAATAAGTTATTGCTTTCTTTTGGTTTCTGCCGGTTTCACACTGTCAAATAACATTCTGAAAACCAATGGTTACTCAGAGTGCCTAAGAACATGAGTATGAAGGTGACTTAAACATGGATAAGAATTTTTGCTCTGAGAGCAGTTGACTGTATCTTTCCCAGCTTCAGTCCTCCTGTTAATCAATGGCAAGTACTTCTTCATGTGGTAATTGGGAAAGTTAAGAACTACTAAAGCACATAAAGGAAGGTCTCAGCAAGCAACCTCATGGAATAAAAGGAAATTATGAGACTACTGCTTACAGGATATCCTAGAATTGCCACCTTGGGAATATGTCTAGATATCTAATTGAAGAAACACATTTTGTGTGAAATTGCTCTATTACTTTAGTGTCTACTCAAGTTTTCTACTAATTGAGTTGTAGCTACATCATTCCATGACTTGCCTCAGGAAAGAGATGTGATGGGAGAAAATATGAGTCTTTCCTTGGTTTTGAACTTCAAAAGCTTTGAGGAAATAGAAGTAACTAGTTACAGACCATCAGTCAGGGATTAACTTAGGAAGAAAGGAGCTAAATAAACTCCCCCAGCTCTGAAGAATCAGAGGATGTGGTGGGGGCATATTTGACAAATACAAAATTAAGTAGAGTCACAAGCTCTGTTCCCTGGGCTGATTCTGGAATGCCAAGAGCTGTGTCATATGAAGACGTAGGAGATTATTTTCTTTCCATTCAGTATGGTTTGCAAAAGGAAGACAAAAACACCAGATAGGAATGCCTACATGCTGGAGAGCAGGGAATAAGTTTCACGTCAGAAGGCTTCCACATCTAGTGAGCATCACAGTACTGAAGTATCTGAGTACCCACTGGAGTAGAAGAGACTTAAGATCAGAAGGCAAAGGAGACCAAGACTACAGCCTCTATAGAGTGATCTCAAACACCAAATGGGAAATAGACACCTAATTGTTGGCAAACATAGATGCATTTCATCTGCACATTGGTGGCCATATACTACTCCTCCCCACAATCAGACCACAGCAGTAATTATGTCTCCTAGACTTCAGAAGTAGCTATAGGTCACCAGGAATAGCCTGACAACATGAAGTTTCATCTGTACCACCCTAAAAATAACACCTCATAATAACAAATTTATGTATCTTCCAAAGACACTGTGAAATAAGTACTTGCCATGTATCATCAGCACCACATTTTAATCTACAAAATAATTCACTGTGATTTTGTACATGTTGTGCATTAATTGTGTCTAAACATTCTTCTTCCCCCAATTGCCACCCATCCCATCATGAAATAATTCCTTTTTACTTGAGATCAACTTGGGTCTCTTTAACTTATGAATCTTTAGATAAACATAATGTCCTCTAGTACAAAGTATTTTGCTGCAAATGACAAGATTTTATCTTTTGTAGATGAATAATACTCTGTAGTATATACATGACAATATATTTTATGCATTTATCTGTTGACAATCATCTACTATGTTTTTTATATCTCTAGTAATGTTAGTAGTATTTCTATAAACACAGAAGTGTGGAGGTTTCTCTTTTGCACACTAATTTTATTTCTTTAGGATTATAACCCACGTGTGAGACAGCAGCATCATATGGGATTTCTGTTTTGAGGAAGCTTCATAATGTTTCCATAATGGCTGTCCTAATTTACATTTCTACTTATAGTGCACACATTCTTTTTCCTCCAGATTTGGCTTTTCCTAATGTTGGGATTTTTTTTAAATAGCATCTGTTAATTTTATAATACACACACATGTTAATACATATTCCTTATATCCTGGATATTGATTCTGTCTTGGATGAGTAGCTGGCTAATATTTTATCTAATTTAGAATATTGTCTCTTTCTTTGTTAGTTTTAGTTTTAGTTTGATGTAATCTCATTGATCAACTTGTAGCTTTGTTTCCTAGATCTTTATCCAGAAAATCATTGCCTGTAACAATTATATTGAAGGATTTACCACTAAGATTTACAGCCTTTGATCCATTTGAGCTTATTTTTGTATAAAATGAGAAGTACTGGTCAAATTTCAATGTTCTATATGTGGATATCCATGACTGAATATAGTTGTTAAAGAGACTGTCCTTTCTCCATTGCATTTGGCTACTTTATTAAGGACCCATAACTTCAGCTAAGTGGGTGTTCTCATTTCGTTTCTGCTCCTGTGACAAACACTGAGACTAAAAGTAACTTAAGAGAAAAAAGGGTTTATTCCACTTACAACTCCCAAGTTACAACATATCAGTGAAGGAAGCCAGCAGGAACTCAAGGCAGGAACCATAGCACAATGCTGCTTGCTGGGTTGCTCACCAACTCTTTCACTACTAGGCTAACCCAAACCCTAACCTAACCCTAACCCTAACCTAACCCTAACCATAACCCTTACATGTCTTAGGACCATTGTCTAGGGATGGTACCACCCAGAGCAGTCTGAACATCAAATAATCAAGATAATCCTTCACAGACCACTCTGATGTAGGAAATGTCTCAAGCTAGGCTTTCTTCACATGTGTTTCTAAGCTGCCAAGTTGATAAAGCTATGATAAGTATGTACTGAAGTGTCTATTCTCTTCCCCTGTTCAATGTGTTTAATTTGTATGCTAATACCATGCTGATATTTTGCTATTATGGCTCTGTTCTATGTCATACAAACAGATAATACGTGATTCTAGTGTTGATTTTTTTTCTCTCAAGAATATTTTTGGCTTTTGAATCTTCCATATGAATTTTAGAACTTTTTTCTATTTCTGAGAAGAATGTCATTGATATTCGTTGGACATTACATTGAATCTACGAATTGATTCTGATAGTATGGGCATTTTAGAAATATTAAATCTATCAGTGCTTTCATATGAAAACCTTACAACCTTATTGTCTTCAATTTCTTTCATCAGCGGCTTCTAAGTTTTATTGCAGAAGAGGTCAGCTTATTTTTACATAGTTTTGCAAATCTTAATTATTATGTACATATGAAGAATATAGTATCAGCCCAACTTTTCCAGAGAGCCAAAAAAGCTGGAAAAGTGTAAAGTATAGTTAAATAAAAGCGGTATATGTGTCTAAGACTTAAAGAGACATTATTGTGGAAGGGAAAGGCCCTCATGAGGCACATTGACACTGCTCTCTGCTTTCCTCATCAGGACAAGAAATCGGAGCCTTCAGGGCTTGAGGCACACAAAGTGTAATATCCAGCTTTAAACTCCAGCAAAGCAGCCAGGTTGCATATCAGGAAAAACACAGGTAAAAGCATCAAAGCTGAGCATCTCATCCTGCTCTCTCCCAAAAGTCTTTGCCAATTAGAAACTTGAAAATGGCAAGAGTCGGGTAAGTCGAATATTAGATGACTGATTAACAAAGCTACTGACAATTGCGTGGAGCTTAAACAATAAAACGCCATCCTGAGTCAGTTCAAAGTAACCCTATGTTAAAATACAGGCTTTCACTTGAGAGCCCCCCAAACTGGACAGAGCAGCCCTTCTAAAGAACAAAACTTTCCTCCAAGACAATCTGTGATGTCAAAGAAAATAGGCACATACTAATGAATGCTCAAATAAGTGTGTTTGGAGGATAATTACATAAGGAGCTCAGTGATTTTTCTCTACAACTGTATTTCCAGGTAAAAATAACGAAGCATACTAAATGAGATGATCAAATCATTACTGAAAACAGTAAAGGTGAAAGTTGAGTAGAAATAAAAATGTTTCAAATGTTACAATTAAAACTTAAGAGCTTTATTCTAAGAACAAGGGATTTATTTTTTCAAGCATGTGAGTAGATGGCTCTCTTAAGTAATAAAATTTAAGTTATACTGTTTGGACTTTGTGATAATGAAAATAAATATATAAGTGATTTACTATGCAATAGACAAAGAAGCTGAAAGGCAAGTACCTGGATGAGGTAAGGCATGGATTGTAGAGTATGTGTAGAACATCTCTGATATAAACAACAGAAAACATTTAACATGTGTCAAAATTAAGGGTGTGGGGGGAACTGAGTCACAGAAATGAATAAAATATTACTCAATTCTAAGGCAAATCTGCAGACACAGATAGCTAGCATGGCACAGTGACACTCCTTATAGCAATGAAAAGGGAGGCATTTAAGAGACAAAAAGAGCAGACACCATGGTTTATAGACAAATATCATCAAAGGAGCAATAAGAAAATTTATAGCTGACTTCTGAAGAACAATAATAAAACCGAAGAGCAATGAGATGCAACCTGAGGTGCCGAAAGGAAACAGGAAGCAGGAAGCGTGTCTCTAAATCAACTGTAGCAGTCAGCATTCTCAGAATCACAAAGAAGCTCCAGCCAGTGAGCATGGGGATAACTGAGCACAGAGTAAGACTTTCCTTCGTTCTTTGTATACGCTGTCACCAGAATAGGTGGTCCAGATTTGAGGTGGATCTTTCCACCTCCAAAGATTAGGATTAGAATTGGGCCTTCCTACTTCAAATTATTTAATCAATAAAAAGTCCCTCATGGGTGCATTCAGCTGGGTTATTTAATCCAGGATGTAGTCAAATTGAATACCAAGAATAGCCATCATCCCAATCAAATATTTCTTTTAAATATCAATAGTATGTCATGGTTTCAGATAATCTGAGATTGAAAGAAGCCATTACATTAAGTTGACCACAGCTGCCAGGAAGATGGTCTTGGGAAAGTGACTGATGACTTGAGAATGCGTGGTGGGATACATAGTAGTAAAAGCAGGGGTAAACAGACAGAAATACTAAGCAAATCGCATTCTAAAGTTCCTATTGGGGGGTT
Organism: Pachyuromys duprasi; assembly: GCA_028658305.1. Taxonomy (NCBI): domain Eukaryota; kingdom Metazoa; phylum Chordata; class Mammalia; order Rodentia; family Muridae; genus Pachyuromys; species Pachyuromys duprasi. The sequence goes on along the minus strand of CM053754.1, from coordinate 15,491,013 downwards.
TCAACCATAAACAGAATTAAAGGCCATAGCACCACGTGCTTTAGAAGAATAGAATTAAGTTAGGGCTTATATTGTGAAGAAATTGGGAGGCCCCATTTTCTTGCTTGCTTGTTGCTTTCCTTTTTTTTTTCATTTTATTTTTTTAAATTTCAGAAAGACTCAAAACTAACTTGTATTCTTCCTATGTCCGCTTCTCAAGTACTGAGGTCATAGGTATGTGCTACCATTTGCCCCTAAAAATATTAATTTCTAATAAATCATTATCAAATAGTCAGATTGCAGTATCTAGACTACACTGTAGAAATAATGACAAAGGTGTGCCAGAGAGGGATTTTGGTGGTCAGTGGCACATACTAACTGCTAGCCGCTATGGCAGGAGGTTCACGACTCTTTGTGGCTCCAGATAAGTTGATGTTCCAGTCTGGTCTCCACAGGTGCCCCCCACAAAGCTATTGTGCACTCTCCCCCGACTCCTTCCCTCACCTATTTTTTCTCACAAATACACTACACATACACACAGTAATCTTTTTAATCTTTTTAATCTTTAAAAATAGTAATAACAGGATGTTTAAATTTGGAATGTAATAGAAAAAGTGGGTGAAATATTGAAATAAATTCCAAGTTATTTGGGGGCGGGGGGAGAAACAAAGCCATGAAATATCTCTCTACGGTAAACTATGCATTACCTTTGTCCTGGCAAATTTACCCTCACCAGAAATGTACACAACTGCAAAACTGTGCACAGCAGAATTATCATTAGCAATAAACAATAATGTAAGATTAAATTATTCAAACATTCCTCAATAAAGATTGAGATGAACAAATATGAACAAATTACACAATTCAACCAGTACATAATAAAAGTAAATGAATTCATCATTATATAGTAAGAGTATTTATCACAGAAAACTTAACATGAATCTTTACCACAAGAGCACCAACGCAGGTGGTATTTCATAAGAAGGAAGGTTATGGGGACAGGGATCAGCATGGCTTCCTGTGTACTGATGTGAGAGGTTTCATCTCATGGATGTATCTTTTAGTAAAAAGATTTTCCATTGTGTGCTTAAAATTTATATATTTTAACTGTAATTAATATAAACATATTTTTTAATTATACATTTTTCTCTAGATCTAATTTAAGGATACCAGGCCAAAAGAACAAATTAAAGAACTTTCATTAAATAACTCAGAATTGAGCAAGATTTGGCAGATAAAAAAATAGGACTCATTTCTTAACTAACTTACTATAAATCTACAAAAACACAAAAATAAAGAACAGATCAGTAAACTTTCTATGAAGGAAATATCCCAAATAGAGTACAATGGGCTATAATGATAGAGCTTTATGAAAACAGAATGGTCAATATTAAGGAAATGCAGGACCACAGGGAACTGGTGGAAAGTGCCCCAGGACTTCTGTCATTAATTTAACTTGTGGGATTTATATTTTGTCATAGGTAATCCCATGGGAGAAATTAATTTGTCTGATTGTCTATAAAGTAAAGTCTCCAAGTTGCTTTATGTGAGTTGAGAAATTCAGGAACTTAAAGAAAAGACCCTCAATTTATGCTGAATGGTGTGAGTATTGGCTGAGAAAATGTCCCTTGAAATAGTCACTGGGGTATAGCTCTGTCTTCCTTGGGTACCACAAAATGATGTGCTTATTTCATTTCAAGGCAGTGAAGATTGGAAAGACAAACTTACACAGTACCGATTAGGATGGATTTTAAGACCAGGGTTTGTTTCTACATATTTATTTTCCAACTGCATTGACTAAAGAAGCTAATTTCCCTAAACCTTTGCATGCCAGATGGGCCTGCGCCTTCCAAGGACTCCTCTTCTTTAAAAGCACAATGGTTGTTCAGTTTCTCTCAGGTGCGGATTCATTAGCTCTTCACTGGCTTTCCTTGTTTGCTGACTACTTGTGGAAAAAGCCATTTACCCTGGTGAATGTCAAGGTTAGTGCAAACTGTCCTTGTCATCAGTCTCTCTGGCAGAAGGTCAGGGCTAAGCGTTCCTCAAATGGGCAGCGTCAAACAAAGCAAAGCCGGACTTAACTCACCAAAAGGAAGAAAAGAGTCCTGTGCAGGGGTTGATAAACATTCCTGTGGGCTTTGAGCAGAGATTAACTCCTTCCCTGCCACATTAAGAAACTGCTTGCCCTGAAAGACGCTGTGTAACCTCTGAATGCTTCAGGTGTGAGAGAGGAGCCTGTAAAGCAGTGTGTGTATTTATGAGCCACATTAGTATCTATGGCCATTGCTACGTCTGTATCTTTCCGCATGGTTTCCCCTCTGCTATCTTAGCTCTTTAAATAATTTTTATATCTTTCTAAGGGTCCAATTTGGAAACTAACTCCTTTATCCAGCCTTTCCATTTTGTAAGTGCTACCTGTAGTTTACCCCTGCAGACAGGTTGTGAACCACAAATAAAGACGCCCTAGGTTCTGAAGTGGTCATGCTTTCCTTTTATGGAATAATCACCCTAGCACAGCAGCCCTTTAGAGAGCCTCACCTAATTCCAGCCTGATCCAGCAGGAGTATTTTCCACGTGTGGTAAAGCACTAAGCCGAACACCAATGTTTACGGAGATCCGACCTTGGTTTCAAGCTCTACTGTTCATGTGATAAAGAGGGCCACCCTTCTTGAGACACATGGGATCACAAACACACTTCATGTCCTATATGAGGTAGTTACCCAGGAGAGGTGTTTGTCAAACAAGGTACTTTTCCTTTTGGATTCCTTTAAATGAGCACTTGTTTTCCATGTGTCTTTAAAATGCAATGCACAGAAAATGAAGTGCACTTCAGATGCTGCTAGACTGAACTCGATGAATATTTATATATGTATATATCATGTATTTGTATTTGTTACATAACACATACTTTCTATTCCAATACATCATTTCTCACATTGAATTATGGAAGCATTGATTGCTATGCCAAAGACTTTGCATAAGTTGGAACCAGACAGATAGGCTTTGTTCATACAAATCCCAATCGCATAACTCATATATAAGCCATGTGTTTTTAAATTATTGTATTAATTTTAGATTAATGCACGCACACACGCATACTCACACAGGCATGTTGTATGAGTTAATCTGAACACACAGAGTATGCATGTAGGAATCAGAGGAGAACTGTCAGGGGCCTTTTTGGTCCACTCACAGTGGGATCCAAGAATTCAACTGGTTGTCAGGCAAGTGCTTTTAGCTGCTGATCCACACCAGCCCTGTTTCAAAATTTTGAATTCAGTTGCTTACTACCCATAATTCACCTGTTATTTTAACATGTGAAATCCCATGTTATTCTTGACAAAGTTCCTTAGAGCTCTGTATGATCTATTTCTTTCAATACACCATGTTCCGTGTTCCCTTTAAATAGCTTTCCTCAGGGTTTGTCTGGAAAATTTTGTTTATTTCATTCAGAGGTATCTTCAGGGCTCGTGATCAAATCACTGAAATGTCGCTCCTGATGTAATTTGGATGATGTAAATCCTTTTCCAGCATAATAAGTCCTGCTTTCTACCCTAAAATTCAAAAACCACAAGAAATACTTGCAGCTACTTTTGCCCTGGATGCCCTGATGGGTCTTACTGAGGTATTTCTTATACCATTTGCATTTTGGCTCCTGTATATAATTATATTTGTTTTCCTGTGTCTCTTCCAAATCTTTTTCTAGAACTAATCCTACAGACTTTTTTCCTATTGACTCTAGAATGCCTTCATCATCTGAAATATTTTTCCTTATCTCTTTTCCTTTTCCCTCCCTCTGGCAAGGAGACAAAGATATAGATTTACGTAACAGTTGAGTTCTTGAAAGGAGAAAATTAACCTGCAACAAAACGGGATTTAGAATGATTGCAACAGTACCCACACTTCTGGGTATCTAGAAGAATGGCATTTCAATTCTCCAGTTATGTCAGTGACATGGGAAACTCTAGAGATAAAAATAAAGAAATTTTAAATAATTTTAGTACAAGATTTTTGTACTAAATTATTGTGTTTCATCATTAACTATCATTAACTTCTTATTCTCTTTAATTAGAAACCAAACTAGCAAATTAATATATCTATAGGAAAAACATACTCTCTATAGAATTTAGTACTACCCACTGTTTCAGGCTAGCATTAGGGCCTTGGTTCGTGCCCCTTGTGGATAAGTAGGAACAACTAAAGCTGTTGTATGGCATATTCTAGAAATGGCCTTTGGTATTTTTATGGAAGACAGACTACCTGCCTTAACTAATCAGTGAGGAAAGGTTTGCTTTGGGCTTTAGTTTTCAGTGTTTTGTTTTCTTTAAAGTTAGTCCCTTGGCCCCCTCCTCTGCCATGAGCTCTGTCTACTTTTCATGGTCTCAGCTACTGCTTGGTTAACACGAGACATCAGTCTCCCATGTCTAAACACCTCAAAGCATCAGAAAAGCCAACAAGTGTCTCTCAACCTTTCCTCTGCATCTTCACATCATTCAGGATGCCTCCTTTTTCTGCTCCTGTTCCCATAGCCATCAGACTCATAGAGAGAGGTGAGGAACTCAGAAGCAGAAATCTGCAATCAGTTGCTGCTGGGCCTCTAAGCTCAGAACCCCAAACTCTTCTACACAAGCACAGGCTTTGCTTCTGTTCTTCTATCAGGATTCAAACTCTATTTCACTGTGTGTGATGACTAAAGCTTCCTCCTGTTTTTCATGGCTATTAAACAGTTCTAAACATCTCAAGATTTCTGTTCACGTTTTAACTAACATATGGCATTATAATAAACACAATTCAAACTATCACCCAAATCTTGGGCGGTTGTACTTCTTCTGTAAAGGAATCTGCTCCTATCACTCATTTGCCAAGAATACTCTATTCAGAACCACACAGAACACAATAAGCCTTCCATGGAAATCTCTTGTTTTTGATGATCTTGTGAAATGCATGCTGAACTCAGCTTCTACAGGGTACACCAAGGACAAGATCGGTCCTCCAATGAGTGCAGTCTTTTTTTCTCCACTATACCTTCAACATGGAAAAGCTTCCTGGAGGGGTCTCTGATGTCCTTTGCTGAGACCTGAGGCTGTCCCTACCCACCCTCAAATCCTCCACTATCACAGGAACCTTCTGTACCAGGTCATGAGTGGAGGGGTGTACTCAGAAAGTGCACCTGCAAAGAAGAGAAAAAATCAATGCTCACCATCCCAAACTACAGAGCTACTGGCACGCGCACGAGTTGCTTAAGCTCCCTGAGGTCCAGAGGGGAATCCATGAAGAAAGACAGATACTTGGAATAAAAATCAATACTGTCTCCAAGTTGCCAGAGAAGAAAGAATGTGGGAATGAAGAGACAGAGGGAGTACAGTTACGTTGGTCCGCAGTTCCACAATAATTACCATTTCTTGTACCTTGCTATCAGGAGATATTTCCGAGAGTAAACTATATATTCTTTGATATCCCAGCCATTCTAAAATACCAAATTAAGCTTGAAGGAGTAACCTGGCCACAACTGGGTTTCTGTTAAGCTCTTCTATCTCCCTAGTGTTGTTTGTTATTATTTTTTTTTCTGTTAGATACTTCTCTAGTGCTGATATTTCTGGCAGGAATTTCATATTTAACTAAGATGCAGATTTGCATTCTTACTTGGAAAAGGCACTTTAGGGGATGCTGATGAGGTACAGACATGTATGTCCTGATACAGGGGGTCTGTGATTGGAATATTACCACCAGAAATATGCAAACAAACGATGCACATATGAAGCTTGGTTTAGTAGGGTGAAGCACAAAAAGCAGAAATCTCCCTTTACCTGTGTTTGCTCACACTCGTCTCCATTCACCTGTCCATTTCTGAATACGCTCTATCTACTAATGTGTGCTTCAGGGCCACACTCTCACCTGTCCATTTCTGAATACGCTCTATCTACTAATGTGTGCTTCAGGGCCACACTCTTTGTTACTCCACCTTCCATCTCTCTAGTACATCATAAAACAGGTTCTTACAACTGGCCTTTGTTAATTCTTGCCTGATTACTTTCCGTGCCACTTAAAAGTCCTTGCCAATATCCAGATGCAATCATTTTCCAGTTTGTTTGGGACTGTGTTGAATATAAGCATCATGAAATTGTAAATGTTTACATTCTTGAGCCTTTCAAAAATAAGCATATTTCCTTATTTTATTTAAAAGTTTCATTTTATCTTAATATTATAGTTTTCTACGTAGATGCCATATGCATTTTTTATTAAATCTACTCCAAGTAATATCATTCTATTGCTAAGTTTATTCTGCCACATTTCCCTTATAAATCTTTGGGGCTACTAAACAGAAACATAATTAATCAATGTTTAATCTGTTATACACAAACTATTGTTTTTTTCGTAATGATTTATTTGGGGAAGAAGTCAACTCAAAATAAGCCAGAGACCTGACTGTAAACCTCGAAATTTTGGCATTACAGAAGAAAAAATAGGAAAAAAAATATTACAAGCTATAGGCATAGCCAAGGATTTCTGGATATAACTCAGCATTTCTAGATACAAGAAGCAAGTTGACTCATGGGTGCATCAAACTCAAAAGCTTTTGTTTTTACATAGGAAAAGAAACAACCGAATGAAGCCAGACTGTACAAACTAGGAGAAAATCTTTCTTAGATGTTCATCTGACAATGATAAATGCTAAACTATATACTGAATTTTTAAAGTAAATGACAAAAAAACCCAAATAATCCAATTAATAAGTGGCCAAATAAACTCAGAATATGATGGGCAGTAGTGAAGCAGTAATTCTTTTTCAAACTCTTTAGCCATTAGATTTAACTACTTTGAAATTCCTCTTGACCTAGACAAATTGCCTATTATCAAGAAAAAACAACAATAATGACAAATGTTGGTGGGAGTGGGAGGAGGGGTGAAGGAGTCCTTCTATACTGTTGGTGGGAATGTAAATTAGCCCAGACTTTATAGAAATTAGTATAGACTTTCCTCACAAGCCTAAAAGTAGAGGCACTACACGGAGCAGTACCCCATTCCTAGATCTGCCCCGGAAGGAATCTTAGGCAGAGTACATTTTAAGCTCTACCTTACCGCTTATAAAATGTGTGGGGTCACCCTCCATGCCCAGCAGTGGATGCATAGATAAAGAAAACATGGCACAGATACATGATAGAGAATTAGTCAATCGTTAAGGATAATGAAATCATGTAGCTTGCAGAAAACAGACATGGGATCATCCAGTTTAGAGAAATAATCCAGAATCAGGCGTCTCCTCTTATCGCTCCTAAGAGAAGCCGAAAACTCTTGGAAGCAGGGTTATCACTAAGAAATCAGAAGGGAACGAACAAAGAAAGAATCAGCCTTCAAGTGTAATACAGTGGGAAAATATGACCACAATATCTTATACACATGTGTAAAAATGTCAAATGGAATCTAGTTTTTAGACAATTCCTCAATTAAAAGCAGAAATTCTTTTAGATTTTATGATGTAATCAAACAATAGTCACGGAAACCTCTAGCCTCCTCATTCAGTTAGGTCTTTGTTTAAATATTCCCTCACTGTGACAATTCCAGCAAGATGCACAGCAACACAGCACACAGCAGCCTGGAGACCATTCAGCCTCTCACCTTTAAACTTGATGACGGCTTCAGGTTCATATACATAATTTCACACACACACATATATATATTATTCCTAGCTTGCTAAGATGTTTTATTTAAATGTTTCCTCTAATTATAAATAGCAAATATTTTCAAAATTGTTTTTCTGCATTTACTGAAAATTACATTTTTTTGGTTCCCTTTTCTCTAGAAATGTGGTGGTATTCATTGCAGTGTTAAGTAAATTTCGAATTTTTGGAATGAGAACAAATTTGTCACAAAGTTTGAGCATTTTTCTTAAACATTCTGTTCAATGTGTTCTTATTTTTCCCAAAAGATTTGAATAGTGTCTTTGAAGGACATTTACACATTTTTTCCATTTGTGAATCGGGAGTGTTTTGTGCTTGTATTTCGTATGCTATAGAATATATAAGGTAGTCATTATTTCCTCACAGAAGAGGGGCTAGACCTCATTTAATATACTAACTGGAGTTGCCTCTCTCTACAGGAGACTTTCAGTAAAGTCCTTTGTGTCTGGCTCTTTTTTTACCTTTAAATTTTCTATTTGTATTTCTCTCTCTCTTTCTCTCTCTTTGAGGAGAAGTTTGCTTGAGAACTATTTCATCACAAGAAAGATTTTCAAATGCTTGGTTACGTTACTCTGAATACAACACTATTTCTTGTAAACAGACTCTAACAGTGCTCTCATTCTTGTCTATGGCTGGTTGTTCTGCCTTCTTGTCAGTTTTATTAGTGAGACTTTTATTTGTTGATTTCGGTAAACATTCACAGTAATTAACAGTGGGCGCTCTTACAAATCTGTTTTCTACTCTTTCATTTGTGCTGTACTTACACTTCTTCTTTCTTCTGCTTCCCCTGGGTTTCCCTTGGTTCTTTTTCTCCTGATTTCTTTAGACTGATGCCCACATCATTTTCATCTTTATCTTATATATTCAGCTAACTCTGTAATTATCCCTCTAGATTTCCTCAGCTGCAATCTGCATGTTGTGGTATTTTCATTATCATTCATTTCAAAGAAATTTCTAATTTCCTCTCTATAATTTATTTTTTGACTCAAAATCTATTTAGAATATACTTCATTTCCAAACATATGGGAATTTCCTAGTTATCTTTTGTTTTTGTTTTGTAGCTTAATTTGCTCTGTGGTCAGAGAACACACTCAGCATGACTACAGTCCTTTGAAATGTGTTTAGACTTTCTATATGAATCAGCAGATGATCTATTTTGGTGACTGTTTCATGTGTGCTTCATACAGATTCATACTCTGCAGATGTTGGACACATATTCTAGATCAATCATGTCTTGCTTGTTAATTGTGTTTTCAAATGGTCCATACTCTTGTTGTTTTACTCTCTATTTTGTTTTATTAGTTAATGAGAGAAATATGTTAAAGTGTACTACCATGTTTATAGATTTTGTCTCACTTTTGTTAGTTATTTTTGCATTATATATTTGAAGTTGTGTTTGGATGATTACAGAAAATTAAAATTATGTTTTCCTGTCTACTGAATAGAAGCTTATGCTATTGTGTAATCTCTTCCTTAATTATTTTGAGTGACTTTTACCTGACAGTTTTTATCTTGTAATCACATAGCTACATATCCGGGCTCACCTTGGATTTGTATTTTCTATTCCTGCCCTTTCTGTGTTGTCCTCATCTTTAAACTCTGTTTTTACTGAATTTAGACGGAATTTATTTATTTATTTTAGTCTGACAGTTTTTCCCCTTGGGGGGGGTTCGTTGTTTACAGTTTTATATTAATGTGATAACCAATACGAGTTTTTTAAATCTGAAATTATTTTCTATAACATCATCTCACTTCTTTTTTTACTTTCTTTTGTCTCATTTTTTTTGCATCAGTTGAAGCATTTGTTTTTGTTCGTTTGGCTACTTGGTATCATCCTTTCGCTCACATGACTGCTGCTTCTTACAGTTTTCTTTTACTTATTATACTAGCTATTAGAATATACATTTGGCTCATAAAAAGCTAATAAAAGATGATACTTTCACCTTTCCCCAGCAATTCAAGGACTACAAAACACTTCAACACCCCACTTATCATTCACACATCTGGCAAGCTTCCGTTGTCATATTTTAATTGTATGCTTATGGGTAAAACCCACAAAATATGTTATACATTTTATTTATTTTTACAGTCAATATTTATTTAGATTTACCCATATGTTTAATTTTCAAAACGCATTTAGATTATTTCTTCAAACAATGGGTTATTTCATTTTTTTTTCCTAAAGGACACTCTTCAAATTTTCTTTTAATGAAATACCCTTATGAAAATGTTTTACTTATGAAAATGTTTCTATTTCAGAGGGACATTTCCATGATGAAAAACATTGAGTTAACCTTTTCTTTCTTTAATCGCTTTGAAAATAACAGTTCTATGTTTTCTCGCTTCCGCTATTCCTATGGCGAAATCTGCGGTTAGCCATGCTGCGGTTCCTGTGGAAGCAGTTGGTCTTTCGGCCTGAAAGCTTAGGGAAGTCTCACCATAACAGACATCAGTTTCTCTTGCTTGACTTGGGACTCAGGGATTCATTGGGACTTTATGTTTGTATTTTAGGCCTCCACTCTTCACCGGTATGAGCTGTGTGGCAGCTCGTCCAGTTTGTCCAGGTCTCCCTCCAGGAAGTCCCACCGTGCGACACTTAAGGTTTTTCTTGGACTTAATTACTGTCTTAATTCCATCTCTGCTTCGGGAGGGCAGGAGGTTGCTGGTGACAGCTCTCAGAACTCCACAGTAGCTGAGAATATCCAAATCTCCCTTTGGATCTTGAACTAAGATTGACTTTTGAGAATCACATCATAAGAAATGGCAGTCAACACCCACCTCCCCCAAAGCTATTCCTAAGAACAAATAAGCAAAACCAGAAAAATCAAGGTAGGAAATCTGTGAACTTTTATCTTATTTTCCATTTTTCTCTTTTCCCTATATATTCTTAAAACATTTGAAAACAAAATGCTCACTATCAAGAAAGACAAGAAGAGTACAGGTCCCATGGCCACAGCATATGGTTGCAGAATGGTCTGGGAGCTCCCAATACATCTCCACTCACAGAGAACTGGCTCACTAGTCTAGACTAAGGGTGCAATCTCTAAAAGCAGCTTTTCCTTGGTGGCAGTTGCTAAGAAAGTTAGTAACAATGACTGTATAACATTGTAGCTGGCAACCTGAGGACCAAGGTTGGGGGAAATACCTTGTTGTGTTCTACGACCTCGCAGAGAATCCTTTAGAACTATGTCTCAGAACCATTTGACCAATGGTAATCCTCCTGCCCCTGCCCACCTGTGGAAAGAGTCCTTGTTATTTCCAACCTCTAACTCTTATCACACACCACCACAAACACTTTTGATCTGTACTGCCTTTGGTGCTTAAGACTTTGGGTGAGTGTCTCAAATTCAGTAAGTGACAACTCTCTGGGTCAGGAGGAGAGACTGTGTTATACTGTTCCTGAGAGAAGACAGCCGCTCAGAAAAGGCTGAAGTAGGAAAATGTACTGACAGCATCTTAGATCCTTCCATCTTCTACATGGCTTCCGCTCTCCGGAGCTCCTTGGGGTCAGACAGTTTTGTCATGAGACAAATGCTGTGGGTGGATCCAAGCAAAGAAAGGAAAATGAGGATGTGTCTGTTGATTTTCAACAAAGTAAAGGGCCATATCAAATATTGCAAGGAATGTTTGTGTAAAGGGAAAATGGGGAGAAATGAAAACCAGCCATCTTTTTGCTAAATTCTCTGCTGAAGATATTTCTGTGCCTTCTTTACCTTTGAGCTTTAATTATCCATTGTTGTATTCTTGCAAAAAAATTTACTTTCACAGATCCACTTCACCATTCCTCCTTTAGTTTCCCAAATCTTAACACTCATTTTTCAAGAATCCCTCAAAACTGAAAATTTTTGCTCCAAAGGGGGAGTTTTAATTTTTTTATTATTATAATTTATTACAATTTATTCAATTTGTATCCTGGCTGTGACCCCCTCCCTCATCTCCTCCCAATCCCACCCTCTCTCCCTCTTCTCCCTCTATGACTGTCCCCTAGTCCACTGATAGGTGAGGTCGTCCTCCCCTTGTATATGACCCTAGCCTATCAGGTCTCATCAGGACTAGCTGCATTGTCTTTCTCTGTGGACTGGAAAGGCTGCACCCTGCAGAGGGAAGTGATCAGAAAGCCTGCCACTGAGTTCATGCCAGAGAAAGTCCCTGCTCCTCTTACTAAGAACCCCATTTAGAGACTGAGTCTATCGGCTACATCTGAGCCAGGGTTTTAGGTTCTCTCCAGGCATTGTTCTTGGTTGGTGTATCATTCTCTTCAGGGCTCCCAGGGCTCAGTTTTTATGGCTCTGTTGGTCTCCTTTTGGAACTCCTGTGGCTTCCAGGTCTTTCTATCTCCTCCTTCTTTCATAAGGTTCCCTGAACTCTGCCCAAAGTTTGGCTATGAGTCTCAGCCTCTGCTCTTCTAGGCATATATCCAAAATATGCTGAACTATACATCAAGGACTTTTGTTCAACCATATTTGTAGCAACTTTATTTGTAATAGCTAGAAGCTGGAAACAACCCAGATGTCCCTCAATGGAGGAATGGATACAGAAATTGTGGTACATTTATACAATGGAATACTCTTCCACTATTAAAAAACAAGGAAATTGTGAAATTTGCAGGCAAATGGTAGGAACTGGAAAAGATCATCCTGAGTGAAGTATCCCAGAAGCAGAAAGACACACGTGGTATATACTCGCTCATAAGTGGATATTAGCCACATAATGTAGAATAAACATACTAAAATCTATACTCCTGAAGCAGCTAAACAACAAGGAAGACCCTAGGGAAGATGCTCAATCCTCATTCAGAAGGACAAATGCAATAGACATCATCGGAAGCAGGAGAAGACAGAGAACAGGCAGAAGCATACCACAGAGGGCCTCTGAGAGACGCTGCTGATTGAGGTATCAAAAGGGGGACTTTAAGGAGACTCATATGCTGTTAGGTTAAAAGTCCTTCCTGCAGGTGCCTCAGCAGGCTACAGACTCATACAGAACCCTGTGTTATCTATTTTAGATATTCCAAGATCAGCGATTCATTGTTAGGGAGCAGAAGCTCTATTGGCTCAACTTAAGCGCTGTCTCAGATTACTGTTAGCATCTGTGCAAAGCATCTCCAAGTCCTCATCCATTCTATGAAATGTCAGCTACCATCATTTGGAGTCCAACTTCAATTTTCAATTGATCTATAATTATTGTAGCATGCATAGACAAATAGATACACACATGCGTTTGCTGTATGTGTGGTCAGTAAAGAGTGTGATCTAAAGTCTGTGATCCTAGCTTTCTCTAAGCTAATTCATCATTCTGCTTATTGAAAATGGAGACAGAGGGCAAACAGGAGTTTGGGAATACAGGAGTATCAAGAGGCCTGCAAAGACACACAAGTTCCCCGCCTCTCACAAACCAGAGACAGTTAAACTCACCTGAAGATTGGTGATCACCGTGATTCTCTCTTCAGTCTTAGTCAAATGGCATTCATTTTAGTAACAAGTTAAACTCATTATGTGAATTGCAGAACTCTATTAGGATATTGCTATCCCACATAAATGCCATTCGTTCCACAAATGAACTACTCTATGTGAAACTGCTTAGAAAACTATAAAGCCATTTACAAAGGGAAGAAAAATTATAATGTACAAGAGAGAATAGCACTGTACTAAACTGGAATCATAAAATGCTAAAACACCCACTGATGCAGCTACAATCTGCATTGCATTTCTGTGTGTGTGTGAAAATGTGAAGGAAAACAAAATGTTTTTTTCATTTCTATGACTAATATTATTCTATGATTAAAAGTGTAAAATTTTTTGTTTCCTACGTGTGTTCTCATCTAGCTGGACATATTTTATAGCCCTTCTGTCTTTTAGAAGTGCCACTTTGTGGAGGGAGGAGGTGGGGTTTTAGAAGAAGTTTTAAAATATGCTGCTAATGAATGAATGGACAATTAATTACTTGCTAAGTACATTAACACAAATCTGGTTCTGAATTTGACTCAGAATTAATTTGGGACATATGTGCACATCCTTGCTTATGTTTGCAAGGGGTGTGTGGATTTGCATCTTTATATGAGAAAGTCTTGTTCTTGAGCCTAGGGAAGAAAACTTATCCAACTTATCTTACTTTTCCAACTGTGTTGCTACAAAAGGCTGCCTTATCCAGAACATTGCTCTTTCTACACTGGTGACATTCTTTCTTATGTGCCCTCTCCATTGTTCTTGAACCCTGCCACCACACAAACATATTCTGTGTATATAGTTGGATGGACAATAAACTACACACCAAGTGAAAAACAAAAAAAATCAGCTTTTATTCAATAGATCACAATAGAGATTATTCTCGACTTCATTGATTTTCAGAATATGCTTTCATTTTAATTACTTTTGTTTACTTACTAATACTTCCCCCCAAACTTTTCTTCTTCCTATTAAATAATAAAGCCTATCAGAATACTGTTTTTCTTGGTATAAAAGCAGGATTTACACTTTAATTCATAGGAGAACACTGGTATAAACTGCCTTTTCAGGGACCCCTCCCCCAGGATCTTCTTACAGATGTTTTGAATATGTATTCATCTCCACCAATGGTAAATCACCAGCCTTTTCTCATTAGAGTCCACGGTTATGGATAAGAATAACATTTTCCCCCCAACTTAGGTCTTTAACAATGGCATTGCTGAAACAATGTGACCAACTTCTATACTCAAGGGGATGAGAGATAGGCTCTCCTTTTATTTGGTATGCAACTGTGCTCTTTCAAAAACTAAGGCTCCCTCTTAGACTATTTGATCAACTTTTTAGGGGAAAATAGTACCAGGGCATTTTCTTCTCTACCCATCAACTCAGAGTTCTTGAGCTCAAGCTTAGAGACACTGAAAGCCACTCCCTTGGTGCCCTCCTTCACACTTTTCAGCCTAGGTTTATTGGCATGGTGCCACCGCTAATTTCTTCTGCATGTGTTCCTTTATTTCTCCAGTTCCCAGTGTCCACACAGCTAAGAGGGTTCCATGAGGCTACCCTACTCATCTCATATGGCTTACAGTCACAACATTTTTCTCCCCATCCACCCTCTTTATGTCTTAAGAAGTCAAATATGTTAAAAATTATACTTTCATATCATTCATATCCCATCCCAATTACGAGACCACTTCTGCACCTTGTTCCCTTAGGGGCCTGCTCACTGACCGGTGAACTCTGAGACGTCACTGGCTTTTAATGACTTAATATTTCACCTGCCAGAGGATGTTTACATTTTTATGGAGGCCCTGAGCTAAAGATGTGACTGCCTGGATATTACTAGTAGAGGAGAAGGGTAAGGGACATTTAGAATTGGGGTATCTTAGCACCCCCATCTCACATCATTTACACTATTATAATCTATACATCTGATGAGTCTTACCTTTGGTGCAATTTTGTGTCCACTACTAAAGAGCTGCCTTCCCTGGTGAGACTGTGTGTGTGTTTTTCTGAGTGACTTTCCTTTTCTTCTTATCCTACCATTGTTCATTTCCCTTGCTCTATCGCTTCCATTACTAGTACCTATAATTTTATTAACTCAGTAATTTTAGATTCTCCTAAGGAGCACATCAAAAATTCAATCCATGCCACATAGCCCTAGAAATAGTTCTTGAAACAGAAAAGATAGAGCCAAAGTTATTTCAGAGAAGGTCTATCAAATGTCACCATAGTGCTACTGGTCATTTTATGGGCTTTAATTAGACAAGTCACTCATAATTTATGGTTTAACTGGACCAAAGACAAGATATGATATGAAATGACAGGGAGAGGCTTATGAAGAATGTAATCCAGGTAATTGCGTTTACACATGTTGGTGCCACACTTAAAGCAGAGCCTGGAAACGAAAAAGGTGCCCTTAGAAGATGCTGAAATGTTAAACAACAACTTTACAGGAGAAGCAGAAGAGACAGACATGGACACACAGAATCTGCTCTCCGGTTGGGAAAACATGCTAGCCAGGATCAGGAGTGTACTCACTTGCTAAGGATCACTTCCCAGGGCAACATAGGATCAATGGATCTAAATTACAAGTGGACAAATTATATTTCATTTGAAGGGAGACTTTTTAATAAGCAGTACTATAGAGCAATGGAATGAGCTGCCTTCCAAAGTCATTACTGGTCATATTTGAGAATACTCTAAATGACCACTCAGTAGAGGCTTTGGTGGGGAGGGCCACCTGTCCTTATAGATTAGACAATCCCTATCTCTGAAAACCCTTTTCTTCTCGGAAAATATCAATGCTAGATTAAACTAACTGTCCCACACAGGCAGATATCCTTGCAGAGTCTAAGAGCATGAACCAGAGGCAAGCAACAGCAGTCAAGAGTCCATTGAGCAGCCCTTCCAACCACCACCCGTGGGCAGTTTTAGTCTTTTGATGGCCTTTAGCCTGTTGGCTATTCACCTGCCCATCCGTTCTGCAATTCAAGTCAACAAGCACAGACGCTGAACAGCTATAAATCACAGGTCCCTTCCTCCCCAAGCCCTTCAGTGGTAGGAGTAATTGGTTAATTGCCAGAGTTGTTAACAAGAATTAAGAATTCGAGGGAATTGGCTAGCAATGCTAGTCTGCTGCAATATGGTTAGAACAAATGTGTCTATTAAAGGGACAGAAATTTGGAAATATGCACACCTTAGTCAAAACAAATAGGTCTTGAGTCCCTCATTAACAATATTTGAGACATATTGGGTCAATGTTGACCCTCTCAAGAGTCTAGAACACACACATGGGCATGCCAGCACACACACACACACACACACACACAAGAAATGAAGGAAGAGAAGGAAGGAGGGAGAGCAAAGGGAGGAAAGAAGTTATGAGAGATGAAAGGGAGGAAGAGAAGAAAGGATGGGAAAAAGGAAGTCTTTTTTTTACAATTTATTCCATTATATATCCTAATTGAAGCTTCCTCCTTCAACTCCTCCTAGTCCCTCACTCACTCTTTCCCCCCATCCCCTTCTCCTAGTCCACTGAAAGGGGGAGGTCTCCTCCTTTGCCATCTGCCCATAGCTTATCAAGTCTCATCAGGACCACCTGGAATCTCTTCCTCTGTGGCCTGGTAAGGCCTCATCGCCAGGGGCAAGTGATCAAAGAGCCAGCCACTGAGTTTATGATAGAGGCAGACCCTGTTCCCCTTACTAGGGTACCCACATGGAGACTCAGCTGCCAATTGGCTACATCTTAGCAAGGGGTCTAGGTCGTCCCCAAGCATGGTCCCTGACTGGTACATCAGTCTCTGAAGGACCCTTCTCAACTCATTTCATTGCACCTTCAGTTAGGCAGGGTCCAATGCACTTTTCACAAGAGCGCACTCAACAATCCTCTGAACACCAGACTTTCTCTTTCTTTCTTTCTTTCTTTCTTTCTTTCTTTCTTTCTTTCTTTCTTTTTCATAAAACAGCTATTTCTCTCTTTGTCTTGATTTGTTCTGCCAAATGATGAAGCAAACTTTTCATAAAGAGTGAGGTAAAGTCTAACCTAGCACTGCCCATTAGAGCTGTACCCTGCAGATATGTACCTTCTGAGAAGATGAAATTGTATTTACAAATGCAGGTACCACACCCAGCCCAGACTGGGTTACCTCCTGAGCATCACTGAACATCTTGTAGCTGATACAGATGTTTTAAAGAAATTTAACCAGGTACAGCCATCTGTATGTATGTGCATCACTTTCTGTTATCCAGACTACTTCTTCATTTGGATAACATTATGAAATGTGTAAAATGAGTGTCATAGTGGTTTATAATTGCAGGATAAGAAAGTTAAGACTGAGTGGTTGGTTCTCTGCTCCAAGAATACGAATTGGTAACTGCTTTGTGAATGTCCTCAACATTGTTCTCAGAATTTAGAAATGAGTTATTGGATTAAATGGTATGTGTTTAAAGAGGTATATGTGCACAAGTATATGTATGTATCCATGTATGTGTATATATTTTAGAGGAACTTGGGAGCATTGGGTTTGGGGTAATTTGGGGCCACTCTTAGTTTGAATCTGTAGAATAGAAACAAGTCCAGAGGAAGTCAAGCTCAAAGGTGTTAGCGGATTTCACTGATTGGTAGATTTTGTCTTAACTACCAGAGCTTGAAGGCATAGATAAGTCATCATACACTTATTTTGACCTACTGGTAAAGATCAAGATCAATAAAGTATCATCGAAGAGAATTGCAAAAGTGACTGAAACAAACATGGATTGGAGCATAAATACCAGTCTTCCCAGAGAAGAGTACTGTACTTGGACCCAGGAAGAGAAAACAGTCTAGGGGGGATGATCATTACATTACATATTTAACTCTCAGGAATCACATCAACTGCCTTAGATTCCCATATGCTCCACAACATAGACACCAACATCCTGATGGTTGGAAGTGATTAGTCAGAAACCACTCAGAGGTCACCATGGGTGGTGATCTTCAGAGGTAACACATTAATACTCGTACATGCCTTCAAACCAAGGCGATCATGCCTCCAGTTTCTAAGAACACCTTGTTTTATGTGATTTTTGAAAAGAAATCTGTGAACTGTAAAGCCAACTCTGAAGCATGCTTTAGCCATGTATCTTTGTCCACAATGACAAAATACCATAGAGTGGATACCTGCTTCCAGTTTGAGCCCAACCCAGGCTTCACAGTGAAAGTTGTGTCTGTCTCAAAACAATCAACTAAAAATGTGTACTTTTTTTCTAATTTTTGAGGCTGGGATGTTCAAGATCAGGGTACCGGCACTGTTGGCTTTCTGTGAGAGCTCCCTCCCACTCAGTAGACAGCCATCTTGTAGTGAGTGTCCTCCATAACAGAAGGAGAGGAGAAGTAGGCCCCATAGCTCTTCTTATATGGACAGTCAATCTGTCATGAAGGCTTTATCTCCATGACTTAGCAACCTCAAAGGTCTCGCTTCCAAATTCCTTCATATTGAGGCTTCAGCATATGAATTTGGAGGGACATATGTATTCAGCCTATATTACTAGGTACATACATCTTAAATGATCGCTTTTCAATGTACAAAGAAAAACCTTTTTACAAAGGATTTTCCTTTATGAAAAGTGAAAGCCAGGCCACATTCTATTTTGGCTCA
Organism: Pachyuromys duprasi; assembly: GCA_028658305.1. Classification (NCBI taxonomy): domain Eukaryota; kingdom Metazoa; phylum Chordata; class Mammalia; order Rodentia; family Muridae; genus Pachyuromys; species Pachyuromys duprasi. The sequence goes on along the minus strand of CM053754.1, from coordinate 15,472,275 downwards.
GATAATATTCTAAGTGGATCTCTTGGGAAAAAACCATGATCTGGTGTTAAGGAGGGCAGATCAAAAGAAATGGGGTGTCTCTGTTCTCAGGAAGGTCTAGTGGAAGAAAAAGAAAAGTAGACACTGGAGAGTGGTGACTCTGTGTGTCATGGATCTGAGCTCTACAAGGTGCATCATGTGTGCTGGGAAGCTCTAGGTCTGCCTCCGGTGATGTTCCAGGCAGGAAACCCAGCCCAGCACTGCAGCGTGTGCTGGCTGTTTGGTCTTTATCCTAGCATAGCAACATAACACTTGTCTCTCAGATCTGAGGAGAACTTGAGGGTAAGGGTATTGGTAGAGAAGCTCTTTGCTGCATACAAATTAATTCTTTGGGCAGACAATAATGCTCAAAGTTCCCAACCTTGTGATGGTGTTTGGCACCAACAGAGAGAAAGGCTGGCTTTATCACCTTCCCATCAAACAGCTAGGCAACCTGAGGATTATCTGGCTTCCAAGGCCTCACCTGCTTACTGAAGAGAACATCAGAAAATTCAGTGGATGCCTACAAGGTAGCAAGAGATGCAGGCAATGGTATTCTCCCTCGCTTCTTAATGGGACTGGGTAAGGATGTGTTTAATGGAAGCAGAGTTTCTGGGACTGGAGCCAAAGCAACAGAGATGCTAAGCAGTAACTCATAAGAAAGGAACAAATGCACATTAGCACTTTCAGGCTCAGTGAACGTGTAAGTCTTAACTTATTTGGTGAAATGTTGAACTTCATGTAAGTGTGTTCAGAAAGATCTTGGGGAAATAGACTCATGATTGGAGAGTTATTTATAGGGTTGAATTGGGGCTGTTAGAAATGAACAAAGTCCTGGAGTATCCATTGGGAGTTAACCAGAGGCACAAACAAAGCAACATCTGAACGGGGTCACCAGAAAAGGAGGTATTAACTTCAGGAAGATGTTTAGCTTTACAATGGTTTAAGCAAACCTGTGGCTGGGGAGGGGAGGGGGAATGTGGAGGGGAGGAGCAGGGGGAGCATGCATACATATAGGAGCCAGAACTCTACCTGAGATGCCATTGCTCTGGAGCCATCTACTTGAGTTTTTTGAGACAGGGTCTCTCTTTGGCCTGGGGCTCAGTATGTAGGCCAGGCTTGCTGCATACTGAGAGCCAAGGATCCACCTATCATATGCCAAAGTGCTGGGGTCAAAACGTTTGCACTACTATAACCAGCTTTCCTTTCCTTGGCTGCTGAGGATCAAACTCTGGTGCTTACCCAGTAAACATGGTACCTGCTGAGCCATCTCTCAGCTCCGTCTTTTCATCTCCCATCTCAAACATGACTAGCTGAACTAGCAACTCTAGGGAAAGGGCTGTGGGGAAGACGTCACCAACCAGACAACAGAACAGACACTTCTCTGACCAGGGCAAAGATTTGCCACGCTTGGACACCAAGCTCTGAAAAGATAGCCCTATTGTGGGAACTGCAAGATATCAACCTTCCGTCTCTCTGGGCTAATAAGCAGGACTCTGAGGCAGCAAGACAGAATCTTGAGGGCTTGGCTTCACAGAGTTTCAAACACACTCTGTAGAGTTTCAGTTCTCAATTCTCACCCTGGAAGTAAAGAAGAAGTTTGTTCCCAGTGCTCAGATTCTCGGCCTCCCACATGGAAACGGAATCTCAAAGACATGTGTGTATGTATGCATATAGACGTGTGCTTTTATTCCAAACTCAAGAGAAAGAAAAAAAAAACTTCCCCGGATTTTTCAATTCCTATAAGGATTGTAGTTTACTATTTCTGGATTTGGATCATTGAGTTCCCTGGATTATTAAACATAGCAAAAAGCCATCTGCAATGAATCGGGCTTGCTCCTCTAATTGAGACATGCTGTGAAGTCCCTTTACTGTTTCCCTCACTCCATTGCTGCATATTTTCTCAAGAATGATAGAAAATACATTTTTACTACTAATGCCACCTGCAGGTTGAAGAGAAACTGCTGCAACACTCATGAAATCCCAGATTCTTATAGCACAATGTTAGGACTCTCTCCAAAATATCCCCCATCCTTGCCAATCAGCAGAAATGGAGTCTTAACAGTGTTCTTTATAAAGCTATGCCTTTTCCACTACCGCTGCAGCCAGCCTGCTCCCCTACTCCGTGCTCAAGCCAACAGATACTTGAGAACATGTAAGAAGCGGTTTCTTAGGAAGTGATTGCTTTAGGCCACTTCATACAATAGCATCCAACTCCTGTTGTCACAGGTAAAAGTGGGCTGAGCGTTATCCTCAATCAATTACTTTCCACATGAATTATTTCCTAGGTCAATCAATCACCCCCTGCAAGTGCTGCTGCTTGAGTTCACTGTGCTAAATGAATTAGTACACGTTGTGCCAACTGCATGTCTTTATTTTCGCTGCTAGGTAAGGTTTCTTAAGGAGACATATTGTTTTCCACTCTAATTAGCTTCTTATTATGACTGACATTATCGTTACTACATTATGATTATTAGTCATAGTAGATAAACTTTGCTATCAGTTCATTATAAATTATGCTGCTGCTTCTAGTCACATGGATGTTCTAGTCCCAATTATCTGAGCAGCACAGACCTAAGAGGAAGTGAAGGACATGCCCGTCAACATTTTTGTAAGGGTTCTGACTGGTTGATACTACCAACCAGGACAGCAGCCTCCGCCCTGCCACCACCAGATGAAACCAGCTCCCAGTCTGTGCACCACGTTAGACACAGCGCCACACAGAATACTATGATAAAGCATGGTGAGAAGGGGGCAGTGAGGAAATCTTAATGTCCCTGAAGAAAATCTTGAGCAGCCAGCAACAACATTGTCACCTGCTCTTATTCTTAATGAAATTAACACCCAAAAACCAAGACGAAGGAGTAGAACCAATTGCTGAGTATCCTGGCAGTCTACGATAATCAGATGTTCTGGTCCCAAACAGGGGGCCATGTTTTTCCCTAGGAACAATCCTGAAAGGACAAAAAGACAGGGGAGATGGCTCCACTCCTAGGAGGCCTTGAATGATATTCAGAAGACCTCTTCCTTGGTGTTGAGAAGTGTAGACACGTGTGTGATGGTATCTGCGTTTCCTTTTCCTTGGCTGACTTTACAAAAGAACCCTGGTCCCTAACCTCATGCAGCCAAGAAAGTAAAAAGGCTTTGCTGAAAGTTAGAGCATTGTCCCCAACTGCAAAATGTTTTTCAAAGCCTATTTCTCAAATGGAAACAAATGCCATGAGTCTCAGTCAGCGCCTGGATCCTACTGGAAACAGAGTGCCCTGACCTCCCCAGGAAAGGCTAGAGACACATCCGAGTTCAAAGGTTACCTGTGCTTCCACCTTGTAAATCCTCAGCAAACAATCAGCAACCTCCAGAGGGCAGCAGTGTTGACATTTAGAACTAGACAGCTCTTTGCTGTGGGGACAGGGTAGTGTCCCCTTTCTGGATGGTGACAGCATCCCTGGTTCAACGCCAGTAGTATTCTCACGTGGGGCCAACAGAAAATAGTACACTAAAGATCTCTGGTGAGTAGGGGCAGGGATCTTTGTACAAAATGGCAGCTCCTCATATGTAGAGAGCACATGATTCATTTTTATAGTGCACTCTAGCTTAGGGGAAAGGGGCAGCTAAGTATGGCTGCAATCACATACTAGTGAAAGCGTGTATGGTCCTAGGTTGAAAGGGATTTTTCTTTCTCCATCTGAAAGGAGCAAGGGATGGTGCCCAGCCATTGTTACCATTTCTTATAGAAAGACCTGGTCCTGTTTATATAGAAATTAAAAGGCCTCTCAGTGTGAGTTCAGAAACCTCAGTGACCCTAGGGCCACAGGCGCTGGACAGCCGGACAAAACAACAACAAAGGCTCATAAACAACTCAATGTGAAAAAGTTAAAAAAAATCTTTGCCAAGTAATGAAATTATTAATTGCAATTCCTGTCAGTACTTGCAACAGCCTCGTGAGTAGACAGGCAGGCTGTTCGACAGGGCTTGTGGAAAGAATGTACATTTTAAAGTGAGAAGCTGCTGAGGTTTACCATGTGAGGGCATCTGCTGCAGACACGGGTACCCAGAACTTCATGGGGTGGAGGTGGCCACAGTACCTATGGGCCTGATGCAGCTTGCAGATCAAAAAGGGCATCACATTCACCCGGGTCATTGTCCTCTGAGAGATGAAACTCTCATTACGTGCCTCGGACAGTCTCTCCTGGAGGCAGTTTGCAGATTTCTCCTTCAAAATATAGGCAGCTACTTCCTGCTTTCCACAAAAGCGCTTATCAGTTCTGAATGACAGAGATCTATTTTGAGATGAACACATTGAACAAAACCTTCGTCCGTGTGTGCGTGTGTCTGTGTGCGTGTTTTTTTTTTTTATTTCCCAACATGGCGGTGGGAGCTTATGCCTGCTATCTGCATAAGTCTTTTGTGTATTGCTAATGGAGTGCTGGAATTGTAGCAGCCCTGAGCAGGGAATACATGTGAGCAACAATATGCTGAGAGACCCCTCGGTGGAATCTAATCTGTTCCAGCTCATGCACTCCTCAGAAACTATTTAACTTTCATTAAACTGTGTTTGATATCAGCTAAATAGGATGCATACGGCTCCAATATAGCTCATATGGTCGCATTCATTCGATCACAGCAGTGCTTTTTTTCTTATATTTCCCCCCGCTTGTGTCAGTACCCAGTATAGCTGGGTAAATAGGAGACCTTTGAAGATGTAGTTAGTACTCAGATTTCTTTATTCTTTTGTGCTGGCTTCTTACTGGTGAAACAGTGATTCATGTATGTCTCAGACAGCCTCCATTAATTTCGTGTAATGTAGCTTTTATCTCGTAGCTGGGACAGCTATCTTCAGCGCCCTGTCGTTCTTGCTCAGTCCCCTTCGCATTTCTCCCACACTCTCCATTGCTCCTCGTTTGTCTGTTGTTGCCTTTCTTTCTTTCTTTCTTTCTTTCTTTCTTTCTTTCTTTCTTTCTTTCTTTCTTTTCTTCTTGCTTTCATTCTTCCTTTTGTAATTTTACAGCATTACAAGAAGTAAATAAACAGGTTAAGATGAGTTGTGGGGAAAAGAGTGGTGAAAGATTATCAGTCTGGTTAAGTCCTTGTGTCTGAAGGGGGGGAAAAAGACAAGCTACAGGAATGAAAACATTTATCCAGAGAGAACAGTTTTGTGCCCTCCCCCCCCCACCTCCGCCCCTCCCCACCCCCGCCACCTTAAGAGAGAGAGAGAGAGAGAGAGAGAGGTGGGGTGGGGAGGAAGAGGGAGAGAGAGAGGGAGGGAGAATCTATTCAAAAGACACTAATTTGATTATGAATACAGCACAGTAGGAGAATGCAGTTTCCCAGTTTCTGGGATGAAAGGTCAGTGGATTTGGGATGTTGAAAAGTTTAATGATAAACACACACACACACACACACATAGTGAAAAAGGCTGGGCATGTTACCAAGATGTTATCAAGCAAGTAAACAATATTATTTACTGCCAAAACTTCTGTACTTCTTACTATTAAGAAAGTGTGAACAATTCCACCTTTAGCAATGTTTAGGGGACATGACAGTGTGCTGTGTCATTCTCGCTGATATTTTTTCAATTATGCTTTATTAAGTCCCAAGGAATAATCGCCATTTTTTAGAACACTTAAGAGGAACGACATGGGGTCCTTTGGAGCAGAGAACCCAATTATTTAGGATATTATTTTGTGAACCTTTTTCATTTTATTAGTATACCAGAGGGTTTTCACATCTCAAGGAGAATCCAGCTATTATTGCTTTTTCTGAAGAAATGTCTCACTGGGGCAATTAATTCTATACATTAACACCAGTCACCATTGTACTGTATATTATTAAAATCATAAAGGGGGAAAGCCACATTTTATCATTCAGTTCAGAAAGAGGTCATTTATATGTGTGTGGATTAGAGAATAAGCCCTGCCATGAATAGTCTTCACTGTATAGAACTTTGTAAAGCCCTGAGCTAAGGTAACTGTGGTCTCTCTATAAATGCTAATGTTGATTGACAAGGAGAACTGTGCTAAGAAAGGTGAGTCCACACACAGGCTAGGTGCTTACCTCTGTCTTGCCACACTTGAGGAATGAGGCCATTTAACTTTGTTGATGAGCACATGTAATTAAGACTGTGGGCCTTCCTGTTTTATGCTGCAACCCAAAAGGCTGACTTAAAAAATATTATTTAGACAAGCATATTGACATTTTAGTATATATTATTAATCTTATTAATAGTATTAACAAAGGCTAATTGAAAATGCGTCATCTATAATTTTATTAGTCTTCATTTTAGTACATTTTTGTCAACGTAAACTAGAAAGGAGTAATTAATGTGCCACCGTTATTTACCCCTGTTTGTATTAAAGCTGGTGTTACACAACGTTAGCGATGAATATAGCCTGATTTCTCTGAATACCGTGGAGCAAGCATTCAGAAGCAGTAAAATAAGCAGCTGTGTTTTCTTGTACCAGGAACCTAAAAATAAAATTCCACTTCAGGATTGCACTCTAGGTGTGTGAAATGACAATGGAGGTTTCCAGCTTGGGCACCTTCTGCCTTCTGCACTGCTGGCTGCCAGGTCTGCGTCTTAGTGGTGGCTCTGAGAGCCAGGACTCATAGGATCTAGAGTCCTTGTCCGTCTGCTTCTTAACAGGTGAATACAGAAAAGCACAGCCCTACCTATTGATATTTAGGAGTCAATGTTACTGATTCCATTGGAATGGGACAGGGGAAATTTATATTTACAAGGAATAAATTACAGTCTGGATACAAACTTGCGCAATCCATGGCTCTGTATGTCCTGTGAAAGTGAAAACTATAAAGATGAGCCAAGGAATGTTGCCTTCAGGAAACCACAATTCTAAAGCTAGACTTGACATTTTTTAAGTCCTTTCCCCTGACCACCCTCATGTCCCTAACACACAGAGACAGACAGAAAGACAGACAGACAGAGACAGGGAGAGAAAGAGAGAGAGACAGTCAGAAAGACAAGAGAGAAACACAGATAGATACAGAGGGAGCAAGAGATATGAGAAACAGACATAGAAAGACAGAAAGAGAGAGAGAAAGAGGGAAGGAGAGAGAAAGAGAGGTCCAAACCACACATGAAAATATGGTACAGGGGGGGAAAATCCAGAAAAGCAAGCAAGCAAAGGAGCCTTAAGTTAATGTGGAATTAATCACTTAAAGTTTCTCCCCCTGGCTTTTATGACTCTGTCTTTCTGAGGTCAGCCATTTCCTGAGGCAGGCAGCGAGAGCGCAGCACGGGGGTGTGAAATGGAGGCATGCGGGGATGGCGATGAATGGCACATCTTTTAATCAGGTGGAGCCAAGACAGTGATGACTGGGATTCCAAAGCCAGGCTCTGGGTGTTCTCCCGAGCTCTAATAAAAAGCGTGGCATATTGGTTGCATTGGCTGCCAAAAGCTGTGTCCCTGCCCTCTCTGCAGTGGGCAGCCACAAACATGTTAGCTAGGAGCTCTCAGGGGGCCCATGTGTGCTGCTCCTACACGGCTAACATATGTACTGACACCTGAAAGCTACAGCCGGCCGCGTCTCCAGGACCCTGCTCGCCTACCTTTGCTCCTTGGTCACCAAGGGTTAATTTTCTAATGGCTGCCTTGCTGCTGAAGCTGGCCAAGTTTTTCATCGCCTGCAGAGCACCACAAGCTGTGATTTGGAGCCAGAAAACACCATTAATTTTCTAAATAGGAAGGATCACATATGTAAACTGTCTGGTTCTGTAACGAGTCGAGCAGGTAGAAGATGGAGGAGGAGGAAGGGAATTTTTCCAGACACATGGGCCAAATAACCCAGGCCAGTGGGCAGCACCCTGCACAGAACTTTGGGGGCAGAAATGGGTGGGAAGAGATTGAGGGAAGAAATTTCATCTCCCATCTTTAGTGCTGCTCCAATATTTCTACGAATGGTCAGGTTAGGTAGTGTTGGGAGTTTTTACATTAGATTTCTCAAGAAACTTATTTGTAAACAGAAGGAAGAATTAAGTAAAGTACCCCATCTCAGAGCCCATACAGGAGCTCCTGAAGACCAAATATCTATGGTTAGCATGTCTAGGTTTTTCAGGTGACAAAAAATCAAAAATTCCACTGGTGGAAATGATTTAGGCAGCTACCTCAGATGTTACAGACACCCAAGAAAGACATATCTGAAGGGTTTGCAAATACAATGTTTCAAATATACAAAATACAAATCTCCCCCAAAACCGATGAAACTTTCTGTTCTGGATATATTTAGCATGACTGTCTATTATAATCATGTCTGTACGTATGATTCTTGTCAATTGGAAGAAGGGATTAAAGAACATTTTATCTCTTGCATAAATCTCTCTTTCTAGAGCCACTATTTCTATCAGCTGAGATTCTAGAACACTATCTTGGTCCTCAGAGTATGCATGGACGAGTCAGTTCTCCAGCCTGACTTCATTCTGGGAACTTCACTACTGCTCACAATAATTCTGGTTCCATTCTACAGTGAGAGGGCGATTGCTCAGTTTAGACCCTCGGAAAACCACCAAGATAGTGGGATTTCCACACACCAGGAAAATTAAAGCTAGACAAATAAAGTGGACTTCTAGAGTCTAAAAGTGTGCATGATGGTCCCTGTTGGGAAAAAAAAGTGACTTAAGGAAATTTTATATGACCAAAAAGAATGGCCTATGGACTTTGTGTTAGCCTGTAAGTGCATCTGAATGGTAGGCAAGATTCTCTATAATTTTCAAAGAAGAAGACCTTCAGTCTTAGCCTGTGTTAGTTCCTAGTGTTGCTGTACCCAAGTAGCGCAAACAGAGACATAAGCAGCAGGAACTGTCTGACTGTTCTACTCTCCCAAGGCTAAAGGTGGAAGATGAGGGAGCCACGGAGAAGAATCCTCCTTTGCTTCTCCATGGGAGATGCCTCCTGTCCATTAGTGTTGAGTCACTTGTGTACCTCTGCCTCAGGGCCCACATTTGCCTCTCTTTGTTGTTGTTGCTGTTGTTTTAATTCATAACTCAAATTAGATGAAGGCCCCTAATGTCTTCATACTAACTATTTACATCCGGAAAAACTATTTTCAACTAAGAACTCATTCTGGAATTCTGAAACTGGAGGTGGAGGAGGATATAAATCTACTAGTAACGAAGAGAGGAAGAACTTCCTCCAAAGCTGATGTATATTCATATTGTTACAAGGACATAGCTGAAGCACCAAGGTGTGTGCATGGTAACTACTGTGCAAACTGCTGAACAGGTGTGCTTTCAGTAATAGTTCTGGATAATTTGATCACAATTTCCTCAGACCTACATCATACTCACTATTCTGATGGGAAAATGGAAAGCCTGTGAATTTAAATAATTGCTAAATGACACACTGTTGGAGAGAGAAAAAGTAAATTCAAAGCCTCCATTTCCTGCCCAATGTTTGACCCAGTACTCTACAAATACACACTTTGAACTAACCAACTACAAGCACATTTTATGACCAACCATGTTGCCTGGGTCCCGCTATTAAACCACCCCCAAAATGTCCTCACCATCATTTTATAAGTGCTCTCCTTTATTTTACCCCAGAAGTTTGATGGGGAGGGGGCTTACTTCTTAGCCTGTCTTGTTTCTTGTTCTAATATGACTTAATAGTGCCCTGTTCCTAGTGAAGGGCAACAGTAGCTCTAAATCTATCTCTGTCCACCTCATCACTTTGCTTACATAGACATGTGCCACCAGGACCAGGCAAATGATTCCAGAATTAGCCCAGAATGGACCCAAGCTGAGCCTTAATGTTGACAGCAGCCAGGCTGGGTGTGGTGCAGCCATCATTTTTCAGCTCATTTTCTTCTTTTGCCTAATCCCTTGCTCCAGGTAGAACACTGTTCATTAAGGCGTTGTGGAGCTCAGTACAACTTATTCTCGCTGAGATCGCCTCTCTGGTCTTCTGAAGCCTTTAAAAGGGAATGAGCCTTGGCCTCCTTTTTATGGGCTACATTATGACCTGGCTTCAAAGTGTGAAAAGAGGTTCCAAGATTCCCTTTGTGTGGTGGAGTCTCTTAATTGCACTTTTAAACACAGTGTAATTTTTGTAATTAACATTATAGTTTCAGAGGGCAGAGAAGCCTGCACCATGCTAATTACAAACCGGCGTCTTCAGAGTGGTGGAATTTCCAAGGCCTCTCTGATATTGGGGTGGAATACAGTTTTATGAAGAATTTCAAAGATCCTCTGTGGGCTGTGTTCTGAATCATCATTAGCGTTTGATAACATAAAGAAATTTTACAACATGTGACAGATTTTTCTGTGTGAAAGTTTTACCTGATAACTGGAGCATTTGCATAAAGAGCTTCATTAGGTCCCTCGCATTACAGAAAGAGTAGAAAGTATAGGGAACTCTTGCCTAAGATTGTTCTTAGAAGCCCAGGAATTGGGGCCTTATAATAAAATTTACAGTATATTATGAGGTGAGGTGGTAATAATCTTCAATGATGTTGAAAATCAGAGCCTACATCCTTTTTAAAGTAGGGCGAGACTATGTATCAGAATTACCGCATAACTGCGAACCTTGAGGTAAAGGTGTATTGTACTGCTCTTTGCCTTGCCAGGCTGCTAAGCCAGGTAGAGGATTCCACATACATGTGACACCAAGTGACAATAAGATGTAATTTTTTCACTCAGTGAAGAGTCAGCTCCTGAAAAAAAAATATCTTCCCCTCACTCTACAGGCAAGTTTATCCCTTATATTTCACTACCAAGCTGTCAATTGAGTGCTGCTGCTGCTGTGTGTGTGTGTGTGTGTGTGTGTGTGTGTGTAGATTCTCACACATGCTCACACATGCTCACAGACTTGCAGAGAGATACATTGTGCATTCTATGTGGGTGGATCTCAGCTTCTGCAGAATAGCTGGCCTTTCTTAGGTTGATACTGTCAGAAACTGTTGCATGTGCGGACTGAACCCCAAAGCTATCCATTTACTGAAATCCTTCCACCAAGCATAGGTCAATTAAGCCAGTTATAGTGATAACTTGAGGAAAGCTTTTTGTGATGGTGGGAATAGGAGTGCATCATTATTCCATGCTTTTATTATTTCATCACCATGAATCTGCTTTTAGATATACAGCAGCATCTTACAGTATTATCTTAGTGGGATATACTCTTCTTGAGAGTCTTTTCCTTGGTGATTGTGTAGATAATGTATAGCTTTGTAATGATGTCATAAATAGAAACCAAAGTCCTAAGAAACAATTATGGAAGTACATCAGTACTTCCTTGAAATCTTAAGATCACTTGACTTCTGGTGGTATGCCAAGTTAGCCCCAGCTACAAGCACAAATGCCTGCTTCACAATCCATCTGCACTGGAAACAAATTAATATGCATTTTAGCTCTTTGTCAATAAAAGAAATCACACTGGGATTTTGATCACAGGACCAGACAAATTAACTCAAACTGATACAAACTCAAGCCTCTTTTTATTGACCTGAGGCAAAACTAAATGGACTAAAATAAGGAAGGCAATATCCTTGAAAGTGAAGGACCAAAGACTTCTCACAGCCAAATTGTTGTACCTTCTTTTACAAAACTATTTCTGCAAGTGGATTTTAAATTTCCATTTTCCCTCGAATTATTTTCCCCATCCAATAATTTTTTCAGCCTAGTTTGGTTCATCAAAATAAATAAATAAATAAATGTTCAAAGAGCCACTTTCTCAAGTTGTTCTGAATCACCTTGGCATGGGAGGACTGTGACCCACAGTCTGAGTGGGTCTTTCACACCTTCTCTCTCTCCTGCTGAGGAGAGCAGGGTGAAAGGATTCACTAAGACTCTGAGTACTTTTTGAATTCTAGCTCTTCCCTCTTAACTCCCATGGTATCCTACACACAGAAAAGGAACTTCTAGATAAATGATCAAACTTACGTAGTATACAGCTTTTATTTTTACAAAATATTTGCCTCCAGCAGAGTGCATCTTAATTCACAAACGCAGAAATCTGTCATTAAGATCTGACCCAGCTGCATGGCTCTGTCAAATGCAATAACGTATCTTTTAATAGTTTTATATCAAGTAAGGATATAACATATCATTAGTTTAAATGTATTTGCAAGCAATTACCCCCACCAGGATATTTGAGAATGCTCATGCAAAATTGATGAAATTCTGACATGCTTAAACATTGTTCATTTAGCTCAATTCCTCATGTATAGAAAAAATAGAATAAATAATCCCACTGCCATGTTCAAAGCACCGGTAGGCATTTTCATTCCACTCAGGGTTTCAGTTCTCTCTTTAAACTACAGCCTTTGGTGATAATTTGGACAAAACAGTTTCATATATGTTTAATTTTAAATAATGGACTAGATTTTTCATTCTCGTTATTGTTCAGTGTGGTAATTTAAATATGGAGTGGATTTACTGCATGTCACTTGCCTTTCTTCTACAAAATGGGATAAATTATTAAATGAGTGGAGGTTGTTTGACAACCAGTTTTGCAGTACTACACAAAAGAAAGACCTTTGACACTCAGCTGCCTTCTGAAAAGAATAAAGTAGAAATCAATTAAGCTGCTATGCTGTGGCTCAGAGATGTGGTGCTATGTTATGATTGTTCTCTGTCTCTCCGGTAAACTGGAGTTAGCTCCTCCATCACACTCATACAGGGAATAGAGGAAGAGCCACTGCTGGGGTCCTCCAGTGTCTTGCCTGGGGTGTCAAGCCTCCTTCAGCTAAAGAATGGCCTATCAAAACATGAGAGATATACTGCAGTCAACAGGTGCCTGTCTGCTTTCTTCTTGATTACACTGGTGACTATGACGTACTAATGATTGCTCAAGACTTTTTCTTGCCTCAAATTTTGCGTGCAGTTTTCTGATATGTTCACTGCACTAGATGAGAGAAATGTGAACATCTCATTAGCATTGTATGCAAACCAGGTGAGAAACTGCATTTCCATGTGTTTCCATCCTGTTCCCCAATACCATATTAGCATCTGTGTAATTAATAACACTTTAAGCTCTGTCAAAAAGAAATCACTTTTATTCTTCCTCCAAAGAGAATCATTTATTAACTATGTATATTCTCCAAATACATTTTTCTTTACTAATGTCACCAATAACTATACCTTCTGAAATATTACTCTATCTACCCAAATCTGTAAAGACTAATCAAAAAAATGTTTTAAATCTCCTTTTAGTACAAAGCTGTCAGCCTGGTTATTTGGAAGATCATGGGACTGAAACTTTGGGAGGACTGTGTCTTGGTGTACCACTGTTGTGGGGCAGACTGATAGAGATGATAAGAAAGTAAAAAAATAATAATAATAATAGGGAAAGGAGGCAGCTGTCTTCCCAGAAGGAAGAACATTCCATTAGAAGAGAGAGGACCAACTGGTTCAAACAGAAGTTAGCAAGGTATGCAAACTACTTGGGCTGTGAGACAGAATGAAATTGTAGGCAAAGTTAGATAGAAGAGACACCATTAAAGAGTGGAAATCTACTAGAAGGCTTTGTGGATGATCATGCTCACATCAAATTTAGATAATAGAAAAGGAGAGGAAGATAGGTAGAAAAATGCTTTGAATGTTTAAAAACTATTTAAATTATTTTTGAAAAATGAAGTGATTATTAGAAAATGAAAGAAACCTAGATCAAGTGGTTCAGATAGTAGCTACTTGGGGAAACTCCAAAAGACATTCAGAAGTAAGAAGCATTTAAGATGTGATACAAACCAGCACTGCCCACTGTTTCATAAGCAATGGATTGCTTTAAACAAATGCAAGCCTAGGGTAATGGAGGCATAGTAGAAGAAAGGCAAGCTAGTCAACTATTGAGCTGTTGAGACAATTCCCAGGAGCTGATAAACTCCTAGGATATGACAGACAAATGATGATACTCTTCAAGACTGCTTGTTAAACAAGAGAATACAGGATTCAGGGGAAAACGGAGTAGTAAAATATCCTGGAGTATGCGAATCAAAGTAAATGAGAGATTAATTAATGATGATCCCCATAGCTGGGTCAATAAAGAGACTATGCTACCTAATGAGGAAGAAAAGAATAATCTCCACAATTGTTTATAATTTTAACTTTTGGACCTCTCATTTAGGTGTCCTATGACTTGGCGATAGTACTGCCACACTTATTCCTGTTCACAGCTGATGCCATGAAACATTCATTTCAACCTTCTTATTTCCAACTTAATATCATACAGCCTAGAATCCATTTTACCACAGAATTCTTAAAAGCTATTACTAGTTATCAGAGTTAGTATATAAGCCCCTTACACATACACAGAGCATGACACCCCATCTCTGATTTAATGAGAGCATCTAAAACAGTTGTGCGCAGTATTTCGTGGGATAATACTTTAAAAGACTTGATTGTAAATTCCTGGAAAACACTATTCTCACAAGCGCCCACGCACACACACACACACACACACACACACACACACACACACACACACACACAGGAGGCAAGGAGGTGGGTGAGAAAGAACTTTCCTTGTAAGGTCTCTTCAGACCCAAAATGCTTAAAGATGAGGAAGGGCTTCAGTAATTCAAGTCATTGGATGACATCCTGGCATAAAGACTAAGCCCTCCAAAATAAGAGAGAAACACAACCATTATTTTGCAGCAACACCCCTCCCTTCCCCAAAGTGCATTTAGATTGCCAGGTGGCTTCAGGAAGCAAGCAGCTGGAGAAGAACCTAAAGCCAAGGAGAGAAAGGTATTATGGCGGGGCTCACAGAAGACAGGAACAGTGTTGGTCTGAAGAAGGAAAGACTGAGGGAATTAACAATAGTTTTCAAGTGTCTTGAGAGTTATTCTACAGGGAATGCTGCCCAGCTGCTCTCCGTCTTTATTCAGGACAGAACAAAAGAGGTGCACTGAACTACAGGATGGGAGGGTTTCAGTTAGACATAGGAAGAGCGGCTCCATGATCAGCGTCATTAGATGCTGGAGGCAGTGTTGGAAGCAGTCTCATTATTCTGAGGGCTTGTCCTCTGGTGCAGTGGATGCGGGTGCTAGTGAGCTCCCTGCTCTCTTCCAGCTAAGTCTGAGATTCCAGCTGGTCTGCCCAGGTCTACCAGGCCCGTTCAAGCCATTCCCAGGAACAAAGAGAAAGCAGGCTGTGCCTCAGCATGCAAACTTCCAGCCATGTTTAACAAGGTGCCAGGAAAAGCAAGCAGCCTCACTGTAGATTCCCAAGCCCCTGGTCTTGTTAAATGCACTTTATGGTTTGCACAAAAGAGGTCTGTCTTAATTTGCTTCTTTCCTATAAACAAAATGGGGTACGTTTAGTATTCCTAGGGGGCTGGTTCATTGGCCAAGTTCATGCTGCCTATGGATTTAACAAAAATTTGTTCTTTTTTTTTTTTCCAAAGAAGGGCACCCTTGAAACTCTAAAGGCATGGAAATGAGAAGCCCTTTATCTCCTAAATGATAGGTGCTGGAACTATTGACACACAATCCACTCCCTGCTTTCTTCCCTTCCTATTATTCTTGTTTTCCTTTTTGTAAAATTATAACTGTAAATATAACCCTATATTATTTAAATGTAAAATTTATAAATGCATATTATATTTCATGTTGTCTTTTTGATAAAGTATAGACTGCTGATGCTTTACAATAATTAAATGTGAGAGTCCATAATATTAAGTATTTCTTAATCTCACTCCTTGCCCTTACTGTCCCTTAACACATTTTGCTAGTCGGGTGGCCAGTTCAGTTTCTTCTCCCTGACACCTCTCCTCCAGAAATCCTGCCCTCTGCTCTCCTTGTGAAGTGACTTGGTGATTCTGATATCAGCTGAGCTCTCTTTCTCTCTACCCAGTGAAGACTCAGAAGTTCTGGGATCTGGAGAATACAATACCTCACTTGTATGTAGTGCAGAAGGCTCATGTCCCCTATTCCCCTTAAGTGCTGGTATGCTTTGTAGGGAGAAACTGGGTTCATTTCCTCATATTCCCAAAGTTGCTTTACAAAATGCTTTGTGAATAAAAGAATCTTCAAGTATTCTCTAGGCAAAAATACCATATACAAAGCTCAAAGAATAAGACATAGTAGTTGAAGGCAAGGGTTGTCAAATGAGGTGACCTCAATTCAAATCCCACCAATGATACCCACAGATTATGAACCCCAGACAAATGGGTGCAACCCCTCTGTGCTTCAGTTCCTCATCAATTAAACAGAGATTACTAGAATACATACATCAGGGGAAAATTACAGGGGTTAACTATGAATTGCAAATGAAAAGGGGCGTAAGGCTCAAACCACATAAAGGAGACCAGGACTTCAGGACACTTTCCTTTGCTGTAGTCATTATCTAGAAGGTGGCCAAGATGTTTCCCAGTTCTGCTTAATCACATTCATCAGTCTACCCACACACCATCAAACCACATGTCAACAGTAACCCACCTCCCACAGTCATAATGGATAAAATGCTTGTGGAGCTCAATGGAAATAGGGATAGATGCAAAGCCTTTTTTTTTTTAAAGAATGGACAGAAGACCTTTATGTGATAACTGATGTGCAAATCTGAAGAGGGGAGGACAGACCAATGCCGAGAGGTAAAAGTGATGACATTGTGCACAAGGGACATGTTGATTCTAAGGCCTTACCATTCTAAAGCCTACCAATCCAAAAGACTCCAAGACTCTGGGTCCCGCAGAGAACCAGGGGGTAACTTTCATCTTCAAGATATCACCAAGCACTGACTGACTACAAGTATCTACGCCTAAGGATTTTCTAAAAAGGAATCAGCCGGTCTTGATGGTACAAACCCCCCACACTCTGTTTTAAAGGATTGCTTCAAGAGAAAAGGTTAAATGAGGTTTGAGTGCAGTGTAATAAACCTTCACTGTTCATAAAGCACCGAGTGATAAATGTATGTATGGTTACTGTATAAAAATATTGGGGTCAAATGCCAAAGATCTCCAAGGTTAAGGTTTTTTGGGGGGGAGGGAGGATGGATAGGTGAAGGACCCAAATAGTCAAACCCCAAGAAAATGGCAGCTTGTCAGTCAAAGGTACAGGCGGTTCCAGCTTGCCAGAGAAGCCCATTCCCAAGTTCCACTCGGCCTGAGTAATAAACACTCGAGCTGTGATATACAGCACACAGTGGCATGTAATTTGTTTGGTTCCAGGAGACTAAAGCAAGGGTTTGGAAGGTTCACTGCATGGTAGAAGAGATATGCCTGGGTGCGGGTTTTCACATTTGTAAATAAAAAAGGCCCTGTTCCTCAATACAGGGCGTCCCATGGTGGATCTGATAGAGTAGCTAAGCTGGTGAGGAAAGACAGCACCAGTCAGTGTCCCCGAGGACAAGCAGCTACTGGCATGGAGGTCTAGGAAAGCGGGGCTCTACGTGTGGGTCACTGTGGCCTTTGAGAGGATTTGTGACCTCGGTTATTAAGATAAAACTTGAACTCCTACAGAGTGAGAATGTTACAGGAGCCATCATTTCTAGACAACGGAAATCCCATTTTTACTTCACGTCCAATCTAGAACTTATACTTCTTGTAATATAAACAAGTCTTGACACTCATAAGCTGTCTTTCCTTTTCTCTGTGGGACTCGACACCAAAGAGAAGGTGACAGATACACGGGGAAAGGAAAGGAAAGGAAAGGAAAGGAAAGGAAAGGAAAGGAAAGGAAAGGAAAGGAAAGGAAAGGAAAGGAAAGGAAAGGAAAGGAAAGGAAAGGAAAGGAAAGGAAAGGAAGTGTGTGTGTTTTTAAAGCAGATTTTCAATAGAAAGCATATTAGTATACATTTATTTGAAATCTGAATTTTTAGCCACTGCTGTTTCAGACAATGAAAATTCCTTGCAGTTATCAATAATGGCTTTACTAAGACAAAGCATAAAGAAACATAAAGAAGGAAACAAATTCTACTTTTATCTTCTTTAAAAAAGATTTGTTTTCCTGGGCACACTGGCACACACCTGTAATTCCAAGTGCTCTGGGAGTCAGATAGGCAGATCTCTGTGAGTTCAAAGACAGCCTGGTTTACAAAGCAAGTCCAGGACAGTCAAGACTACATAGAGAAACCCTGTCTCAAAAAATATTTACTTTTATTTAATTTTAAATTCTTTGAGAAGTTGAGAAGTTATGTATGTGAATATTACATTACTATCTTCCCTCTTCCCCCTTCAACTCCTCCAGTGTCCATCATCCTTCAGTCCTCACATTCATAACTTCTGCTTTGTTTATAGACATGTGTGTGAGTACACATACACACACACATACACATTTCTGTAGTGATTTGAATAAGAACATCCCCCGTAGACTAAGCTATTTGAACACTTAGTCCCCAGCGAGTGACACTGTCTAAGGAGGTTGGAGGGCATTGCAGCCTTGCTGGAGAAAGCATATCACTTGGGCAGTCTTTGAGAGTGTTAGCCTCACCCAACTTCTCTTTATGCTTGAAGATGTGATCTCTTAGCCTTCTACTCTGGATCCCTGCTGCCACGTGTCCCCCGCCATTATGAACTTGTCCTTTAGAACTGCAAGCCAAATAAAAACTTCCTTCTATAAGTTGCCTTCTATAAGTTCCTTCTATAAGTTTTATTATCGCAACAGAAAACTAATACAACAACTACTTTTTTAGTGTTGCTCATATGTATATATGTTTAATGGTGACTACTTAGAATTGGGTAACCTATAAGGGTGCTCAGCTCTTGAAAAAAAAAGAGATTCTCCCTCTCTCAGAAACCGTCATTGCATGTTTGCAGCTCGTGATCTGTTTGTAGGACCTTATGAAAATGTCCCATCTATTGATGTCAACCAGTATTGTCAGCCTCTCATTTTAGGAAGCCATACTGTTGAAGTTCCGTGGGTGCGAGAACTTCCATACCATGGTTAGAAGACCTGATCTAGCAGCAAGTGTTTTGCTCTTCTGTGTCTTAAAATCCTTCTGATTTTATTCCAGAGCCTTTCCTGGTTCTTTGGTGTAGAGGTCAGGTCGGAAATGGATCAGTTGGGATGGGCCCTCCCATGGTTTATTCTCATTAAATTTACTCTCGGGAGTTTCATCAGCTCATGTTCTCTGTAACAGTCCCAATCTGTTACAAAAAGCTTCTTTGATGAGGAACGAGAACCACACTTATCTCTGGGTATAAGGATGAGCATTTGGAATACACTTAAAATTACACCGGTTTAGAAAAATGGCAGTGGTGTTTTCTCCTCTGAGTCCTACGACCTCTTCACCCATGGGAAGCTGATTAGGTTTACAGTACCAGGCATTAATTCTTTCCTGTTTCCTGGGACTTAAGTCCAATTAGACAACTCTTAGTTACAGTGTTACATATTTTTCTATTGCTGTAATAAAATCCTCTGACCAATGCTACTTACAGAAAGAAGGGTTTATGTGGGCTTACAGTTCCAGGAGAGTAGAAGTCCTTCACTGGGGCATCCAGCTGAATGCTCACACCTTAAGCAGCAACCACAGGCAGGAAGAGTGAACTTAAAATGCTAGGAGTCCTCCTAAACTCCCAAAGCCCACCTCCAGTTAACATACTTTCTTAAAGGAAGTTCACACTTCCTAAGTCTACCCAAGTAACACTACAAACTAGGGACTAACTACCCAAACGACTGAGACTATTTAGAGCATCTCATTCAAACCACCAACGTTACCACCATAATTAAAACAATACAAACAAAAACACCACTGCATTACTGGGGTTATCTTGTTGTACCAGTGGGTCTTAGCACTATTGTGGCTGCGACTATTGATTGCTACTCCCCTTTGTCACCTACCCAGGCTCTCCTAATACTGTAGGAGCTAGTCCCCAGGGAGAAGCTTATCAGGCTAAGTCCAGCTCCATTCCTCCAAGTCCATTGTCTGAAATATGTGGAGTCCTTAGCAGTAGGATCTTACCCTGAAGGTTTGAGAGGTAATCAAAGATAAGCCCAATAGCCTATATGGTTTAGGAAATCTCTTGGACTTCTCTGACAAACAATGAAAAAGGAAAGCTTCCCATGCCTGGCATTGGTGTTTTTATATAGCCTACATCTCGTGCTTGAGAGTATTATCATCCCATGTAGGCAGAGTGATACATACATACATGTGTTTGTGTATGTATTCCTCAAGTAACCCTGCAATTAATTCTCAAAACAACCATGAGTATTTTACTTTATCCCTGAACTAGGGAACTGTACTCATCAAAATTTAATGTTGCCTAAATTTAGAGAATTTGAAAGGATACAATTTGGGATTCCGTGTTTCTGACTGAGAAGGCTGCTGTCTAACCCTGCCACGTCATCATCGTCATTCTGATGGTTACTGCTGATGGTTAGTCCTTCCCTCTAACTTGATATAGATTAGGAAGCATGTGTCAGGCTCAAGTGACCCAAGAAAAGAAATATAAGCCATGAAGATGGGAAATTCTTTGGCTTTCAAATGACAATGGTTTTAATTAGCTCCTTAGAGGTAAATTTGGAAAAAAAGAATCCTAAGCTTGTATAGTGTCAATAGCTTCCTGTGTGGCTTTATCCTCACCCTTACCACCATAATAAACCAAGTGCATTCACAATTTCTCTATGCACCCTCAATATTTCCCTTTATTGACTATAAATGTTCAAACATCTTAGAGTCTATTCTAGATGTTGCTCTATCAGAATCCATTTAAAAATGAAGCTGCAAGAGCCTAAATAATGAAATAGTCATGTCAACAGTGTACTATCTAATTTGCTTCACACTTCAAGCTTCTTTCTGACTGGTGAGTGAGTGTTAAATAACATGTATTTCTTTTCCAAAGCCATGAACGAGTTCTGTAACTTTATATTTTCAGATTTGCATTCATGCTATACATGGAATTAATTTTGTTTGTTTTAGAAATCCAGATTAAAAGTTACCTTGTTGATAACCAAGTAACTTAGCAACACTTATTCAAAAGACAATTACTCTAAAGAGGTGCCTTTGTTCCATAAAAATTATAGCAACAAGTACAGTGGCTTTGATATCTATTTGTATAAACAGTCTACCTTTCACATAATGTTTAGAATCATGTTGCCAATTCCCCTTTTAAAATGTCTGCCAGGTTCTTACTGGAATAGCTCTGAATCCATAGATTAATTTTGGAAAAACAAACTGTT
Organism: Pachyuromys duprasi; assembly: GCA_028658305.1. Taxonomy (NCBI): domain Eukaryota; kingdom Metazoa; phylum Chordata; class Mammalia; order Rodentia; family Muridae; genus Pachyuromys; species Pachyuromys duprasi. Next base: position 15,451,194 of record CM053754.1, on the reverse strand, counting down.
TTATTTGCATTGAATCTGCCAATCTAAAAATATTATAGATTTAAAAATTTTTCCAATAATATTTTCAAATGGCCTTCATAGAAGACTTATAAATCTTTTACCAGGGTTATTTTGAAGTAATTGATCATACAATGATATATTAAGAGGTACCACTGTTCATATTTTAATTTTTAATAGTTTGTTGCTGTACTTCTGGTATTTGATAATCTGAGGCCCATCATCAATACAAGCAAGAAAGCCTTTACCTCATGGATCTTTGGCATCTGACCCCAGTATTTTTTACAGTAACCACACATACATTTATCACTCAAGATTTTATGAACTGTGAAGTTTTATTACATTGCATGTAAAACTCAATTGATTTTTTACTACATTCACTTATTAATTTTAATAAGTTGTCTTCAGTTCTTTTGGGTTTTCTACATACAAAACCATGTTACTTTTGAATAATGGCAGCTTTACATCTTCCTTTTAATTGTTCTGTCTTTTATTGCTTTCTCCCCTTGTGCTGGCTACGTCCTTGAATTTAATATTGGGTAGGGCTACAGAGGCCCGATCTTGTTTCTCCAATTTGAGAAAAACTCTGAGAATATTTCATGAGCTCACACTTGTGATGGATATTTTATAAATGCTTTTTTAACAGATTTTGACAATAGTTTATTGGCATGGTAGACTTCCGTCTTTTTCTTGTACTTTCTAGAATTAGGATCATTTGATTTTTCTCATGTGTTCTTTTAATGTAGAGATTTTTAAAGTGTTTATTGATTAAACTTTATTCACTTTGTATCCCCCCTGTAGCACCCTCCCTCCTCCCCTCCCAATCCCTCCCTTCCTCCCACTTTTCCACGCATGCCCCTCCCAAAGTCCACTGATAGGGGAGGTCTTCTTTTCCTTCCTTCTGACCCTAGTCTATCAGGTCTCATCAGAAGTGGCTGCATTGTCTTCCTCTGTGGCCTGGCAAGGCTGCTCCCCTATCAGGGTGAGGTGATCAAAGAGCAGGCCAATCAGTTCATGTCAGAGACAGTCCCTGTTCCATTAGTATGGAACCCACTGGAGGCTGAACTGCCATGGCTACATCTGTGCAGGGGTTCTAGGTATCTCCATACATGGTACTTGGTCGGAGTATCAGTCTCAAGAAAGACCCCTGTGCTCAGATTTTTTGGTTCTGATGCTCTCTTTGTGGAGCTCCTGTCCTCTCCAGATCTTACTATTCCCCACTTCTTCCATAAGATTTCCTGCACTCTGCCCAGTGGTTGGCCATAAGTCTCAGCATCTGCTTTGATAGTCTACAAAGCAGAGGCTTTCAGAGGCCCTCTGTGACTGGCTCCTAACTTGTTCCCTGTTTTCTCTTTCTTCTGATGTCTATCCTCTTTGCCTTTCTGGATAGGGATTGAACAGTTTAGCCAGAGTCCTCCCTCTTAATTAGTCTCTCTAGGTGTACAGATTTTAGTAGGTTTATCCTATATTATATATCTATATGAGTGAGTATATACCATGTGTGTCTTTCTGCTTCTGGGATAGCTCACTCAAGATGATCTTTTCCAGTTCCCACCATTTACCTGCAAATTTCATGATGTTCTTATTTTTTATTGCTGAGTAATATTCCATTGTGTAGATGTACTACAATTTCTGTATCCATTCCTCAGTTGAGGGGCATCTGGGTTGTTTCCAGCTTCTGGCTATTACAAAAAATGCTGCTACAAACATGGTTGAGCAAATGTCCTTATTGTGTACTTGAGCCTCTTTTGGATATATGCCTAGGAATGGTATAGCTGGATCTTGAGGAAGCACTATACCTAGTTGTCTGAGAAAGCGCCAGACTGATTTCCAGAGTGGTTGTACAAGTGAAGATTCCCACCAGCAGTGGAGGAGGGTTCTCCTTTCTCCACAACCTCTCCTGCATGTGTTATCAATTGAGTTTTTGATCTTGACCATTCTGATGGGCATAAGGTGAAATCTCAGGGTCATTTTGATCTCCATTTCCCTGATAGTTAATGACATTGAGTATTTCTTTAAGTGTTTCTCTGCCATTCTATATTCCTCTATTGAGAATTCTCTGTTTATCTCTGTACCCCATTTTTTTAATTGGATTACTTTATTTGTTGCTTTTCAACTTCTTGAGTTCTTTATATATACTGGATTTTAGCCCTCTGTCATATATAAGGTTGGTGAAGATCCTTTCCCAGTCTGTAGGCTGTAGTTTTGTTCTGACAACAGTGTCCTTTGCTTTACAGAAGCTTTTCAGTTTCATGTGGTCCCAGTTATTGATTGTTGCTCTTAGAGCCTGTGCTGTTGGTGTTCTGTTCAGGAAGATGTCTCCTGTACCAATGAGTTCAAGACTCTTCCCCACTTCTTCTTCTAACCAATTTAATGTGTCTGGTTTTATTTTGAAGTCTTTCATCTATTCAGGCCAATCTCCCTTATGATCATTGATGCAAAAATACTCACCAAAATATTTCTGAACTGAATATAAGAACACATCAAAGATATCATCCACTATGACCAAGTAGGCTTCATCCCAGGTATGCAGGGGTGGTTCAATATAGAGAAATCCATCAATGTGATCCACCATATTAACAAATTGGAAGAAAAAAACACATGATAATCTCCTTAGATGCTGAAAAAGCATTTGACAAAATCCAACACCCATTCATGTTTAAAGTATTGGAGAGATCAGGGATACAAGGCACATACCTAAACATAGTAAAGGCAATATACAGCAAGCCTATAGCCAACATCAAACTATATGGAGAGAAACTTAAAGCAATCCCACTGAAATCAGGGACAAGACAAGGTTGCCCACTCTCTCCATATCTTTTCAACATAGTTCTGGAAGTCCTTGCTAGAGCAATAAGACAATTGAAGAAGATCAAGCAGATACAAATCAGAAAGGAAGAACTCAAAGTATCACTATTTGCAGATTATATGATAGTATACCTGAGTGACTCCAAAAATTCTACCATGGAATTCCTACAGCTGATAAACACCTTCAGCAAAGTGGCTGGATACAAATTTAACTAAAAAAAAATCAGTAGCCCTCCAGTATACAAGAGACAAAAGGGTTGAGAAAGAAATTAGGGGAACAACACCCTTCACAATAGCCACAAAAGACATAAAGTACCTTGGTGTGACCCTAACCAAGCAAGTCAAAGGCTTGTATGAAAAAAAATTCAAGTCTCTGAAGAAAGACTTAGAAGATATCAGAAGATGGAAAGCTCTCCCATTCTCATGGCTTTGCAGGATTAACATAGTAAAAACAGCCATCTTACCAAAAGCAATCTACAGATTCAATGCAATTCCTATCAAATCACCAACACAATTCTTTACAGGCCTCAAATGAAAAATTCTCAACTTCATATGGAATAACAAGAAACCCAGAATTGCTAAAACAATCCTCTACAATAAAAGATCTTCTGGAGGTATCTCCATCCCTGATCTCAAGCTGTACTAAAGAGCAACAGTAATAAAAACTGCATGGTACTAGCATAGAAACAGAATGGTGAATCAATGGAACCGAATAGAAGACCTAGAAATAAACCCACACACTTATGGACACTTGATTTTTGACAAAGATGCCAAAACCATACAATGGAAAAAAGATAGCATCTTCAACAAATGGTGCTGGTCTAACTGGATGGCTACATGTAGAAAAATGCAAATAGATCCATACTTATCACCCTGCACAAAACTAATGTAGAGATGTATACTCTGCTCGCTAAGGTAGAGAGCAACACTGCTTCCTTGAGAAAAGGGGTCACTTTGTTTTGTTATTATGTTTTTTAAATAGAGCTCATGATTTTGCTATAAACTGATCATGAACAAAGTTGGTAAATGTTCCAGTAGTTTTTCTATTTCAAAAAAAAATGATGTAATTGATTTCACTTCACCGTTAACCACTTGCAAATCTGTACCCAGACCTCACTTACCTTGTAATTCTTTGTAAGAATATTTTCATAGTGAATTTGTGTATAATCTTAATTTTTTAATATAGCAAATTATTTATTAAAGGTGGGATGCATCAACATACTCTTAACAGAAAGATTATTCAGCAACAACCAGTTTATACAATTCATAACAGTACTACATGTCAGAAATTGCAACTGAGGATATCAGATAAATTACAACAATTTAGTGAAAAAGAAACCATTAAGTGATTTCTAACTTCTGAAATCACATACATATGCATTAAAGAAGTTAGGAAACTGTGTTCTTCGTTCTCTGCTCTGCTCATGTAGGAAATGATAGGCTGCTGCTGACCAGACACCACAAGGCTCTGAGGCTGGTGCTTTTCCCCCTACATCATATAATCTTAATTTTTATCTAATGTCAGCTTTTGTAATTTGGAAATCATGTTGAGATTGTCTGTTATGCATACATTTTACATCTTCACACGTAAAACTTTTCTTTGAGGCACATGGAATTTAGGCAACTCCTTATGGCTTCCTGGACACATATGCCCAGGTAACCTGGCACCACACAAATCTTCAGTTTGAGGCAAAGGGCTCCCAGGAGCTGTAAGCCAAAGCTGAACTTTAGGATAAGACACTATTGATGTAACCAGAAAGCGCTGAGGTGAGATAATGGAAGAAATGACGTTTAACATGTTCCTGAGCTTGCTTTCTGCCCAGCAAATTATGTATGGCTTCCTATCCACTTAGCTACCCTCTCTCCTAATATATCTAGTCATCACTTGAAATTGACATTTGAGACTATAAGCTTAGAATGGTATTTGTTGGGCTTTGAATTTCTATTTTAGATTAGCAGTCCATTGATATGTACATATAATTCCATACACACACATACACACACACACCAAAACCTATGAAGTCCATCTACTGTTGCTTATATGGACATATATTTAAGACCATCTACTTGAGAGTGGATAACTGATCAAAAACTAATTGGTAATTGATCAAGAAATGAATTTAAACTAAGTTCACAAAATTTGTTATATCTTTTGAATATTTCATAATTTTAGTGTTTAGATTATCTCTTTGAGGTGGTATTTGTGTGGTATAGAGATCCAGGTTCTTACTTTCATGTACAGACACTAGAGCACTATTCGGTGATCTTTGTCCATTAGCTTGTCTGCTCAGCTCTGTCAAAACCTCAGTGCTTCAGTGTATGTAGGTATATGGCTGGACTCTTCTAGTTTTTTAAACCTTTTTTTGTCCATCTCTACAGCAGTATTTTGTGAATGATAATCACTAGGTCAAGCCTGGCTCCTGCCTTTCACGTATATCCCACGAGCCAAGAATGCTTTTCACATTTTAAAAATTTAAATCAAAAGAATACTTTTGGATTACACATAAAACTTATATAAATTCAAGTTTCCATGTGTTTAAACAAAGTCTTATTGAAATGGAGACACAGCCACACTCATCCCTATGTATTGGGCACGGCTGTTAGCGTATGGCTGTTTTCATAGCAGAGTTGAGTAGTTGTGACAGAGACAGTATGGCCCATACAGCCTAAAATATTTACTATCTGATTCTTTATATAAAAACTTTTGCGTATCCCTGCTTTACATCAATAGCATGTTGCTTTAATTACTGTACTTTGTATTGTCTTGAAATCAGATATCTCTGGTTCTCTAACTCGGTTCTTCTTTTGCAAAGTTGTTTTGGCTATTCTAGAACCTCTAATCCCCATGTCAAATTTATAGTCAACATCTTAATGTCAATAAACCCATGGTGAGTTCAGTTGTGATTGAATCAGATACAGGGCTGAGTTAGGGAGAGCAGACATGGCCACAGCCCAGGATCTTCTGACTCATGGGTGAGGCAAGGCTTCCTCCACTGGGATCCCTTGCCTTTGCTCTGTTCAGCACTGTATATTTAATGTACAGGTGATTCCTGGTGCTTTAAAAAACACCTCCAATTTTCTTTCTCTCCTGGGGTTCATGAGAACCAGCAGCAGATTCTCCCAGATCTATTTTCTTACAGGTCTCAGTTTCTCTCTAGGAGATTAAAAATATTGAAGAAAGGAAAATAGGTTAATCCACAAAATCTTTGAATTAAAGTGATAGTTTTTCCTTTGAATAAAAAAAATACCACCCAGAGTACACAACTATAAATTTTCTAATACTAGATATAAAAACCTCAAGGAATACAAACACTGTTTAAAGCACAGTCCTTCTTCCCTAATGCACCAAGTTATTTTGGGGAATGGCAAATTATGGACTCCCATTCAATGTGTTTCCTATTATATCATCAGGAACTCCCATTTCATGCGAGACAGCTAGCCAGTGTTTAGAAGGAAATTGTTACACCATATTTAAATAAATTATGATTATAACAGTAATCCTTTCCTTAGAATAGGTTGCCGGCATGATAAAAAGCTGTTTTCTGTGTGTGCTCATCAGCTGCATTTGGCTTCACCTGTACTGCCCCACAGCAACAGAAGGATGCGAGGTACCTTGAGGCATCGGGTTATTCTGCAATCATCCTCTATGTCTATTCTGAAATTCAGTTATGTGCATACATCCTTCAAAAGAAAGGATGCTTTTTTCCCTGTGTGAATCACAGCCTGGTCAGTCTGGGCATAGGCTCTACTGCAGACCAACTATAATGACCCACTGGTTTAAGAAACATGGGCTTGCTGTTTCACAACAAAAGTGACCCTGAGGGAAGAAAATTTTCTTCAGTGCTAGGTTCAAATTTTCCCTTACTCAGGTTTTTACTCACTCATTTATTATTTATTTATTTATTCATGCATTCCTTTTTTGGTTTTTCAAGATAGGGTTTCTCTATGTAGCCTTGGCTGTCCTGGACTTGCTTTACAAACCAGGCTGGCCTTGAACTCACAGAGATGCACCTGCCTCTGACTCTCTGAGTCAAATTATAAGTGTGTGCCACTGTACTCAGTCATTTATAATCTGATCTCCTAAAGCAATTGCTCTTCTGTTTCGAGCATTTTCACCTTTTCCTACATCCTCAAACTTTTTATGCTTCTCTTAATGATAGCCAAATTAGGTTATACGTATTTGTTTTCTGATTAGCAATAATAAAAGAGTTGATACTTGTATAGGTATAGGTTATTGTATAATTCAAATGCTGATTTCTGGTTGCGGTCCTTGTCCTGAGAATCTCCTGTCTCAATGTTGTGTAACCACTGCTCACCAATTGTGCCCTGATATGCCAATAAAGCAGCTTATAGCCAATTGCTGAGCAGGTGAGAAAATAGGGCTGAACTTCCTGCCAGCCAGGGGAGGAGTTGTTAGAGGAAGGAGAGGATTTAGCCACAGGACAGGTCCAGATGACATCAGGAGAGGAGCTGGATCAGGGAAAGTTACAAACTGCAAGTATCTTTGGAATGCATGCTGGGAAGAATCCAAATTAGCATAAAGGGTTAAGAATAGAGTAATAACTCAGTTCTTGTGCTGTGAAGCTTGTTAAAATAATAGAGTCTCAATTATTTATGTAATAGCTGAGTTCAGAGAGAAACTGAGAAATCAATAAAATCATATGAAAACAACTTTAACATACCTGCTTTGTAGTTATCAAAGAAATTCCCTTTTAAAAGCATTTCCTCACAGCTAACATCTGCAACATTCATATCAAAACTTTGTGGATTCTGGCCTCATTGTTCTTAAGAAGATAAGTGCCAATTCAAAGAGAACCTAGCAAATTTACTGTCGTGCCTGCTGCAATTTGACAAACAGAAAAACCTTAGGAAATAATGTATATATCTTAACTTGCCTTGTTTAGACATAGTAATTAAAACTCACCTATCATCTATGAACAAGGTTATGAAAATCACACTGGAATTAAAAAAAAAAAAAAGAGTGGAATGCTGCATGCTCATTCTAGTCCTTACTGTCTCAGCTGATATTCGGTGACCAGTTTTATATCATCTGCTCTACTTATCTTCATAAGCATCAAGACTAGAATTAAAGCTTTAAAAATACTTTCCATACCACAGTAATTAAACATCTTAGCAAGACATAGTTGTGTATATCTATAATCTCAGCACTAGGCAGGCTGGGAGGATCTCAAATAGAGGCATCTAGGCTATGTAGTTAAACCTTATAATTAAAAATAAATCACACACACACACACACACACCATAGGTGGGAGTGGGTAAAGGCCCAGAAAGGTGGCTATGTGACCGGAATAAAAAAGAGAGAGGGATGGCACCAGATAGGAGAAACGTAAGAGCAATCCTGCTGCAACTCACTCCACAAACTAAGTAGATTGTTGATGCCTTTAAAGCCTTTATTATAATGAGACTTGTCATTTAGGAACAGTTTCATCCTCTGTATTCAAGAGTTGGTGCTCACTGAACATCTGAAAAATCCCGACACGTAAAATTTTACTCTGAAGTTTGTGTTTTCTTCCCACTGAAGGCTGCTGTGTTCAGCTTTCCAATGGCCTCATTCTTCTGTCAGTGTGTTCTCCTGAGGCCACTACAGATGCTGATTTGCTCACTTCTGTTGCATTACTTGGAGAGATTTGAAAATGACACCTTTTCAAGCCCGCTCTGTTGTTGAAAAAAGTGAGAAGAGCAAACTCTGGATCAGCCACCGGGCATGGGCTGGGAAACATGGGCTGAGCATCACTAGCATTAAAGAACAGGAAGTGTGGCTGAGATTGAAAGAATCATGTACACATATCCCGTCATCCTTGTTCTTCCCATGTCCACATGGAAGAGTCACAAGGGAAATTCTTCAAAGTAACGCTGGTTCATTACAAGTTCCAAAGCTTGTTTGGTTACTGTATGTATGTATATATGTACGTACGTATGTATGTATGTATGTATGTTCGTATACACACACACACACACACACACGTATTTCAGTAAAAATGACTTGAGCACCTGTCATACACCAGGGAACTACAGGTATAGAGTGACCAGCACAGCATGGAGCAGCTAGGTATTTTCTTTATGATGTTTACAGCTTCTAATCAAGGTGAGAAATTAGACCAGTAAGAATGCACATGGGCACATACATGCCTGTGCGCACGAACACAACATTAATAACAGGAAAATTACGTTGTATGCAGAGACACTGGAAAAGTCTTGGCAGCAGTGACAGAAAGTACCAAAACTTCTGTTGTTGTTGTTTCTTGAACAAAGGTTGTATTACTCTCACTGACTGGATTATCTTGGCAGCCCCAATTAATATTTTAGCCCTCAGGTGACTGTATTACAACCATTTCAAGACTTATTCCATTTCACATTATTTGCGTTATACTAAGGACTCAGATGGAGTTCCATAAGAGAGTTAGTCTCCTGCCCTCCTCAAGTATTCTTTCAGACAAGAGCATGTAATCCCACATGACAATGCATATTTCCCCACATGATTTACTGAGTGTATTGGCAATGGCCAGTTTCCCTTCTACAGTCCTGTTGTCGTTTCCTGTTGCCATGAGGAAACATCAGAGATACATAGTTTGGTTTAGCTCATGGATTTAAGTGCTGGGAAGTCTTAGGTTGAGAGTCTAACTCTGGTGATATCCTTCTAATCGTTGTGGATTTGGGGAGTTCTGAGGAAGTTCAAGAGCCTTTATAAAAGACCTCCTCTGGAGGTAACCTTTTAACCCTTTAACCCATGACAGGTTTAATGATCCCAGAGTTCTCCTTCTAGATTAGTTCTGAAAGATCCCACTTAGTTCCCTTCCTTAAATTTCAAAACAAGTATTACATATTGACATGAGCAATGACAAAAGGGGGCATTCAAACCACAGTAAAACCTTTAACAGTGCAGGTGGAATAAGGAACAGAATATTCTCTGATTACTACAAAACAGGATAAAATATGAAATCAGGTGACTGTCAAGGTATGAAACAGCATCACACCTACTTGGAAAGGAAAAAGTCTTTGAAAGGTCACTGTGTTTGAAATGACATAGTCGCTTCAGCATATGCCAAAGGCAACACGGTGTTCAGTTAGTACCAAGAGTTTTGAATAGTGGAGACAGCATGGCTGAGAGACAATTGTTTTTACTCCCCGGGTTGAACATAAGACTGTTTCAACTTCCTCCTCTACATCTTCTATTTATTCCTTCTTCTTGCAAGGCCCTTTCTTAGCCTCTCCTCACTCCATCCCATCTTATGTATTTCTACTAAGGTCTCTCTATCTCATTATAGTCTGAGTTATTTTTTTTTCATTTCAACATTTCAAAAGCTACTTCATATATTATTACTTCATGTATGCACTAGAAAATACAAAAGTTATTACATGAAAGAACGTTACAGAAGACCATCCTAAACAATCCCAAGACCAGCCCAAACTGGAAAACTAAATTGTTCTAAAGAACAATAAATTTCTATAGAATTTTTTAAACACTTCATGAAAATTTGAACTAGCAAGCAGGGAAAGAGAACCCAGGCTTGTGAAAGAAAATCCAAAATATTTGCCAATAAAAATGTTAAAATTCTTATGAGTGAACAACTGATCAATAACTCAAATCTTCACTATAAAAATCAAACAGAAGAAAAGAATTAACTTGTATGAAAATAATTTCAGTAATATGCATAACAAGATGTAAAAAATGCAAAAAAGATTTATTAGAGTCATAAAAATCAATACACTAAATATGTTAGATGAGATATGATCTCTAAAAGTGCTTTACAACAAATTTTAATAAACACTGACAATGCACATTAAACAGTGGGCTTTCTATGTCCTTACAATATCCTGTTAGAGTCCACATGCCACTGTTTAAAGTCCTGTACTGTTTCCAAGGGTTGGTCTGGAAATGAGGTGACCAGTTTATCCTACAGTGGCAATACTCGAAAAGACCCCATATTCAAGCAATCTCACAAGGAGATGGCTTTACCATGAGAATTCAAATCCTGAGCCCAAAACACAACTTGCATGTACTTCAGATAGAGATGAAAGACTGGATGTTGAGCCAGCTGGAGGTTTCTCATGGCCATCCTTCTCATGGACTATCTTCCATCCTCCTGAATGGTAATCCATCTAACTCATGATCAGCAACTCCACAGCACCGTGTCTGGGACGTAGTCACTGCTCACATAATACTGAATTAATTAATTGCTAAACTGCTCAAGAGCGTTTTAAAGATAGAAGTCAACTGCCTCTTAACAGTGTGCAACAGCTAGTTCATTGGTTTAATTTCCTGATGCTCTAGTGCTAGATATGTGATTCAGACTAGTCATTTACTCCCTGCTTCTGTTTCCTTCACTAGAGTCAACAATGGTTCCAACTGCGTGTGTTTACCATGTAGCACTAAATGAGAAAATTTATGTAAAAATGGGCAAAGAGCCTGACACTGAAAGTGCACCAAATATTCTCTATTGTTCTCACTACCACCCAAATCTTTGAATAAAACTGAAGTCAAATTACCATACTTTTAAGCACTTTATTTATTAGAATAACATTTAATAGAAGAAGTCTCATTTAGCATAACAAATAATTATTTACTCACTGGCAAGTGGCGACATCCTAAGAATATTAAGGGGTCAGTACAGATTCTGCCCAATGTCTTTATGACAGAATCATGTTCACTGATTTTAATAACAAGTGCTGTTATCATAATAATCATGAAGAACTATAAAATTATGAAGAGCCTGTGAACCCCAGTAGAGCATTTCAGTAAACAGACTCTAAAGTGCCCTAATTACTTGCAAAGTTGTCAGCATTTTCACATGATGAAAGACACAGTGAGGATCCTCTTCTTAGAAGCAGAAGTTCATAGTCCAAGTGCAAGCTTCTCTGCTTGCTACCTGAGGTCTTGACAACCTGTGTGACTCCATTGAATTCATAAAGTCAATCTACAGAGTAGGGGAGTAGCTCTTACTATAAGAAGCTCTAGAGATTCCTAAGACCTGGGTGAGTGGAGGTCAGCTGGTGAAAACAGAGTGGACCTCATACAGAAATGAAAAAAATGAAACCTGAAAAGTAATATGATTGACCAGGTGTCACACTGCTAGTTTTGGGTCTAGTTGCTGTTGTTGTTTGGTTTTATTTCTTTTGATTTGATTTTGATTATTTTCCACTCTATTTTTCTTTTATTGAAAATGGACTTTTTCATGCAATATATTCTGATTGCAACTTCTTCTTACCAATTTTCACTGCACACCAATTCTGAGGGGAAGGCTCTTCTGGGGCCAACTGGCCAGATCTGAATGTAGATGCCCTAGAGAAAAACATCTTCATCTTCTTCAGCACCTTAAACTCTCTTCTGTGCTCACAAGGGTGGTCGAGGTTGAAGCAAGCTGCTTATCAAAGCAAAACAGTAGGTGTCCCATATACCGCTCTGCCCCTGTCATTTTCAGCTGTGCGGTCTGACAGCTTCACACATGCAGAACGGCATCAGATTTTCCGTCCAGGTGTAAATGCTTGGGGCACCAAGAGATCCCGATGGGCAAAGGCTGTGTCAAGTACTAAGAGACTATGTCATTCATGCTTTGATGACTGTGATGGCCCTCTAACAACATAGGCTGTTGTGCCCTCGTCAGCAGGCTGCGCACTGCAAAGCTTCTCTTCTGTTCACCAAGTGACCCTGGTGATGTGCTCAGTATCTTCTCTACAGCATCTTGTCAGTAGAGCAGTAGCAAAAGCCCTTTATCATGCATGTGTATTGTACAGAGACGTACCCAGTACCATTATCAAAGCAAATCCTAAGACCAAAAGTGGGGAAAGGAAAGAAAAAAATCCTTGAGGGTCCCCTTTTTATTGGTCAAGTTTGCTGGGATGGAGAAGGTAGAAAAGCTATCTTGAGAGCCTTGTCCACTGGGGTCTGTTGGTGTTTCGCTGGCAGAGTTACAAAGTCAAGCAGAGAAGAGAGAGCTTTGTTTTCTGACTTTTCACACAGAGACCCTTCTTCCAAGTAATGAAAATACTGACAAAGAAAAGAGAAAGAAATACTGCCTCTTCCCTTACCAACAGAAGACGTGCAGCCCTGTTCTGATTGAAGCACTGTGCTTCTGGGGGTGGAGCAGGGTGGAAGTAATGAAACAGTCTCCTTTTGTGTCTTGGCTTTTCTCACACACCCTAGGAGGACAGTCGCAACATAGCAGCGAGCAGTGGTCTTCCTGTCAGACATCCCCTTTGTACTACTGCTTTGACCCACAACAGTACTGTGTCTTTGAGGCCATGGTGTCATGATTGTTCAGGGACATAAAGAGTAGAAAGTTCTGGCTTGGGAAAGTGATCTTTGATGTCAAAAGTATGTAGGTAGACATTCTAAAGTTTATTCCAGAAATTGAAATGAAAAGAGAAAAATTAGATTCTAATAACTTAAACCAAACTCGGGTTGAAATAATTGAGGGGCCTAAGGGCATAAACTAAAATAATTAACTAGTGGCTTTGTGTAGGAGATAGGGCATGTAAAGTCGTGGAATCTGCTTCCCTGCTGGCTTGCCAAGATCTCTGGGCTGCACTGAGGACCACAGACGCTAAATGGACATTTCCCCAAAACAGCCAAACCTATAACTGCAGTGCCCACTTCTTTGCAACTGCTATTTGCTTGACTCTAAGTGGTATCAGGGCTGTCATTAAAACAGGATGTCCTTTCCATAGCAACTGAAGTGGGAATGAAGATGGAAGTGCAGTTAGATACATGAGTAGCTCGTATGAGGAGCATCTTCAAGATAACTCTGTGTTAAACACTAAGACATTGTGAACTTTCTCCCATTTTAATGTTCTGTGTATACTTAGGAATATTTAATACTTTCTGTGACTGAGAAGAAACACAAGCTTAACTGAAGGGGTCTCTTCCGGATCCTGTAATTCCCCCAGGCTGTCCCCAGGGCTGGCTTACTCTAGAGCACAGTTCACAAGAGACTCTTTCCTTCCCACTGGGTCCTCTTCATGAGGAATCCTGGAGAAATGACAGTCAAGTTGGAAATCAGGAACAACTGCACCTTTGCACAATTGGCTGGCACTAATACCACAGACACTTTGAACAACGTAGCTGGTTCCCCTTTCCTGTGACAGTTGGAGACAAGTGTCAGCTCGCCAGAAGCAAGAGAAGAAAAGGTCATTGTGCTTTGAGTTTTCTAAATCTTGTACCAGAACCCCCATTACTTTTTTTAAATTTCTATGCATTTGCGTCCTTCCTTTCCTTTCTTCCCTTCTCTCTCCTTTAAACTTTATATTATCATATTTTGAGTCCAAAAAACTAACTCGACTTTCTAACACAAAGTTGGCTGTGAATAAACAAACAAACAAACAAACAAACAAACAGTTCTTTCCCCCTAAGCTCTACTTTAAGGGATGCTGTTGCAAAGGAATCATCGTTGGAGGGTGGATATGGAATAACCAAGTGACAAGGATAGGAAGCAGATCAAACACTCTCAGCAGCTGCCTGTGGAGACACAGAACAGCCCATGTCGGGGAATCAGCCAGATGCCTCACCATCTCGTGCACAGAGGAGCCAGCACTCATTTAGAGGAAGTATTTTGATGTTTTCCAGATTTTTAAAATAAATGTGATTAAGTAATATACAAAATCTAAACTCTAAATTTCCCATCGGTCCCTTTCTACCTGATAAGGCCAGCAATTGTTTTGCTGTTGGTTGCTTCTGTCCTCTCTGACTATAAAATTCTTGAGACAGAAAGTGCAAGTCAGTCTCAAACACATAAAAAATCAAGTGTTGTCATTCCTGGTTAGACTGAGTTTCGAGCCCTATCTTTTCTTTTTAATTGTCTTTCTTAGTAGATTCTAGAAAGCCAGATAAACAATGAAAAATGTTAAATTAAAAAATTTTAACTACAGAACAGAAATGTGAGCAATATAAACTTCTCAAAAGTATTTCTTCACTTACTAAATGGTGACTGAGTTTCTGCATGCACTGGGAATAAAGTATAAAGCAGATCTTATTTTGCTTTTAATTTCAGATAATCTGCCATTTTTAGAAAAGATAAAGACAAAACAGGAACTTCTATTAATAAAGTATACTTTTACAATATGATTTGGTGTCTATGATGTTCACAATTCTATGCATCAGTAGTTTCGGCAGAGAACAGTAAGAACGGCTCATCCCTTCTTTACAATGGTAGGCCTCGGTAGGTGATTCGGACAGGCAAGGTAAGTGGAAACAATGGAATGAATTATGTGTTCAGTCTCAGACATACATACATACATATATATATATATATATTCCCTGTATCAAGAGACACATGACTGGCCCACATATCTACTTCATGCCCACATGTACTGAGAACATGAAGATAAGAACTACAGAATATTATAAAGGCAACTCAACACTAAATTAAGATATCAGCTTAAAGCATTATGAAAATATGAGAAACTAAATAAGTATTGACTATATAAGTCAATATTAATAGAAGAATTAATTATACTGCTACAACCCAGGACCCAGGGTCAGCTCTCAGCACCCACAGGTGGTTCACAACTGTCTGTATATCTAGTCCTAGGACATCCAGTGCTCTCTTCTGGCTTCTGCAGGCACTTCTTATGTGTGGTACACAGGCATTCACATAGGCAAAACACACATGCACGTGAATGGAACTAAAAAGTAGTGCATAATTAGATTTATAAAATGCTAAACTCCTTTTATTACATAATATACTCATATATAGGGGTCTGAAAATGTTAATTTTCAAGTAAATGTAAAAAAAAATTTAGTATATGCAAGTCATCAACAAAAAATGAAAATATGATTCCTAAAGTAACAGAGAAGTAATTTGGGAAAGTGAGTCTAACACAATTAGACTTTTAGAAACCAACTATATATTCTTTCCTAAATATACTTTTTAAAATGATAAAAATTGAAAATAAGTGAAATAAACAGTAAAATACTGGGAAAATACAAAAGATACATGGTAGCAATTCATTCAAATAAGATGAGATAAATTTTTAGACAAAACCAGAGTATAATAATAAAAAGCATTATTTATAAAACTGAAGAATCATGACCTCAGAGCAGAAAAGTAAACATAGATTGAAATAGAAATTAACAATCAATATGTGAAACCATATCATACCTCTATCAAAAATAGATGTCAAATAAAACACATACCATCTCTCTCTTTCTCTCTCTGTCTGTCTGTCTCTGTCTCCTAGGAAACAGATTATCACAATTAAAGGCACTTAAAATGGTTGTCATTTATTCTTTGACCAGTTTTTAAAATGAGAATTCAATATTCTCTGGTCAGGATCTCACACAACTGCCATCATCTCATACAACTGCAATGTCCATCCCAAGTTCCGTGGCAGATTCAGTCCCTTGTGCCCATAGGACTAAGGTTTCCTTACTGTCTGTTAGGAAACATTCATTTTCATTTTCTATTGGTCACCTTCAGGCTCTTGCCACCTTCCTTTTTGTTAACTTATAATCAACTTATCATTAACTATTCAAAAGATATAAATCTCATCACACTCATCAGCCCTTTATACCACCATTCAAAGAAATCTTGTATTAAACAGGGTCCTGGAGTCCAGCACTAGGCTCTTAGAATTCTACCTGTCACTTCTGAAAAGCTTTAAAAGAAAATGGAATCTTGACATTTGAGGGCAAAAGGGTGGAATTAGAAAGTACTGTACTTAGTATGATAATCTAGACTCAGTATAAAATGCCACACATTTTATTTTATCTGTGGATCCTACCTCCAAAGTATTAGATGAGACCCTATCCCTTGGAGTGACCAAGAAAATAAAATGGGACCATGGTCTGAGGAAGGAGCCCTAGAGATGAGAATTGTAGGACACAGGTGCTATGAAGGCAGAAATTGGAAACAAGGGGGTGTATGTAACCGGGAAGAGGGCAAGGCAAACTGGGACACGGGGAGGAAGGAAGGACAAACAACATTAAGGATTTTTTTAAAAGCCATAGCAAAAGGTTTTGTATTGTTTCCCTCAACCATAGAACATACAAAAAAACTGTGGCACATTTACACAATGGAATACTACTCAGCTATTAAAAACAAAGCAATCATGAAATTTGCAGGCAAATGGATAGAACTAGAAAAGAGCGTCCTGAGTGAGGTAACCCAGACCCAGAAAGACACACATGGTTTGTACTCACTTATAAGTGTATTTTAGCCATATAGTATAGGATAAGCATAAGCATACTACAAGGCACAGCCCCAAAGGAGATAAGTAACAAAGAAGATCCAAAGGAGGATGCATAATTCTCACTCAGAAGGGAAGATAGACTAGATAGAGGTAGTGGCTGAAGCAAGGAAGCAAGGTAAGAGAGGGGCACAGAGAGTTACGAAGGTGGAGTTCAGACCCGGGAAGAGAATGAGTGAGAGGACAGAAGGACAGTAGAGAAAAGAGAAACTGATGGTGGAGGTACTTCTGTGACAAGCATAAGACCTAAGTCAGGGTAGGTTCCTGGGAGGATCTGGTGAGTACTCAAGCAGAAACTCCTAGTTGTACAGGCCAGAGAGACTGAAGAGGACCCCTTCTAACTAGACTAGTCTAGTAGAAAGAGGGGAGCAGCAACCCACCCACAAAAACTTCAACCTAAAATGTACCCTGCCTACAACATGTGCACAGATAAATGTAGAGCAGATAGAGCAGAGATTGAGGGAATGCCCAACCAAGGCCTGGCCCAACCAAAGACCCACCCTATGGAGAGTGCCAACTCCTGACACTGTGAACAAGGTTCTGCTAAACTTGCAGACAGGAGCCTGACAGAGTTGTCCTCTGAGAGGTGCTACCCAGCAGTGCCTCAAAGGGAGGCTTACAGCCAAACACTGGGATGTGTAGGGAGTCTTGTGGAAAGTGGGAGGAAAGAGAAAAGGACCTGGAGGTGACAGGAGATCCACGAGAAGACAAACAGAGCCAACTAACCAGAGGAGCTTGCTGAAACTGAAATACCAAGAAAAGGCTGATGCAAGAATTGGAAATAAGCCCCTGCAAAGATGTCGCAGATGGGCAGCTTAGGCCTTCTGTGGGTCCTCTAGTAAGGGAAGTGGAGACTGCATTGGACATGGGCACAGTTGGTTGTTTTTAGATCACATTCTCCTTGTGGGACTGCCTTGCCAGGCACAGTGGAAGTGGACATGCTCAGTCCTGATGCACCTTGATGAGCTGGGATGGATGGGAAAGGGTGCTCCTTTTTTCTGAGTAAAAAGGGAGGGAGGGAGAATGGGACTGGGAGGAGAGGAGGGATGGGGATAAAACAAGAATATAAAGTAAATAAAAAGATTTTTAAATGTGTCTAATTCTTAAAAATACATCAAAGAGTTTATGAATAAATATATTTATAAAAATGTTAAATATTATAGTTTGAATGAGGTTATACCACTTATGGTTATAATGAACACATCCCCCCTCCAAGAGCTATTGACTAAAAAACATTTTAGTACCAACCAGGGGAAACTGCCCCTTGAGTTGTTGCTCTAGAAAGTCCAAAAGATTTCTCAGACAGTATAGGGTGCTGCCATTATCTTGGTTATCTCTCCAGAACTTGAAAGTAAAGCCCAATTGCTGAAGACATCGCACTTGAGACACAGGACTCAGAGAAATGGGCTTGAAATGATCTAACAGCCTGCTTCCTGAAAACTGGCTCTGAGAGTATCCAGACATGCTATGAAATTAATAATCCCACTCACCTGTAAAACCTGTGGACCCATCAATGATCAGCATGGCCAGATACCACCAGGAGCAGAGTAGTGGCACTTATGTTTTGGCAAGGGCCAACAGCTATCAAAATTGAACTCAAGGCCCACTCAACAGGAAGGAAATGATGCTTGGCGCTGTAAACCTGGATAACTAGTGAATCTGTGGGTCTTAGAGGAAGACCTACCTACTGTCACCATTTTCCTAAACCAGTATGCCCTCTAACTGCGTCCTGAATACTCATTCTTACATCCACAGGTGAGTGTGGCTGTCACCCCTCATCAAAGATGAATCTTTTTGCTGTAGATGGAGACCATTGCAAACATGGTTACCTAAACAAGACCCACACAATGACAGTTGTGCATATCTACTAGGATGGGTGAAATCTCACAAGGCCCCTAATCTCAGAGAAAGAGCTACAAGCAATTAATGGCAAATGAGAGAGGGAAAAAAATCAGTGTTCCCAGGGATGCTTCCAATGACAAGTTATCCAATACCAGACAGTCAGCCATAAACAAATGCACTAGCGTGCAAAAGTAAATGAGCTCAGCAGACTTCATTTATGCATGCATATTTGTACATGTGTATGCATTCTGTAACAATAATTAAAGAAGGGTTGTGAATTTGACAGAGGGGCACATAAGAAGAGTTGGATGGAGAGAGAAGAGGAAAACAATGTAAATACAATATTCATGTATGAAATTCCCAAGAAAAATTAAAATTTAAATAAAAAAGAATTCTACTGCTACATAAATAAAAACTGAGCAAACAAAAATTTCATGGGTGGATATTAACAGAACACAGTGTCCAATAGTTATGGATACACCAAAATTCCCCAGGTATAAAAGTATAAAAAAGCTCCAATTATTACTAAACCCAGTATTTAATTAAGCAAAAAGAGTATATAAAAAAGATAACTTATTCTAAATAGTTTAAACACTGAGACATGGTCAAAAGGCAAAATCAACATTGAAATTTTAACTAGATATAAAGTATAGTTTAGATTAAAATATTAATAAAGGAATTCAGATGTAGGTTAAACTGTATTAAGGCAAATTCATAAAGCTTTTGTGTTTCCGGTAGAAAAGAGGAAGGTAAGAATTTAAGTTATTAATGAAATAAAAAGTGATAAGCTAGGGTCATATGGAAGGGGAGGAGAACCTTTCAGTGGATTTACAGAGAGGTAGGGAGGAGATGAGGGAGGGTGGGATTGAGAGGGAATAAGTGAGGGGGCTATAGCTGGAAAACAAAGTAAACAAACTATAACTAATAAAAAAATAAAAAAATTTAAAAAGCTAAAAAAAGCAATAAAAAGAACAAGGCAATCCCAATGAAAACAAACAAGTACAGTAGTAGTATTACCAAAGCAATGAATAAAGAAAAGGAGAAACTTCTGAGACCAACAAAATCAAGGGGTTAAGTTAAAGCATAATCATAGGCAATTAAAACACAAACATTATGAGAATAACTCAAACAGATTTGTTTTCCAATCTTTCAGAACTTACATGAACAGATTGCTTATTAGAAAACTATAAGCACAACATATCAAATAGGCACATACACTGCAAAAAAAGTGAAATAATAGCCATCACTGTATGCATAAGCAAGTACGTTAACTATCAGAAAAATCTTTTACTCATGTATTCTGTATCAGTGAGAGAGAGATAAATTTCCATGATATGCAGAGAAATATCCAACAGGATTGTTTTCATAATTACAAAGAATCCTCCCTCACTAATAAAGTGTATCTGGTTAAAGCCTACAACAAGACTCGGGAGATGGTTCTATCAGTATAATGTCTGCTACTCAACCATCACGACCTAGGTTTGAGTTTTCATCTTTCCCAGCCCTAAAGGTTGAGGGTTAGGAAGGGAAACAAGAGGATTCCTGGAGCTCATTGGCCAGCAAGCGTAACCAAATTAGGGGTTCCAGATTCACTGTGAAATCATGTCTCCTTAAAACATCATGTGGACAACTAAGGAAAATTCTTCTTCCTACCTCTGGCCATTACAGACAAGCACTCGTGTGTGTGTGTGTGTGTGTGTGTGTGTGTGTGTGTGTGTGTGTGTGTGTGTGTGTGTGTGTGTGAAAGAAAACCACATAAACCCCTGAAAATTATATATATAATGAATGAGAGCAAGTGGGTCTCTGTAGAGACCACCTTTTCAAACACCTGCTTTATTTATTTAAAGTTCTTAAACTCCTTTTTCTCTCTTCCAACCCCACCCCACCACCCTAACCTTAGGTAGGAGATTAGTAGGAAAAGGAGCTGTAGACCACTTTTATGTAATTCCTGCTGGTAAGGGTCGATGGGCTCTTTGGGAATTACCAAACTCTGTCCTCAGGGTACCAGCAGTCTATCAAGGTAACAGCAGCAATACGCATCAGCAGAAGATGGAATGATGCAATAGAAGTAGCTTGACTCTGCCCAAATTGCAGGAGTCCATTGGCGAAGCTCTGCCCAAACAACACAAGCAGTTCTCCGAAACACTTCTCTCTCTGCAGACCAGTAAAGGAGCAAACCTTAGCAATGCAAAACCATAGAGATACAGAAAGCATTATCACTGTCTTTGGCTTCTCTTTAACCCTTCTTGAAGTCCACAGAAGGATGTTTTGCAGCTAACAAAAACCGTGGCCATCACCCAAGGTAGCTTTCAGCTGACCAACCTCAATGGGAGCTGTTTTCAGCGGGGGGATCGGGGCAGGACTTTCCCATATCCCACACTTAGGACCAAAAGAAAAAATACATTCACGTGATACAACTGAGTTTCCAAAGACACCAGAAACTTCCACTTCATATACAGGACTTTAAGAACTTTAAGGAAGGTAAGATGTTTGAAAGTATGTAAACCTACAGAGAACATCAGAGCCTTCAAGCTAAGAACCAGATTATGTATGTTGCTCAAAAATAGAAAGATAAAACTTAGATTATTTGTATATTCTATCAATGTCAACACAAAAATTCCGCTAGTTGCTTATACCATGTAACTAGAGTAATTAAGAGAATTCAAAACATAGTTATGTCTGATTAATGTATAAAATTATATGAGATTAATGCATAAAAATCAATTATATTCTTAACAGAAAGAGCTAAGATTTACGATTTCCAATGATGCCATTAAAGCTATCAAAACAGATTCAAGACCATTTTGGAGGCTGTTACTTACTGATATTAAAAACATGGAGCATTTGATTGAATGCAAATATATACTATATGTATATATGGTGCTATAGCTTTACTCTATTTAGAGATCTGCAAGGGGCCATGCAATAAAGATTTCCTTGTGATACACTCAGTGGTTGGAAGTACTTTCAAAAAACAGGCCTTCTAGAAGGAAGCTGTGTCTTTGTTGGGAATGGAATATCCTTGAAGAAAATAGTGGAACACTGTCCCTTTCTTGTCTCTGTCTTGGCCTTCTGTTTGCCATGAAGTGATGAGGCACTGTCTGGCACATGCTCCCACCATGATGTATTACAGAACCACAAATCCCAATGCCATGGACCACAGAGGTTGAAAACACTGATATACTAATCAAAATTAACCTTTGTTCCTTTAGCTAATTATCTTAGATGTTTTATCACAGTAAGAAATGACAAAATGGATACACTCGGTTTCATGAAGCACCAATAAAACTAACTAAAATCCTAACACATGATTTTTGGAACAGAAGACAAAATTGGCTAAGTCAATTATTAAAGAGCAGAACAGCATCAACATTTACTTTCAAATAAGGGCAATGTATCAATTTTAAGCACCATATATATCATATCTTATACAAAGGAATTTTGTAAACATTTGCTAATTTAACCCACATAGTGATCATTAGATCATCCAGTGGATGACTATATACCCCCAAAATTTATAGGTTGAACCATAATGCCAACAAAAGATTATAGCCAACAAAAGAAAAATTATGAGAATTCAAAGCAGAGGGGTAGAACTGGGCATCATGGTCTGCAAGTTCAAGAGGGCATGCTTACGAATAAGTCTAGTACTCCCATCAGCACACTTCTTGATTAAAATGTCTTAAAGCAGAACAACATGTATGGGAAAACACCATTTGTAAAATAACATGCATAACTTAATCTTGTTATAGAATTGCGCTTATGTGAGTCATACACACTATCAATGTCAACATAGAAAGTTGAAGATTACCTTTAGCTAACAAGAGAATAATTAAGAGAATCCAAAGAACAGTTATATATATGATCAATGTATAAAAATTATGTTTTTGCTTATATGCCATAAATAACTAAGTACAGATCATATATATACATATATATGTATATAATTATAAAAACAAAAATGGACAATATAAAACCAAA
Organism: Pachyuromys duprasi; assembly: GCA_028658305.1. Lineage (NCBI taxonomy): Eukaryota > Metazoa > Chordata > Mammalia > Rodentia > Muridae > Pachyuromys > Pachyuromys duprasi. The sequence continues at coordinate 15,428,364 of CM053754.1, read as the reverse complement.
TCAGGGTAACTAGGATCTCTTGGAAAGGGAGAATGAACTGTGATAAAGGAAGTTTTGTTAAGATGGGTTTAGATGTATTGGATTATGAAGAAAGTGCTAAGATTTGACAAAGCTGGTTGAGGAGTACAATGATACTTATATTATTCTGTATACTTTTATTTGGTGGAAGTTTTTTCATTATATAGAAAATAATTCTTTCACTGGAGCACATAGAATTAGGCTATTTAAATGGAAAATTCCAAGGCAGGGCTAATTCATTCTATACACTTCATTAAATGAATAAGGTGTGAACACATGGCTTTGTGACAGAATGGGAACTTAGCCTTCATTTATCTTTTTCTATCATAGTGTAACAAAACACAAGTATGTCTATATGTCTGGAGATTAACTGGACAATACAAACACTTTACTAATAAGATCTGCTCTGTGTAGCGTTATACCAAACTAGTGAGCTACTGCAGTTAAAATAATAAATTATGTATTTTAAAAAACACCATGGACTAGAATTTTTCTTGTTGTATGTCCTAATGTCCTTCATCTCCCTGCTTTCCAATCCTAAACTATTAAATGAAGAAAATCTCCTAAAGTAAAGCTCTAGGGAAGATGTGTCCTTCCTCCTTGCCTGTGAGTGGATGTGGCTAACTCTTGACTGACTTCTTTCATCTAAGAAACCTACTTGTGGCAAACTCACTATCTATTTCAGGGCCAAAACAACCCCCTGCTTCCTCGAAGATCTCTAGTTAGTGGAGGAAAGATAGCAATTATTATCTAATAGGTAGATAAACATCAATTAATTATATGCTATGAGAACAAATTAAGTGAAATCAGTTAATGCAGTTCTTGGGGTAATTTAATGGGTGCTAAGGGCAGTCCTGCCTTGGGAACTGAGAACCAGAGATGTACAGAGCACAAATGACAAGGGGTGGCCATGGAGCCTCTGGACCCCCTCTCTGCACTGGGGTAGGCTCTTACGTAGACATCGATTTGAAAAGTTCTCTCAGAATCAGACTATCCTTTCCCCTTTCACACCAAGGTTCATAAGTGAATGAAGACTGTGTGGTTTCACTGCAGTGTTTACCTACATGAGGAGGCTTGTAGAACAGCACAGATGACTTGAGACCTTCCCCTAGGGCTTAAAGGCTGTGACTCAAGCAAGGATCCTGGGTACTTTCTCATCTTTTTGCCTTATGGCAAAACACACCACTACTGCTTATGATCTATTTTTTTTTCTAGTATGTAAGTTTTATCAGAGAAAGGGATTTTGAAGTTGCTCTCTCTTTTGTTTGTTGTTAGGAGACTGCTTATACACAGAGAGCAACTCAGTACTCACTGACTCAGAGAAAAGCCCAAACATTGATGCCTTAGCTTCTTTTCCTGCTCTTGTGATAAAATTGCTAGACAAAAGCAACTAAAGGGAGGAATCATTTATTTCAGCTCACAGTTGAAGGGCTTCACCAGGGAAGCCAGGGCAGTAGGAGCTTGACGCAGCAGGTCCCAGCACATCCACAGTGAGGGCAGTTCTGCTCAGCTCCCCTCCCCCACCTATGAAGGTCCAGTATCCTGTATACAGAATGGAGTGGGCAAGTTTTCCCGTCTCAAGCAGCACAAGCAAGATATGTCCTCAGAGGTATGCTCCAGGGCTTGTCTCTTGGTTGAGTGTAGAAGCAGTTAGGTTGACAACCAAGATTAACTGCCACAATTGAACAACAAAAGCTGAATGTTACTGATCTTTGTAGAGTCCCAATTTTAAATTACACAATTATCTTTCTCTTTAAACAGGTTACAAGCATTTTAAAGACATAGACTGTGTTTCACTTCTGTATGACCCCGATCATGCCTAAATCAATATTGGGTATATTTGAATTTTCAAAAAATAAGATCCAGTAATTGTTTAAATGACCATTTCCCTAGTCAGAGCAAGGGGGGGGGGGAATGCATCGCCTGGGAGTTTTCAGTCCTTACACAGTTGTGAAAACGTGGTTGTGAGTCAGAGAAGAATGAAAAGCATGTAACTGAATGAAGTCAATGGACAGAAATGAAACCTCAACCAGGAAAACTGACCGCCGGCTCCAGCGGAACATTACTTCACTGGCAGCTTCAACAGTGCTGCTGGGAGGAGAGAGGGATGTTCACAACGGCATAGTGAGCACTGTGTCCAAACCAGGGGAAGAGCCATGCTGAACAAGGTTTCTGCGTGACCCAAATAGACACGGAAGTCACAGGGTTCAAGGACTTCTGACCAAAGAAGGCTGCTCTTCTGTGTTTGCTTCACTGTGTGCTCAGGAATTAGGATTTTCGCCAATTTAAGCAGCACCTGTTATACAGGCGATGCTCAATGGGGGCTGGTTCGCGTACAGATATTCATACTCGAATTTTAGGAATCATGATAGAAGACAAGACATTTCTATGGGATTTCATGATTGTCTAATTACCCCCTATAGATTTTTTTCAGTTTTTAGCAGAAAGCGAAGTCTTAAACGTTGGAAGAGAGAGCAAATGTGTTGCTGAGGCAGGTAAACAGGAAAGAGCTAAGACTTTATCGTAATTAAATTTCATGAAAATTTTACAAATGGAGCTACCAAGTGATGCTTTTTGGAATATGGACCTATCCCACACCCACTGGCTCAGAAGCTTTGAGGAAGTCTCCTGCAGCATGCTGACATTTGGTCACAGGTGCTCTAGGAGAAAGGCAAGGCTAGTTCTTAAGGGCCTAGAGATCATCATAGTTGGTGATAACAAAACTTGAGTATCAAGGAAGTAGAAAAATGAGAGAGGAAATGGGACACCATCTTGGGGTAGGTATGTTCTATAAATTAACACGTCAGAAGCATAAAAATATCAGCCTCCAGGTGAAATCATAAAGCATTTGTTAAAATGCTATCTTTACCTCTGCTGACAGCAAAACCATTCGCTCTCAGTGCAAGCTACTCAGGTGCATCTTTGACAGTTAAGATTTGACTGACTTTCTCTGAGTAACAACTGGCCTCTGTGTGGACTAGTCAGTTCTAGCATCACTTCATAAAAACAATCAGAGATAATGTGTAACCTAATGGGTGTTTTTACAGGCAAAAAAAACCCCTTTATTTAAAATAACAATCAGAATTATCTACAAACTGTACAATGCCACTCCATTTACCTTAGGAAAACAATATGTAACTACTATTTGGCTTATATTCACACCTAACAGAGTATGAGTTAAGGAAATACATGTGTTTGTGTTCTTTGCATTTTCTGTGTTTGTGTATGTTGGAAGAAAATATATTAAAAAGGCAAATAACATCCTAGTGTGAATATCTGATTTGATCTAGATTTCCTAAATGTTCCACTATTCTATATATAATTAGTTTGAATCTTTCTAATTAAATCTTTTTATAATAAAGAATATAATTTAAAATAAAATAAGGGATGGGGGATGGGACTCGTTTGGTAGACTGCCTGCAGGAAGTCCGGGGTATGGTTCCCAGCCCTGCATACATTAGCAATGGTGGTGCACATCTCTAACCCCAGCACTCAGGAGCTCAGAAGAGGACCAGACGTTCACGATTCTCTTCAGCTTCATGGAACAGTCAAGTCCAGATGAGGATACATGCCACCTCATCTCAAAAAGTGAATATTTTATAAAAGATGGAAACCAGTTGGTCCTTACGCCCCTGTGTACCCGCAGAACAGCTCTGCTGGGACTTTATAACACTTCTTATTTTAAAAGCAATCAGGACCCTGCAGGGATTGTGAATAAAGGAAAGACTTGCTCAAGTCCTGCCCATCAATGTAAGCAAAAGAGGGACAGAGAAAGATGAGGGCGATTCAGCAGTTAAATGTGCTAGCATTACCCAATGGTGCTCATTTCCATGATTTTAATAATGAGTGAAACTACGAGTGTTAAGTTGCACTTTCTACTTCAGTAAAACAGAGTGATAATTGTGCAGAGAATAATTTTATGGATAGAGTGTGCCCTGTATTGTAAAAGATTAGAATAAAGTACTCTAATACACAATGTCTTAGCAGGTGCAGGCACTTACCTGAGCAATTAAAATCTTCTTAATATACAAATCACAGCCAATGGGACTGCTGGCATGACAGAATAGATCTTTCAGGACACAATGTGTTTGTCTAAAACAGGATTTTTTTTCCATCCTGGCTTTATTTATTTATTTTAGCTAGCAATCATTTGTAGATCTTTTATTTGAAAAAGAAAATTGACCAAACATGGATAATTTGCTCCAAATATACCCAAGCACACTCATTCTCTTACAAATCCATTCAGACCACAAAAAGCTATTACATACTGACTATGTATGAGGCTCTGTTCTGGGTGCTGGGTAAGCTATTTTGGGACTAGTGGTAATCAACTTCCCAACAAACAGAGTAAAGCCCTTCTAGATGATGGCTCAGAATTGTCAGCCTGGCAAACCTGGTCCTCTGAATTCTCTCCAGATCCTTGGCTTTCTATTCAAGTTAAACTCCTTGTTTTTGGATTATGTCTCCAAGACATTAGTCTCACAAAAGAGAAGGCCAGTCCTCTGGAGCTAACAACTGCAGAGATGTCAAACAGGAACCAAATTACTGTAGGTATTGTCTCCTCTCCTCCCTGGACCTTACACTATCCAATCCTAGCTCTCACTTTAATTGTTCTTGCAAACTGTTCTTACTAAAGTCACCAATGAACTGTACCTGCCTCAGCTGCTTAGCAGTGGCATTGGACAGATGGCTGTTCCTGCTGCCTCATTGCCCGGTGCCATTCCATCAACATTCAGGGTGTCCATGTCCTTTTTTTGCCTCTTTCTCAGCTAACATTATGATTCTTCCTTTGCTTCTTGGCCTTTTACAATACCTGAGCATTAGTCCTCATTTCTCTCCCCTGCTCAGTCAGTAAACATACATACTCATGTGCCTTAGATTTTTGAACTATATCAGTATGATTGCTGAGTTTTTGTTTTCAGTCTAGGCTGAGTCCTAAAGTTTACCTTATTTCCCTAGTAATCTATTTGACATCTTCACCTTCATCTTCAAAAGTTACCCCAAATATGAAACGTCACAAACTGATCTTCATAAAACTAGCACCATCTACCCCATCTCTTATTGCAATCATTCTGGTGGCTGTGGGGGAAAATGATATCATCCTGGATCCCTTTCTTTTTGCTATACTTTTCATTCAGTCTATCAAGAAATGCTCTTGGCTGTACTTCCAAAGTATATAGAGTCAAATTTCTTTTGACCATTCCCGCTGGTACATCAATGTCTAAAATCTTACCATCTCTCAATTGGACAACTGCCATGGCCTCTGGCAGTAATCCTGGATATCAAGGGAGTTCTGTGACTGTATCATCCCAATTCTTCTTGACAATGTAGAAATCAGTCCAGGCTTCCCCAAAAGGTTTTAGAGACCATGTTAACAATATTACAGCTTTGATAGGCATAGAAAATAAAATAAAGTGGTTTGGCCTCTTAAAACACTAGGAGATTTACAAGAAGTGTTTAAGCCTTGCTTAAATGAAACTTCATCAACGCTACAATAAGTCATTCTTTATATTGCAGATATGCTGTTGGGACCCATTTGTTAATATTTTAAAGAGAAGGGGTGGGAGTAGAAGGTTATCTAGATTTACATAAATCAAACCTGTCTTCATATTTAAGTCTAATTTTCTTTTGCTCTGAGGCATTGTTGGCAATGAAGAAATGACCACAAGTGGGCTATGTCTCCTGGGTCAATTCTGGCTTCAACCCAGTGACACAATGATGACCACCAGCATGCACACAAGCTTTCTGCTATCAAGGGCAGGGGAGGGAGAGTGTGGATGTGTGAGAACACTGCTTGAGTAAGAGCAGAGGCCTGTAGGGCATTTAGATGGCCCCCAGTCCTCTCTAAGGCATCTGCAAATGCCATGGCCATCATGTCACCCAAGCTTCCAAGGTACCAAAACAGACTCATACAAAGGTTTGCTAATTGGTATGCAGAAAATTTTATCCAGCATTTAATCTTTTAAAAATTGTATCAGAAGTTTTAATGTACGCCATCTGTGAACTCCATCCCTAAAAATTGAAATGTAGGTCAATAAGTGTAAGCTTGCACTTCTACAATCAGAGCTCCTTTGATTATGGCAGAATTATGCCAAAGCCTTTCTACCACTCTGAGTCTTTGTTTTCAAGTGTATAGATGGGGAAGATGGAATTGTAGCATGTATTATTTTCTTATTAAATGTTTCTGGTGAAATATCATGAAAATACTTTAGCAACACAAACCATCCAAATATAGGTAGGCATTATTGTTTCCTTTACATAGACTGTCTTGTTTTCCTTGTCTCCAGTTAGAGTTGTAGAGAGAGTTTTATTTATAGACCTGTTTTACATCCATGGCCTTATTGATGCTATTTCAGAGAGCTTCTTAAAGCATTTTTATAAATATAGATACCATTTTAGAACTTAGAAACAAGCTCTATTCCATGTATCCCTCCCCCCAAAAAAGGCTGTGAGGGAATCAAAAATTTGACCACTTCATCAAAAGTGATGACCCTTGCTGCTCCATACAAAGTATAATTAAAACCAAGAAAGAACAAAAGAGACACCCAGAAATTTCATCGTGGAATACACGGGAGGTGCTGAGGAAGGTAGCACTGCTTGTGAGGGCAAGTCTCAGCAGAGAAATCAAAGAGGGAGCAGAAATGCGGTCACCTACTCCCTGGTGAGGTCGGCAGAGAAGAAGCGGATGGATGGCAGATTTCTCCTGCTTTGGCCAACAATGCCAGAAGCACAGTGTGTCTCATGCCCGTTGTTCCAGTTCATCTGACCCATCAACATGTGTCCCTGCACCTGCCCTGGGCCATGGGAAGGAGCCATAGCTTTTTCTCTGACTAGAGGCTTTCTGGCTTGGGGAAGACCAGTCAGCTCTCACATAAAGCACCTCCAAGTTAAAATAATGGAGAAGGGAAGTGGATAAATGAATAATTAAGGCTCCTCATAACTAGGTGAGTAATTCTGAAGTGTATCAACTCTAAAAGAAGCCTCCCGGGGTAGAGTCCCAATTTCTCATGGTGGTGATTTGCTCATTAACATCCTTTCTAGCCTTGTTGAATTTCCTCATAATCTAATGTGCACTACTTGGGTCAATTACCAAACTAGCAGTACCCAAGGCATTTGTTGTATGGTTTGATTTTGACAAAACCCAACCCACAACAGCAGGCTTTGGGATCAAATACTTTCTAAACATCGTTAAATCACACAGTCCTTACCTGTTCTTGAACAAGTGCCTTCAGTGTTTTAAAGTTTAATTTCTTTCTGTGTAAATACAAGTAATAGAAACTGTGCCTGCTTCAAGGGACTACTGTTAAGATTAAAAAGATGTAAAACAAACAGACTGTTGTGACTGTGGTTGCCAAGGAATGCAATGCTCTCCTGCCTGAATAGAAGAAAACTTCAAAGTCCAACACCACTAAGTGTTGGTAAGATTTTGCACATACAGGGAATGATCATGCTTTACTCTCAAAAAAAAAAAGATGTTGTAAGATCATTTGACAGCATGTCCTTGAACTTAGCAATTTTTAGTCTGTGAATAAGCCATAGAGACTGGTCCATTTGGTCATCCAGGGTGCATATATAAGATTATTCATTGTGATACTGCTAATTGCAATAAAAAATAGAAATAATCCAAATGCATCCAGTAGGAGAGTAGACAAATGAATAGTGGTGTGAGACAGAGTTCTATATAACAGCTGACATGGATGGGCTATTATGGTATTTATCCAAACAGATGTCAAAATCCAAGCAGAGCACAACAAAACATGCCGTACAACATCGTAACAATATGAAACTTTCATATGAACCTTTCAAAACACACAATTATCCTGTATGTTCCCTATGGCCTCCTACTGGTAAGCACAAGGTAAAATTGTGGGTACATTAAGTGCCCTAGTTTCTTTCAAACAACAGGGGAGAAATGACAAGGAGGTGGACCAAAGAAATGGTTTAGTCGCTTTGACCGACTTTCTGAGCCTAATTGTGTTGTACACTTCTTAGAGTTCTCAGCTAAGACCACTGTTTAAAAACTGTCTGTTAGCTTGAAGAAGGGTGGGATGGGTGTTAGTAGGTGTGATCCCTTCTGAGGCCTCTCGACTTACAGGGATCATCCTTTTCCTATTTATCCATGGGATCTCCAGTCTGCACCTTTGAGTCCTGATTTCCAGTTACAAGGGGTTAGGGCCCGATTCTGATTTGTTATTAAATGACCTCATTTTGATTTAATTACCTCTTTAAAGACCCTACTTCCAAACATGGACACATTGTGAGATAATCAGAGTTAGGACTTAGCATACATATTTCGTAGGGAGGCAGTAATGTCATTATTCAGTCCATATTTCCCAAATAGAATAATGCCAATCCTATTAGTAATTAGAAATGCCCATGAGAAAACATCACAATGAAAACAGAATTCTGTAATTACCACAGTAATTGAGGCTGCCCCCCCACCGTAATACTGTGTTGTTGTAGCTCAGCCTTCAAATGTCCAACATTTCTTACTGTGCTTTGCAGTAAACAGCCAATGATGGGTGAGCATAGTCACAGGGAAACGGAGGTCAACCCTTTGTCCAAGGTACTCCGGTCATATAAGTCACCTGAGCTTCTGGACTATAATCATACCTCTAATTGAGGGGTGGCTCTGCCTTGTTTATGTTTGGGTATAGACTTTTTGACAGGGGATTTGAGTCTGTTCTTAAAACACATGGTGGCAATTTGTGGCTATGGCCTACCACCCAAGTTGTGTGGGGACAGCCATATGGAATTAGAGCCATCACATTTTTCACTGCTGCCCGAGTTGTCTCTGACTGTGCTGATGTGGATCTGACATTCTTCCAGCATTACACAAGCACTCTGTAAAGCAGTTTGGCTCACTGGTGAAGGCTGTTGAAATTAAAATAAAAGTATATATGAATTGATTTATCACATCTTCACCCTCCAAAATAGCTCACAGCTCTCATGGCACCAAAGGTACAAAATATAGCAAAAGTCTGGGCCCCTATCCTACACAAAGCCATACTGGCATGGGTGCCAAGGAGCTCTTCACTCCCTGCATGTCTATATTTTGCCTGACCATGACCTTCCAAGGAATCCAGTAACAACTCAAAGAAATACTTGCCTTCTTATCTGGCCCCACCTACATATTCTCCTTGATGCCAGTGACCGATAGGACTTTATTCCTTCTTATTAATTGAAACAAAGGGTGTGATCCCCTCAAGAAGCAAATAGAGCCTATAATGACTGAGACAAGCTACAAAATATTTTGGTTTCCTAGAAGCAGTATAGACCTGCGCACTGCTCTGAACACTCCACACTGGGCTTCCCTCCCCTAGCAGCATCCTATCCGAGTGCCACAGAGATGTCTATGCTTTCTTTGGACTTCTCTGCCTGGCTTCTATAGGAAAGAGTGTGTCCAGGGACGGTAAGACCTGCATCATTGTAGCTGCAGGGTTCTTCTCCCACCACCCACTCTGCTCTATGACCCAGGCAGCACTTATGATGCATTGTCCCATCACCCTCACCATTTACAGCACAAAAGCTATTTAGCCAGTGCCTGCAACCCTTCAGCCTGCAATGCCTTGACAGCAGAGGTTATAGGAAAAAGGAGAGAGAGAGAGGGAGACAGGAGAGAGAGAGAGAAGGAAAGAACAATGTGCAATCGGTACTGCATTAGAGATGGAAAAAGTACTTAAAGCTTGCAACATTCATCAAGACTGAATACATAAATGCCACATTTTGAATAAGCGAAGCAAAAGACAATGACAAAGGAAAGGCGCATTGCTTCAGGAATCTCTATCATTTTCATTTGCTGCTGTCAGGAACCTGTTTTTTGCCTCTCACTCTATCAGCCATTATAGCATTAATGAAGTAACCTCACATAGTTATTGACTAGCTTGTCAGAGGCCCTGCCTGATCCCTTAATAGAAACCATTGGTCTTCAGTTAAAAATGGGGTGAGCTGGGAGGTGCTGTGGGCATGTGCTGAATTTCAAGTGCACTCCTGAGGTTATCAAAAGCCATGAAATGCAAATTATTATATTTTTTAAACACACAGATTTCATGCGACTGAGCATATAAAATTGACTAATATTGTACTTTATGCATGCCTTATAATGTTTTCAAATATGCTCCGCATATGTTCTTCTCTCAGAAAGTTGTGGGTGGCATTTGAATAAGCAGACGTAGGGCAAGTTTTATTTTGTTTCTTGACTCGTCTTCTGTTCGCTGAGCTGGCTTTTCTGCTTATTGTATAGACATGTCGGTGCACTGTCTCTTCAAAGGACACCACCCATCCATTGTCTGAATTTCAGTTTGGATCAAAATCACTTGTCTCTCATGATTTCCCTTCCCCATCTCAAAGGACCCAGCCTTTCTAACCAGGTAATATCATTTACTGGCAGTAGAGATGGGCAGAAAGTCTAAGGGATAAATTTTTGTCTGAGACGGCAATAAAATGGAGAATTATCCTTGGGGTAGAGATTTAATCCCAACACTATGACACCACAAAGAAAATGTGTCCCAACAAAAACTCCACAAAACAGAAAGAGGTAAAAATGTGACAAGTCCAGGACACAGACCTTAAAAAGTTGGTTGTATTTCTGAATGAGAAAGAGCAAAGACAATGACACAGGGTCAGGCTTGAGATGGTCTTCAAAGAGGCGCTGATAAGATGCACAACTGGCTTTGTTGTGGCAACTGTGCCTTGGCAGCATGTTGGTATTTAATTGGATCATCCTCCCAGTATAAAGCTGTGACCTTTTTCAGCTTCTCTGGGGAAGAAACCTGGTGTCTATGCCCATTGATTTGCATGATGGCTTCCCAAACTGGCTCCCTCTCATAGCAGATGATATGCATTTCCCACCTTTGGGATCATCCAAAAACTAAGAAAAAGTTCAGATTGTTTTTGTCTGAATATTTTATAGTCAAGTACCTTGCACCTCACTTTACCACAAGCAGTACCCCGGCTATTTTTTCCATGAGCAAGCTATAAATTCACCAAAAGGTATTATGACGTTTCACTTAAATATGAAAGACCTATGTTTTAAAGACCGGGGAACCATATGAATGCTGATTATTTAATTTCCAGAGGTTCAAAACAGTGTAAGAAAGGCTCACTAGCTCCTATTTTCCCAGCACATTTAAGCAACTTGAAGAAAAACTGAAAATTTGTCTCCTTCTGAGACATTTGCTTTCTTTCAGATGGTACCAGAATTCTTCTAAATAAAATACATTTGTTATAGCTTCTTTCCATTATCTACAAAACTATAAGAGTGAACTCTTCTTAATCTCTCGCAGAAATGGTTGACAGATATTGTATCCATCAGCAAGATGACCAGCAGAAGTGTGAACCGGATGTGGTCAAGAATTACAGACATGTTGAAATGCAGAAAAATATCACTGGTTTGAAAACACCAACAAATTAGCTATATTGTCCATGTATAGAGTTAAAACTAAAACGTGTCTTAATTCCATTTAAATTCTGCATTCCCATGTTAGTTTCAAAGACACCAGAGAGCCAAACATGTCAGCAACTTTCCAAGGTCACAGAGCAAAGGCATTAGCTGTGTATTCCTGTGTGCAATAGGCATGTATTTGAGCATAGCCTGTGTATGGTCCACTGGTGAAAACCTCAAATATTTGCACATTGTTTATACTTTGTCCCTAATCATGTATAACTCATGGCCCAGTGTGGAATGTACAGTGCTTAAAAATGAGAAGAATAAACAGTGGCCTGAGATAGGGAAGTCAAAGCTAGGTTCTCGACCAAAGGACTCTCAGACAAAACTCGAAAGAATGGAGTTAAGCAATGAATATAAGAGAAGGGGGAAGAAGAGCTCAGGGTTAAGCATTCAGCTGGAACACTGTGTGTGTCAGCTTCGTGGCAAGAGGTCAGATCCTGTGTTCAAGAAACAAACTCAAGCCACACTATGAGAGTGTGCTCTGTGAAGAGGGAATGATTGCAGGGGCAATGATGGGAAGGGCACCTATGTTGAGGCTCCAAGTCTGAACATCTCCCTTAGGGCACTGTGAAGTATGGAGACCATCACACCAGTGTGTTCATCTCATCATCTACTCCATATTTTGTGAGGAGAGCCTGGCTTGTGGTGAAAGGAATGAAAGGTGAAAGGAGATCAAACACAGCTACAACTGGTGAGAGGCAACGTGGGGGTGAGAGACAATGTTGGGGCAGCTGTTGATCGGCTGACTCTGGCGATGCAAGTGACTTCAGGAAAGTGTAAGAGAAAGCAGGACTTGGAGGAGAGAGACTCCCAAGTTTCTTGTTGGGGCTCCAGACACTTGCTGATTTCATACAATGGGAAAGATGAGAATCATGTTGGCATAAAAGAAAATGAAGGTATCTATTTATTTAGGTTAAATAATAGTCATTTCAGGCACCAAGTGGAAAAAAATCAACCAAATCTCCAAGGCAAAAAGAAGCAGGGCCTGCAGCCCCAATCAGGTGCTCGTTCTCAGAAACTGTGTGACTAATGGCTCCTCCTTGCCCAAAGTGCTGAATGATCAGAGCAGCTGAAAACTAACTACTAAAGAGTTTGCAACACAATAGAAGACATCTTTGGAATATGCACCTAGATTTTTTTTCCCGTTTTTACTCAGTTTTATCTTAGAAACTCATGGCACAACTTTCACCCAGTACATTAATAGTTATAAAAGAGAAAAGAGATAAATAGCTTACTCTTTCTGCATTTACCACTTTACAGCTGGAAAAGCACTTTCCCAAATGAAAATTACCACATTTAATCTCCCAAAGGAAATGCCTTTTGTTCTGTTCCCAGTCTCTGCCACGACATAAGATTGCCAGGCTCACTCTGAGGAGCCCTTGTCAACCAGCGGTGCAGCTTGCTCAGCCCCGTCATCAGCTGCCTCACTAGGAATCAGATCTGCACAGGGCATTCAGGAACGAAGGAAAACCTTAGTTTTGAAATTTGGAATTTGAATGTCTGAAAGGTCCTGTCTGGCTCTCGCTTCTGTAAGTCTAATATAGAATTTTCAGATACTGAAATTTTGCTGCTTTATTTGTAAATGAGAGATACAAATAATGGGGGAAAGAAGTGTGGGCTGTTAGAAAGTGCCAAGAGTAAGGAGACAAGGGACAAGGTTTCCTGGAGCTGGAACACCTAGGATGGTGAGGCCCAGAGGCTGGGAGAATGAAGGAAGCTGAGGTGTAGTGGGATGTGGCACTGATTTTATGTGCTTCAGACTTACTCCCATGCAGCAACTGTTCCCTGTCCCTCAGCCCATGAGGTGAATGAGAAGTTCCTGGCCCACTGCAACAAAAATCATGAGGAAGGCAGCTGGATTTCCATCTGATCATCATGAAAGCATGTAATCACTTCTTTTTCTTGCTTTATGTGACTTCCAATTGAGTAACTGAGAGCAGAGTTAAAGACTTGTAGGAGAGGAAGAGGAGGGAAAAAGATATTTGCTGATTTTAATGAAGTCTGGAAAGTGATAAGCAAACTTTCAAATAGGAGTACACCAGATACCCACACACTCATATGACATACAGTATGATTTATATGTGTCTAAGCCTCTTACAGGAGCACATATGCACAGACATTCTTCCTTTATATGAAAATATGCAGCAGCAGCACAAAGAACCAAACATGCACACACAATTGTTCACACTTGTATAGACGCAATCCGCTTTGTTTGGGTATTGTAGATGTCCTGCTTTCAACAAACTGGTCAACAATAGCAGTATGCTAAGATTCACCTGAGCAGCAGTGGCTGAGGTGCCTGGAGATGTGGTCTGTGCCCGCCCCCCCCCCGTTTGTTTTTCTTGATGTGCTGTTGACAGGATATCAGCAAGTCTTCTCTTTTTAAAGGCAATGTTGCCTTGCCCAACGCTCCATTCTTCATAGGAGCAGAGAAATGATGAATAGCGCATAGTGTTCTCCTTGGGCCCATAATTTCTGCTCTTCAAAGTGTGCTTCATGAGAGAACTCGTCATTTGTAGAAAGCAGGGGAAGACAGTCCAGAGCACGTTTAGATTCCCATGCTAATTAGATGCTTTTCCCTGGAAAAAGTTCGGATTTTCGACCAATCTCTGAAGCTCATTGGTCGGTTCTCCTTTGATTTCATTATGTAGATCTGTCCTTTACTTCACAGAGGTATTGGCTCTCAGGCTAGCCCTGGAAACTGTCTCTTGCTAAGGAGTCCAATTCAGGACACCAACACCGGGTGCTGCAAGTCTTGGCTCTGGCTCACCACTGTTCGCCCTTGGGTGCTGATGATCATGAACAGGGCTTCCGATGAGCTTCAAAGACTTTTCTAACCAAATTTCTCGGGCCAAAGAAGAGCTCAAGCAAAAGAGAAAGCAAATCAAATCCCCAAAGGTATCCTAAGATCTCTGAGTGTCTCACATCCGAAGCAGCTTCTGTGTCATACAACTTTCAGCATATTTTAATATGCAAATGGACCATCTTTTCTTCTTTGTCTTTCTTTTCTTATTTTTTTAAGGATTCAGGAGCCACACAATAATTAGCATTCACTCATATCAGTAGGGCATCTATTTACACATGCTCCTAAAAGGAGGTCAAAGTGCACAAAGCTTGATCAGCCAGAAACTTAATAAAAAAGAAAAAACAAGTATATAAGTGTGTGTTTATGTATTTGTATGTATTTTATGTAGACATGTATGTATGTGTGTATGTACACAAGAGTATATCCTGGGATATCTTAGTACATCTAGGCTTTGAGTACTTACACTGGGCTGTTAGAAACATTACTATGAAAAAATTACTTAATCTGCTTCAAGATTTATCACCATTGTGCTCTATGCACCAGGTTAAAATCACATACCTCAGAAAGGCCTCTGAGGGTCAGAAGACCAATTCACACTGCAGGTGTTTCACAGAGTAGAACATAGTTTTGGACTAAGCCTTTAATCCAGGAAATTATTAATTCCTAGCCTTGCACTGATGTGCATATAAAAACATTCTGCCAAATGAATCTGCTTCTCATAGCCATCCAAATACTTCCACTACACAAAAAAGGGTAGGAATCAGGAACACTCTATGGCTCACAGGGGTACAGTTTATCAAGAGGTGAAAGAGGGTTTGTGTAAAGCAAGAAAAGGAACTATTGTGTTGGATTGATTTAAGACTAAACGTAGGCTGTCAAAAAAAATAGATTTTTCACCTGTCAGGCAGTCATTCTTACAAATGTATGATGTGGGTACTGATTAGTGAAATGCTCTTTTCTGGGGGATTATAATATAACCCCGTGCTTTCTTGCTGTTCATCTTCGAGGTTCCCCTTTTGTGTGACTTACTCGTATATTGCTGCAGTTTCTAGGGAAAAGGTTAAGAGACACATTCACAGCAAAGTAGAATTGATCTTTCGAAACCATCGAGTGTGCTTTCAGTGAAAAGCAACAGACAATACCCAGCAAAAACAAAGAAACTTTTGCATGCTGTGGAAGCTGTCAGGACAGACACACACAGGGGTACAGACTCTGGAGACCAAAACTGACATTTCTCTCAAATACTTATGACTTTGTCATCAACCCACACATTTTTCAAATGAATTGTCTCATGTTTGTTTGCTATTTAGAAAGAGAGAGAAGGAAGGTAGGAAGGAAGAAACGAAGGAAGGGAAGGAAGGAAGAAAGAAGTAAAGATAGAAAGAGGAAAAAAGATGTCATCGTTCTTGATGAAAATGTGATTTTAAGAGATGAAAATTCAAGGAAGGGGAAAAAAATAAACTCAAAAAAAAAAAGTGTGACCAACCATTTCTAAGGGCCTCAGTATTAGTGACTAACAGTGATTCCAAAAACTCCAGCATGTCTACTGCCTACTGAATGCCTCTCGTGAGAATGCACAAGGGTATTTAAAGACGATTTGTTTTTATGACACTTTTTTTTTAACTTAGAGAAATTAGTGACAACAGCAACAAAATCAAGGGCTATTGACATCTTGTAGCTGAGAAGCATAGCTGGCATCATTTTTCAACCTTGTTTTCCTTGGTGACAAGCAGAGTGAAAATATATCTGGCGGTTGAGTAGTGGCAGTGTAGTCTCTAGAAATTGTATTATGGAGTACTCACCAAATGAATTGCTTCCTTTTATTAAGCCATGAAGCAGTAGGACACAGAAAAAGCATTGCACGTGACAGGAAAACGCACCAGGAAGCCCCAGTTCCAAACCCGTCACTCTCAAGAAGACATCGCTGGACTGCAGTTTTGGTGGCATCCCTGTGTGTGTTTGGACAGAATCGATGACTCATATCAAAAAGCTGCCTTTCTACTCTCTTTGGAAATTCAAAATTTCCAAATTCTTAATTCAGATTTCTGAATTAAGAAGTGATCAAATGAAGAGGAAAAACACATTTGTTTTATTTTTTCAAAGTACAACTGAACATTAAAAAGAAAATGATAAAATCAGATCACTGAATCCCAATCATTCGCTTAATGATAAATGAAATTCTGTACGCAGTGAGTCTATGACAAACATTATTGATACTTTTTGGGTCAGAGCAATGAATCACAGAGCTCCACTTCATGAGAGACCTTTGCTGAGCTACAATGACGGAATGAGACCAAGACAGGTTTGAGCTGCTGAAAAACGCAGGCTCTGGGTTACACTTCACATAGGCAGCCATGAACCTGGACCAGTGACTGCAGCCAAGTCTCTTCAGCTCTCCTGAGAGACTGGCAGTGTCTCCATCCCCACCCAGCCGGAACAGTCTCATCTCTATGAGTTATAACAGCTATAACAAACTTAATTAAACTTGTCAATTTTTATTTTGTTTTTTTTTTCACAACTAATTTCTGAACATGCTATGCACAGTGTTGGCTGGAGGTTTCCAGGTGACCAAGACTACAGATATGTGCCACTTTTTGAAGTCACAGTCCAGATGTCATGATCCCCTCCCATGCACTCTGGGGAGCAGAGATGTAGTTGCCTACAACAGCGTTTCTTCAATGACAGGTCCTTAGATGTTCCTTGTTTGACCAGTAGTACTTAGGATGTTAAGATGGTCAGAAGCTGGGGGAAAAGAGGCTGCCACAGTAAGCCTGCTGAAGAGTCAAATAAGCCAAGAAATTTAAGGAAATATTTACACACACACACACATATACATACGTGAGATGTATATATCTATATCTATATCTATATCTATATATCTATATCTATATCTATGCATCAGAGAGTGAGTTCTATAAGCAAATGGAGTGAATACAAATTCAGCATTAAGAATAAAACCTATGCATGGTGGTTAGGGTAAGAAGATCATAAGCACACAGGGTTAAGGGTAACAGTGGAAAAGCCATGATTGCTGAGTAGGAGAGCACCATTTTACACAGAGTCCAACCCCACCTTCTACAGAAAATGAGAGGAAGAGGCTCTATTCAAGTAGAGGATTATTAAACAGCCATTTGAATGCAGGGACCTAAAAAGCCATTCTAAGTCATATTTTTTGCTTTTTTTTTAATTAAAAAAAAAAAGCTTTAACTCTCTGCTCATCACTTGCAGGCTGAATTGGTTTGATCCAGAGAGGTAGTTATGCATAAGAGCAACCACTCTCTATTGAATTAGGGGATCTCTCATGCAACACATCTCACCAATTACAAGGTAGGGATGCAATTCTATGATTTATCATACATTTTACTGTTAAGTAATATTGCATTATAGATACAATTTGTACCTATCTCTCCGCAGATTAGAGAGGTGGCACATGAAGAGGGGATCATTAAACACAGAGCAAGGGCAAGGGCCAGGCTCTTCTCTTTAACAAGCTGCTCCAAGTACCTCCTCTCCAATCCATGGAGAGAAAGGAATAAATTGCGCCAATAGCTTATTCCATATCGTGCATTTTGAGGTTGGGGGTTTCAAGTTACGCAAAAAGATAGAGGAAAACATGATTTCTCTGTGGTCCATAGTTTTCCTATCTCAGAGCCTGATAAAAGGGTATAAGAGAAGTAATTTTGGAGTTATTGGGAGGGTTCCTTTCCTTGCAAAGGCCTTGAGATTTCCCACGCATAAAGACGCGGAGTGGGGGTGGGGTGC
Source organism: Pachyuromys duprasi (assembly GCA_028658305.1). Taxonomy (NCBI): domain Eukaryota; kingdom Metazoa; phylum Chordata; class Mammalia; order Rodentia; family Muridae; genus Pachyuromys; species Pachyuromys duprasi. Next base: position 15,410,329 of record CM053754.1, on the reverse strand, counting down.
TGAGAAAGGATGAATGTCACAGCTGAAGAAGGAAATAAATCCATATCCTACACAAGCAGAATGCATGTCAGCATTTGGATTTCAACGAAGCCAGGCTACTGGAATTTGATTCCTGTATGCTGTCATTTACATATTATATTGGACTACTACTGTCTACTAAAAAGAAGATGCAAGCCACTTTCGCAATTGGACATGGTAGCTGTACTTTAAAACGCATAAAGAAACAGGTGAAAATGTTTTGATATCTTATTTAACCAATTATATCCCAGAGACTGTCATTTCAAACTGTAACCGATTTGAAGGTTACCAACCATCTGACCACCCAAATCTCACTTCACTCTGGCTCCATTTACAGAGCATTGTGGTCACTTAAGGCCAGTGGCTCTCTGCCAGAGAGTGCCGCCCCACTAAGTGCGCATCTGCGATTTCATTGCATACTTTCCGCTTTCCTTTTGCTGCTTTCTTGCAACTAGAACCTATTTCTGAGTTATTTTGCTTAAATTCGTGGGAACACTTAAAAGAAGAAAAATGGAAGAAATGACATTCACCTACACAGAGGCCCACTATTCAATTCCACCAAGATTTCATCTCCTGGTCCTGAAAAGGGAAGATCTCTGACCTCATCTGCATTGTCTGCACCTCCTTTCTAAAGTGGCTAAAAATGTACATAAATATCAACCTTCATAGATGGGTGGCCTCCTCATTGGAACATCCTATTTTTTTCAATAATCTCTTCCTGTAAGACTCTTGCAGTAGGCACTTTATTAAATTCAATTAGACTCATTTTTGTCCTAACCATACCCTTCCACAACAGGAAAATTGTGTAACCCACTTGAATGGCAGAACAATGAGGTAGGTAAAATCTCAGGACTCTGTTAGTCTGCCTCATAAACTGTAGCTTGTCATGGGACATGTCATTGATTTCTATTGGCAATCTCATTGTCATGTCAGGCTGTAACTTGAATTCATTATTCCTCCTCTCTGAGGTAAACAATGGGCCAAGAGTAGAAATGGATGAGAAAGAAAAACAGTAATTATTCTCAGAAATAATTGGGTGACTCAACATGTCTACGGTCAGAGAAAGCATAGGTTAGACAGGTCCCACAAATACCCAATCTAATTGTCCCCAGATTAGTCCCTCTCTTTGGACTTTGGAAAAGGTGATTCAACTGTGATATTAAGAGAAAAAGGAAAGGCAGGTCCTTTGGGGAAGGGAAGAGAAGGTTCATCAATCTCTCTTACTAGTTCCACTAATTAAGACATGGCATTCACATGTACAGGTATGAAGATATGTTGGAAAGACAGTGATCTTTGGATTCAGACTGTTTTGAGCTTACACTCCAGTTTTCCTGCCATGTGACTGAGTCACTGCTCACATTCTCTGGACCGTCATCTCCTCAAGTAGAATGACACCTCCATGGGATATTTGCAAGCACAGGGGTCTGAAGACACGTGTGTGTGTGCATGATCATAGCCCACAGTCATCTGGGTGGAGGAGACTGAGTTCAGAATATGCTTAGGAGCAAGTTTGTGTCTATAGGAAAGGGAAGGAGGATTTCTTGGGGTTTGGGTTTTAATTCATTTGCTATTATCCTCCATATTACAGGGTCCTGACACAATTGATTTTTCAGCAAGATCCTATTTTATAGTGTTTCCCTCACATGTTTTTTATACTAAATGGAACAAAACGTGTATGTTAGTATATGTGAGTAGCACAGCTAAGTGCTTTGAGCATCGGTACAGTGGACATGGCAACAGGGCTCATGAACATTCTGCTAAAGACCTACACAGTTGTCCTCCTGCATTCCCAAAGGCCTTTCTTATATTATACAATTGTTCTACAGATATACTGCTTGAGTGTATGTGTCTGTGCATGTGCGTGTGTCTGTGTGTCTGAGTGTGCATGCACATTATGGTCATCCTATCAGCAAACATTAATGGAACATTTAACACATGCATGTATATGAAAATGTAATTGACTAGAACTGTAGAATAGTTAAAGGATTTCCCTTGTCAGTTTATTTTAAATTCACAAAAGTCTAATAGAAATTCATTTTAAGATCATAAAACTTTGTATCCATTTTAGGCTACTGATATATTAAGGCTATCCAGTTTAAACCCAGGCCTATCCGTGAGCCTGGTGACTTTCCAGTTATGTAACCATGCATCTCTTTGACCTACTGCTGTAGTTTGACATGATCCATGAGAACACTACACATGTCCTTTTGCTCACCTTTATTTTTTTACTGTAAAACCTCTTTGGTCTACTTTTTATATTCCATAATCCTGGTACACAAAAAATTATAGTAAATAAAAAGGGTCTCTCTCTCTTTATTTCTCTCTCTCTCTCTCTCTCTCTCTCTCTCTCTCTCTCAGTGTGTGTGTGTGTGTGTGTGTGTGTGTGGTGTTATGTGTTTATTTGTGTGTGCACATGTGCATGATGTTGAATGTACAAATGTATAAACATTTGTACATGGCCAAAGGAATCTTTGGGTAACTTCCTTAGTTGTTCCCCACCTTATTTTTTGAGAAAAGATATTTTCTTGAACATGAATCTCATTGATGAGACTAGACGGGCTGGCCAGGGACCTCTGGAGATATGCCTCCCAAGCCTGGGATTGAAAACATGAAGCACTAGTCTTGGCTTTTTACACGGGCACTGAAGATCCTGACCTTCTTACAGTGAGTACTTGATGGGCTGGGGAAATATCTTCATACCAGAAATGGGGCTTTTTAAAGTTCTTTAAAATGGAAATGTTGACAAACTTGTATCTAGCCTTAAAGAGGGTGGGAAATGTTAATGAAAGCAAGAAGCTTAGAAACTAAAATGTTATGTGAAAGAGCATAATGTGGTCCTTCACCTAAGAATTCTACTCTCCTTTGGATAATAAACCATATTTTGGTTGTTTTTGTTTTCATTTTCATTTTTATCATTACAGATTTTTATCATTACAGTTTATTCACTTTGTATCCCAGCTGTAACCCCCTCCCCCATCCCCTTCCAATCCCACCCTCATTCACTCTTCTTCTCCTATGCCCCTCTCTGGGTCCACTGATAGGGGAGGTCCTCCTCTGCTTCCATCTAACCCTATACTACCAGGTCCTCATCAGGATTGGCTTCTTTGTCTTCCTCTGTGGACTAGTAAGGCTGCTCCCCCCTCAGGTGGAAGTGATCAAAGATCCAGCCACTGAGTTCATGTCAGAGACAGCCCCTGTTCCTAGATAATAAACCATTTAAGCTGAGAAAAACTGAAGGTAACGTTGACCATAAGTATTAAGACACAGACGAAGGTAAGAGCACAGACTCCCAACCTGACATTGCTTATGTAATACAGCATAGGGCTTAGGTTCTCTCAAACTTGAGTTATTTATCTGTAAGATAGAGGGGCACCATGGACTGCCATGGTCGGTCCCCTGTGAAGTCTCTCCTAGCTCCCCAGTAATTGTTACCACACTAATAATAATAACTCCAGCCTTTTTATTGAATAAATATTGCCCCAATATTTCTTCCAAAGCTTGTTATCAATGCCACAAAAGCAAAACTTGTCTGCCTATTTTTAGCAATGGTGGGGGTAAGACTAGGTCCCTTTGACCTGCCTCAGGCAAAACAGGATTGAAACTCAACCCTTCCTCCCCTCCCTCTAACCTCTCAATCCCTAGCCATTAGTTTACGGTGTCCCTGTCTGAATCTCAATTCTCTAAAGAAAGGGATGTTTACTATAATGTTTCTAATTTTTATGAACCCCCGATAGAATAATCAATAATCTAGAGCTGCCATCAAAGCCCTTGTGACTCAGAGGACACCTTGATTCTCATCCTCAAGATATAGTGAGGTTGTCTTGCCCTGTGAGATGTTTACCTCTGCAGTAGAATTGCATGTAAAACTTAATAGTCATTGCATGCTAGCTATTCACACTTGGGTCATATTTCAAATTTCTAAAATAGTACAATCATTAATAGCTACAAATAATATGCCCACTTGTAATTAAGCAAAGCAGGAAACCTTCCCAAGCTTGTCTTTTCATTCTTTTCCAAAGGTCCTTAAGAAACAAAAAGATCATTACGGCTAATAGTGTTGGACTTCAGCATCCTTCCCCTTCTCTCATCATTTCAAATGCCCAATCCCCATTAGCCCCAATAATGGCTGGGGAACTGTGGACTATCACAAATGGTGTGACAACTGTGATGCTATTTCACTGCCAAGGCAGGAGGGATCAACACACACAGGGCATTCAAGTTCACCGGTCCATCTTTACAAAGTCTACAAAAACAGAGAACAGTTGGATGAAGGGGCCTGACAAGCCAGAAAATATCCCCCACTTCTCCTATTTCCAGTTTTGAATGGTCCAATACTTATTTGACATTACTAAGACTGGTGCCTGGTTTGGACCCACACTTCCCATGGCCACTGTGGTTTCTCCCTTTCCTGCACCCCTTTATCCAGTCTGCATCCGTTGTATTTATCAAGGTGGGTGGGTAGGATGGACCAAAGCACACAGAAGTTTTTCCTCCCCCTGGGAGTGGTGTTCACTCATCTCACCTTGCACAAGGCCAAAGCAAAGCAACACAGCTGGCACAGGGGAACAAAGAACAAATGAGGAGGGGGAGGGGAAAGCGAGGGGAGAGGATGAGTTGCAAGAGACAAAGATTCTGATTAAAGCAATTCTCAGGTTTCTCTCAGTTAAATGGCCCTGGTCACCATACAGAGTTCACCCTCCCAGCCCTCACAGTCTGCCAAGCAGAGTGCTTGTCCTGAGCCCAGAATGGTCCTTAGAACACTCTCCCAGTTCTGTCCAATCGTCAGAGATCACATTACTTCAGCTGTGAAGGTCTGACATAAGGACGAGCAGAAGGACTGTTACTGGCTAGTGAGTGGAGAGAGGTTTCCAGGCCAAAGGATGGGGAAAAAATCCAATCCTAATGAATAATACTGAGTGGGAGAGAGAGTTGTGAGCAAAGAGATATTCTCTCCCCACCCAGAGCACAAGACAGGGAAGTAGCAACATGCTGCAAGTTTACTTGACAATGTTATCAAAATGTTTCTTTGTTTTGTTTCATTTTTTCCAGTCTGTGTAAGGAAGCGTTAGCACTATTTGCCATTCCTAGGATACTCAGGCAAGGTCAATGTCAGACACATGGACATTGTATGGCATTGAGAGAGCTCATTATTATGCCTTTCCCTGGAATCCCTACCCTCATCCCACCTCAGCCACTAAAAAAAATAATAATAATAATAACCCTCAACATCACCTCACCTTCTAGTGAAATTCAGGGCCAGGAGCAGAGTGAAGGCTAAAGCTGTGAGGAACAAGCCCAGCAAGGACCTGAAGAGACAGTACAAGGCTCGCCTAGCTCCTGAGTGTGTGGGACAAGTCACCCAGAAACAACATGAAAGGACCTCACTTAAAAATGAAATCCTATTTTTCCCAGAAAGTGAAATAAACAAACACAGTGCCCCCTTAGATTTGGTATAATGGCAGCATGGGCTCACAATCTGTAATCTGTAATGTTTAGCACCATGTTTCACATCTATGTAAAAATTAAAGTCTCCCTTTCATTAATAACAATTCAAATTGGATTTCTTCTACCTCTAATTGTCCCCACCCTGTTCTCAAGGTTCACTATTTATCTGCCTCCTCTTCCCAGGTACTGACTTATTCCATGTTGTATCAAAACTCTGGGCTTTTTCTGCTGGAGGGCCCTCAGAATCCCACTTAACCTGACGGGTGTGATGCGCTCTGCAGGAGGGAGGCAGTGAAGCAAAAAGGGGATGATCACAAATTGAGAACTGTTCTTCCAAATAATAGAAAGGGGGAAATTAGGCAAAGTGCCTTTTCCATCATCTCCCCCATCCCTACTCAATTTTGCATAAAGAATCCTTGGGAATAGCAAAAGGTATTCTCTTTGCATTTGTAGAATGACCCCTAAAAAGGTCACTGTCACTCCTAAAGCTGACACAATTCTCACTGTGCCTGGCCATTCTACACTTGCCACCGGCAGAGTGGGGGCTTCTGTGGAGGTGAGGAAGGTCACAGGCCTGGCTTTGGGATTCACTCACCCAGTGGCTGTGTGTTTTGGAACCAACCTAGAAATATCAACACAAAGGGCTACCAATAAACTACAGAGTGTTTGCATATCTTATGTACACCAAAAGGACAGACAAATGTCTGGTGAAGAAAAAGGAAGGAAGAAAAATGTATGGAGCTATTAAGCAGTTAGGAAGGGTTTTTTCCCCCCTCCCCTGTTTCAAAAGCTTCCATAAATAGTGGTCAGAAGTTCATTGAACTGTCTTGTAGTGCCGGGCTCCATTCAAATGTGGCTATTTTCTGAGAGTCTCCTGACACCATATCTAATTTCCAAAATGAATATGCTTTAATTTTCCTTCTTCATGCATTGTGCTTTTTCCTCATTTAAAACAGCAACAGCCTCTGGCAGTAAAGGACATCACATTTCTGTGTGAGATGAAGCCTTTTTTTCCCCCTGTATGCAGAGGAATGGCATGGGTCAGGGGAGAAAAATATATGCAAAAAACAGCACACCCCACTGACCCCAGTATATTTTACATTACAATTTTGCCATTTCCAATATAGGATCATTTTGCAATGGACCATATCAACCATATTTCAGGGTTTAAAAAAAAAGTGCATGGGGGTGGTATGAGAGGCATTGTCTGCCTACAGGGTGCCCTAGTACAATGTACCAATTGTCTGATCAGGGTGGAGTATCGCCTACAAAGAACATATACAGATGCACACAGGGCTCCAGCCTTCAATGCTGAGCACATTTGCAAATAGATACCACGTGTGGATCCTGCCAATTAAAGGAAGCATGAGGGGACTTCTTTGTGAATGTAGCCAAGAACAGTTAACTCTTTTTAATGACATGAATGTTATATTCAATGTGTCTAAGCTCATTTGGAAGCAGCAATGTCCCACTGCCTTATTGAGAAAAGATTACAAACAGAACCTGAGCACTTCCCTGGCCTGGATGTATCTATTTATCTATACCTTTCTCTATATTGACAGAGAAAAAGAAAGGTCTTTTTGCATACATGTAGAGGGATAAAGAGCTTGTAGTGTCCAGATGTATTTATTCTTTGAGATATATTAATATCTACTTCAAAAAATCGAACTATAGACAAACCTAAAAAATTTGGATGTAATTACAGATGGAAGGATGTCTCAAGTGGATAAGTATCATCTTTTTCTACTAATTCAGGCATGTCCTAAAACTAAACAGTTAAATATGAATGAGATTTTACACAAAGGCAGTCTGAAATTGTGACATGTCTACTCATTGTTCACTGCAGAGACCTGTAATATTTCATGTTGAAGCATCCTCTACCATGAATAATTGCTGCTGCATTAAGGAATTTTCTATTAGTCATGCCTTTGTTTATCAATCAATCAACAAGCATCTTTTGATAAAGATGTGTGGGGATCATGAAGGAGATACAAAACACAGCTACTACCTCCATTGGGTGAATAAAGCAAATGTGTAACCTTGGCGCTCAACCTCAGAATCTGGAGCATCAGGTACATATTTACCATTGGATTGGAACTGGGTTGCTTTGACAGTAGACTCCATCAAGTTGGTAAACTAGCGCTGTCTAGAGTAGTCAAAGAGTTGGTTACAAAGTGGTAACGCTGGGCCTTGCATAACGGGAAAAATGGGAGAAGGGGCACTCTTTGGCATGAAGAGCAGGGTGCAAAGATGCCAAGGTAAGGGGCTGTAGGGGTGATTCTCTCTACTAGTGCTTTGAGTATATAAATAGTTCAAATGTGTGTACAATACTCAGAATAAATGTGGTTTTTTTTACATTTAAAACTCAATCAGTGATACAGATTTGGCTTTGTAGAAGCTCTTTCCAAAGCGCTTTAAAAAAGAAGTCAACGGAGATACTTTTGATTGTACTCATATGTGCAGTGTAACATAATGTCACCTCACACAATGCTGTTGCTCTCCCTGAGCCTGCACCTGCTGCTCTGTTTCACAGGTGGTAAAGGTGGCCATGTGGGTCCCAGCTAAGTGCTGGCACTGAGCACAGGTGACCTGACTGCAAAGCCCCAAAACACATCTAATGAAGCCACTCCCTTTCCAGGTATAGACATGATAAATAGGCACGTGTACCTTGTGAAAAGCCACACGTAAATAAAAAGCCATGGAAAAACAAATGATAAAATTGGCAAATCTCTCTGCATTAAAAACAAACATCCGAACTCCCTAAGTAGGTGTATTAAGCAGTGGCCACTTATCACTGGGGGAATCTCGCCATCACTTCCGGCCTTCACACTGAGTTCCAAGTATGCTATGCAAAGCATTCTGAGTAGTTGAACAGAAAAATCAGTTAGGCATTACTTTACATCAATTCTGATCCACCCGGTCAGTGGGATTACAATGTGAGCCACACAGGCAATCCTTGGATTTTTCAAGCAGCCATGTTGTAAAGAGGCGAAAAGAAACAACAAAGTGTATATCACCTTTTCTGCTGTTGTGATAAAATACCCTTACAAAAGCAACCCTCGGCAGGGTTTCCCTCCAGAGAATGGACCAAGACTACCATGAACAGGAAGTCATGATGGTAACAGCAGCTGGGCTCAAGCTTGAGGTGGGGAAGCAGAGAGTGGTGAATACTCAGCTGGCTTTCTCCTTTTCAGTCTGTTACCGCAGCCCATGGCATGGCGGTCTCCACATTGAGAAGGTCTTCTTGCCTTGAGATAATCCTTCACAGGAGCACCCTGCTGACATTCTAGTGACTCTAGATCTTGTCAAGTTGATATGTTAATCATCACATGGGGGAACTTGATTTAATGGCATCTATTATTAAAGTATTTAATCTAACATATCCAAAATAGTGCTGTTTGTACATATTATATCTATGAAATTCTTGATGTATGGTATTTTTGTATTAAATCTTCTACCATGGCATATGTTTTATATGTCAATTTGTACTGAGATTAGCTCCACTTCAGAGACATTCGACTAATGGAACTAAGGGGAGACATAGATCTAACACTACATTTATGTTTTAACATTGTGCTTGATTCTTAATGGAATCAAACATTGATGACCCACACTGACACACCTTAGTTCCAAGGAAAGTCTAATAGTGCAGAACTTGCTTGTATTTAATTTCTTCCTAATTATCATTTATGCTTATTGACTTAAATTGAAGTAAATATCAGATAGGTATGTAGCGTATGTGTGGAAATTTTATCAGAATGTATCTAGACCTTACTTTTCTCTTCTGAAATTATTGGCTGGCATATAATATGATTGAAGCTAGAATAAGAGGCAGTTATGTCTTTCTTTTTAAAGGATTGTTATTTTTAATGTGTAAAGGTGTTTTACCTACATGTTTTCCAGGTTTCCTGTAGAAGCCAACAGAGGGTGTCAGATCCCCTAAAACTGGAGTCACAGATAGTTGTGAGCCACCATGTGGGTGCTGGAAATCAAACCCAGGTCATCTGGAAGAGCAGCCAGTGCTCTTAATCTCTGAAGATCTCTCCAGCAACAACTTTACAACTCTGCTGGTTTTAATTCAACAACCTCTGAAGAATTTTTGGAACAACTGGCATAAGTTGAGTAAGAATAAGGAAGACAGATGAGTTAGTTACATGAAAAACATCCATACTAAAAACTTAATATAGTTGTTTTTTTTTTTTTCCTCAAACAAAGTTTTCCTGTATAGCCTTGGCACTCCTGGACTCACTTTGTAGGCCAGGTTGGCTTTGAATTCACAGAGATCTGCCTGCCTCTGCCTCACTGAGTGCTCCATGGGATTTAAAAGCATGTGCAACCGTGCTCAGCAATATCGCATAGTTTTTAAAATGGGAGTTTTCAGGCTTCCTCCGTGAACTAAAGCTCAAACTGGGGTCCTTGTCAGGAATGGGAGTCTCTCTAGAGAACAGATGCAGTAAAGAAGACAGGCTCCCAGTAAAACAGCTCTATTGCTTGCTAAGGAGGATGGTCTCAGTTCACTGGCTGTGAGTGAAAAAAAAGGGGGCTAAAAGACATGTCTTCAGTTACCAGCTCTGAGAAACACTGCTTTAACATTTTGCTTTGCTTTCTCCTTTTCTCTCAAATGCCTTTGGTCCTCAGAGGACCTGTTTGGAAAATCTTAGCTGCCTGTCTCCCTGTCCAGTGATAGTAAGAATAGAAGATATTCTTCCCTAAATTTAGCACATTTTACAAGTCCCAACTCACAGCTTCCTGCCGGGGATATCCTAGATTTTCATCCTTCTGGGACTCCTACAGTATTCTAGCAAGCCATGTAGCCTAGAAGGGTTCAGTCCTGCAGACATTCTTTGAAAGCCCCAAAGATATTCAAAATAAGTTAAACAAGCTTAATCATCTTCATTATGGATTGTTTCTGGAGACAAGTTTTTGCCACACTAACCACATGCCTCCTCAAAACCCACAAGGGACTAAAAGTCCACGGCACAGCTGAGCTGCCAAGGTGGACGCACTCAGACACAGGAAAGGCATCCCACCTGTCTTTTGTAAACTGGAAAGTAGCAAGGTTTTCCTAAACTCTCCAAACCAACTGCTGTAACTGGAAGAATCCAGGAAGTATTCATTAGCCAAATTTCAACTAACAATCCAAGGAAAAAAGCACGGAAATTTTAATCAGTAATTTAAACTGGGATTATAAGAAGCTATACTGAAAACAGGTACCAGGATTCTCAGATGTGACGTACAGACAGAGCATTGAACAAAAGCAGGCAGTAGCTCTAAAAAATACTGCAGATCTGGGTCCTTTTCTTCAGTGCTTCAGGGTGGCATTCTTTTTCTCTCCAAGATGCCCTTTTGATTTGCAATTTAAATTGTGGTATCTGTATGCATTTATCACACCTATTGCTTATCCATATAAAAATCTGTTTTAGAGCTAAGCACTAAGTTAGAAAGATTTGTTATAAATGTCTTATTTTAATATTTTATGCATGTACCATAATTTGATTCAGAATGCTGTTTGTCTAAAATACATAATGATGTGTGTGGTGATGGGGCCCCTGTTCTTCAGGAAATATGTTTAAGGCGAAACAATTAACTTCGCAGTGTCTAACTTGCAGAGCCTGCTCATGGTTTGAATCCTTTTAACTCGCATTCATCTTCCTTCGCCTCTTCAGAGAATCCTCTTATAAACTAAGGTGTGAGCGTCCTACCTTCTCCACTTCTGAGCAGAGATTCTTCCTAGATTTTCCCTTCAAGCATCTTTTCATGATAAGGTATATCTGTTTTGAGATTATAAAATTGGCAGAAGGTACCGTATGTGGTTCCATGACATGCAAGTAAGCAGAACTACGAAGGTAAGGAAAGAAACAAACACTGAATGAGCCTCTTACTAAATCAAGGCACCGTCTGAGCCCTCAACTACTTGCTTGGCCTTAATGACCACTTTAGAAAAAGCCCCAGAGTGGTAGCAGTTGTAAGTCCCATATTACAGATGCAATCACTGAGGCTTGGAAAGATCTATTACTTACACAAGGCCTTCTGTGAATGACCGCTAGGGCTAGTTGAGTCCTTGTCCTTATATCATTCCACCTCCATTGCATTTGATTTTAATATAATACAATTCAAAATAGGACCATGCGACATAAAAGCCAAGTTTACTGATCCATCATTCAGCCCTGTTTTCCAGCTCATTGACAGCATCCTCCAGTGTCTGGTGAGTGACTGGAGAAATTGCATTTACGATGCAGTTCTTAGCATATCCTCCAGATGCTGAGTAAACATGGCTCCATTAAAATGGTCCTGACGGTGTGAAATACATGCATACATGCATCACAGAAGGGAGAGAGAAAAGATGAGGTGATCAATCCACTCAGTGTAAGTCATGTATACAGACTGACCTGGAGAGAAAAGACAAGCTGAAGGGCAAATACTTGCCATATAAGCCATCTAAAAAAAAAAACAACAACAACAACAACAAAAAACATTATATGAGAGAAAATGTAATGTAAAGGAAGCCTCTCTGAGCAACTGAATGCCTCTCCTACAATCTCTCAGAATAATAAACACTTGGCCTTTCACACAGATGATACAAGAGGTTGATTGGAGGGGTAATTTGATTAAAATCTACATTCGCTATAGATTTTACCTTTACTTCTAGTCTTTGTGATATTCCTAGTTTCTACACATGTTACATATTTAGTTATCATCTATTGAATATATGCACAGATGAATGGCTTGGTGATTTAGCAATTTCCACTGTGCACTTCTCAGGAATTTACTGCATAGATATATTTAGGTACATAAAACTCAGGCCAGGTCAGACAATTATGCTTTCATTCCATGCCAGTTGCCTTCCTAGCCATTGCCCCCAAATCTGACATAATTTGTAGCCATCTCTAGTCACAAAACCAAAGAAAGAGGTCTGAAGCAACCCTCTGAGTTACCCACATATGAAACACTGTCCTGTGCACTATGAACAAGCCAGATCAATCCATCCTCCCTTTACTGCTCATGAGTTACATCACAACTCTCATTTGGAATAACGGTTACTTAAACTGTCTTCTTACCCTCACCTCTAGATATACACTGCACACAGCACAACTTAACAAAGGAATTATTTGAGCCAAGCTTCTCAAGTGAGTTACGGATGAGAACCTTGAGATCGTTCACGGGGAGAGGACAGGATAAACTGCTCATGAACTTCAAGCCAAAGTGGAAGTCACCTCTGCAGCTCCTGGCTAATCTCGCTTCTCTCTCCGGAGCCTCCAGTCCTGGCAAGAGATACCCAAATGCCAAGAATTGCTGACATCTGTACTCGGATCACACTCTTTCCTTACACCCACCAGGCCTTGTTGGCAAGAGATCCCGGGATACCATATTCATTGGTATGAAAAGCCTTATGTTCACCAGTAAGGAACCATGACTTCTCAGCCAAAATTCACGGGAATACTGACTTTTAAAATCGTGATTGTTTGTTAATTTTCTTCAAACCATGCATTAGCTAATACCTTTGGCAAGAACCAGTGGATTTTCACAATTAAATTTAATTCAGAGAGTTCCTACTATGTGAATGACAGGGAGTTAGCCTCCGTGGGAGACAAAAGACCCAGATTAGTTTGCTTCTAGGACCCAGAATTTTCTAAGAAATGCAGGCATCTCCACATATGTCTACAATCCAGCTCCTCGTCCTTTCTGGCTTCTAGCTTATATGAAGTAGAATTTATATTTGCCAGGGAAATTACTACTGGGCTCACTGACAGCTCTAAAACATACACATACATGAGTATAGGTGAATACAATGGACAGATCTGAGGACCAAAATTTCTTAGGAAAGGGAAGAGATGTTAAAATAACTTGGAGATGTGCATGCAAAATAGAAAAATTAAGGTATCAATTGCTCACAATAAGGGTAAGGGTCAGCGATGTGGCTAGAGAAGCTGGTGTCCCATACAACAAAAGAGCATACAAAAGCAAAACAAAACAATCCAATCCTACTCACTCTTTCCTCCCTGGCCATCGTCACAGCATATCATTACCTGTCTTATTTGTGTGGGGATGTGTCTTCCTTACAGAAATGCAATCTCACATATGCAAAGACCTGGATAGTCTTATTTGGTCCCCGATCCCTCCTGACTTCTGCTGCCAAGGAGATTCCAGATCAGCATTTGTTGAGTAAGTGTATTAAAAAAAAAAAAAGTCAGAGAATGTGCTCTCCTTAAGGATAGAGCCTGACACACTACTTAGCAACAGAATGCTTAGTTAGCATGTGCAAAGTGCTAGTTCAAGACCCAGTACTGGAAGAAGGAGGAGGAGAAGAGAAAGAAATCAGTAATGCTGGTCTCACACTTTCTCCAAGCCTAATTATAAAGAGAAGTGCGTAGATGCTTTCTCATCGGCATATATCAGAATGCGAGGGACTGCAGTTTGCCTACAACTGTTTCATAGAGTGTCACCTCAATGGACAAGAGAGGTAGTGATGAGTCCAAAAAAAAAATAAAAACCTAAAAGTACCATCATCAAATGAAGTCAAGATCCGGGCCCCTAGAGAAATACCCTAATCAGTCTGTGCTTGACTTCTAAAGTAGTAGTGGTCCATGTGACTTTGACGGCCACCTCTTCATCCACAGGCTTACTTGTCAGTGTGCCTAGATCGATCTAAGTTTTCATTTTCCCAAGTAGAATCCTTGAAGGAAAGAAAACTCCTGCTGAGCCACTTGTCTGGCATCCCAGGAAGGACTCGGGAGGACTGTTCATCTATTTAGTGACAAAATTTTCCATGCTCAATAAATTCCGCTGCTTGGTAACTGCAGTCCTGTGAGTGGTGCATTGCTTCTCTAATGCTCTAGATCCCTCTTTGTTTTTACAGTTATGGGCCTGGTACACTGTAGGGGGTTTATTCTGGGTATTCAATGATCTTGAAGACATCAAACAGCAATCTTACATCTTCCTATCCTGAGTACTCAATGGGATGCCTACCTCTAGAAATTAACTATGCAGTATTAACAAAAAGGGATAATAACAACAACAACAACAAAAGAAAACACACTTGTTTCTCCAACTTGGATATATATTCTCATCAGAATAGTAGAAAAGCTTGAAATGAAATACCAAATCATTTCTAAAAAAGAAAAAAAATCAAGTGGGTAATGATATTTAATTTCTCTTTTACACTAATTATTTCCATATGAGCTGCTCATTTAAAGTATGTATTGAAGCTGGAATTTGATTTTGGAAGAAACAGGCAGTAGATTAGAGCAGCCTTTGGTCCAGGAGAACCACTCTCACCCAGATCCACAGAGAAGACTGTGGCCCAGGGAGTCACTTCATATGCAAATGCTGCTGATCACTGCGTGAGTAGTGGGTGGATTTGTTCTTTAATGAGATAATTTAATCTAGCACATTACCTAATGGAGAGCAAGGCCCTTTCACTGTTGTTTAATTTGCTATCATCAAAGTCCATTTCACATAGGAAGAGAAAAAAAGGAAAATGAAAACTCAAAATCTTTTTGTGTTGTTATTTTTTGTTTGTTTGCTTGTTTGTCCTGTCTCTTCTTTGAAGATGAAAGACAGGAGTTTGCTCCAGCACCTACCCACGTATATACAGAGGCTTGCTGCTCTGAAGACACCTTCCTCCATCTGGACCCAAACATAGGCCATCATCCCACAAACAAAGGGAATTAATCAAGGTCACATGACCTCATGTTTTACTCAGTAAACACCAACAAGTAATCAACAAAATCCTTTGGTGTCAAAGAAAACCTGTCAGCAAACCCTCAACAGATCTACCATGCTTTTCCCTGTCCGTTCCCTCATAGATGTCCTCACATTGTACATTCAATATTTCCAGATCTGTTTATATTCCTTGTTGACCATCTATCCCAAGAAAAAATAATCAGCGTGTCCGCAAAGACCTTGTCACATGCCTTTCTTTCTACCATCCCTCATTCCCAAGACCCACGTTAGGGTTAATAAGCCTTTTCTCCCCCAATCACTTTTCTGTTTTATTTTTAATTCTATCATGGGCGGTGATTAGAATCTGGCACTCTGGCATGGCACCTTGGGTTCACAAGTTTCCTAGCTGGATGCAAGTAATAATTCTACTCTTACTAGTGGAAAATGAAGTGAAATTCTTCATCGAGGGACAAAGCTTCTCGGCTCCCGAAGAAACCTCAGAAATAGCCAGGAGAGCTGAGGTAACAGAAGGAATGGCAGCCATGGAAAGCCCCCTTCCTCTCTCACGGAGTTGCTGTCTTTGGACTGTTCCATTGGCTTTTGATAGAGTTAATATATACGTAACCGTGAAAACTGTGGTTACCTTTCTTTTCTTCATGTACTTTAAATTTCTGCATCTACTGATAATCAAGTCATGTGTCAATATTCAAAAGAAGAACCATGGGTGCTGCTATGAGATTGGTCTAACTACCCTTCCTTTGGTGTGTAGCACGAAGTTTAAGTGGCCACATCCCTCTGTCAGAGGCCCATCATGGCATGGCAAGCAGATGGGAGAATGGATATGAGCCATACATATCAAAAGCAAGGGCTGCACAAGGACACTAGGTGAACAGTTCTTACAACTTAGCAGGGTGCTTACCCCTGTTCCTTGGTCATGGTGCAAACTGTGTCTTAGAACATATTCCATGTTACTTAAATAGTATGATTCACTCTTCCTTCCCATAGACACAAAATATAGTGATGATGAAATATAAACATACTTCCTGCAAGTTATAATGCCTGATAGTATATTAGTTCTTCAATTCTTCTGGGGAGCACCACAATACAATACATTAGTGATCACATTGCTTCTGAGTTATAATCATGATAATATGCATAATCAATCAATGCTCCTTATATATCAAGCACATATCCTACATACATTTGGACAAGGAGCTTAGCTATGGTAAAACTAATAAATAATCAGGCCAGAATTTGAACATGACTGTCTTTAAATATTTTTTAGTTGATAACTGAAAACAACATGTCATTTGACTGTAACTCTCTTTTTATATAAAAGGTTCACTGCTGGACTTCACTATAAATACACCTAATTTTAGCCCTTGGGAGTCAAGAACCAGGATCAAGAGGTCAAATCTAGCTTGGTATATAGAGGATCCTTTGTAAGAAAGGAAGGGAGGGAAGAAGGGTGGGAAAAGGGATGGAGGAAAGAAGAGAGGAAGGAAGGGAAGGACAGAATGATATTTCAATAAGGTCACAATGGTTTGATAACAAAGACTTGTCTTTCCTAAGATGGGGCAGAATACAGCCTTACTTTTCACCTTGTATTTGCCAATTGTTATTTAGAAGTTTCAAGTGCACTTGCCACTAAAAAATGGAGATTCCCAAAGGAGAATCCTCTCTGGCCCTTGGAACTTGATGGCTTAGAAGAAGAAGGCCCACCCCCTTTCAGCCCTTCTTCTTCCTAAGGAGAGAAGGGAAAAGTTGACCTTGTCTGAGCCATGTCTACACCCTGCCCTCCTCTCCTCCATTTTCAGAGGTTTTTTTTTTCACTCTATTAATAAAAACAAATTTCTGGGGGAAATGCATAACAACTTAATTTTCCCCCAGAAAGCCACAGCAGATGGAACTCAGCATGCTATCACCCAAATCTGGAACAAACTTGAAAGACAGAGTCCTTCTACAGAGGACCATGAACTGTCCCATTTGTGTGTCTTTAACTGACACTTTGAACCAGTGTATACTTCCTTAATCTGGTTCCATTATCAGCCTAATAACACCTCCGATATTCATAAATGCCTAGCAAGACTTTCAGCTATTTTGCAGAGAGAAGAAATATCTGGCTAAATTGAGAAGATTACCACATCGCCACACACGCCAGTGACAGGCTCTGTGTTATTACAGTTGATTTTTGTTGACAGTTGGCTGTAGGCAGTTGTGTTTCAAATGCCTTTTTTCACTGGGAAATTAAACAAAATCCCATGCAAAATGCAGCCCTCCAGTTCAAAAACTGTAAATCCCAAATTAACATTTCATACTCTGAAAGGTAACACAGCACAATTTTCCATTGAAAGGTCTGTGCCATTGACAAATGGGTGCTTCAGACATGACGCTAATGCTCCCGGTGCCTTTGAAGAAAGCCTCCTTTTTCACATCTTATTTTCCTCTCTTGGTAATCTGCATATGTTGTAGTTGTTGCCTACGGAAGAAAAAAATGGAGGTGGGGGATATGACTTCTTTAAGTAAATTTATATTCCCTCAAATTTCTAAATAAGAAATTAAAAGAGAGATGAGGTCACTGGACTACAACAGACGGAACAATAGAAACAGACATCAAAAGGTTAAAAGTAAATGTTCACACTAAGTATCACAAAGAAAAGTGAAAATCTGTAAGCTGGAAAGATATTTGTGCCTGAGGTAGACCTAGAAGTATTCCAACCTTACCTTTAAAAATAGGTTAAATTCATTTAACAAAATCTGAGGATGTGAGGTGAATGAGGGTCATGGAACCGACACTGAATAAGGCGTTGACCCTAAAGCTGCAAATCTAGTTTCTCTCTTACTCAGGAGACTCTTAAGGGGTTAACATTTTCCACAGTGTCATTTCTTCATCTAGGAACACTTGCAATTTAGTTGGAAAACCAAAATAAAAGGTGTCAATTGGCCTTCTAGAGCACAGGTATATTTAGAGTAAGAAAGGGAACAAGCAGTTCTGAGCTGTGCTCCAGTGACGTGCTCCCCAGGTGATTCCATGTGCCCCTTCCTCGGCAGCAGTGCTGCTTGACACCAGCCATGTGAAGCCAAATGCAGGCTGCCAGAGACTTTGGAGTGAGGTCAAATGATGATGTTCCATTCGGAAGAGGGAGAAAACAGGGAACAAGACAAGAGCCTACCACAGAGGGCTTCTGAAAGACTCTACCCAGCAGGGTGTTAAAGCATAAGCTGAAACTCATAGCCAAACTTTGGGCAGAGTGCAGGGAATCTTATGAAAGAAGGGGGAGATAGAAAGACCTGGAGGGGACCAGAGCACCACAAGGAGAGCAACAGAACTGAAAAATCTGAGCACAGTGGCCTTTTCTGAAACTGATAATCCGACCAAGGACCATGCATGGAGATAACCCCTGCACAGATGTAGCCCATGGCAGCTCAGTGTCCAAGTGGATTCCCTAATAATGGGAACAGGGATTGTCTCTGACATGAACTCAGTAGCTAGCTCTTTGATCACCTCCCCCTAAGGGGGGAACAGCCTTACCAGGACACAGAGGAAAACAATGCAGCTAGTCCTGATGAGACCTGATAGGTTAGGATCAGAGGGAAGGGGAGGAGGACCTCCCCTATCATTGGATTTGGGGAGGGGCAAGGGAGGAGATGCAGGAGGGAGGGCGGGATTGGGAGGGGACAAGAGAGGGGGCTACAGCTGGGATACCAAGTGAATAAACTATAATTGATAAATAAATTAATTAATTAAAAAACAGTTATGGGAGGAGCCTAACTTTGGACTTGACAGTCTACCTACAGCCAGAAAAACAAAAAACAAAAAGTAACAATAACAATAACAATCTCAGCCCAGTCTTTAACAGGAAAAAGAAAAAAGAAAACCCCTAGGAAAGTATTGAAGGATAGCTGCCTTTTGCCTTAACTTATGATCAATAACACACAAATTTTCTTCCTGACTCACCTTAACATTGCTTTTCTTATTTCTCAAAGTAGCAAATACCTGTGCACAGTTCTGAAAGTTATTGTTGGCAAGACACTGCTTGTGTTCTTTAGCTCAGCTTTCTGGAGATGTAACAGTGTTTTAAAGGGAAGAGGGAGTCCCTTCACACTGCCGTTCAATAATGGCTGAAGAGAAATGACACAGAAAGAGAGGGGCGTGGAGAACGCTGCTTTAAGACATTGGTATTGAAAGAAAAGGTGAAATTATAAAGCAGATTAGCAAATAATCCTCACTTGAAAGAAGTCCATGTTTTGTAAACATGCCTTAAATGTGAAGTGGTTTCTGTTCAGTTAAATGTTGTTTGATTTTAAATTGTTTAGAGAACACTTTTCCTGAATAGTTTGAAAACAGAGCTGTAAATTTGATTATGAGCAAGCAAAAGAGTATCCCCTGTAGTACACATTTTTATTTTTAAGTACACAGTATGCCTATATTAAAATAACGAATGTGTCATAGAATCACTATATTTCTACCTGTTGGGAGCGGGAGGAAGCTTAGTGTCACACCGGAAGTGTGTATTGTTGATATGAGCGCAGCCATGCCAAAGAGCTCCGCCTCAGCTTCAGGGCCATGGTGATGCCTTCCTCGAGGATCCTAGTGTGTAGGAAATGCTCGCCACAGCTCTTAGCCTGCTCGGAGGATACTCCCATACAGAGACTGCTCTTACTGAGGTTGGCTAACCCCACCTTCTTGGTCAGAAGTATCCCGTAAAGCCCACCTCCTTGTTTAGCTGTATGTAGTAACTCTGCCACTCTGATCAGCCCTGTGTAATGAAGATGCTGGGCTTCTGCAGTGCTGTGGTTTCTCCTCCAGACAACCCCAAGCTCTTTTTTCTGTGGGTCTGCCATTGCTTCGTTTCCTGCACACTGCTCGCCAGGCCAAGTCCTTACAGCCATGCAAGGGCACGGGAACCTGCTCATAAGGCATTTTTACTAGGTCAGGTAGCAGGGAATGGTGAGTCTTTTAGTTGAGAAACTGAGCTGCCAAAATTGAAGTGCTTAAGTGGTTTTGTTAGAATTACACACCAAATTAGAAATAGTCAATAACTGGCTTCCAAGTCAAGTTGCGTTTTTCAATAAATACTACTTTTTTTATTCTGAGGTTATATTTGAAAAATATTATATTAGACATTATTCTTTTCAAAGAGCTTTTTATACATTACCCATTTACTAATAACCAGCTAATTGCCGATCTCCATAATGAATAACATGTAACTCCCTTTCTCCAAGGGGTAAGTGACATATAAATATCATATAGAGGGCACAGGGCCTTAAGAAAACAGTGAGAAGACGCAAGCCAGACTGACTGTGCATAAAACAATCAGGTAATTCTTAGAAATGATGTTGAGCTGAGTCATGAAGCTCGACGTGTTTTGATGTCAGAAATTCAAAGAAGGAATCAGCTCCTTCCATTTCATGTTTCAGTCTCCCAATGAATTCATTTCCTTTGGCACTGAGGCTTTTTTCAAAGCAGTATTTCTAAATTTTAGTGGTCCTCCCCTCAGTTGGCCGGGTTTCTGTTTGTTTCCCTTCGTTGTGGCTATAACCTTTTCTCATGGACTTGAGATCACTGTTTTCCTTTTTCTTTATGCTCTCTGAGCATCAGGAATCATGGGGGCATGTATGTAATTGTCATTCAGTCTGAAAAAGCCAGCTGGGGGTATCAGAGGCATGTCAGTACATCAGTCAGCAAGACAATTCCAAACTGACTGCTTGCTACTTCAATACCATGTCACTTGGGCTTAAAAATCACTGCTGCTACCTGAGTGATGGCATCATCCTTTTCTAACTTTTGCGCAATCAGTTAATAATGATTATGTATAACAGGTAAACATATCATATATAGTAATAATTCTATATTAATAATATGTAATAAGCACATACATGTATACAGTATAATTGGACCAAAATACTTATTCATTGTAATGATATGCAGAATTATATATTACTTAATTACTATGACAGACATTCTTATGGCTCTGAGCAAATAACCAGAGCAGAGAAGGACACTCATTTCAATACTGCAGTTCATTCAACATGCTGCTATTTGCTTTACACAGAAAACATTTCAACATCAGAGAGCTTCTCTTCATGTCTAACTTAGTAGCATGCATGACAGACAACACACGTCCTTTTCAATAATAACTCAAGTTCCTCTTTTTTGCTTAAAAATCAGTAAAAACTAGAAGAGCATTTCACTGCCACCGTCCAATATTCTTCTGTATTCAGAGCTGGTAGTAATGAATAAATGGTGCTTACAATGGAGCAAGATGGGGGAAAAGTATTTTATTGATCTCTTTTTAGGGGAGAGAGAACTGTGTATGATGATAAAAATATAATTTTCTAATTACTGTGATGATAGAAAAAGCGAAGTCTCTCAAGAACCCTTCCATACTAATAATTGATAGCTGACCAGTTGACCTTCAAAGCCTTCAGTCTATACCCTGTATGTTACATGAATATTGAGAAAACCAAAAAAATTAGTACTTTGAGAGGTGTGTACCTGTATCTCAATCCAGCTACTGGGCTGAGCTTCTTAAGACTGACTGACTTTGAATGAGGAATCTGCACCTTTGCTCAGCTCTTGTAAGCACTTGGTACAAAGCAATACATTCCCAAAATTCATAACTGCAAGATCTTAAGTCAAATGGAAGTTGCCATTTAGTAAAGATTTAAAAACAACAGCATAGGTATTTCTAAATGAAGCTGGGAAAGATGGTAGTAAAGAAACTAAAACATTTTGGGGTTGTCAGGCAAATTCCAAGCAGTCCCTAATTCTCTGGGAAGGATTGCAAATTACAAGATTATGTATGTGCTCTCAAAGCACTGCTAAAATTTTGGGATTCTGGTAAACCTCTCCAAAAGGATTAAGTATGTAAAGTTTTAGAGAGGGGATGGCATCAGGAAAATAGCACAGTAGAAAGCTTAAGGCTTTCACCCTGCAAGGAAAGACTTTCAAGGAACACTATCAGATCCAACTTTATTACAACTTTGAGCAACAATCAAAAGTTTACGGCAAACAAATGAATGCTAAATCAAAACGAAGGCAATTTCAAGTACATATGAAAGTGTTGAGGCATAGCAGTATACCTACATTTCCCCTGTGGGAACCTAATGTCTTCCTCTCAAAAAGAGAAGACTTATATTTTGATATACAGTTTTGTGGGTCTAGTCTAAGCAGACTGCAGGCTTCCTACAGGAGTGCCATCTCTGTTTTGCCTAATGAGAAACTTGATCCAGAAATGCATTGGAAATTGCCGAGGGTCACTGAGGAATAAACTAACCACTTTTAAGTGAGTGAGATAAAAAATGGCAGCTTAACGATACAATAGGCCTCCTAAAGTCTTGTGGGGGATGACAAAGGGCTTCTTTATTAATAGTAAAAATTATAAATTCATTGTATGGGCTAAACAGTAGATTTGGGTTTTCAGAACAAAGAATCAGTGAGCTCACAATAGACTAATTTAAGTCATCCAGACTGAGGAACAGAAAGAAAATAATAACAATTATTATTATTAACATTATTATTAATATGTCATTATATTATTATTAACATATTATTATGTTAATTATTATAATAATATAAATGGCACCTGAGTTATCTAAGTGTCCTCAGGGAGATTAGCTTATACTTAGGCATCATGGGAATACTAGAGAAAAATGGAAAGGAAAGAACATTTAAGAAGATACAAGCTGAAAATAGCACATTCCTGATGAAAGACATGAATCCATAGATCCAAAAATCAATGAGCAGTCCTCATGATAAGCTCAATAAAGACTTCCACAAAGAAAAATATTGTGTTGTCATACTTTTTGGCTTCTTATGCCCCTACCTCCCTTCCCCACTCTTATCCCTCCCAATACTTTCAAACACCCCAACACTAGGTAGGAGAGAAAGAAGGTTATTGGGGAGAAGAGGCATAGGTCTCTTTGCCACTTCCATCTGGTTAGGGTTGTGGGGTTCTTTGAGGTGACCAACCTCAGTTATCAGGATATCCAGCAGTCCAGCAAACAGCAAATGTAGCAGCAGCATGAACTAGCAGCCTTCTTCCTCCTGGGACTGTCTCCTCGGAACAGTTTTTTGTTGTTCTTTCCTCTTTCTGCCTCTGGCATTTATACCCTCTCAGAGTCCTCATAAACTATTTGCAGCTGGCAAATACTATGTCCTCCCCCCCAACACACACACAAGGCAATTATAGTTAACAGCTGTGGATAAACGAAGGCAGCCCCATATCCCACACTTGGGATTAAAACAAAAACATGTTTACAAGACATATCTGAGTTTTTAAAGACACAAAAACTTCCATTACAAAACTGTCAAAAAACAAGAAGAATCATGAAAGCAAGAGAAGAACATCTTGTCATATTTGAGAAACCTTTATCAAGATTATGGTTAGCTTCGCATCAGAAATTAGATGCTGTCAAAGTGCTCAAACCACACACACACACACACACACACACACACGTGCACATATACGAACACACGTACACAAACACAAGGAGGGAGGGAGGGAGAGAGAAAGAAAGGTCTTTTGTTTGTTTGTTTAGTTTAGTTTTAGTTTTTACTTTTAAATTTTTATTTTTTTATTCTTTTAGAGTTTCATACATGTATACAATGGATTTTACTCCTTCTTACCTCCAAGTACCCTATCTAACCCCTGTAATTCTCCTGCTAAAATCCTTCTTTCCAACAAACCCCCTTTGTACTTCTAGTCTTTTGTGTGTGTGTGAATTTAAATGGAACTGCCTGCATGAATATAGGTTGGAGGTTAGTAACTGAATGATGGCCATATATCAGTGATCACACTACTGATGGAAGCGATAATCCCTCCCCTTGGCTACTGCTGACTGTGAGTAGTTCTGAAGAAGGCCTAGGGCCTCATGGGCCTTTGCCCTATTTAAAGATAGACTTTTGAAAAACTTTTTATTGATTCTATGTAACTTTCACATCATGCATCCCAGTCCTGCTCATCAACCCATATCCTCATATATATCCTTCACCCTTGCAACTTCCCCTCCAAAATAACACTCACACACACACACCAAAAAAAAGTATCTCATCTTGAAAGTTGTAGTATGTCACAGTGTGTCCCCTAGTACACCCCTCTGTAAAGACACAGTCTGAATAGGAGAGCTCTCACACCTTATGCGCTCTTCCTCCCCAGATTCTCTATAGCATATGGAGAAACTATGTAAAATTTATCAGTATAAACTGAATTCTCTTCAGTATGCTGTCAGGTATGGTAGCTTCTGCCTGTATTCACAGCAGGAAGGAAGCTAAGTCAGGAGGATTCCCAAGAGTTCAAGTACAATCTAAGATGCATGGTGAGACTCTCTGAACAGAACAAAACCAAAATGTTTGCAAGTGGGTTTTTATGTCAGCATCTCATTCAGTGGTTAGCTATATAATACATTCTACCATGCTGTAAGTCTGCTCTGTTGATGTCTAGCTATCAGTGAAGAATTCCTTCATGGATTTATTTTAGTTCACAGAAATTCAAATTACAAGAAGAAAATAGGTTTAAGAATATGGACATTTCTGAAAGTATGTGTAAATGTAATATAATATAATATATAATGTATATTATACAAATATAAGAATGATCATCTCTGGAAAAGATAAATGCATGATGAGGATAAAATCCAATATCATATATCTGGTGTAGTTAACTATGCTTGTCATTTTCTGTAAGAATTAAAAGGCAAAAAACATAGACAGTAACTATAATCAATATTATTGGGTTGACAATGTACAAAGATGTAATTTATGATGGCATAAGGTGGGCTATGGAATAAAGCATTGTAGACACAGATTATATGATGTAAGGTTTATCAACCTTTAACTACATTTTGCTAATTTCAGATGATAAAATCAACTCCCATAATAATCACAAATAAAATATTGAAAATTGCATGCTTAATAGCAAATTAGCATGCAATCAAAATAATTCAGTACAAAACCAACCAAACATAAAAAAAGATGCATTTAAGAAAGCAAGGCACTAAAATGATAGAAACACAGAGTAAAGTCACTTAAATTCTTCTTTATCAATAATGAACGTTAATGTAAATGGGTTAAACTGTCCAATCAAAAGGTCAAGGCTGACAAAACAAATTTTAAAACATTATTCAGTTCTCTACAACCTGTGAGAAACTCACTTAAGATTCATTAATTATAAAGTTAATTGAAAAGAAAAGATGCATACACTTACCAAAGAGCAAGTGATGTAGCTCTCTTAACTTCAGACAAAACAGTTCATCTTAGGAACTACCACAAGAGCCTATATTGCAAGGAGTCATTTTATGAAAAATATATAACAATTATAAACACATTAAAGTAGGGCTTTTGAACAGGTAATTTTGACACAAACAGTGGCCGAGGTAAAGGGAGAAACAGTGGTTTAATAAAGTCTGAGGATCAATAGGGACTTATAGAACTTGATCTGACCATAGAAAACACATGAAAAAATACACAACTAACCAATTCAAAACATTAAATGTTCTCCAGAATATATGTTATAACACAAAATAATCTCTGATAAATAGAAAGACTAAAATAACATTAAAATGTCTCTTTGGTCATAACATTATGAAGTCAAAGTTTTATAGGAAACTTGGGAAATTTGCCAATAGGTGAAAATTAAACAGCCCATTCATAAATAACAAGTAAGTTAAAAATCACACATTCACACAAACAAAATGAAGTAACTGGACATAATTAAAACACAAACATCACATATTAAAACATGGCAAGTTGAATATAATATAAACAAAAATAAAATATAAAGAGAAACTAAAATTATATAAAAGCAAGTATACATATGTAAATTAATACTTTGTCTATCCCTGTGATGAATAATTCTGAGATCAAAATATCATGCAAGTTAATTTGTGAAAGTATATTTAAAATAAAATACGCAGGGCTGCATTTAACCATAGAGATAAAATGATCCTAATAAAAAGTTGTGAAATATTACTGAATAAAAATGTAAAATTCTAAAGATACTAGAAGACATCTTTTGTTCATGAGGAAATATATTTAGACTGCTACAATGTGATATGACTCAAAACGATCTACAGATGCAAAGCATCTTCTGAAATTCCAAGAGCCACCTTTGTAGACATGGAAAACCTGGTCCTTGAATTCACATGGATTTGCACAGGATGAAAAGGAAAAAAAAAATACTCAGGTAAATCCCATTTTCTTATTTCAAAATCTTGTGCCAATCACCAGAAGAAAAAAAACTGGACTTCTACTGGCTGAAGGGTCTATCCCAACACAATAAAATTTTGAGCAAATCAACATATGCATCTATGAAACATATAACATGCTTTTTTGGGAAGCCATGCTATTAGAACTCTTGGATTTCTCCATGACAAGAATGAAGTTGGTAAATGCCATGTGTCTCTTTCTGCTTCTGGGATACCTCACTTGGGATGATCTTTTCTAGTTCCATCAATTTGCCTGCAAATTTCATAATTTCCTTGTTTTTAATTGCTGAGTAGTATTCCATTGTGTAAATGTACCACAGTTTCTGTATCCATTTTGCAGTTGAGGGATATCTAGGTTGTTTCCAGATTCTGGCTACTATGAAGAAAGCTGCTATGAATGTAGTTGAGCAAATGCCCTTGTTGTATGGTTGAGCATCTTTCGGGTATATGTCCAGGAGTGGTATAACTGGATCTTGAGGTAGCACTATTCTTAATTTTCTGAGAAAGTGCCAGATTTATTTCCAAAGCAGTTGTACAAGTTTACATTCCCAAAAGCAATGGAGGACGATTTCCTTTCTCCACATCCTCTCCAGCATGTGTTGTCCCTTGAGTTCTTGATCTCAGCTATTCTGATGTGTGTCAGGTGGAATCTCAGGGTCATTTTGATTTACATTTCCTGAATGACTAGGGGTGCTGAGCATGCTTTTAAGTGTTTCTCTGCCATTCAATATTGCTCTTTGAGAATTCTCTGTTTAGCCCTGTACCCCATTTTTTAATTGGATTACTTGGTTTGTTGGTGTTAAACTTCTTGAGTTCTTTATATATTCCGATATTCCCAGTCTGTAGGCTGTCGTTTTGTTCTGTTGACAGTATGGATTCCCTAGTAAGGGGAGCAGTGGTAGTCACTGGCATGAACTTTCCTGCTCTTTGATCACCTCCCCCTAGAGAGGTGGCCTTACTAGGTCACACAGAGAGAGGATCCAGACAGTCCTGATGAGACCTGATAGGCTAGGGTCAGATAGTAGGGTCAGAAGACCTTCTCTATCAGTGGACTAGGGAAAGTATATAGGAGGGGAATAGGGAGAGAAGGTGGGACAGGGAAGGAAATAAGGGAGGGGACTACACCCAGGATAAAAACTAAATAAATTGTAATAAATAATGATAATAAAGGAAAAAAGTCTGAACAACATCAACAAAATGAAGTTGGTCCTCTACCTCATGCCACAGGCAAACAGGGAGTCAAAATGAAACTATATCCTAAACAAAAGAGTTAAAACCATAAACTTTTCACTAGACAACAAAGTTAAATCTTTATGAGCATGGATTTGGCAATAAATGTGTTTTTTTTTAGCATGACACTAGAAGAAAAAATAAGACTTTCAAAATCAAAGATTACTTTGGTCAAAAAACATTACCAATGGAGAGAAAAAACAACTACAAATATATTTACAAACCTTGCCCTAGGCTCAATTCAACAGAAATAGCACAGGCTAATTTTTAAATGAACAAATAAGAGTCCATTTTGACTAGTCTGCCTAGAAAAAGCATAATCACTTATCTGGAAAATGAAGATTACAAAGATAATCTTTCACAGCTCCTGGGATGAGGACAATTTAAAAAGGGATGGGGGACAAATTTGGTGACGATATGGAGACAATAAAACTCTACCATGCTGGCAAAAAATGTAAAAATGATTCAGGCATTATGGAAATCGCTTATTTATCCCTCAACAAGTTAGAAACAGAATTTCTATACAATGCAACAATTTCATACCTGTGTATGTGCCCAAAAGAATTCGGAGCAAGATGTGAGACACACAGAGGCATGCCCGTGTTCATTGCAGCATTATTCACAATGGGCATGCTCTAGAACCAAGTCGTGTGTGCATTAGTAGATGAAATGCATGAACAATATATGGCATGCTCACGCGGCGAGGATGGTACAGTTTTAGAAAGAAATGTTCTGGTCTAGGCTGTGGTATAAGTAAACCTGAAGAACATGCTACATAAAGCCAGGCAGACGTGGCTTTATGTAGCATGGAAGGGGAGAGGAAAAGGGAAGATAAAGAGGAACAGAGAGGAGAAGGGAGGGGAGGAGGGGAAGGATGAGGATGGGAAGGGAGAGGAGGAAAGTAGATGGGAGAGGAAGAGAGGCAAAGAAAGGAGATGAAAGGAAAGGAGGGCAGGGAGGAAGGAAAGGAAAGCAGAGAAAGGAACGGGTATGAGAAAAGGAAAGGAGGAGAGGAGAAATAAAAAAGAGATGGGGTGTAAGAGATGCTACAAGGAAGGGAACGAGGTGTGCCAGGAAAGCAAAAGGAGCCAGTTCTGGTCTGTTTCTGCTTGAAACACATGAGCTGGAAAGGGAGGTTGAGCTTCTGAGGGGATGTTTAACAGAACCTCCCCTGACTGCTGGAGCTGAAGAACCTCCTGGGAGTCAAGGCAGAGCAGAGAGCTGGAAGAAGCAGTAAGCAGATGTAGAAGAAGGCCTTCCAGAGGAAGAGAAGGCAAGCGCAGAGAGAAGGAAGAAAGCATCGTCCGCAAAGAAGGAGAGGTCATTTGAAATTTGGAACATAAAGAAAATGTTTTGATGTTTAATAAAGTCACTTGAGGTACATCAGAATAAGAGCTACATGGGAGTGGTTTGTCAGGGATGGAGAAGGAAGAGAGTACGTAACCTGTGATTAATATAAAATAAAAATGTTAAAATTAATAAAAAACAAAAAAACAAAAACAAAAAAATAATGCATTAGCAATTCATCAGAAAAATCACATTGCTCTGGGCTGAAAAAAACAAGCTATTTTAAATGCAATTCTTTAAAAAGCATTGTTCCATGAAGTGATTGACAGCAATAAATTCTGAAATTTCCTTTAAAAAAAAGAAAGAAAAGAAAAGGGATGAGATCATAATAGCTTACAGAGGAGAAGGCTATAAGGAAGAAGAGGAAACTCACAGGAAACTAAATGAAGTCATGAGACAAAAAAAAAAAAAGCTAACTTGGTAAAAGCAAAGAATGAGTAGAAAATATTAAAACCCACTACAAGCCAAAGTCTAGCTTTTCAAAGAAAGAAGTTGACTTCTAAACCAAAGGAAAAAATGAGCATCAAATGTGAGAGAAGAGTCACCTAGAGCAGAATGAAAAAGATAAGAAAGGTTCTAGGATAAACCAAAGCATTGCTCACCTCCACAAGGGACAAGAAGAGAAAAGGAAACAGAAAGTAGTCAAAAGGAGATTCTAGGAATTGTGGGAACTGGATGATTCACACCTTGTAGAAAAGCCTTAGCTTCCAAATTAGCCAGTAAACAGACAAAACTCAATAAAACTCTATTAAAAATACAGAACTGGGTAAAGGAAAGACTTGCTGGCTCCTGATTGACAAACTGTGCTTGTCATGTCTTCCTCTGAGTTCAAGATAAGAATGTGTGGAGTTGAAAGGGACAGATTTTGTTTCACTCCTACTGGATCTTTGCATGGGACCCAGCAACAGCTATGACAATGGCCCACTGAGGTAAGAGCAAGCTGGTGGCTCTGTGAGCAATAAGGCGGCAGGGAAGAGATCTTCCGAATCATGGATGCACTTACTTCTGATTTGTAGAGCATCCATGTTCAAATGGGTCTGTGGCAGGCTGGAATAAAACACAGCTACACGTGTCACCAGATAGGTAAAATAAAGGTCAAGGCAATCTTAGAAAAGAATGAGGTAGACCTTTTTTTAACAAGTGACTTTTAGGAAAGCTAGCCAGCAAACCAAGGAGTAGCCGGAATCCAGACCGGGGAGCCAACAGATGTTTTCTAGGATGCCCTGTTTCACTGTGCCTGGCAAATCAGGGGAATTACTTTTCATTTGCTCATACACTCAAAGCAGGTACACCACACCCTGTAGGAGAACACAGTAGAGTCTGGCGCCCAGAGTGCAAACATTACTGCGGCAATGGTTCTTCTTCCTTACGCTTCCAGCTCAGGAGAGAGCACTGCTAGGCCTAGGGGTGTGAACAGCAACGTTATGTCCAAAGGCTCTGCCTCCATGAAATCACAGGAACTTTTGGATGCCAAGGTGAGTGGGTACTGAAGGCAAGGCGGTCTGGGAATCAAGACCTTGCACTCCCCTGGGTCTCACAGCTTCGTCTACACAGAACCTCTTTACAGAAAGAGTGATCACCGCGAGAGCGGTCCCCAAGTCTGTTCAAAGAACACCAAGTACCGGCTGAGAAGGCCTTGCTCGGCAAGGATCCTAGGGGAACAGCCTCTGCAGCGACCACACACAGGGCAGGCACAATGACCACACAGAAAGTACAGAGCGCTGCCATCCAGTCCCAAAGGTTGGCTCAGTCTCACTTTGTGATCCCACACAAAGCAGCAGCCTTTGATATGGGATGGGTTGCTGCTTTGAAAAGTGTAGAAAGAGCCGTTTTCTTCATATACTCCACAGTCCTGTCAGGGTCCACCTACCACAATGGAAGCTGACCACACCCAACATGTTTACTCATAAGCATGCAGAACTGGCAGCAAAGGTGGCGACAATTTGAAACTTTGCAGATGATAGAGTTAGCCTGATGGTACTGCTGGCAGAGGTCTTGTCCAGAAGCAGGTATGTTTGGTAATGATAAAACAGGAAAATGCAGGATATCGAAGCAGAAAATTTCTTAGAGTACTGACACCAGAGAGAATGAAATGATAAAGAAAATGGAAGACATATTCATAGGCAAGTCCTTACTAAGTAAGCTGAATTCCTATTGGGTTACTGTTAGGGATAGAGTTAGAACATGGTTCTCTTTGTTGAGTTTTGAACTGCTGATACCATCCAAGGGGCTAGAAATTCTCTATTATTATGTGTCTCTTGTTAATGCCACAATGCAGGTGTTCTGGTATAGAGAAGTCAGCTTTGGGCTCATGCACAATTTCACTGATCGTGCCTTCTTCTGCCAATGAAGAAACAAGTCACAAGGTCAGAAGCCTCTTCCCCCTGGGCCAGCCACAGCAGCTCTTGGACCACAGCCTGGTCAGTTCATAGCATTCTGCCTGTCGGCTGTCAATGTCAGAGTTAAAAAGATGGGAGCTTACACTCTCTCCATCAGGGGGCTAGCTCTGAAACTGTGTAGCCCAGGTTTTTCCATTTCTTTTCTGCTGAGTATTTCCTAATTCTCACAAGGAAATGGGAATGGAGGGAGTTATAGCCTCAGG
Organism: Pachyuromys duprasi; assembly: GCA_028658305.1. NCBI lineage: Eukaryota > Metazoa > Chordata > Mammalia > Rodentia > Muridae > Pachyuromys > Pachyuromys duprasi. The sequence continues at coordinate 15,378,816 of CM053754.1, read as the reverse complement.
TATCCATGGAGATCAACCCTTCAAGCTCTTCTTTTCCAATAAGGACCCTAGTAGTCTGAATAACGAGGCATTAATTTTGCTGCCTTTATTACATGAAGGTTTCCTCCTAATGCTCCTCCCCTCCGAACTTAATATTTTCCTTTCAACCTCTATGTTCCTACAACGTCTGTCTTCTTCCACCCAGGCTGCAATGAGGCTTGCCTTCCTGCTGTTCCCTGCCTGCCTCTACAGGGATAAACACAGAAGGATGGAAGCCTGCCTTCAGTCTTGTGGCACATCCACTCAACCTCATCAAAAGTTAGTGGTGTCAGCACTGGCCTAGTAATTTGTCCTTCGTCACGGCTTCTGCGGTTTCACTTCTGCCATCTCCACCTACAATAAACTCTAATGAGCACTCACAGCCTTTCACCTAGCTCCATCCATCACTAGGCTAAAGCAGAGAGAAAAATAGTCCCCTAAAGAACTTCTAGGTAACCGTGGAGGTCTACACAGCTTAGGCACATGTCCCTTACAAAACTGGAAACCCATTGAGCAGAGGAAGAAAACCTAGGTCTATATTCAAAACATCAAGATCTCAAACCACAAGAAAGAGGAAAAGAACCCAAGCTAAGATACCTTTCTAGTACTGTGTTATCTAGGAGGACTTGTGTCATCCCTTTCTGTCTGTGACTAGGATTATAAAATGCATATACACATGTATGTGTATTTGCATATGGATATATAATATGTTCATATTTATATCTAATATACAAGAAAATTAAGCATCTTATGTGCTGCTTCTGGTCAACTATCTTATATTATCAGGAGTGACAGTGCATGCTTAATGTGACTACTCTCCACTTATAAGAAAGTGCATCACACAAATTCTGAAGCATTTTAACAAATACACCATGAAGACACATGAAGTATGCCCATTTGTCTGTCTTTCTTTCTTACCTCCTTTACCCTTTCCCTAGTTCACAGCCATCCAGTGTCAGCTCAGAACACCTCTATGAAATAGAAAGGTTATGGCTGCTGTTTAGACTCGTGTTGTTACTGTCTTACGTAGGGTCCTCATTCATTCTCTCTCACTGACTGGCCATGCTTGTCTAGCTACTTCTAAATCCCAGGTTTAGAAAGGAGGAAGCCTCATGGTACCACAGGCAACTACCAAAGTAACAACTTGGATTTACACTAAACAAATATAAGTCAAACAAAGCCACTATTGGCTGTTCTTCCTGGAATCAAATTACTCTGGAATACCTCAGGGCTTGTTATGACAGGTCAGGTCAGCATGTCACCACCCTAACAGGTAAAACTATAGAAGGGAAGCAAAGCTGTCGGGAGTGGGGATGAAGGCTCTCTAGCATTAACTGTTGCATTTCCTATTGCTTTTGCTTAGCAACTGAGCATTTGTCCTGTGGTCAGAGCTGCTCAGAAAGCCTGGTCATTTCATTAGCTTTGTGCCACAGAAACCATCACTCACAAGCCCGGAAATAGCCTATTCCCAATGTCAATCAGTATTCAAGATCTAAAAGTGCTTTCACCAGGAAGTCTCCCTACCTCCTCTTATGAGTTCACCCAAAACTCCCATATTGCCACCGGAGCCCGAGAGCTCCTGGGCCAATAGAAGCTACAAGGAAATGCGTGTGATGCTCGCCATAGAAATGAAGAAACCAGATTACCATGCTTGGCCTTTTCTGTCACTTGGAGTCTTATGCTGAATATAATATTTTTTAATCTTCCTTATCAAGTTTCTCTTGATCATTTCCCATGATCAATTTCTTATGATCATTTTTTGAAAGTTCATTTGTTATTGTTGAGAGCATTTGAACATTTTATTTATTATCTGCCTGGCACAGGCTTCGAACTTTGTTGTCAAATGAATAAATGTAATTTGCCCATGAAATAGTATTTATAGTCACCAATTGAAAGTTTATAGGTAATCTTGGAGCATAAAAAGTCCTCCCTCTCCTTCCCTTTCTCCCTCTCTCAATATCTTTGTATCTACCTGCCTAGATATCTAGAAGGACATCTAAAAATCAGGTCTTAAAATACTGCCCACCCATGCTCTGTAGTAAGAAGAAATTGAATGTTCTATAAGAAGACAAGGTTGCCTAAAAGCAAAGTAGCTTCTACGTAAATTCCGTTTTCATGGAGCTGTATAATGCCACATGAATCCTAGTGGGGTAATAGCTACTACCTCTTCCTTACATTGAGCATTGGGGTTGCTTTTGTGCCTTTCTTTTGGGAAAGATGAATTTGAGGATAGGTAGCCACTATTTACAAGAAGAATCTGTTAGAGCATTTTTCAAAGGACCAAAATAAGAAAACTTTGTGAGTGGTAGAGGGACAGGGCTGATGAAAACAAGAAGCACTGTGCCCCATGGAGCCTGGGGAGGGGGTGAGCTCTCTTAAGTGGCTTGCAATCATAGAGAATCATAGAGAGTCAAAAAACAAACAAACAGACAAAACAAGAGGTAGAATAAAAAGGACATTTCTCTGTAAACATCAGACAAAAACAACAACAACAAAAAAAAAAAAACCAAGGCAATCAAATAAACTCTAATTTGCTTCCTTGTGACCTTACACTCACTGCGCATTTTCTGAGACCTGTTTTCATCCTCGAACTCACTCATGCTTCCAGGACTGAGTTCTTCCATATAGCTACAAACGCTATTTCCCAGAATGAATGCCTATCCCAGGACATCTGGACCTCTGAGTTAGGGTCTTAACCATGCTCCTTCCTGGGAATGGATTCAGTCAGAGCTATCCAGTTCAAAATGAGGGGTTCCCTAAATACTAGGCAGTACTTACTGAAGACTTACTATAAAGAAAACAGAATGGAGACCTGGGAGATTCCAGGACAGCCAAGACTGCATAGAGAAACCCTATCTAAAAGAAGAGGAGGAGGAGGAGGAGGGAAAATGAGAAGGAGGAAAATGAGAGGAGGGTAAAGGAGTGACGGAGAGGAACAAGGAAAGGAGTATGGATTTAACTGGTAATCTTGAGAACTTGTTTAACCTTAAAATCCTTTCATGGAATGTTCAAAGTTTCCTGGACAAGAAGAGGTCAGACTTGCCAGAAGAGCCTTCAAGTGGCCTGTGACCTAGCAGGCAGTCTGGCAAGCTCAGGCCTAACACCTTCAGCAAGAATGGACAGCAGTCTATTTTGGGGAGTGTGGGGTTGTCTAAAAGTCACTTAATGAGGGCACTGAAATCAAGGGCCTGAAAACTCTGTCTTGACCAAACTTGTGAAAGCAGGAGGATCAATCTTTTAGTGTGTTAACATTCACTGTGAAACTGCATGATGGGGGTGTGGGAAACAGGACCTTCCAAATTTAGCTCATTGGTTTGGTTTTTGTTGTTGTTGTGTTTATTTGTTTTGCTTATTTGTCTATTTAAGCTTCTTGAGGTTTTTGTTTATATCTTGAAACATTCCAAAACACTCTCCAGGCAGTTGAAGGCTGGATGTTGGAAGAAAACCACCATCGCATGTGCCTCAGTGACTGACAGAAGAACTGACAAATCACGGAGCTATTTCCCCTGGGTGTTTTCCTATGATGCAAGGGGATCGATTTGGACTTCCCCGACACTGCCTGTCTTTGCCTCTTGGTGTCAATGTGGCATTCTCTGTAAAACAGCAAATGCATTTGCTCCTCAGATCAATAAGGGTTGCACTGCCCATAGCAGGGGTGGAGAGGATTGGAGGCTGACACACAGAGCAGTTAGGACCTCCGTGGAGCGAAGCTTACTCATGAACCTAGCAGGGGCAAGCAGGAGTCGGGGACCATAAGCCTTAAGGCTATTTATTGGGGGAGTACCTGTTCCCAGCATCGTCATAATGATAAGAGAATCCCACTGCAGACGCATCTTGCCATTGACAGTGCCATTCCTCTTGAAGCACCGAATAATGGCTGCGCTTTTGCTTCTAAATTGAATGACTACAGGCTATTTCCATTTTCCTCTAAATTTTGTCTTTTCTACCCAAAGGAAAGAGCATCCCTCCATACCCCATCACCATGGACGGTGCCAGTTTTTGACTTTGATTCTGAGTCAGCTATGTAAGGCATCGTGTTCATGTGAGTGGACTCAAGGCCCTCAGAACTAGGTCAGGCATTTGCTGCAGGTCATTACAAGGCTACAAAATAGAGCATGCTTAATTCTGTTATTTCTGAAGATTTTCTTCTTCTCTCATGTGCATAGAAGACAATCAGTACTTAATTAAAATTTGGAACTGTTCCTGAACATTTCAGACTGTCAAAGATGCCTATGACCTCCTTCCACCCAGGCTACTCAAGAGAGTTTAAACAAAGGCACAGCAAAAGAACAAAGTGGGCTTGCCGACCAACACTATGTCAGTTGTCACACTTGTATTTTAAGTACTCATGCCTAAAATTCCAGCAGGGAAATTCTTCATACATAGAATTCAGAGATAGAAGCGACCTAGTCATGGGTTCAATCTTTTTTTTTTTATTTCAGGTATGTGCCGAATTAGTTTCATTGACGCACATGATGATAGAGTGGCAGTCAATAAATATTCATATTCTAAGACAATAGCAGAAGCGTGACCTGCCACTTCGACAGTAGACTCCAAGGCCAAGGTTGCAATTTGCCAGGTGCTGGGTGTGTTGTGAGTGACTTAGGAAATCATTCTTGAGGGAGCCTGATGGCAGTCAGCCACCACCTTGCTAGGATCAGTCCGTTTTCCCAGGGGAGTCAATATCTACTGCTAGCAGATTACAAAGAACCTGCCAATTGATACGGATAGGAGGAACTTCACTTCTGCAGCGCCCTCCAACTGCAATGCTGTGGCACCCAGTCCTCCTCTCCATATCACCTGTCCTTCGACCTGAGATCACTGCTCAGTCATTACTGCTGGGCCAACCCTCAGCTTAGAGCCCGCTTCCCAGAAAACTTCCTCCATAACAATTCAAAGGTCAGTTTCTTGTCCCAAGTCTAGAGTTGTGGACAGTCTGTGATGGACTCCTTTAAAGTGTGTTAGCTTCTTCCTTACAGTGCTTGTGCAGAAAAATGGAATGGACTGTGAAGATATCAGAGAGCAATTTCCTTTGCCAAAGCTGTCAGTTCAATGGGATTTTCTCTTTTTCAATGTCTGTTGCAAAAAATATAAAAATTAGTAAAAGGAATAAAAGATAACATCTCATTATGGAAACTTTCTTTTCAGTAAAAAAGCATTTCTCTAAGTTGACTCAGTCAACAATGGGCCCCGGTTTGCAGTCACTATATTGATGAAAAGGGGAAGACAATTTTTAATCTGTCTTGTATGTCTTCTCCGTTGATGTCATGTGATTTACTGTGAGTTTTACTCAAAGAGCATTATGAACTGTTCTTCTGCCTGCAGAGACCCAGTATGTTTATTGTTTGGCATGGTTCCTGACTTTGCCCACTCCATCTTCACATTTATATATGTCTTGCACAGGTGCTGGCCAATTCGGCTTCATTTTATCTTGACATTGTTACCCTGTCTCCATAGACTCACACCATCTATGTCACTGGGTCATGAAAAGACATATATTTGTCAAATGGAAGTAATGGAGGAGGAATAAGCATCACATATAAAGCATTGTACAAAGCCTCTGGATGTGCTCTGCACACCTAGGCACTGGGAAACACTGGAAGAAGGTAGAGTCAAGTGCTGAGCTGTCCAAGGACAATGGCATTGGTGTGCAGAGTGTCATTATTCCAACCAACTTGCAGATACTACTGTCATTTTAAAACAGGGATGAACCTGTCATAAGAATAAACCAAAGCATCCTTCCCTGGGCTCAAGTCATGGAGGACCTCCACAAAAAGATATCGTGGGACACAGAATCATATGGCAGTCACGTGTTCCCATACACTGAAGAGATGCCTCTGTAGAGAAACACAGACCTATACCTGTAGTGTAGCCAATGAGGGAATTTGCAGGAAAGCCCTTCTATCCAAGAAGTTTTATTTAAGATTACTTATGGACACACAGAACATGTGAATAAAATGACTCAATAATTTTTAGAAGAAAACATGTATAGTTATTGTTGTGAGGCAGCAGACAGACAGATAGATAGATGCTTGGCTCCCCCCTTTTCTTTCTCCAGTGTTACCACATTTAGATATTAGACATCTTTTATCTACCGATAACATGTTTCTGTCACAACTTCCCTCTATGAATATGCATAGATTTATATTTTGCTTTATTCTAGCACAATGAAATCAGAATCATTTTAGATGAAATGTTTGTTCATCTCTCCATGTCTTCAGAAGGCTGCACTGGTCACCGCTTCTGTGCCGTTACTTTTGCCTATAACTAACAATCCTGAGAAAACATCTTTTCCCATCTATCCTTATACACAAAAACAAGTTATCATGTTTTCTATAGTAGTAAATGAGATATCTGCTGCAAAAGGTGGCCACATATAGCATTTTAATAGCTAACACCAAATGAGCATGCCAAAGTTGTGTTAATTTAGCTGAGTGTATTTTTATTAAATTTTCTCCCCAGAATTATGAGATTATTATATCATGTTCTTTCAAGTTTTACTGCTGTTTCTCCATCCATTTGTCACCTAATTGCTCATCAAGTAAAGGAGAAAATTATCTTATTTCAATTTTTAATTTTGAAAGAAAGAAAACTTTTCATCTAACCTTTTCTTGCTTAATTTTTAATTTCTTTTTATAGATTTATATTTTGTTTATAATTTTGGGCACACATGTGTAAATATGAGCACATGTGAGTGCAGGTGCCCATGGAATCCAGAAGAGGGTGTGAGATCTCCAGGAGCTGAAGTAACAGGTAGTTGTGAAATACTTGGAAATAAACTCAAGTCCTCCAGACAAACAATACATGCTTTTAAGCTCTAAATTATCTTCACTGCCAGCACATACTCAAAACCTTTTAAAATATGTGTGTGTGTGGGGGGGGGTGAGTAGTGGTGAGGGACACACACAGTGTATCCCTTATGGACAGCATCTCAGTGTATCCTGAGACAGCGTCAGATTTCAAGCAGCTAGAGGTATAAGCGGTTGTGAGCCATCTGACATGGCTCCTAGGAACCAAACTTGGTTCTTCTGTAAGAATAGTACTTGCCCTTAACCCCTGAGCCATCTCTCTAGCCCCTTAATTTCTATTTTTCGAATTCTGTCAGAGAATTAGACTAGTGATTTCTCTGATGTTTCTGTGAAACTCTTGTGGGTTAGTACATTATGCAGTTCTTTGAAAAAATGTCAATAGAACCAGAAAACGAAGATTCTTATGTTTACTGGTGTCACCAACCATATCTAATAGGACTATGATTCTATTCCATTGCAAAACATATATTTAATCTTTTTAATTGTTACTTAAGTCTTTTTAAGTAATTTATTTATTTTTATATTAATCACAGGTTATATATTTTGTATACCAGCCATAGCCCCCTCCCTCAGTCCCTCCCACTCTCCCCCTCCCTCCCTCATCTTCTCCCTGGCCCCCTCCAAGTCCACTGATAGGGGGGAACCCCCCCCTTCCATCTGACCCTAGCTTAACAGGTCTCTTCAGGGCTGGCTACAATGTCCCGGGGGGGGGGATGGTCGACATGCCAGCCATTGAGTTCATGGCAGAAATAGTCACTGTTCCCCTTGCTAGGGTACCCAGTTGGGTACTGAGCTACCATGGGCCACATCCGTGCAGGGGTTCTAGTTTATATCCATACATGGTCCTTGGTTGGAGAAACAATCTCATAGAAGACCTCTGTGCCCCTATTTGGTCTTTGTGGAGCTCTTGTCCTTGCCAAGTCTTACTAACTCCCCTTTTTTCATATGATTCCTTGCACTCTGCCGAAGGCTTGGTTATGAGTCTTATTATCTGCTTTGTTAGTTAAGTCTTGGTAGTGTCAATTTTGCTGACTTAATTTGTTTCTCAGAGCAATGTTCACTTCTGATTAGAGATTTTGTCACTTTCTGCTTACATTTCTATAAATTTTGTCCAACATACATTTTAGAATTCAAATGAGCCACTCACTGCACATATGTTTTAAAATTCTTTAGATCCACGGAGTTTCATGATGATTGGATCTTGCAATGAAGATTGTTACATTATGAAATGATGTAACATTAATGAGGTTACATCATCATGAAATGATGTACATTCATTATATCTAATGTATTTAATTTTAATTGCTCTCATTAATATTCAAATATTTCATACATCCATATGTATTCCTGGTACTTAAATAGTTTGCCTTGTGTTATTTAATTTGTGGTGAGTTGCTTAGAATAACATTGAGCTTGGTTATCACCATTATTATCAGTCACCTAGGAGAGCTTACATTTTAAAAGATAAATTTAGCCATTCACATGTAATGCATTAGTATTATCATTGTATCCTTTGTATCTCAAAAGACTGTCTCCCATTTTTTTTTCCAGTCACCATTTTATTTTCCTTTGCTGTTTAATTTATTACTTTGTCTCTTTATGAAACTATGTTTTTTTTTATTCTGCTAGCTTCGAAGAGTTCTAATCCCTAGTTTGTCATCAAACTTTTAAGCCATGTTTTTAAGCTTTTATCTTTCTGCTAATATGTAGAGTTAATTATCACTCATGTCACCACTTGCTTAAACATTAGTAGGGTCTTACTTCTTTCCATGGCTTTCAGAAACCACCAAATCCTTACTTCCCAAGTTTATCCCTTATGGGATACTGTGTTGGGTTCTTAACATTGGTCAATAGATGCATCAATAACTTCTGGGACTCAACTGCATCCTCTACTAACCTTTCCCCTAAATACTACTTCCAGAGTCTGTCATTGCTGTCTTTCCTCCACACATTGTTTTATTTTGTTGATTGCATACTTGAGTCGGTCCTTCACAATAGTCAGTGTCCTATTTGAAAAGCTTACAGGTAGCTGTCCCACTTGAGTGTTGCTTTGACTCATTACCCTTGAAGCTCTGAGGGTGTTTTCCCCACTGCTTTCTCTGTGTGACTGAAGAGAAGTCTGAGGAGAACCTGCCTTTCACTGTTTGAACAGATTTTTTTTCGTCTCCTCTTTTCCTGCCAAGAAGCATTTAGGATATTTAGATCAATACTGAGGAAACTTTAAAAATGCACTTTCTACCAGGCTCTCTCTAGATCCCTGCTTTAATTCATTAGCACAAGTCAGCAATTACTAAGTCCCTCCAAAGGCATTCCTTCCTCAGCTTAGAAAAAAATGATTTTGCAATATTTTCCTCCATTTTTCTGCTACTGCTATGAATTACATGTTTAACTCTTGGAATTTATTTTGTATTACATGGAAGACCTTCAAGTAGGTTAGAGTCTGGGAGCATAATCATTGAAGAAGCTCAACTCTCATTTTGACACCAGGCATCACAATCTGAAAGTGTTCAGATAAATTGGCTAGCCTAGTGTTCCACAAAAAGAGGCCTAAGGACTTTCCTCATGAAAATCAGCTTTAATGATGGTACTGGTCCACATTCCTGACTTATGTCCCAGACTCTGTCAGAATCTCTAGGTCTTGCATCATAGAAGAGAGGGTTTCTCCGTTATAGGAAAATGTGAAGAAGCACAGTCATTTCATCTGAGTATGATGAGCCTAGTGCTCATGTGATCCTAAAGAGAGACAACTCCAGGCACAGAATCCAGGAGCTATGCTGTTACTCATCCAGATGATCCAGGATATGAATGTGTGTGTACAACTCTGTTCAGATTACCATCAACATAAAACCTTACAATGTTAAAATACATTGGAGAGAACATAACTATGAAAGTCTGAATGAAAAGCATCCCCTATACGGTCAGATATTTGGCTCTGTCTGGAGAGGAGGTGCAGCCTTGCTGAGTGGAATATCTCACTGGAGCAGCCTTTGAGAGCTCATAGTCGCTTCCAGTTTGGATAAAAGCGCCTCTGTACTTCCTGCTCCAGCTACCTATGGCCATGCCTATGGAAACATAAGCAAAAAACAGAAACATAGCCAAAAACAATGAATGAAAGAAGGAATAATTAATGCAATAAGAAAAGTAACTAAAACAATAATCCATCTCTTTTAAAGCCTCATTTTTATAAATAAAAAAGCTCAACCTCAGGATTACACATGCTTATAGTTACTAAATAAGTGATGGATATGTATATTGCATATAGGGCTTTTGACTATCCTAGGTCCTAATCCTTGGAATATATGTATATGAATATATGTATATATATATGTATGTATGTATGTATGTATATCACCTTATGCTGATAAATGGATTTTGTCAATGTGATTAAGTCTGGAATCCTGAAATGGGGCAAATGTTATATGCTGTCCACATGAGTTCTAAAGACAATCAAAAGTGTCCTTATGGAGAGAAGAAAGGGAATTGCTGTCTACACATTCCATAATGAATTAGTATGATGATGGAAGCAAGATGCTCTGCTGCTGGCTTTGATGAAGGAAAAGACCTCCAGCCAAGGAATGAGAGGAAAGTCCAGCTTTAGAACCTGGAAAAAGAAAAAGACAATACATTCTCTTAGAGCCTAAAGTGAGATCACGTCCTTGCTTCTGCTTTGCATTTGGGCCTGTGAGCTGACTTTGGCACTTTTAAACTTTCTATGAAAGAAAGAAAAAAAAAGAAGGAAAGAAAGAAAGAGAAATGGGTGCTGCTTTACACACTAAGTTCTGAAACACGTGGTTAAAACAACCGTCGGGAACTGATATGGGCACTTGTAAACGCCATCTTCGAATCCTCCAGCTCTCTTCCCCTGTCCTGTATTTCTGTCGCTCTTTGGACTAGCAGGGGATGAGTTATTTGCTCTGGTCAATAGATGTGAGCAGAAGTGACCTGCATTGGTTTTGAGTGACTGAGTGGCAGCATAGTTCCATGCATAGTTCCTCACATTCCCTGACCCTGCTGTATGAGCAAGGAGGAACCTCATCGGCCTTGCTCTTAAGTGACGATGGTGAACAGAGACACCTTGGCAATTGCACTGGACAAATCCCGAATGAGAAGCCATCCTCCATTGTGTGTATCAGGGAACTGGGATTTTGGAATTATTTGTTACTGAAGCACCACATATCCTAACAAATACAGATTACTACGTAATGTATGCCCATCCCACAGACCCAAGATATCACCTCCATGTGTATCTGAGCATTTGTACACTCTTTGAATAAAATTTTAAGATCACTAATCCCCTACAATTCTTAACAGGCTTTAGTCCATACTTTAAAACTGTTGACCAAATGGCAAAAGTGAGTAATAACTGAATACAAACCTCCTTCTTAGATCCCCAGGCTCACTCCTCCTCCTATTCTTCTGCAGAGGGCTGTGTTTGTTGTTCCCCATTTCAGAAATTCTTCTTACCCTGCAAGGAGATGAGGAATGTACCATTGTTCCTGTGCTGATATCCATGGAGAGGGAGGTAATGAGCATTCAGACATCAGTACCCAATTTTCACTGACTACCTAAACTTAAGTTAGTATCACAGCCTTGTATGAGCTCGGCCCTTCCCAAGCCTTGAAATGAAGACTTCTTTTACCCAGGTCAGACATGTTTTTTCTTTCTCTTCCTCCTTCCCTAACTCTTCCCTCAAACCTAACGTGTTCCTCGTAGAGCAGCATTGACACCGCTTTCGTTTTCTTTAGAAAGCATGAAAGAGCAACGCTGCAAGCCGAGTCTCTTTGAAGCTAACCTGTGTATCTACCGCAACCCAGACATTCAACAAAAGTGAAGAAGGTTCTCCACCATGTACCTGCCTTTATCCGGGGATAAAGTGCTCCTCTAGGGCTCCACTGTGCGTGTTGTGTGGAGACTTCTCTGCTGCAGCTGTGATCTCACATGACCTCGGGAAGCCAGGGAAGATGTCAAAAGCAAGAAGAAACACGTTAGCAGAACGCTGCTTCAAATTAAAGTCGCCTTTGTTGGTGAGGAAATCTGCTAAAAGCTGTTATTTGAAATATCTGTAGATAGTTTGGATCTGTGAATAATTGCTATCTGCACATCTCAAATCTCTTCGAGTTTCCTGCTAGACATATCTGCACGAGGTTATAAATAGTGAGGCAATGTCGCCCACTGTATAATATAGTCTCTCTGCCTTTACAACTCATCATGAACTTCTATGTAATTTATTTTTTATTGAAGAATTCCAATTAATGGCTTCCTGGTGATTTTAAAGCCTCAAATTATCAGTCTCTGAAAACAAAGCAGAGAACATAATTATCATAAACCGAGAATTTTTCATTTTGAAGCTTATCTGTTTGTGCTAAGTATCTTGTCTGTAAGTAATTAGTGCCTTTATTTTTTTTTAGTAAAAATAATGACCATTCTATGCTACACATCCAAATTTTGTTAACTGCTAAATGTACTGGGTGTATTATATTTGAATGGACCACCTTGGACTAGTTTTAAAGTATTTCATCAAATGATAATAGCAACAACAAAATACATCTGTTTGTCAGAATAAATTATGTGGCATGTATTTTAAAAACCTATTATATCCTCTTGCTTCCTTTCTAAGAATAAAAGCCTCAGAAAAATATGTACTTGCCATTTATTACCAGGGCTGCATAACAAGAAAAGACTCATTTTATCTTCCATTTATAATTCCTAACTGCTAATCAAATTGATCAGCCAATAGCTTGGTTCTAGAGGGTCTTTTTTAGGGCTATTTCAAAATGTTTTACCAGAGATAAAACAAAATTCATTGAAATTAAAACAATTTAAATGACAATGTCAGCCAAGCATCATTTAAATTCCTAGAGCCTTCCCTGATTTGGAGGGGAAGATGGGAAGATGGGCACAGGGTAGCAGTCCTTTGATGAAGATAACCGGAAGTACTTCATTCTGAGCATCTCTTAGCTGTTCTCCTACCAAAGGCTGTTGCAGGACAGTTCTCCTCAGCTAGAAGCTGAGTGTGAACTTGCCACTAGGGCTGATTCTTTTCCTCTTTTAAAACATAACATTTGACACATCGAACAAATGTTCATTTTAAAAAATAAGCCACAAAAATATATCATGTAAAACACTCACTTTACAGATATAAAGAGTCCACTTTCTAATTTTCAATTCCCACACACTTTTCAGCAAAGAAAAAATGTGCAAAATATGCATGTAAAGAAAAATGTATATAATAGGATCTTATGTGTTTCTTTATTGAGTCTTTCCCATTATACAACTTATTATTTTACAACTTTGAGTAGCTAGTTATTCTATAGTATAATTTTAACTGTTTCTTTTTGTTGCACATTTAGGACGGAAGTCTATACTCAAATCATGGACGTGAAAATTTTAAACTTCTTTGTGTTTCAAATGTGCTGAGTGGGGTCAGAAGGCTCATCAGCAGTTGAGAATGTCTTGCTCCTCCTGAGGACTGGAGTAAGGTTCCCAGCACTGGCATCATCAGGGGCTCATGACTGCCTGTAACTCCAGTTCCACATGCTTCAATACCTTCTTCCAGCCTCAAGGGGCAGCCCCATACATATGGCATATACACTCAGAAAGATGCACATTCACACATGTAAGAAGAACAGGAAACCCTAAGAGCTCCCAGCACAGTGGAAAGTAGAGCAGAACACGTTTTTTTATTCCCAGCTTGGTGAGCCTTGCTGCCTATACCGAGAACTCAGTGAGTAATGTCATATCATTGCTTAAGTCTGTGCCATCTTCATAATGAAATATGGAAGTGTTGTATCTATACAAGTAGTTTTGGCAGATGTAGAGCTCAAAGTGTTTAATAAACACATGCTAAACATAAATGCCTCTATATTTGTATTCACTTTCTGACATTTTGAAACAGAATTAGGAGTATTTCTCATCTCTATATATCAATTTATAATACAACCTGTGTCTTACCTTAAATAATTGCAAAATGTGTGCTTTGTTGTTTGTCATTCAATATTGTTTCTATCATTGACGTGCTCTGATTTTTATTTATATGTGCATGAGAGTTTTGCTTGCATGTATATCTCCATACTTCACACATGCCTGGTACCTGTGGAGAACGTAATAAAGTGTCAAATCTTCTGGAACTAGAGTGGAACGTGGCTGTGAGCTACCATGTAGATGCTGGGCATGGAACTTGGGTTCTCTGAGAAAGCAGCCAGGACTCTTTCCCACTGAACTGTCTCTCCAGGCTCAAGCAGTTTAATTTTATGTAGATCGTGTTCGTATCTTTTGACATCTATAATAATTGTTTATACTTAGAAAATATTAAATGCATAAATATCTACTTCAATGTGTTTTCCTGGCTTTATTTACTAGCTTGTATTACTTGAAAGTAGTAATAAGTAATCATAGCATAAAGGAAAAAGTAGTGTTATAGATTCTATATCCAGATTACAAATATTTTCCCAAGACTGTTGATTGGCCAGCCAGTCCCTTTTCTGAAGAACTATGAGGAGATGCATGCCCTGTTTCCAGCTCTGTGCACTGGAGTTTGCTTCTCAGTCACCTGCTCAGCTCCACAGACCAGAAGCTGCGCACTTCTCAACAGTTTAGTTTGGAAGAACAGATTATTGTCAATAGATAATCCCCATCTCCTTTACAAAATCTCTTGCTACTTGTGGTTTCTTCCCAAAGCGAACTTTATACTTATTTTTGACATATTAAATAAGATGATCTCTTTTTTTTTTATAACTACAACACATAAAGATCATTGGTAAATACTGATGTCTTCACAACGACTATCCTTCCCATTCAGAGACACACTATATATAGTTTTACACTATTTGATGCCTTCAGGAAATTTTTGTGGTTTAATTCACATCATTTCTACCTTTATTCATCTCTTTTTAGTTACCACTGTCTAGTAAGTTCCTATGTTCTAAAACTGATATATTTTTCTTGAAGACTGAAATAATTAACATGGGTTCAAGTGCTCCATCTACCATTCATAGCTTGAAGTTCTTAACATCACATAGGCTTTTCTTCTACTACTTCTTCCTCCTTTTTCTTCCTCCTCCTCCTCCTTATTCTTCTATAGTACTTGGGTCAGCAACTGAGAGGCAAAGGCAG
>CM053754.1:15306377-15358877 GCA_028658305.1 Pachyuromys duprasi | reverse complement strand
TCCTTGGGCCAGGGATACTTTTGATCTTGGTTACAGAAATAACTCAGGAAAAAGAACAAGATATCTTCCTGTGTGGGTACAGATAAGAAAGTGTGTTAAAGTCAGAGGAAAAATGATTTTATATAAGGAGTTGAAACCTTTTGTTATTATGACTTATTAACATTTAATAAATAAAAGAAATCTCAATTCAAGTGCAGCAGGAATAGCCCTTGTCCAATACCAAACAATACCCAGTTTCAGAGCCCACCGAATCCACTGGCAGAAGATAAGGCTGTCTTCAAAAAGCTATCTCTGATGACTTGAAGAAGTCTGAGGAGTCCCCGTGGGCCTGTCTAATCCCTCTACCTTCCATGCAATACCTGAAGTCACACAAGGCACTGACATAAAAATGTTATCCTCTGTTAAGGTTTGAATGGATTGCTCAAAAATCTGTCAAATGGTTCCTATGATGGTGCCAGAGGCCTGGACTTTACAAGTGGACTGGTTTGTGAAGGCCTCTTGCTCATGAGTAAGAATGTGTGTGTGGAGGGGCATTGGCTCTTCTTTGCCCTTCTGCCTTCAATCTCATGAGGGTGCAGAGCAGAAAGAGGCCTTAGCCAGACTTTGATCATGGACTGGACTTCTAGCCTTCCAAAGTATGAAAAACAGATCTCTGTTCTCCAAAAGTTACCAAGTTGACAGTATTTTCATATAATATAAAAACAATTATGACATTGTAGTTCACATGAATAAAGAAACAACATAGAGAAAAAGCAGTGGGACTTGCTGAGTAGGAAACAGGTCTACATAGAACAAACAAAGTCTTATCAAAGCCACAGCCTTCTAGGAATCAACTGTCCTAGCCCAACCTTCTCTACTGGAACAATTGAAAACAGAAAGGGATGCAAAAAGACAATCCTTGTAGAAAATCATTGGGATTCCAAACTGTGACCCTGACTTAGGGCCAGAAAAAAAAATCTGGGCATTTTCAAGAGACCAGATATTATTCATGCTGTTGTGAAATGAGTGAAAAACACATCTCCCTTTGTTTTGTACCCAGATTCCTAGTGACCAAAGGCTCACAAATTTTACTCGTTCAGTTGCTAAAAAGGTAGAGCCAAACAAAGTGAAAATTTGGACAGAGAGAATAAAGTATCAGCAATATGGAAAGCAGATGACTCTGCCTTTAGCTCAAGCATGCAGAGACCTGATGCTACTGACATTTGTTCAAAATTATCAACTAGGAGATGCTAACGGCGGCTTTAGATCTTCTAGAACTTTAGTTGGGTGATCATATCATAGTCCCTTCTTATTCCATTTCTAAAACTATCCAGTGGCAAGAACTAATGCTCTGTGCGCTAGCAATGACGCTAGTCGCAAAACCAGCGACACTATCATCTTGTACTGAAAATGCATTACATCATCTGAAATATTTTCAAAGTAGGGTACTTGATTCTTCAGAAGTCACATGATGACCTTGATAAGGATATTTCAGAGGTATCTCCTGTCCAATCAGTAGCAAGCTACTGAGTTATGATATATATATATATAATATATATGCATACATAGGGAGCTAAGAATAAAAACCTCAAAATGGAAAAAAAATCACATATTGAGATTTGAAGCAACGATAGACTACTTCTGTTTATACATGTATTTTTGTAGAGTATTTTTAAAACTCACCCTTGCGAAGTTGAATTTTTCCCATATTTCATTATCAACAGATAACCTCACAAAAGTAAAACTTTCCAAAAGAGATACTTTCTCCCAGAGCTTATTGCTTCTTTCTAGATCTATGCCATATGTACAAAACCTACAAGCAGGAGCTTAATTAAGCCCACAAGCCCTCAGTAGTTAAATAGTACGTATATGGATTCCCATGTTATCCAAACACATTTATGTAGAAGAACAAATGTATTGAAACTTGAATTCGTTGAATTCAATTCATTGAATTAAATTCACCTGGCTCCAAGGTGAATACGAGGAATATTGTCTACCCATATAGGGAAAAAAAGGAAAAACTTCTCTATCTAACCTTTTTTCAAGGAATTCTAATTGATAAGCCTCAAAATTAAAGTATTTAAGACATCATGTGGGGAAGATAAACATACAGAATTTCTAAGTCCTAGAATCCTCAGTCAGTCTAATAAGACAGAGTTGGGGCTGGTCTTAGGGCTTACAACTTGCAAATGAGTCCTAATTACTCATGATACTCCCAGTACATGGTAGGCAACAACAGTTTGTCGACTGATTGATGGCAATGCCTGTGATGCCTGGTAGCACTGACTAAAGATGAAACATATCCATTCCTGGGGTGCAGGGATCCTAAAGCATAAAGAGAGGAGGGGAAGTTTTCATGTCAAATTTCCTCTTCAAGACATCAGTTTTTACAGTGAGTGCACAAAGAGTGTGTGTGTGTGTGTGTGTGTGTGTGTGTGTGTGTGTGTGTGTGTTTAGCTTTTAGATTAGTCTTTAGGGACAAAATATAGTTCCTTTCTACAGACTGTATCTAACAGATACAGATAAACAGCAACCCAATAGCAAAGTATATTGACATTCATCTTAGATAGTTTCTATTTCGGTGATAAAACACCATGACCAAAAGCAGCACATTTTGGAGGAAAGGGTTACCTTCAAAATGATAGTTCACCATGAAGGCAAATCAGGGCAGGAACTCAAGATGAAAAAACTGATGCAGAAGCGACAGAGGGGCTGCTGCTTACTGGATTGTCCCTCAAGGTTTGCTCATCCTACTTCCTTATACCACCCAGGACACCAGCCCAGGGGTGGTACTATCCACAGAAATCTAGGCCCACCCACATGAATCACTAATTAAGACTGCCCAGTGGGCAGTCTTATGGGAACATTTTCTCACTTGAGGTTCCTTCTTCCCAAATGACTCTAGCTTGTATCAAGTTGACAAATAACTAGCCATCAAAATTGGGCCTTTGACACAGAAACAAATTACTACTTGACTAAAACCTTCCCTTTCTCATTTGTCTCCCAGAGGACACATTGATATTAACATCATCATATGAAACACCGCAACTTTAAAAAAAAAACAGTTTTTAAATTCTTAAATACTTTAAAAGTTCAGGAAATAGATTGGAATCTGCAACCATTACTCTTGAATGGAGTTACTATTTTGTCTTCTAAACCACTGGAAAAAAAGAGAGATAACAAAGGACAAAGATGTAGGTAAAAGTTGGGAAAAAAATGAAACAAGCGCTACCTTATAAAAATAGATACGGAACAGAAAACAGCTGGAATCAAGCAACCAAGTTTTCCTGGAATTCGTGCACAGCTTAGAGTAGTAGATTTTCCTCAAAGCCCAATAAAATGAGCAAGGTTTCAAAACACAGAAACAAAAGTACATAAAAACAAAGTTAATTGTTTGTGGTCCCTTGCCGAAATCAGAGGAAGAATTTTCCACTAAAAGCAAGAGCATGATGACTGTCAATAGTTTTAAGCAAATGATAAAATATCAGAAAAAGTGGAAAGATTATCTTGCCACAAAAAATATTCTTTTGGAAACTTTAAAGCTCAACTGAGGTTAGAAATAATTTGTAATCAATTTGTGGCATAACAAGACTTTGTTTCAGTAGCAGCAAAAAAATAAATAAATAAATATAAGACACTGTTTGTAGTGAATAGGACCTGGAAGGGGGGAAAGTTACCAACAAATGACAGTGTGACGTACCTGAAAGACTTGACCATTGTGTCCAGACAAAACAGGAGCAATGGTTATAAAACACGTGTAAAAGGTACAGAGGTGTTCTTGTGTGTATATATGTGTGTTCAGTTTATAAGCCTGGGTATACGGAACACAAACATTCAGGCTAACGTTTATAAAGAAAGCATACGATAATATTTTTATCGTAATAAAACAAATTTATCCTGAACTAAATTTTGGAATTTCTCTTTCAAATTCTGTGAGTCATGGTTTTTATAAAGGAATGAATCAATTGATGGTGATAGTGTTGGCAAAAATCCAGACCCGCGCATGCCTTTTAAACATGGTTGCTCAAGTTCTTTGTTGACTTTACATTCTAAGCATCAGAGCTCACTCTATTTCCCTCTGTCTTTTTAGAGAGTCTTAGACCGAAGCACCCATTCCAGTGACTGTCTTCAGAAGTCTCTTTTGGAAAGTAAGTCTGGGGACTCTGAGCCAAGAGGGATGCAGTGGCAGAATGCATCCTCTTCTTATGGAAATAATTATATGGCATATTCCATTTTTGTTTTTAAGAACCAGCCTGTAGAATGGGAAAGAAAATCTGCCTTTGCGAACAGGAGAAGCCCTTCAAATGGAGCCTGGGGATATTGCTGAACCCAGCTAAGGTGGCCATGCACACAGAGGGAATCCTGATTATGTCTACTCTCAGATCTGTAAAGAGAAGATAGTGTGGTTTCTTCAAAGAAAAACTACTGTTCATGCGTGTCAGTAAATGCTTCACATTCATTATTTGCCTATAGATCTTTGTCTAAGGTGGCAACCACATAAGATTTCCCTTTTACACATTAGCATATCTATTGGTGTCATCCTTGTTCAGGTCTTGTTTAGGCAGCAGGCAAGACTTTCTGAGTGTAGCTTTTCTGATACTTTTAGGAAATAGAAACCCCTTAGCCAAGTTCCTTTTCCTCTCTCTTAAATCGCCACCTGTATTTTCTGCTATGAGCTTAAGCCTAAGTGCAGGAGTTTTGCTGTATCAGTGGGAGCTGGACACCACATGGTCTTTTGTTCACTATATTTGGATCAGTGTGTTTTTCATGGTCTTCATCTATTCCAAGGAAGTATTTCCTTAATGAGGGGTGAGACCTATGATGATGAAGATGGGAAAAATAGTCTTCCCTGTGAAAGAGCTTCCAAATGGGCTATTGAATACCAATTGACCAGCCCTGAAATCAAATACATACAAGTAACATTACATGAATTAAACAGATTGTATATATGTATACACACATGTACACACACACACACATACACACACATTTAAATTAAAGAAATAAAGGCCATTAATTTAAGCCAGAGCAAGGTTCATGGATGGGAAATGTTGGGAAGAAAAAGAAAAGAGGGAAAAGTGTAGGCTTATGTTTTAATTTCAAAAATAATAAAAATATATATTACAGAATGCTTTGTTGAAGTTATGTTCTCCAGGTCAATAACTAATATGATACACAAGATCTTTTTTAAGTAAATGGTTTTAAACAGTCACGCATTTGGGAGCTGAAAATATGGACAAGAAAACAATCTGAAATCTAAAATTTAGGGAGCTTCAGGAACAACATTAAATACGTGCAGCACATAATATGCTAATTAACAGAAAATTCACATCAATATGTCTTCTCAGAGCTGTTCTCACAGGGTGCTACTTTATGAAGTATGCATAAAAGAGAGAAGACCCAAAAATAGAGCTTTCAAAAAAGATGCCATTGGATGGTCCCAACCTTACCTTTGCACCACCATGCCCACCATGTTTGTTCGGCAATTCCTTGGGTGAAAGCACTTTGCAAAGTCCTTCAGATCTGAACTTTAATGAATTTTGTCTATATATCACTCCTGAATTTGTGGTGATTTGAATAAAAAAGGGTTCCCATAGTCTCCTATACTTGAATGTTTGGTCCCCAACTGGTGGGACTATTTGGGAAGGATTAGAATATGTAACCTCTTTGGAAAAAGTGTTCACTGGGGGTGGACTTTGAGCCTTCAGTGTAATTCTCAGTT
This sequence comes from Pachyuromys duprasi, assembly GCA_028658305.1. Lineage (NCBI taxonomy): Eukaryota > Metazoa > Chordata > Mammalia > Rodentia > Muridae > Pachyuromys > Pachyuromys duprasi. The sequence continues at coordinate 15,353,176 of CM053754.1, read as the reverse complement.
CTCTCCCCCCTCCCCTCCCTCCCTCCCAGCTTACTTGTGCTTATGGATCAAGATGAGCTCTCATTTGATCCTTTACCACCATCATGGACACTAACCCTCTGAAACCATCAGTTAAATTAGACTCTGTATTTTCTAAGTTGCCTTGGTCATGGTGTTTTACCACAGCAGCATAAAATTCACTAAGACAGAGTTAAACCAAACCTCTGACTCTTATTACCCCAAAGTACACTGGTTTCTCCAACACATGGGTCTGTGAGATTTTTCTTGAATATGCACTAGAGTTCTCCTTTGTCAATATTTTCACACACCCAACAAACTAATCCAGGTTTGTCATAGGCTAATGCAACTCTCCCTGCACCACTGTAAGCTGATTCATGAGTTTGCTGTTCTCCAGGTTGAGTTGTGGCTAGAGCCCAGTGACAAGCAAATTACATCAGGAGAAATGCTGAGGCTCTGGCTATACTCACCTAGATAAGGGTTTCAACTGTGCTCTGACCCTTCCATGCTCACAGTGCTTGACCTCCCTCAGCAATGCCCAATCTTGTGCTTGTCTAGAGCAGACTTAGGACGTCTGAGATAACACCCACTTTTCATCAATCACGCAGAGAGACTGGGAGACCTTCATGGACTTGTGAAGAACATTGTTCCTTTTATAACCTGGGCAAGACCTGCTTAAACTCTGAGATCACAGATCTCCTGGAATTTAACTCAAACCCCAACTTCTAATAGTGTTTTTTTTTTCCTTCCCTGTCATCATCTTTGGTGGGAGGAGACATGCTGTCTATAAGTGTCTTGTGATGGGTGACAAATAACTTATAACTATTATTTGGATACTGTCTCACAAGTTATCTCTATTCTTTGATTAAAATACTGATATAGAGAAATAAAGGTAGATAGCTGAGACCACAGGACTGGGAATTAAAAGTTGTAAACTAATGGCAACAGATATGGTTCTGTGAGTAAAATCACTGGCTACATAAGCAAGTGGACCAGAATTGGGTCCCTAGCACCCACATAAACCCCAGGCAAGGTTATACTCACTTTTGATTCCAACCCTGGGGCAGAAGACAGGAGGATCTCTAGAGCTTGCTGGACCAGCCTAGTCAAAGAAATAGCAGCTTCAGGTTCAGTAAGAGACCGTACCTCAGAGGAGGAAGACAGAGCTCAATGAAAGAAGACACTGACACCTCCTGTAGCTTCCATGCAGATGCACAGATAACCACATCCCATGTGCACAATGATGAGCACACAAACTTTAAAAAAAGAAGAAGAAGAAGAAGACTTGGCTACTCAACTACCTAACATTGAAAGATGTGCTCCTCTTAAAAGCTTTGGGATAATGTAGACACTGTTTTGAAGTCCACTGCCTGACATGGGCAACAGAGATGTACTTGATGTGCTGAATTGTTGTTCTCCTAATCTGCATCTCTGGCTGCAGCAGCCAATCCCTTGGCACTGGGGAGGGTAGATGAACTGAGAGCAGCTGCTTAATCTGTGAAGATTCCACCATAACACACCACATCAACTCAGGAAACTGAGGGGGCACATTTGCAAAACAAACACAATATTTTCATGTCTGCAGAAAACAAACAAACAAAACCCTCATATTGTAGAAGGCTATTTTCTACCCTGAACTCAAAGGGCAAGGGTGAGATGGGAGGTCAAGGGTCTGTAGCCAGCATGAATAGAAGAATGCCAGGCATAACAGCACCTGCTCTATCATCATCTAGTGATCTGTTTGTTTCTCCGGGATTGTTTCATTATTGCAAGCTTTTTCTGCCATCTGAACATCTTCTATTTTCCTATTTTTAAAACTATGTATTTATATTTTTATATTATGTATGCCTTAGTTTGGGCATCCATTGCTGTGAAGAGATATCATGACCAAAGCAACTCTTATAAAGGACAGCATTTAATTGGGGCTGGCTTACAGTTTCAGAGGTTTAGTCCGTTATCATCATGGCAGGGAGCATGACAGCATCCAGGCAAACGTGGTGCTGGAGGAGCTGAGAGTTCTCCATCATGAGCAGAAGGCAGCCAGAGGGAGATGTGTCCCATACTGAGGAGAGGTCAAGCAAATATAAGACCTCATAGCCCACCCCACAGTGACACACTTTCTCCAACAAAGATACCCCTACTTCAACATGGCCACAACCTCTTAATAGTGCCTCTCTCCCATGAGTCTATTTGGGCCATGCCTATTCAAACCACAACAATGTACACGAATGTTTGCCTGCAGGTATGGATATGAATCATGTTTGTGCCTGGCACCATCAGAAGCCAGAAAGGTGTTAGGACTACTGAACTGAAGTTACTGATGGTTCTGGGCTGCATTGTATATGCTGGGAGCCAAATCTAGGTCCTCTGAAAAAGCAGAAAGTGTTTTGTTGGTTTTTTTTCTTAGATTTTTTTTTTATTTTTCTTAATTACAGTTTATTCACTTTGTATCCCTGAGTGGTCCTTGGCTGCAGTATCAGTCTCAAGAAAGACCCCTGTGCCCAGACTTTTTGGATCTGTTGCTCTCCTTGTGGAGCTCCTGTCCTCTCCAGGTCTCACTATCTCCCACTTCTTTCATAATATTCCATGCACTCTGCCCAAAGTTTGGCTAGGAGTCTTAGCATCTACTTCCATACCCCGCAGAGTAGAACCTTACAGAGGCCCTCTATGTTAGACTCCTGTCCTGTTCCCTGTTTTCTCCCTCCTCCTATGTCCATCCTCTTTGCCTTTCTGAATGGGGATTGAGCATCTTAGAGTCCTTCTTGATTAGCTTCCTTAGGTGTACAGATTTTAGTGTATTTATCCTATATTATATGTCTAATATCCACTTATGAGTGAGTATATACCCTGTGTATCTTTCTGCTTCTGGGATACCTCACTCAGGATGATCTTTTCCAGTTCCCACCATTTACCTGCAAATTTCATAATTTCCTTGTTTTTTATTGCTGAGTAATATTCCATTGTGTAGATGTACCACAATTTCTGTATCCATTCCTCAACTGAAGGGCTTTTGGGCTGTTTCTAGCTTCTGGCTATTACACATAAAGCTGCTACAAACAAACATGATTGAGCAAATGTCCTTGTTATATACCTGAGTGTCTTTTGGATATATGCCTAGACATGGTATAGCTGTATTTTGAGGAAGCAACATTCCTACTTGTCTGAGAAAGAGCCAGGTTGCTGTAAAGCAAAGGACTCTGTCATCAGAACAAAATGACTGCCTACAGACTGGGAAAGGATCTTTACCAACTCTATATGTGACAGAGGGCTAATACCCATGATATATAAAGAACTCAAAAAGTTAAACAGCAACAAATCAAGTTATCCAATTAAAAAATGGGTTACAGAACTAAACAGAGAATTCTCAATAGAGGAATATCAAATGGCAGAGAAACACTTAAAGAAATGTTCAACGTCCTTAGTCATCAGGAAAATCAAAACAACCCTGAGATTTCACCTTACACCCATCAGAATGGCTAAGATGAAAACCTCAAATGACAACGCATGCTGGAGAGGTTGTGGAGAAAGAGGAACCCTCCTTCACTGCTGGTGGGAATGCAAACTTGTACAACCACTCTGGAAATAAGCCAGTGCTTTTATCCCAGAGCCGTCTCTCCAGCACCTTCCTTTAAAACAAGTCATCATTCCTGGCCTCCATTTTCTTAAACATTGAAATTCATGCCACAAGTATCTATTCAGAAATTCTCTTCCAGACACTCCCATAGATGCATGGAAATAAGTCGGTATAAGGAAAGCAATAGTCAAGGGATTTCATTAACCCCATTAGAGTGTATAAGCAAAAGGTTTCAAATAAGAATCAATAAAACACATCTTACATATTACATTCAATACATTTTATTGAAAAATTCAACAAAACAACAAAGCACGGGAGACTTGGACTCCACAGTGCACGTTAGTCTTCAGTGTTGAGTCAGGGAGCTAACAGAGTAGGCATCATTGGGAAGGTTCTGAGGAGTGCCTCGGTGGGAAGAGAGCTGAAACACCAGTGTGAGAAGACTCTCTGTGTAGGTGAAAATCAGGGCACATGTGGGCGGAGTTGATGAGCACATTTTGGAAAAGTAAAACCTGAGACCCTCGTGCATCATTGGCACAAATGTCCCAGGTGACCACAAGTGGTGTAGAAGAATGAAACTGTGTGCTGAATTAGAAGTAGATCGTGGGATCTGGAGACGCCCCACTGAGTCGCCTCGCAGAGCTCCCTTCCTCAGTGATGCCTGCTCTTCCAGCTACCTGACTTAACACTGCAGGCCAGCCTACACCCTGAGGATATCTTGAGTCATGCAAGGAACAGAGGTGCAGGCCAACTTAGCAAGGGCCTGCGGGAGTTGTCCTCAGATTCCAATGCACTGTGAAGACAGAGCCAGCTATCCCTTAACAGATCGGGAGTGGTAACACTTGGAGAAGGAACAAGAATGATGACAGGCTTCTGACCTTACCAAGGAGAAGTGGCAGTTACCACAGCGACTAAAGCAAACACTATAGGGGAGAAATGTGTGCCACTTGAGAAGTCTGTTAGGTACTCATATAGATAATCTAGGAAGCGATAGGAGATAAGCATTCAAAGTTCTAAGGGAACTGTGGAGACAAAACAAGAAGTAACATAATTTGACCCTTTTGTTTCTTTTGTTAACTACTTGAAAAACCTATGATGTGTCCATAGTTCAATTTCTTAAGGTTATGAAAAAAATATATATATATATATTGAAAGGCAGACAGCAAGTAGATATAGAGAGACTGACTGGTTGGTTGGTCAATAGATTGACTGATTGACTGATTGACTCTCTTGAGGTTCACAGCTGAGAATGCACGCACCTCTAGGCTGGACTTGCTTCAGAAAGAGGACACACTGCTAGACAGCGTTGAGTCAAACCCTAAAACCACTTCATTTGTTTTCCCGGACACAGTCTTTTATGGCTTCCATTCCTGATAGGTCTTCCATTAGAAATGGCTCATAACATTTTAACTTGAAGTTTATCTACCTCCAGCCTTTCAAATAATTAAATATTTAAATGTTCGGGGAAGTTGGCTTGTGTGAAGTAAGGAGTCTTTTGCATTGCAAATTTTTACTCTTAATTTCTCTGCTGGGTAAAATAAGACTCACAGGTATGGAGTCTGCTTCTAGTGAGTGTGGAATGAAATCCTGCCCACATCACTCAGGTTGGGGGATGCCAACTGGGCATCAGAAAATAAGTCTCACAGAACTGTCAAAGCTACAAAGGGAAAAGAGAGGAAAGAAAAAGGCAATCAGCTCCCCTTTCCAAGCTGATTGCTGGCCTTTCCTTCCATAGCAGCCGCTCCGCCTGGAAGCCAAACAAGCCTGGAACCTTCTGAGAGGGTGGACAGCCACAGCAATCTCCAAAGTTGGGCAGGCTGGGATTCAGAGGTGACATCATTTGGCCATGGGCTCCTTTGCTTGACTTTCCTCTGCTGATGAGTCTCATAGCAACTGCCAAGCAAGAAGCAAGGAAAGTGTTAAGCACTGTTCAGAAAACTCCAGCCACCCCCTGACCTTCAGTGACCTCCTACCTGTGGGGAATCGCTGTGTTTACACCTGCTAGAACAAGTGCTAATGTAAGGGTTAGTGTTTACATCCACCCTTGCCACCTTTCTCCTACATTTCTTTCATATTATTGTCCCATAGTTTTTCTCCCGTAAATTATCCCATGGCAGGCAAGTATTTCCCTAAGACTGTATTTATTTACTACAAGAAAAGAGAGAACGTCTTTGTTCCTGAATTTAGTTTTCAGAACATGAGTGACTTCATTTGAGCCAGCATGGACAAAGAAGAGAAAAGGGTCAGCAGCTGCGGTGTCAAGACTCCACAGAGCTTCCCTTTGCTGTCTGCATTTGCATTAAGTTGGTCACGACCTTCCAGGTGTCTTTAGGGTTGAAGTGTGCGCTAGACCATTTGGAGTGGAGCCTGCTGGTCCGTGTGGCCCTCCTGACATCAAGAGGCAGCTTTTAAAAGAACAGAGGCACCTTGTCAGGGCTCAGGGGTCACTAATAGCCTGCCTTGGGCCCTCCAATGGGTCATGTTCAGCTTCCTCCTCCAACACAAAGGGAAAGGCGGGAGAGGCTGGGGAGGTGGGGGATAATTATCATTCTGGTGTTTTTTTCCTGAGGCCCGGAGTTATGCTCCATGTCACTGTGTTAATGTGCCTACAACCAGGGAGACACATAATGCTCCTCTCAGCCCTGTTTATTAGCAGGATCCATTTGCAAAAGGCCCTTCTTTTGTGCCACAATATGAATGTGCTTTGATGGCAAATAATTACAGCAGTCCTTTTGACATGAAGATCCACAGGCTGCCCTAGTTAAGCCAGTAATTAGCCTGTCCTCCTTTTTTTATTATTATTATTGAGAAACTGCGAATTATCCTCATATGTGCACCGGCCACTGCCTTTTCTCCTCTCAGTCTCTCAGTTCCCTCTCTCCTGCTTGCTTGCTTCTTCCTTTCTCTCGCCCAGCTCCCTCAGCACTTTGGATAAGCGGAATGCAGCTGCACAAAGGCAAGATAAAGCTAGACCATCAAGATGATGAACAATCTGGATGAAGAGCCTTCGAGATGAACACAAAAGCTGGAGAAGAGCAGTTGATGTAGGCCTGGACAGCTGAAGAATGCCTCGGTCCCAGGATGAATGGCCCTCATTTGTGAATATACAGATTTTTCCACCGCGAATAAAAACCGAGTGGAGGTCACAATAAATAAACTTTTTCCCCCTTCTTCTTAAATAATAATTCAGGTTCCTAGCACCAAACAGCTGTAAATTGAAGGTTGTGCTTAGTTTTCTCAACTCTCAAAGGGGATAATTAAGCTAAGATCACATTGTTTGATATATTAGTGTAATGATGAGCTACTATATTCTGCTTGTTTCAAGTTATTTTAGTTTTCTTTCCCATTATCTGAGTTTTTAATTACATTTCAAATACATTTTAAATGTAGGAGCAGCAGTTCCCAAACAGAGTTTGCCCTGTGTTTGGATCCTTTTGAAATGTATTCATATAACATTTAATTAAAGCAGCAACAGCCCCCTAGAAATGTGTGGAGGTAGAAACATCTGTATTATCTGACTAGTTCTGACATGATCTTGCCAAAAGGCTGACTCTTTTTCCTTATTGGTGCAAGATAATTAGACCACCATTAACCCCTAGAAGCACCACTGTCAGAATTTCTTGGTGTGATAAAGTCAGGATTTTGGGGAAGATTTTCATAATTTTGTTTAAGATCACTGAGGAGGCAAAGATCAGTTCTGAAGCATGCTCAGAGTGCAGAATTTCCTAAAAACCAGACTCAACAGTTTATAAAGGAATTCAGCCCAAGGGAGAAGCTGCAAACAGTGTCCTTGTGTCCTGTGACATCTATGCCCATTTGTGAAGCCTTGAAAATAAAAAAGGTCCAACTAGCATTTTGTTTCCTATTAGTGTAGGAGACTGCTATTTTTCTCCAATAATTATTTTGAGCTGAAAATACATTAGAAAAATCAGAATGTCTATATCAGAGAAGAGAAACAGTGTATTTCTAGGAGTGATTCTACTTTTTTTGGGGGGGGGGGTGACTATTAGATGTTCTTGGTTTCAAAAACAATCATTAGCTGCCGAATGTTTCATTCACTCAAACAATTGGTCAGTTGGTGGTTTTCCCACCACCATCATAATTAGTCTCAGTCTACAGTAGGCTCACCTCAACCACATTCAAGAAGGTCTCTACATTGGACGTGGGATAGCAGCTTTGGTTATGAGCAGAAAGCCAAGGAGTGTCCAAAAGTACTGAGAACAAGGGAGGCTCTTATTATCCACCAAAGGATAGTTTCCAAGAGTTCTCAGAACTACAGACTTTAACCTCAGGATAGACCACGGATAACTTGATGGAAAGCAACCCTTTCCTGTGACTCTCCCTGTCAACAAGAGGAACCAAAACCATAGAAAGGGAGCATGAAACATCCTGTCTGTGTGCGCAACCCAAGAAAGTCAGAGTGACAAAAATCAAGACTGGTGCAAAAATGAAGGCCATGAATTCCTAAGAGTCTGAGAGCACCCACAGGATGCCCCAGCAGTTGCGATCCGTCAGGTCCTCCGAGGCTGTCTGCTCTGTCCCGTCATAATCCACTGAGAGACAAAGACAGTGTGTGCAGCGGCTCTCAAGGACGGGCAGGCACAGCTTTCATTGGCTGCCATTTTAGGACTAGGCTTTAAAGGGCCATGAGCAAACCTGACCTAGGCTTTGGCAAAGGAAGGTTGGTTAGGAGTTCACGTGGGTCAAAAGTGAAGTAGCTCAATAACTTTTAGATACTGGGAACAGACCTGCCTAAACATTTCGGTGGCTAAGGCAGTTCTCTCACTTAACTTTCACTTTAAGACTCATGAATTTAACCCTCAAATTTATGAATTTCCCCTACATCCTTGTCTCTTTTACACATCATGGTTTCCATGAGAAATAAAGCAGGTCGAACTCCTGTATTTCTAGAACTTATAGTTCAGTGGGAAAGAAATAGCTAACAGGAAAAGACATAGATGAACTATAGCATGCCTGATAGTGATAAATGCTCCAAAGAATGTTATTGAAGGGAGAAGGGGGTACAGTTTACACAGGCTGATCTGTGAGGATCTAACAAGTAGAAGAACACTTGGCAGAGGCATAAATGGAGTGAAGCGCTAGGCATGTGTCTGAAAGAACTTCTCCAAGAAAGGCAGCCCAGGATCACAGGGCTAAGGGAAAAGCTCAAGCTTGTCCCCACATGCACACTCAGGAGCAAGGAGTAGGAGGGCAGAGAGGAGAGTTTGAAGATGCCCCGAAGAGAGCTAGATCACACAGAGAATTCACCAGCACGCTGAAAGAAGGCCTTCCTGCTAATTTATTCATGCTTGAACTTTAAGTCATTTGCTCTTTTTATATTTCTTGTGTAATATATATTCTATGTAAGATACATGATATATATTATATACATGATATTATATATTATATACATTATTAAATAATTTATTATACAATGCATATAATTATTCTATAGTGTGTATATTTAATATGTTTATCATATATTAGCATATATCATATAATGTATATAATTATATTATATAATATGCATTGTATATATTATATACATTATTATATAGTATATAATATATTATACACACATACATATATACATATATATATGTGAGAAGCTGAAAGAATATTTCAGTATGATGTGAGGATGCCTGAATCACTGTGACTAACTAGCATAACTATGGTACAATTATGAATTACAGATGCGAACATACACAATACTCTCTTCTTCTGAACTAAAATTAAGTGGTAAAATACACCATCAAAAAATAAAACCTATATCGATGCAAAAGCAACATCCAAAAACTCATTTAGCATTATTACCTATTGAGGAAATACAAATTTAATTCCACAAGTATTAATTAATTTCCATGCTTTTTTAAACTGGTCAAATTAAAACAGGCAATATATAACACATACAAACTATGCAGCAACTTGGGCTCTCATTAAATACGAGTGGGAGAACACAATGGTAAAATCTCTTTGGAATACAACTTGACAGTTTCTCATAGGGATGAGCTTGCTGTTTGACCTAGCATCTACACCCGCACCTTCTTATGTGAACACACAAAGTGCTCAGCTATCCAAAGCACTTCCTTCTATCATCATTAGACTTCAGAAGCCAGTTCACATACACTCTTAAAAGACCACACTCCTCAGCAGAAACAAGAGGGAATGGCCCAGATGAAAGAAAAAATAAATAAATAACCATAGATAAACCCCAAAGCATGTTCTTATGAAGACTAAGCCAGAATCAAAAGGACAGTGCTGCAGGGTCCAGTTGAACTCTCAAAAAGTAAAACTATCCAGTTAGGAAATACAGCAGTTAGGCATCCATGAGGCCAGGAGAAAAGGCAAGAAAATTGATTACTAAAAGAAAAGGAGTGATGGGAATAATATGTCTAAATTATTGAAATGTTATACATTGCATATGTTTATAAAAATGTCCACCAACATGCATAAGGATAATATTTTATTATAGATAGGCTGTACAAAATATGGATATGGTTTCAGTTGAGAGAGGGATTATAAAAATAATAGCTGTCGAATGGATTTTAGCAGTCTCCATCTTGCCTACAGAAAGAAGAATGTCCTCCCCCTGAGGGGGGAGCAGCCTTACCAGGCCACAGAGGAAGACAATGCAGCCAGTCCTGATGAGATCGGATAGGCTAGGATCAAATGGACTATCAGTGGACTGGGGGAGGACCATAGGCAGAGAAGAAGAAGAAAGGGTGGGAGGGGAAAAGGGAGGGAGCTACAGGGGGGATACAAAGTGAATAAACTGTAATTAATAAAAATAAAATATATTTAAAAACAGAAGAAAATTTTACCTGTTTAGTAGCGTATGTCCTTCAAAAATGTGCTCATTTGAAAATGTTTTCGTGGTGATGTGAGTAGGATAGGGGACAAGCTTCCACGCTGTTGAGCAGAACTATAAAAACTGCCTCTGCTCTGTCTCTGTCTTTCACATATGGACATCCAGACACACCTCTCCTGCCCCAACATTCTCTCACAAACTACAACTTCTTCCTTCTCATTCCCTCCACAGTTACCCAATATATCAAAGACCCAGCGTCAACCAGATGCTTATTAAGTACCTATGATTTACAATGCACTGGAACAGATACATGAAGATGTTTTCTGCTCTTAAAAGCCCAGGATTCAATTAGGTGAAGGAAATATGTATATGAAAAGATAAACCAAAATGTAGGGCAAGATACAAAAGGTGTCATTTAATTGGTACAAGCAATTACTGTCATTCAAAACACAAGTGTTCCATCTTAGAAAATAATTCATCTTATTATCATTCATTGAAAGCCTATTATCCGCCATATCCTTTGCAAGCATCATCCCATTTAATCTTCAAAACAGCTCAAAGATTTGAGTTGCTCTCTACTCACAAATGGGCAAATAGAACTCTTTATGAGTCATTTATTCATCTTCCCTCAGCTGCTAATCCAAGATGTGAACTTGGATCTACCTGATTGCAAAGCATGTTGAGTTTTGTTTGGTTGGTTTTTTGGGTTGTTTGTTTGTTTGTTTGGTTGGTTGGTTGGTTGGTTGGTTTGGTTTTTAGGTCTCTCTCTCTCTCTTTCTCTCTCTCTCTGTCTCTGTCTCTCTCTCAGCTGAATTGATTAATGAATAGTCTTGAAGGTGGTGAAGAGTCTGGTTAGGTTTTGCATGCCTTGAGACAGCTCAAGCCCTGAGAACAAGTATGGTTGAAAACAATATAAATGTAATGTTTATTTTCCAAATTCTGTTACAAACCCACTAGATACTAGCTTTCAAATATTTTATAAGAAGTTTGATGTATAAAGAGCTGGGATTTTTTAAAATTCATATCAGTCTCAAAATCAAGTCAAAGTAGTGACCTCTCTTGCTGATATAAATTGCCCATATTGGGAATTTTCTGTAGGTGGAATTCAGGGTTGCTTAGGTAAGTTTTTCCCCTACTCTAAGTTACTTCAACAGCTGTCAAATTATTGAGAAATGCAATAAGACCCTCCACAAATCACAAGTAATAACATTTATATACTTTTTTAGAAGTACAGTGTCAAGCTCAAACATTTAAAATCAAAATTATTAAGTGCAAATATAAACCTTTTAAAGACTCACAACTGTTTCACTTCCTGTTTCTTTTACATCTCACTCTCTTTGTAACCTTCTGATGCTCAGGCAGCTTTGAGGTAGGCAGTAAAAAAATTAAATGAAACATATACTGTAAACAAGTAAAATAATTTTTTAAAACTGCATCAGGCATGAATTGTTAAGAAGGCAGACAGCAAGTATTTTCAACTTTGCAGACTGATCCATTGTCTTGTAGCATAAAAGTAGACAAGCAATTCATGGCTATTAATGGGAAAATATGTGTTCCAGTAAAATTCTGTTTAGTAAAGATAGGGGGCTCGCTGATCCTGATCTACCATGAGTAGATCTTTGTGTTGACCTTCTACACATAGTGCTAAGTCAGACCTCAGAAACTCCAACATTGGCAGCCCATCTAAGGAATCTTCAAACTGCTTTGGCTCACAAACTTATTGCCATCTATCCCGTATCTACCATGGCCTCTATCCCTTGTGTGCTGTCTTTATTTGACCAGCACTTAAACTGCCCATGGATTTCCATTAGCAGCTATGGGAAAAGGAAGCGGATTTATTAACTCTTCTTCTTCACTCAATAGCCTCATTTACAGCAGAGTGTGTTCTAGGGAACACAGAGTGAGGTCAATACCAGGAGTGGGAGGAGGAGGCCCATGATGCTAGTTACTTGTTCTTTCTTCTGTTTCACATATGATCACTGTTTATCTCCCCTTCCTCTCCCTGTGCTTTGATTTTCATTTACTGTGACCCAAAATAGTGCATGTTTCACTGGCCTCGTATTTAATACTGGGGTCAGCTGATTATGGGTTAGTTGAAATACAATTACTTTCCAAACACAGTAATGTATCAGGAAAAAAATAATAAAACTTTACTCTTCAAAGAAGACTTCTCCTCCATTGAGACCCCAATTCATCAAATACATTGCCAACCGAAACTTGCTTTAAAATTCTCTTTTGGATCTTCTACTAGTTCATGATGCTCAGCATTTTATCACTCTGTAAAGCAGTGATATGATGAATCAAGCTAGTAATGCTTCTTAAGCTGAGTGTTATGGGTACCATACAATCTAGAACTCTTTCTTAGAGCAGACTAAATGATGGGAAGAGTATCAAGCATTGATGTGACTGCTGAAGAGCTTCACACAAACTGAACAAGTATTAGCCCTATTAAGCATATTAATCTTGGTCCTTTAATCAACCTTCCTCTGAACAGTTCATAGGACCTAAGAGGGACCATTGAGTAGCCACACCCAAATTCTTCCTAGTGACCACAGTACAGAACAGCACAAGAGACTTAAGCCTCCTGATTGATTTTTCAATATGCTATTTGCATAGAAAGAGGTTCTTTTTATTAGGACAGAATAAATATATTAACACTCCATATCCACTCTATAAGCCAGGGTAGCTGAAGTCCCCAGACACACAGCTATGCATACCTGACTCCTCATTTCACTATTTCAATATTCCACTGCACGAGCAAAGTTTTGTTCTGACCAAAACAGAGCCTCTACTTTTCAGCACAAAATTCTGAACAAAATCCTACAGCTCTGAGGCTAGAACCTTGTCCTGGTTGTGATGAAATCTCCATTTGTTCCACTATCTGGTTCAGACCCCACTACCCACCCACACAAGACGCAAGAAATGTAATCTTATCTACAAGCTCTTCCTAGCATTCTTGTTTTCGGGTACCCAGAAAGGATTAAAATGAATGGCCCTGCATACTGGTACTGAGTAATGGGCCTTCAAAAATCCCAAGTATTAGACAAATACATCAGCTATGAGATATACTACCAAGGGCTAGTTCCACAGTATCAGCATTTTTAACTTTCATTCTAAAATGACTGCATGATAAGGGAATACGATTCGTATTTTGAATTCAGGGTGAGAAGATCTTTTTAATAAAACTGTTTTGCTTTGTAGCTATATATCATTTCCTACTAAAATGCAAAACAAAGCTCGTATCTTTCCTCTCCTCTCTCTTCAAAACATCTATAATGATAGATTTCCATTGTAGTTTTTTTTTTCATTCCATGAATGAATTTTTCAAGCCAAACTTTGGTTGCTGCTTGTTGATGGCACCATGAGCTTTCAAAGAATCTTTTTTCAAGCAGAAAACAGCTTGCAGATCCAGACAGACGGGAAAGGAAGTTGTTTAGGTGAATAATGAGAGCTGGGCCTGCGTCTCCCAAGGTGGCATGTGTGAGGCCGGATGAATAGGATAGCACTCAGCATGTTCAAAAGGCAGCTCTTTTTTTCTATTATCCTTGGCCTGTTGCACCAGCCTGCTAATGAGTGGACAGGCATTTCCATTCATTAGCATTTTTATGGGACTTTCTATTTGCAGTGCACATTACAAATTGTATTTGTTAACCTCACAACATTCCTTGTGAGGTCATCAACCATCGATTCACTCTTACAGAGTGGGCCATCTTCTAGGGACTGCAAGTGTATGTGCAACATTAAAAAAGAAGAACTGCAGAGTCTCAGATCTAGTTCTAACAAAGGCATCAGACAGAGTTTAGGTAGGAAGTGTGTCCCTGCTGCCTTCGACAACTCCAGCTCCACACAGTTTCACTGACTTGTCTACAGCTAAATTTAGCAAGGTTGTTCAAACCCCGATTGGATCCATGACTTGATGATATGACTCATATTTGTTTATTAATCTGCAAAATCACTTCTTTTTTTTATTCTCTTTGTACTCATTCTTTTCCATTTTGACATACAGCCAAATGTATGTCCAGAAATGGTGGGTGTGTTTTGTCTGCTTTCCATCATCTTGCAGAATACTAGCCACTGTGAGATCATGGCAAGGCCAAATGCCTAAAAAAATCACTCTAGACTGAAGATTCTTTTTCTGCCTTGGCCTTTCAAAACATTCTCTGTCCTCATCTTGCACACTTGGAAACTACTCATGTCCTATGTGATTTCATCTGCTACGTACGTGTATTGACAATAAGGAAATTGTACTTGGATACTCAGCGTATTTTTAAACTTATTTTTTTCTTCTATTAGTTCTCTGTGATTGAGTGACAAGGTCCACAAACAAAAACAAGGCAGGAGATTCCAGAGTAGAAGAGTTAACTAAGCCTCAGAGCAGTGTCTTGGCTGCTTCAGTTAGCCAAAGTCACTCACCTAGCAGTAACTTGCTTTTCCAATACTGTTAGGATAATTCTCATACAGGTACTCATTGATGCCAAAAATGTCACAAATATACTTGGTAATACCAGGGGTCATGTGACTTAGATCTGCCCAGCAACTGGTAAAAGAAGCTTTGATGACCTGATGAAGCCCCAGGTCTCACTTCTCCACTGTAAAATGACTATTTTCCTATGTAAATTATGATTATCTTGGACAGATACTTTCTGAATAGGAAAATAAATTGTTTTTCAACACTTTCACATTCAATAGTCCCCCCCCTTTTAAAGTTTCACTTTCCATAATCACATTCTCATAAGTGTGGTCCAAAGATATTAAACAAAAATGCCAATCAATAAATGGTTCACAATTTTAAATTGCATATTGCTTTGAGTGGCAAAACTCATCTGCTCTGCCCTCCCCAAGACGTGAATCATATCTTTGTCCAAAATAGCCACACTGCATCGCCATCCATGCAACCATAACATGGTGGCCATCTCAGTTACTAAACTGACTGCCATGCTATAAAAGTTTGTTTATAATTAATCCTTATTTGACTCAATACTGGTCCAACACATGGTTACCTTACATCAAGGCCAATGTACAATGACAGAACACAAACACACCAACAGACACATCACAGAAAAGATGTGAGACCTCTCTCTCTCTCTCTCTCTCTCTCTCTCTCTCTCTCTCTGTCTCTCTCTCTCTCACACACACACACACACACATACACACAACTCACCAAGTATGTCCTGAGGTCCAGAGATAAGGAATGTCTTTAGAAGGATCTTAGCCATTGCATGTTTAATTGCTATGAGATCGTTTAGCAATTCCTTCCTTGTGAAATTATGCCACCTTTCCTATTTTTACTGTGTTTATAAGTTCTATATGAAAGGAGACCACATCTAGTATGACCACGAAAGTATCCCCCAAATGCAACATGTTGCCTGACTCTCTGGAATAAGTGAATTTTGTATGTGTGTGTGTGTGTTCTGGTCAAAACTTCCAAAGTATGTTCTATCTAGCAAACATGCACCAAAGAGATTCCAGAGGAGCTGGTCTTTAAGAGAAAAGAGTTTCTATTGCTGCTGCTTTATTCTGTTCTAGATAAAGTACTTACTCATACAATTTAAGAACCATCAGTATCAACAGAGAAGAGCAATGCTTTTATGCCCCTGCAAATTAATTTCTTCTGTGCTATCTCTTATGCTCCTGCTTGCTAACCATGTTGCTAACTCATCGAGTTAGAATCCGATGCAACCAACAGATCCCAGACAGCATAGATGGCCTCAAACACAGATACCCACAAATGTGACCACCCACTTCTCCTGCCACCTCATATCTCGACCTCGCTCCTCTGCGTAGCCTGGCTCTCACCACGTGATACAGGAGAGCTGCCAGCAGCCCTTCTCGGGGTTTACTTCGGGCAAGTCCGGAGGGAAGAACAAGTCTTCCCTGAAGTTCTGTGTCACAGGAGGATTGACTAGATGTATGAGGGACCCAACCATCAGCCAATCAGCATGGCCAACTTAGTTCAGTGCTCTGATTGGCTAAGCCACTATCTCAAACTCAGCCATTACTGTTTAGTGAACTCAGCTGTATCAAACATATGGCATGGATTCTCCTACACGAAGAAGTTCTGTTGCCAGCAGTAAATGGAAAGAAGTTACTAACCACAGTCAAAGATACCAAATGTGGGGCTGAGGTGCAGCTCTGCGTTAGAACATTTGTCTGGTTTCAATCCCCAGTACCTTCCCTCCCTGTCACCTGGGGTTCACTCCAGTCTGCGTACGACTTCATCAGGGACCCTTTTCGGAAGTGAGCCTTATGTGATCTGCCCCAAACCACAAAATACTTCCATTTTCAACCTGTCCCACACAGCATCATCATAACTAGGTGTGGTGTTTCTAATAAAGTGACAAACTCTGGGAGGACAGAAATCTTTTCTTCCCCATCTTGACCTACCCAGCCCTCTTTCAATCGTAACTCCTGCACATCCCAGGCATCGCAATGACTGCTAAAATATGAGCCAGAGCCATCTTCCACCGCATCACCTTACACCGCCTGTCGAGTCCAGTTCACAGTTCTACCCACAGCAGGAACACAAACTGGACTAGTAAGCAAGAGCCAACTCTTGCCCAGCAGGAAGAGAAAAGGGACCCTGTCCCCAACGCAAAAGCTCTTATTTCAAAGGTTAGCAGAAGCTTAGCAAAGCGAAAAGGTTGGATTAAATATTAAAAAGAGACTTTTACCCCTGCTATTAAGAGAAGAGAAGCTGCCATGTGTAGGGAAAAAGAAGGGAGGAGAAAGAGAGACAGATGGAGAGAGGGAAAGAGAAAGGAGGAGAGGGAGGGAGAGAGGGAGAGGGAGAAGGAGAAGGAAAGGGACAGGGAGGGGAAGAGGAAGAGAGAAAGGCAAAGGAGGAGAGAGAGGCAGAGGAGGATGAGGAGAGAGAGGCAGAGAGAGGGGGGATCAACCCCAGTTTTAAAAACCAGCTGCAGTCTTTCTTCTGCTACAGCACTTGGTTTCCATGGGCCTCTTGACCTTGTACTCGGAAAACTGGTTACGTGGAGCGCAAGCTATCAGACATCACCTGCCTGGGTCTGTGCATCTGACTTTTGTCTGAGTTTCTATTACACAAATGCCACCGATTCTGTCCTTGCAAGATTGAACTGAAGATTGAGCTGCCTGGAAATCCAAGGGTAGAGCCTTGACTCCCTGTGCTCCAGCGGGGACCTGGCATGGGTCTCTAGCACACCCCCTCACTGGGAGTGGTCTTCACGAGCAGATCTGGAGGAGATTTTCATTGATGCACATTCTCAAGCCTGCTGCCCTTCTAAATGAAAGGTGGAGTTATAAACCAGAGGAATTGACTGCAGGCGTCTCTGGCATGGGCTCATGAACCGGGATCATTTCGCTTCTTTTTAATAAGGTTAAAAATAGCTACAAGTGAAACATTGGAATGGGGGCTTGAAAGACCAATGTAGTGCATCTGTGACTTAGACCTGGTGGATGTTTTACAGCCCTGCCTATTATAAAAGCCAGGCCATCCAGTTCCCACTCTGACTTGGGAGCTCTCTAACAACAGTGCCTGCAAGTGAGGGATCCCGACCAGGGATGGGCCCTGTTTACCACTGCTTCCAATTTAGGAGGCCAGGTGAACTACCTGTTGACTGGGTGAACTAGAGAGCACAGTCTAACTTAGGACCCCTTTGAGAAGACTGAAGGACCCCATTAATGGGACAAGTCTACAGAGAAAAGCCCATTGAACCCATCAAACCTCAGACCAAATGGAGAAACTGAGGTGGAGATCACACCCAACTCCTCAGTCCTCTGCCCTTGTCAGTGTTGCAGTCTGCCCACTGTGTACTTGTAAGCAGAAAGCTGCAGTGAAGTGCCTTCCACCCTGCTACCACCTGAACCGGGATGTGATTATAAAGCCACAGACCAAAAGATGGCAAGGGTCCTGGCCCAATGCCAGCCAGAGTCAAGGCTCCTGACAGAACTGCTAAATCAGGTCCGATCTGGATCCGAGAATAATAAAGCAATTAACCAGGATGGGACAGGAGCTGGATTTCACAGTAAAGGCTGTGCTAAGCAGCCATTTAGCATCAGGAGAACAAGACCCCTTTCTTCAGCCACCTGCGGTCACCGCCACCCCATACACTAGCATGCCCCCCCCCTTGCAAACGGTTGAAAGGGAAAAATTAAGCATAGACCTCCCCTAACAGGCAGACAGGGAGGGGACAAGGGACAGACCCGTCATTCAGAAGCCTCCAGAGGACACTTTGACTTGGCTCAGAAAAGAATAAAGAGCTTACTAACTACTCAGAACTTTTCAAAGCTGAGCTCTGACTACTTAGTTAATTGGCAGAATGAAAGGCAAGGAGGCAATGAGAAGTGGTGGTGTTATCAAAAATGAAGGAGACAAAGACCCAGAGGGCAAGCCAGCCTCCGTTACTAGAGGCCCGGGAGACATTCTAAAGTGGAGTTTTGGCAATCAGACCTACGCTCACCAGTCTGTGTTGTTATAATCTGCAAGACCTTCCTGACTTTCTTGCGTTACCCCTAAACAGACAGACAGAGAGACTAATACTCATATTTTCAGGAGACCCTATTTTTCTCCCTTGGTTGCAGAGCATAGAGTATCAGGTTATCTACTGATGTGACATTCTTCTTGCCAGCCACCAAAAGAGACTGGATGGAATGTGAGAATGTGTAACATTCTGGTATCCTTCTGTCAATTAGGCTTTTGTTTGTTTGTTCATCTTTCCTTCGAGGAGGACACAAAAGGAAAAAGTTCTAAACAGATCGATTGAGCTCCTGGGTGTGTATTAAAATGAAATGATGGGACCCGTTAGTTTTACCCAGTTGCCATAATATTATCAAGACCTTTGCAAAATTCAATGTATGTGTTTCCTCTGCCAACTTATTGAGAGGTAGAATTTAACCCACATGGAAGGAGAAAGGAAAGAAAGAAAGAAAGAAAGAAAGAAAGAAAGAAAGAAAGAAAGAAAGAAAGAAAGAAAGAAAGAAAGGAAGGAAGGAAGGAAGGAAGGAAGGAAGGAAGGAAGGAAGAGACAGAAAGAAGCTCTTTTCTACTACCTCTTTAGTGAAAACTACATGTACAAACCTATTTGAAAAGGTTAAAGAAACAAAATAAATTGGTTAAGCTCTGCACTAGCTCTTGAGAACCAGGGCCACATCCGAACAGGCAGCAAGCTTGAGCTCACTGGAGACCATGCACAGTGATACAATCCTTGGTCACCCCTCATATAATACAGCTCTCTCTACAATATGGATAGCCCCCCTTAAGTTGAGAGAGTAGATGTTTCCTGTTCCAGAAAAACAGACTGTAAGAAGGGCTGTGGACAAGTTTTTATCAAAAATACACATCTATTGGTTATGTTCAATAACAGAGACCTCACATAAAGAGATGACTGTTCCTTATTGATGAATAGCTAGCACTAGCCAAGAATAGAGTCAAGCTGACACACTTCAAATGTTACATCTGACACGCCTGTGTTCACATGCATACGTCCACAGTTACCCTGGTATTTTTATGGTTGAGTCTTAAACCATGGAGGGTAGGAGTAAGGGAAACACTAATGTGCCCCTGGCCAGTGAAGGCTTAGCTGGCACCTCCACAATAGCCATTTAAGCTTCCCTCTTCTTAGGGATATTTGGCTGAACCAATCAGAGAAGGATAAACACGGCTGGCATCTTAATGACCTTTGAGCATTAACAGATGGCCCTTTATGATCACAGATTAGCAGTACATGGTTGTTTGTTAATGGCCAATAGCAGGTGTCAGTGGTCCCTTGCACATTTCTTTGTGGTTGTTGCTTTACCTTCCTAGGGTGAGCAAGGAGCTGACTCTTGAGGAAGCTGCTTTCCAAGTGCTGCCCTTTGTGTCTTTGCCGCCCGCGACACAGCCCAAGCCCCATAACAGTTTGCAAGAAAGAGCTCCAGTGATTTAGTCTCTTCTTCTTCCCTCCCTCCCTCCCTCCCTCTTTCCTCTCTCTCCATTCTCCTCTTCCTTCATCACTCTCCGGAAACAGGCTCGCTGGTCCCTGTGCCTTTCAGTTTTTGGATTGTCTAAGCTTGGTAGCAAAAGAAAATCTGGGATGAAGCAGACATTTCTGTCTGGTACTATCAATATAAATGACACACACAAAGCCCAGTCACAGCTTCATCTAAAGGTAATTAAATGAGTCAGCCTAAGCCCATAGGCTGATGAAATCCTTTGTTTCTGCCATTTAAAGCACCCAGTCCATGTTACCTCACAGACTACATCCTACTGTTAAACTCCTCACCTTCAGCACCACCTTCCTCTGTGTGCACACTCTCACCCCCATGCTCTTTCATCCCTGTGAAGAAAACCAGCTATGTACGGCTAGCTAGCGCCTAGGTTATGGAAGTAATTTTCCACCCATGTTTGGGCTAATATCCCCTTCGCATAGTTTATTTCTTTGCTGGAGCAACTAAGGAGGGCACTAGGAGGCAAAGTAATTGCCAAATTGCTGTCTGTATTCATCTTCGTGGGTGGGGAAAGGAAACTCCCACAATTAGCCTCAGATGCTGACAGGCTCCGGGCCTCTGGGGCTGCAATCCCCAGAGAAGCCAAGGAAGCCAACTGGGGCTTTAAAACAAGGCGGGGCTGGGTGTTCAGGTGTTTTGGTTTTTTGTTTTGTTTTGTTTTCCCATCCCAGGTCCTAATGGGGACACGGGTATGTGGTCCCCTGCAAAACATGCATAGAGTTAGCCCTTGTTTGAAATAAAGTTGCTGCATTCCTAAAAAGTAAGTTGGACATTCATCATTAAGAAAGAATCCTTTCACTCCAATATGTCTCTTACAAAAACGCAGCTCGGGAAATTGCAGGCAACTTACTAAAAAAAAAAAAAATTAGAGATCTCCCAAAGGCCAGGTTTTTCATGGGAATGAATAGAAATACGGACATTTTCAGAAAAAAAAATGGGATGGGTTGAGGGACTTCGTCTGTGTTTTGACAGGATTGTTCATTTAAAACAAATCCTATTTTAAGTTCTGAAAAGCTGTGTTTCTTGAGTGAACATTGCATCTGTGGGGTATTCTTTGCTGTTTGGGGCTAATCACGTCTTGTCAGAGAAGAGGATTAAATGTCTATAAAGAAATCATATCACAAAGTCAAATTTGAAAGTAGCCACTTTGTTCTGGCTTCCCTCAAGAGAGTGTAGGTAGTCATTGGGGCTGGTCCAAATTGATTCACTTTCTGACAGGAGGACAGTCTCATGGTGTGCCTGAGCTTGGTAGAAGTGGCCAGGCTCTCTCTACTCTTGGTCAAGTCTCCCATCTTGGTCAAGATTTTCATTGAAGCTTTGGGTTTGCCCCAGTCCCTCATGCTGTGGCTCAGAGGTAAAAGCCTAATAAAGAAAATGAAACCCAAGGTGTTGAATTTCAGGATCTGTTGGGCAATCTCCCACTGTCCCCACTTCAAACATGAGAGAGCCAAGGAGGAGAAGAAACCCACACTTTGTCCACGGGGAATCTCAGCAGACACAGGCAGGGCTTCCTATCAAGCTGTGTGTGAAGTAACAGGGGCTTCGTTTTCTCTGGTGAGCACATATGAACTAGGAGGGCAATGCATAATAGCCAAGAAAAGGCTTAAAGAGTACTCCAATTCCCAGAGGTCTTGTTTGGAGACAGGATATGGCTGTATTTCCCAAGCTTATCAGTTCTTCAGCAGTGAGTCAGAAATGCTTCATCTTCTAGCTCTGCTGCTACAAAGCAGGGGTGCTAAACTGCTGATGTATAAATGCCCTCCTCCCTGCCAGAATCGTAGCCAGGCCTCACCTTGGTGTCATATAGAGCTAAAAAGATAAAATAGAAAATCCATGGCTAATTAGACTATAATATTAAACTGCTTTAACTTTATTTTATGGGTAGCATAAAGTACATAAAGTGAAGACACACAGTGGCACCAGTGACCTTTAGCAATGACTCATTGTCATCTTCAAACTTCTTGAACCAGTTGCCTGAAAACTGTGCTTCTCAATACCTGATAATCCCACTTTGGCACTTCTAAACTGAAAGGATTTATTTTTGTAATATCCCTTCATCCACATGATGACTTTAGGCTCATACTTTAAAGTGAAGCTGGGAAATAAGCGATGAAATCAGTTAACAGTTGGAGTTCAGGGTCACTGGTGGAGTTACCTAGCCACTCTCTTCCAGAAAAGTCCTCAGAAGAATCAAGTCTTCCCAAGATTCCTGGATTCTGGTGGAGAAGGGCCAGCAAGCATGGTCCGGGGACAAAAATTCAGCCCTTTGCCTATTTTTGTAAACTTTTCTTTTTGCAATTTTGAATGGGTTTTGAATATAAAAATTACAACTGTTATCACATGAAAGTTATATTAAATCTAAATTACATGGCCAACCAAAGGAAAGTTTTTGGAGCCCAGGCCCATGTTTGTTTGAGTTTTGCTTGTAGTTGCTCTCACTGTCTAGTTGAGTAGTTGTATTAGACATTGTATGTCTTGTAAGCCCAAAGTGTCTGTAAACTGGCCAAATACAGGCAGCAAATGGCAAGAGTGACATATAAATAGCTTTGCTAAATGCACAAACAAAAGGAAATTGGATGCCACTTGTTCCAGTGATGCAATATCTAGAGTGTAAAGCTGTTTGTTCTGGTAGACAGTGGCAGAGTTAGGACAACAGTATTGTAGAAGTTGTAGTAATCTTCAGAAGGCAGAATGCTGAAGGAAAGCAGGTCTCACGCCTGATATCCTCTCATTTTGGATTACAATGGAAATTGTTTCTCTGTTGCTTTCATGTACTGGGACAGTTTACCCCGACTGTTTGCCACTGCAAGTTTGCCAGCTTGGCTTTTTTGTTTGCCCGTGTTCAGCAGTACCAACCTGAGTGAGCCCCTGAAGCCTCATTCTCAGCACACCTGAGGAAAGTTGACTGCCTTGTGGTTATGACTTATCTTCTACAATGTTTTTCTTTCCAAGGTTATTTTCAAGGCCTGTGATACAGTCTAGTCCAGGTCATGGTTTTGAGGAAACTATCCCTGTTGAGTCCTTGAAAGACTGGTTTGTGTCTCTACCAGCACATTTGGTCCATGTTTGCTGGACAGCCCTCTAGAGACCCTTCTCCTCTGGACGTCCTTCCACGTCAGATGCATTTATTAAACATTGACTTAAAGGGTTTTTTTCTTCTCTCTTCCTCTTTGCCCTTTTCCTTCCCTTTCTCTTTACCTCCCTCTGAGCACAGAGTTTGAATTCTAATCTCAGGATCTATGTTTCCCATGACAAATCGCATAACTTCATTGTGCTGGTTTCCTCCTTCTAATTTGAAGGCACGAGTGGCCATCCTGAGTGTATTTGAGCTCAGCAGTGTGTCAGGCATTTAGCATATCTACAGTCGACATTAGCCAAATGAGTAAGTGACTATAATCGACAGAGCTGTATATATGCCTATATATTTTCCTTTAATTATGCTTTCTGCTCTGTAATATAGTGACAGCAACAACATAAAAAGTAGGTATTCAGTAGACACTTGATAAACCTTATGTTGACTTGTTTATCTCTACAATGAACACTTCATCATAAAAGAGTAGGCAACATTCCAGATTCATATTCTAAAAGGACAATTAAAAAAAATCCTATCCCTTTCTGGGATCAGATGGCTTTTCAAATGTGCTCACAAACTCAAACTCTTGCACATCTGCCATAGTTCTCTAAATAAGCCTCAACTTCTGTTCCATCTTGGCTTTTTCTCTTGCTGATTCTCTAATCAAAACACTCTTTGTGATCTTCCTTAGTCCAAATAGCCTGGATGCATCCTTCAGAGTGCAGCATGACGTAGCCTGCTTGATGACAGAACAGAGGTCCTGACCAAATCTTACCTAATTCACATAGCTGGAACGTAGTCTGGTGTACGCTTCTATCCTCTCCATGTATTTACCAGTCTCTGTATGCCTCAAGGATCGGGCTTATCTTTACCTTTTCAACTGGGAAATATGTACATAAAGTGTGAAACTGGATGTGTGGTTGATGACTGTGTGCAGGAGTGTGTTTGTCCCCTGAACAAAGAGGACAGGAGTCATAGATGACTGGCTCACAGGATAGATAGGATCAACCACAGGATCCAGAAATAAGACTGAACTAAAGAGAATTCAGATAATCCGTGGTACAAAAGGTAAAAAGTAGGACTTCTATTAAGACATTTTCCTTGTTGAATGATATGAAGGACAGGGCAGCCAAATGGCCAGGGCTTGGGGGAATCAGTATTTCTCTTCTTCCCATTTCAATGACAAGGAAGCAGGAGACAGCTAAAGTGGGTAGGCACCTCACACTTACACTGCAGCTGGCCAGTGCACATCAGCACACATCTTGTCAAGCTCCTGTCCTACCCTGCACATTACCCAGGGAGGAAGGGACACTTGTCTCATGGTCCCAGGCATTTGTTGGCTGGCTTTTTTTAAGGGTAAGTGGAAAGTTTTATTTTCTAGCTGAGAATACTCAAGGAGACTTCGATGGCACCAATAAAGTCACTTTAAACATAGGCACCCAAACACCACCATCTAATCCCACAACAAAGTTCCCAATCTAAAAATAAATAAATAAATAATTTAAACAAACCAAGAGTGAAAAGAACCTGTGACTGTGGGTATCTCCATGAGGGAGAACCATTTCCCACTAGTTAGGGGGGAAATGTTTCATATAAAGTTCGCCTCAGGGAACAGCCATTTCTGCCTCTGTGCTAGATTGCAAAACGAATTCTCTTAGACCCACATTCTCTGTTGCTGTAAAGTCAGGTTGCTTGCATTTCCCTTTCCATGGTTTCTCAGAGTGCCTCTCTCATAAACCACCTGATGTGACTTGATGGCTTTCCTCTGACAGAGTCCTAGAATCCAACACACAGGAGTTGCATGTCATTGGGTACGTTGTTTCCTAACAAGGTAATATGTTCATGCCTTTCCAAAGCATTCTAAGTCTTCCCACCCCATTTTTGAAGAAAAAAAATTAAAAGTTCTCTGTACATTCAGGGTAAACAAACACCAATCATTCTCTTAGAACTCTGTACATTGCCAGTGTAGTTCCCATATATTGAACCCAGCTTGCAAGAAAATTGAGGGAGGGTTCGAGGTCTGAATCTTTGTGTACTATAGTGATTCTCACTAGAAGAATGCAACTATCTGAAAATCTTATGGAATAGAACTTACATGGTTTTTCCCCCCAATTATCCCACATGAGATCTAAAATTGCTTAGACATATACATGCTTAGGATTGAATACATGTTGTTGGGTTCCATATATTATGTGGTTTCTAGTCATGTATATTTGAGTGTGTGTGTGAGAGAGGGGAGTAGGAAGAGAGAGAGAAAGATTAATTGATTGCTGGGATGCTACAAATCTGAGAATTTCTGCCTACTCTTTGGCATCTGATGTTCCTGTTTCTGAGGCAGGTCCTCAGGTCTCCAGATGATATATTTTCAATGACGGTACTGGTTGTCAGCCACATTGTAAGCCATAACAACAGCCCTGGGTCTGCTTGTATTGTATTGCTTAGCAATGCTTGGCAACTAGTGAGTGGTGTTACTTTTTATATGTTTCACAGTAACATGGTCAGGGTGTGTGTGTGTGTGTGTGTGTGTGTGTGTGTGTGTAGTCACTCAGCTTTGTTTGCTGTATTTGGGGTGTTGGCATGGCTTAAAGCCATCCCAGAGAGGATGTTCATTGAACTATTTGAGAGGAAATGATTGACACCGGGCACAAGTGCTTTTATGTAGGACTTTGGCAGGTCAATATTGGATTATTTCCCAAAAAAATGCTATCCAAATCTAACCAATGCACTACTGAGCAATGTGCCAGTCTGCTCTAAAGGCCCAGTGGATGTTCAGTGCCATTCACTAGAAGCTGCTGGCTTGTCCTGTTCATTCCTTTGTAAGGCTCCAGGGCATTGATTAAAAACAGTGCTTTTGTACTTGTCAAAATTAGGAAACCATGGCATTTTTTTCCTTACAAAAATAGCTCATGTTAGATTTCTTCTTGAATATTGGTATGAATTCCACCTCCAGAAGCTATGGCTTTTTAAAACCCAGAAGTCCCCCCAGCAAGCATCGAATAACCCCTAGAAATACTTTAATTCATATAATGTGTTGATGCAAGCTTTCTAGAACAACTCAGTGATAGCAAGAAAATATTGTTCTCTCCATTTGGCTTGAAGACAGAATGGTCACTCTATGCCCTGACCAGATAACCTTAATTAAATTTCTGAACTTCTCTCAGCCTGGGGTTCTTTTGGGATGTGCTAGAGGTCCTAACATCTGCATTCTCCATAAATCATAGGAGAGAACTTCAGAGAATGTGTCTTCTGAAACAACAGAAAGACTAGCAGGTGTTGACCACTTTCATTCTATTCTACTGCCAATATGGTATTCCTGACTAATGCAATTATCCTTATGTCTGTTATAAACATGACCATGCCATGATGAAGCATGAAAAAATGAACACTGTATCTCTGTACAAATAGAAAGTTGGTGGATGATCCTAAAGATGAAAAACTGGAGTTTTGCTCTGAAGTAAATGTTGAGTTTGCAAATGTTTTGAACAAAGTGACATTCCTAAAACTGAAGTGAGGGTTGACTCAGGGGATAAGAAATTTCTGTCAAGCTGAGTGACCTAGTTTGATCAATACGATGGAAGGAGGGAAATGAGGCCTGCAAGTCTACACACATACCCACAGAGACAGACAGACAGACGAGAGAAACTCAAAAAGTTATTTAAATTTTAAATAAACAAATAAAACTCGAATGACATAACATTACTATTTCCTATAACTGACAGTTGACTTAAGTTCCCATACTTTATTAAAGTATATTAAACAAAAAAATTGTATAATGATAAACAATGTGATGTTTTGATGTGTGTGTCATGAAAATTGCATATGACTTTAACAACTCATCTCCCAAGGTCTACAGTTTTACTCTTCCCCATTAATGCTAAGCACTGCGGCTCCGTAGCGGTGCTTAGGAGTCAGTGGAGAGCCAGAATGTTGGTTGCTTACACATGTGCACAGCTTTGCCCTTCGAAAACAGATGCTCTCTGAACACATAAATCAGTTAATGAACTGAGTGGAGACTAGTGAAATTTCACCTCTCTGGTCTTTTCTTCCTCTCTCTCTTTTACCTTATTTTTTTGTTTTCTCTTCTCTTTCTTTTTCCTTTTGGTGACAAGAACTCTGCTTCAGGTTAACTTCCATTTTACCCTCTGCCTCAGCCCTACACGTTGAGATTACATGTTTACTATTGGATATCAATCACTAGTTTTAGTATTTCTTAGTGTGTGTGGGTGTGCCTGTGCACATTCATGTGTGTGTCTGTGTGGAATGCTGGATTTTGAACTTAATGGCTCATTCAATTAAGCAAGTATTCTGTCATTAGCTAGAGCTAGGCTTTCCCTGCTTTCTTTTGATGATCAGGTTTCTAAATTTCATTGAATTATGATTTTTTAAAACCATTATGTGGCCTTACTTTAAGAACAGCTTTGCATAATGACAATCTTACCAGTTGTATAAAAGTAAGAGCAAATATGAACATTTTAATATGTATTTTCTTCCTATTTCTGTGTGTGTGTGAGTGTGCACATGCATACCTTCATGTGTGTGCCCATAGCAGCCAAAAGAGGGCATCAGATCCTCTGGATCTGGAGTTTGCAGAAGTAAGTGCTGGAACCCAAAATCAGGTGCTCTGCAGGTGCTCAAACTGCTAAGCCATTCTCCAGCCCTATGCTTCGAATTTTGGGGATCTTCTTACTTCCAAGTACAACTATTCCTTTTCCCATGGAATTAAAAAAAACTCATTTTCTAGCAGGTGTCATATGCTGGTAATTACCTACCTTCAAAAATTTTAAGGGCAAGCAAGTAATTTTATTAAGACGTAGCCTCAGACAAAATGCAATGTGCTTTACATTCTTCTCATCTAGTGGGGCTTTAACCTCTGCCAGGTATGGGCTGATCTGCAGCTGTCTGCCAAGCACCATGCTGAACCCAGGGCCCAGGCAGAAATATGCATAAATAAACAAGCAATTTCTCATCAAGGACTGAGAATGCCTTACTCACTTCTCATTAGTCCCAACCTTTCCCAGAAATGTGACGGCAAAATGCCATATAGCACTGGTGGCTCTCAGAGACTTGAGCAAAAAGAAGAGTCAATGACTATCATTTATGCAAAGAAGAGAAGTAAAAGGGGAAGTTGCAAGGTACAGTGCATTGTAAAGGGTAGAAAGCACTAATATGAATGTGACTGAGGTAGAATGTTAGTGTTTTTAAGGGTATAAAATAAAGTGGAGGAAGTTAAGGGGATGAGGGAGAATGAGGAGGAGGAGTGGATCTTGAGGAGGAGGACAATTTGAAGCTAGTCTTCAAGCTGGCATCAAGAGACAGGAGGTAAGTCTTTCAAATCAGTTTTCACTGCATCACCAGAGACCCACTGCCCCCTGTCACTGTGGATTTCTGAGCCTGTCATTACAATTAGGAACACTTTTCCATGGAGGTGAAATTGACACCATGCTATCTGCCTTTATGTCCCACACCTCTGAACATTGTCCCTTTGCTTTCGGTAATGGGAATGTGGAAGCCTAAAAGAACGTTAAAAATATGGGAAGAAAAAAGGCCTACTCTATTTATTATTGTAGATATTTCCAAGAGGTAGCTAAAAATTTATGGAGGCCTTGTTAGCAGCTCTGCCTCACCTGGTGGTATCGCTGCTCTAAGTCTCTTCCACACATAAGCCATAAAGTAGAAGCACAAACTAGAAATTCTGATAATTTCAAACTTCAGACTTTCTTTTAAAGTAATAACTTTAATTCACTTCTTTCTGGCATAAACTTTTCATCCCATTATGTCAAAAAATTGTATTATCCATCCATTTGTCTGTCAGAACGTCTCCCCGTGGGGCGATAGACTCCTGGCTTCCCCACTCTAAACCTTCCTATTACATCCTGCTATCAAGAGTCACAATTTTCCACGAAAGTCTCTGGTGAATTTTGACAATGTTTTACAGAGAACTACAGCAGGAATCGCAGAGTTAAAGGAAGTCTTCCATTCAGGCAATGAATATGTAATAGGCATTACAGTGTTGGGATTCCAAAAAGTGTAAGGTTCATTAAGTCTTTCTAAAGCACAGACTTCCGTGTGGCTTTGAAGGAACCTGTCTTCACAATGGCATTAGCAAATGGCACTTTGGGGCCGAGAATATTAATATTGCACGTTAAGGAACAAATTTGTTTAAATGTTGAATGGCTATGTGTAGATGCTGATGGTTGAGAAATAAATAAAAAGTGAATAGTTGTCCAACTTTGTATGTAAATTGCCTTTTGCTTAGATACATAAGAATGCTTTTGCTCCTAAATTTCCTCATATTAACACGCAGGAGTGTAACTAATATATAAACTAAAGTCATTCTCTTTAATGAGAATGCTAAATATTTTAAAGAAATTCACGACTGTGAAATATTGTCAAGGGCATTTTATACTTAAGTTTAAGAACGCTTATGACTTAACTGTTGAATTATTTAACATATTCAGCCTGGAAGCACTATTTATGTGTGTGTTTTAATGTTCTTACTTATGTTAGCTTTTCTTTGCTAAGGATTTAGGACCTTTGATTTCTGTTTATAAAATTTACATTTTTTAATTTCTTATTTCTATGTGTTCCCATTTGACAGTAGCAGCAACATCCAAACGGAAGTGGGTTGGGGAATCATATGAAGCAAGAAACAGGAGCTGCACATGAAAGAGACTTGTACCACGATGCTAGGGGAACTGAATCAATGTGAGGAACCCAGACCAAAGGTCTTGTTCAATGAAATGCCAGCCCAACTGAAATGATTGCTATGGCACGCTTGGTTTCCAAGCCCTTCCCAAGGAATCATGAGGGCCGGGAGCCACGTTGTTCTGCATAATCCTGGAACCCTGTGCAATCGGTGACTGCCGCTTTGTATTGTCAGCTTCTATTTTTCAACTATGCATTGTTTTGCAATTATTGGCCAGCCTTGGCTCCATCGGAGGAACATAAAAATACATTTTCTCTCATTTTTCTTCAATTAACCTTGATTTATAGTTCTTAAGCAGAGAAGGATTCCTCAAAGACTCAGAAAGAAGTCTGGGTGGAACCCCCATCAGTGATGTTCAGGAAATGGAAATTGACGACCAAAGGCAGGGAAAGGGCAAGTTTTATTTGAGCTGGTCTCATTAAATTCTACCCATGCAGTTGATAATAGAAAAGTAGTCCAGGTGATTTGGGATGGGGATGTACCTAAGATTTTACTGGAAGCATTTGTGATTTCATAAGAACTACACATGAAGAGAAAGTGGGCCAAGTTTAAGGCTGGTATGTTTGGCTGTCTTCTGTTACTTCACTCTATAAACTACACAAATGTGTATATGTATGCATAGTCTGTGTATTAAATATATATGCCATTATTACCAATGCTACTGAGCTAAAGTGTAAGAGGCAAAGTAATGAGGCCTCTAAGGGATGATGCCTCTGCTACAAAGTCAGGGGAGAAACTGAATGCTTTTTCTGGACAACGATTTCCACTTTTACTTAATCCTGTGTTTCCCTAACATGAGTTCCATGGGAGTTATTACACTTACTTTAGAGAAGGGTACCCCAATTAAATGAGCTTGGAAATGTTGGATTAAACAATATTTCATAAAATTTTTCAATCTTAAATATATGGCTGTGCTATGTGGCTCCTCAATTAAGGTAAGAGCTGACCATTTTCCAAACATTGCTCACAGACTTCTCTCCTTTCTCTCTCTGTCTGTTTCTGTCTCTCTGTATCTGTCTCTGTTTCTCTCTCTCCATCTCCTTCCCCCACACCAACCCCATGTGTGTGAATGTATGCATGAGTGTGTACATCCAGGCTCGTGTGTCATGGAACACACTTTGGGAAACTGACTTCTTTGTATACAATCTTAAGGACTCTAGCCTGTTGGATGTGTTCAGTGCTGGCAGCTCATTGTTTCAAAGAAATAAGGTTCATTATCAACCACACTGTAGGGAGAAACTTTGCAAATTCATATTTATGTCCCTAATTGTTAGAGTGTCTAGTGTATATATGAGCACAATAAACAGGTGTTGAGTGAGTGATTAAAGAAGTAAAACCATCTAATGATTTAGATCTAGGTACACTGTGCAGGTGATTGCGTTGTTTTTATTTATCTCCTATTCCAAAGAGACATTACTACACTCTGTTCCTACGTATCACTGTCACCCCATCTTTCCAAAGCAGAGGTCTGTTCAAGGAAGAAGCTACAGAAAGAGAAGCAATTTAACTGCCAAATTAAAAAGGCGGGGATTCATTGCTTGTGTATATGGGCCATACACTGACACACTATCACCAGTTGAACAATTTGTGCTGTTCACATTGTTCCCCCTATGTTCTTTCATTTCCTCACAAACATGCTTAAAAACACACACAGATAACACCAATTCCATTAAAGACAGACATAAAGGAGTCTAGCTAAGCCTAGGATTTACAATTTGCTGGATGGCAGAGACTCAGTATAAAGCTGAAAAGGACTGCTCAGAATGATGGATGACCTGTACTATGTCACTGTACTCTGGAGATGCCACTCCCAATTTTGAAGAAGTTTCAAGACATATGTTTTCTTACATATCTATATGAGATTATATATAAAAACCTATGTGAACTGATATATTACATTTATTGATATAAGCTAGTTATATTTTGGAAATATACTAAGATTCCTAAACAACTAACAGTATCTGGATACAACACTGACTAGAATTATAAGTCAATATGTTACTGTGAATAAATAGCTGTCTAAAGTCACCAGCAGCAATGGCCATGAGGATATTTAAGTGTATAAAGATACCTCTGTAGTGAGCACTCGTTCTCCTCAAATGTGGGAAGAGTTCTACATGTATGTGTCCTGGTTGCCGTGTTGCCTCAATGCTCCTGCCACAATTTCATGTCCTGAAAGGAAAACATTGTTAGGAATAAAAAACAACATTGATTCTTTCACATGATATGTAGGAAGAAGTTAGCACTCCAAACTCAGTGGGATACAGAGAGTAATAAAGATATGAAGACTCAGTGAGTGTTGCATGCAAATGGACCGCTGCTACTTCCAGGCCCCCATGGTAGAGCGGCTCACCATGTGTCTCACTAAACGCACTGAGTATCTCACTAAAAGCAGACCAACCACAAATGCAAGTCAAACACCACAGTTCCAAGAAACCCCTGGGGTGATAATGATCAGGCGGAGGTTGTCCAGAGTTGCATTTAAGACTGAGATTAGCTAAGGCAAGAAGCATTGCCTAAACAGACATGCTCCGGCTCTGAGAGAGCCTCCAAGTCAACATCTGGTGTTAGACCAGGAGTTGTTCCTTCCTATCCAGTTGGCTCTAAGGATCTTCTGAGAAGCAATTGTCTGAGCCAGTGAAGTCTCACACTAGGTAGCTGATGTGACCACGGTGGTAACACTGCAGATGCTGAAGAGATGGTGAAGGCAGAAGTGAAGAAGCTGTGCTGATTTTTGTCCCTTGGGTAACTCCAAGTAAAGAAGACTATGAATATTCAAAAGATAGAAGTCCATGGTGACTCTTCAGAAAACAGGCCCCTGATTCTCCTCATCATCTGATGTCACATTATCATCATAATTTATTATCTTTCCAACAATTCAAACCACCTCCTAACTAGTAACTCAGTTCAACACATCTGTGGGTCAATGGCATTCATAATAGTAGCTTGTGATTCAAAAGAGCATTAGGAAAAAAAATATTCAACATAGTCTTGGTTTAATTTTACTAGCCATTGCCTTCCTAACAGTCACCTGACAATGGATAGGTCCACTCCAAGATGTTCAAAAGCTACAACCTAATTAGGTCACTATTGTCAATCAGCTCTTGAGGAACATGTCCCTAATCAGGCAGTGAGGAAATGGAGCCAGCTAGATCCTAGACAGTACGGGGGACTGCCAGTGGAGTAGCGGCAGTACAAAATTATTTGCCATACAGAGTGTGACAGCTAACAAGAATCAGAAGCTAGCTGGCAGCAAGTCAGTGTCGGGGATGCAGCATTAAACAGGTGGACCACCCAGCAGGTCCATGGAATAACATGACTCTAGCAGAAAAGTATGTGGCGTGATCCAGACAAGCAGGTCATTAACAGAAAAGCATTTGAGTAGGAAGAAAATAGTGAGTCCAGAAAAGTTCACTTAGACACTTGGGTTGAAGGAGGTTAAAATGGTACTCGGTTACAAGCACAAAGATGTAAGACAAGAGCACAGCTTAGCATATGGCCTAGGCCAAAAAGTCAATGACTAATTGCCAAGCAGTGGGGTAGGTAGAAATGTTAGAAGGTAGTAGGAACCTTTGAGCTGTGAGAAATACTTTTATTATCTTCATTATGACAATAGTTCTGTAAATATGAAAATATTTCAAAACCTACAAAACTGGATACTGTTAAGTGTGTACTAAAAGTAATAGGGTATGTATTATTACATGCTTTAAACCACTTAAAAAAACAAATAATGGAGAGGATCACAAAATAAAACTTAATCTAAGCCAAAGGCTAGGTATGGTACATATCAAAACTAAAGATGCTGAACTAGCCTGATGCAGCACATCTTTCCACCAACTGTGCTAAAATGTATCCAGGAAGCCCATAGTGATGTGACTTAATGATATGTGTACTGTCTTTGCCTGTAATATGTAAAGAGTTCTGATCAGAGGCAATGGTGTCACAAAACAGATTGTCAAAAGTTGTATCTTCCTGAGGAGGGCATGGATGCCCGTTAGTTCTCATCGTCATTTCTTTATCCTGACGAGTACAAGGCAACCCATATTGTTCTGTGTTTCTGACAGACTCTAGAAAATAATTCATATACAACCAGAGCTGCCCATCTCTCTCTCTCAGGTAGACTCCTGAAATGCAAGCTGAAGAGACCTATGTAAAATCTGAGGAGCCACCTATGTACTTAAAGCAATGTAGATTATATAATTCTCAAAGCAAAGTTCTTGACTCTGACTGCCCAGCTACTCTGCCCCCAAGGCTAGAACCTCATGGTAAGAAGAATGTCATCAGAAGTCAATAGGAATCAGGACACAAAGACATTGTTGGATAGTTAGTATCTTAGATGTCAACCACACCCACCCTAACTGTACCTGCAGACTGCAGGGTACAGGGTCCATTCCCCCTGACTAGTATTGAGATGGACCAAGTTTCAATCTCTCTTTTTCTACCTATATACACATCACTGGCCCTTCCTCTGGTAAATAGCACTTGTATAGATGCCCCAACGTAGTTACTCAGCATGTAGGCAGGTGCTTATGAGCACGGAAGCTATTCCAGCTCCGTAGAGATTTGTGTCCCTGTGCTCAGAAACAGCAAATACTGAGTTTAAAGCTAACTCTTTAAACTCCTTAAACTCCTTTAAAACCTAAGGAGGTTTAAAGCCTCCTTAGGAAAGGAGGCTTTCTTTTCCATACATATGTACCTGAAGAGACACCTTTAACAACCAAGTATTCACAGAAGTATATATCAAATAAAATTTGTGTTTTACACTCTAATCACTCAAAAGCATAATTATCAAATTCTGAGCATTGGCAGTAGAAAACCAGACATACTACCTGCCATAAGTCTCCAACAATCAAAGGTATTTTCACCCGAATTTTTCAGTTATCTGACCTTGCTGGTGACGTTGTGTGTTACCGTGGGATGATGAAGCCTTTACAGTATGTGCCCATGACTGGCAAGCAGAGAAGCCTCTACTTCCTGATTACCAATGTGAATTAAACAGAGAGACTCTGGGGTCATCTGTGAACATTTTTAGAACACATTTTTAGAAGCAGTTGGGCTTCCCTGGGCTAGTAATCCAGAAAGCCTAAGAAAGCTAGGGGTCGATAGCAGTTGGTTGACTCTGGTTGGTAAAGGAATGGAAATTATTGAACTTAAGGGAGAGAATTAAGGCAGAGGTTTTAATATCTCCTAGCTGCACTGACCAGGAAGTATCCAGTTGATGCACTTTCTGGGTAAGGTGGTTTTCAGAGCACAGAGCAGTTTTGAGTTTGAAGCAGCACCCAGGAAACCTCACAAGAAGTTGGGTGGTAACAGGGCTGTGAGAACAATTCATATAGAGTCCCTTACAAGGAGCCCACTGGGGCATTTCCAGTAAAAAGAATCAGACAAGGAAATAATCTTCTTTTTCCCTTTCAATACCACTATGGAGGAGTACCCTGCCTTGTGATAATTTACAAAATGACAATAATTTAAAACGTTTGGAGTTAACAACACAGTTTTATTTTCATATGAGAAAATGTCTTCATTTCTCAGAAGTGTACATAGAGTCGTGGCACATATCATACAGAAGCGGGACTAATGGGAGGAAAACAACATGGAAACTTCTGGTTGGTGGAAGCCCTCACTCTATGCATATAGGATAAGCGGCAAGAAGATGGTCTCCCAAACTGTAGCCTGGCATTTCCCTTTCCTCCAGAGCAGAGCCAGAAAAAGTGAGAACAGTCTTTACCCTGGTAGCTACCAAGTACAGAATGGGGATGACCTTGGTCCTAGAAGCAATGGTAGCCACAACAGAGCTTACTCACGCACAGAGCACATCAAAGGTTGTGCATTGTAT
Source organism: Pachyuromys duprasi (assembly GCA_028658305.1). NCBI lineage: Eukaryota > Metazoa > Chordata > Mammalia > Rodentia > Muridae > Pachyuromys > Pachyuromys duprasi. Next base: position 15,317,222 of record CM053754.1, on the reverse strand, counting down.
CATTTATAGGCCAAGGAATAGTACAAGGCCAGTGGAGAAAGGTATAATTATTCTCATCTACCAATGAGGAAATGTGTTGGGAAAGGCTGGGATACCTGCTCGATGTTATTTATACAAAATAGCAGAAGTGAGCCCTCAAGTTCTGAGAGCTGTGCTCATCCTTCTATTGGTCACTTTGTCATTGTATTTCAAATAACAACACTTTCCCCCAAATGTAGGCATGGAGACCCAGCTCATTGTAGACAATAATCATTCTACTTGCTATTGTGCCAAGAATATAAAATCTGATGGACTCAGGTCATCTGCAAGGGGTGTATTGTGAAATAATCAGTGGCTAAAGCATGCAACACCAAGTAATCTAATAGATGATTCCAACTTCCCTTTAGGAGAAAACAAGTAGACTGTCTGTAGTCTTCTCAGAAGGTTTTGCTCTTCAAGTCTTCAGCAAAGCATGCCCAGTGTCCACAGGCTGTACTTACCTATCTTGGCTTCTGTACAGTAGAGGAAGAATATCATAGAGATTTGTGAAGAAATCTGAATCCAAAGTGCTTTTAATTTTAATAACCTCTTGAACCTTCATACACGTCACGTGTACTTAGTATAAAGGCTTGCCTCTCCCTATGCCTTCTATTTTCACTGATATTACCAAACTGTGTGTTATCATAACAGAGGGAAAGTTCCCTTCTTTTTGTAGTCATAGTTTATCAATTACTAATATTTAATTCCATCACACTGTGATGAAAAAAAGAACAATTGGTATAAACCTACTGGAAAGTAAAGACCAAACTCTGTATAGCAAATAGTTTTTCTGGTGGTGACAGAGAAGCCATAGAAAAGAGTGCTCACCCTAGCATCCTATCTAGGATGTACACATCAGTAACCTCAGGCACTGTCTGTGTGCTCAGAGTAGGCACAGAACACTGCAGAGGGTTGGGAGGTGACACAGGGTAAAAGCTATTGCTCTGCAAGCATGGGACCTGAGTTTGATGCCTCAAAGTCCGTGACTTTAGAGTTCCCATAAGGAGAATCTCTGGAAACTTGGCTATCCAAACAGACAAACAAACAAACAAACAAACAAAAGACCCCATCACAAATAAGGTGGAAACCAAACACCTCTACATAAATGTCTGAACAGGCACACACAGACATGCACACACTCGCATGCGCGCGCGCGCACACACACATGCTTGGGGAGGGGAATTCTACCCAATCATACACATTGTTAGGCAGAGATGTATTCAAATAGCTCATCCTGGATTTTGGATTTTGACCTCAGTTATGTAACTTAACATACGATCTAGGAAATTTTTCACGTGTTCCTGCACATGAACCTAAACCTAGCTCTCAAACTCCAAAGACAATTCTTCATAAAACAACTACAAACAAACAAACAAAGAGACAGACAGATAGACAGCAAGAATACTCTCCTTTGTTGTATGAGTAACCATGAAGGGTACTTCATATAACAGATCCTCCAAGAAATGACATTTCCCAGGACGTCAGATACACAGAGCAGGCACTGCTTAGAAAACTTGGTATGTGCTGTCTTCCCTGAGAATCCTGTATATTGTGGATCTTCACTTTGGAATGCCTTGTGAATGATGTGCAGTGGTAAATGTGAAGGTTCTTAAACAACGAACGTGAGTGTGATGTGTTTCCAATGGGGTACTCTCATTACCAGCCATACTCTTGCCCTGTTTACACTGCACATGCCTCATAGGAAAATTGCTGGCAGCCCTGAACCATCCTGGCTTGCACACTCAGATGTTTCTTAGGGCTTTCAGGGCAACAAGCCCCCACAATAATGATTTTGCTATGCTTTGGCGACAATTCACAGATCTCATCCACCTCGGGATGCCCTGAAGAAAATCCCAAATTAGAAGCTTTTATGGATTCTCCACATCAGAATCTGTAGAGAGAGGAGAAACTGTGTTCAGGTAGCTGCAGTCTACACAAATCCCCCATTAGCCCTAGAGATGATCCACTTGGAAAATGGCAATATTTTTGTATGCTGGCCTCAAAGTCCCTGCTTGAAGAATGCTTGTAGCAAAGCTGCATTCCTCTTGGAGGTTTCTCTGAAGAATGCATACGGGTAGGAACTAGTTTTTTTTTTTTTTTTTTTTCTTCCAGAAGAGCAAGGGCTATCCGTCAATCTAGTGGCAAGCCGCTCATCAAGTTCCCTCGACAAAGGGTTAGGGCAGTGAGCCCTCACAATAATGTGGAAACAGAAATATTACAAAGTAAAGGCTTATAAAATAATAAAAATTCTACTTACTCCAGATACCTCCCTATGCCTTTGGCAAAATACCTTAAGCATTCCACATACGGCGGGCATTGTCTTTATAAGATGGCACCTCATAAAACGGTATTAAATATCACCAACGGGGCTTCATATTTCATCCAGCAGGGTTTAGGCCAGGCATGTTCTATATCACACATTATTAGAATGACATCTGCTTTGCAAGTTGTGTACCCAGGAGCCTACCCGGATCACTCATTTCAGCGCTCATTCTCGAGGCTTCTGTGCCTTCATAATGCCTAATATGTTTAACTCATTTTGAACAGAAGTCTAAAGCCTGCCACGGCCCTCTGGCCAAAACTGTAGCTGTCAGACAACGGAGTCAGCTATCAAACATTCTTCATTTATCATTAGTGGTGATGCAGTTGTACAGAAAAAAAAAATGTGCCCAGTGTAGTGAGAGGCTGTCAGTTGTTTCCCCCCATAAAACTCTCCTACTCAAGTAGGGACATTTCTCTGTGGAGGCCTTGCCATTACATTTTGTTCCTTTCCCCACAACACTGAATTTGTAATGCAAAGAAAATGGGGAACATATATTCATCCAATTGGCTTCTCTGCAACAAGATGGATAAGGAGAGCGTCAAGGGCTATGTGTGCCATTGGGGGGAAATTAATAGAATCAGCCCAGAAAGAGTAAAGGGGAAAAAGGAGAGAGGGAAAGAGTGGCCCAGAGGTTTGTGCCGAGGTAGAATCTGAAGATAAAGGGAGATACCTGGCAAGTTGAAATTCATGTTGAAATTGCCATCTTGCGACCCCACTAGGACACATGCCTACCTTTAGAAACAAATTCTCCAACTTTCCGCTCCTTTGACTGCTGCCAAGGATCTTGTGAACTCCTTACCCCCACTGTAAATGGTGTCTCTAGACTCAATGGCCAGCCCCCAAAGACACCCAGAGTTTTCCTAGACATGGGCAGCAGTCCCAGGGAACACTGGATGTTAAAAGAAAATAGGCAGTGATGGTGGTGGTGCTCCTGGACATGACGGACACGGGTATCACGGGGCTCATGACTGCCGCTGGGACCCGGATTTCTTCTCTTGGCTATTTTGTCTTCTGCCTCTCAGAGATGCTCTGTTCCCATTGAGCCCCTCATGGGGCACCCTTCTTACAGTTCTGCAAAGAGAAAGAGAGTGAGGGAAGCGTGGGGGAGACGTCTCCAGATCTGTGCCCATGCCTTCCAAAGGAGAGGGCTGTGGCAGTGATGACAAACTGACTCCAAAGGAGAGACGTGGTGAGCACTTCCACTCCCCTGGCACCTCTGTCAGCGGAGTTGCTATCCCACTTCACAGATGGGAAAACAGCTGTGACTGAGGTCGTGGACAAGAATCAGTCCTGGGAAGAGGGGAAAGGGTTGCCTGCCTCTGCCTGCTGGATATTTTTTCCACTTCAAATTATTTTCCTCCAGCAGTAACAGATTTCATGTCAGTCATGGGCAAACTTCAGGAAGGTTGAAGACCTCCAAAGAGCCCAAAACAAACGATGCAGTTGCCAGGGAACTGTGGGTTTCCGGCAGTGCTGTTCTACTGGAGACTGGTTCAGCTTTAATGTTTCTCATTCCCTTTGGTGCCGCTCATCCCAACTTCAGGCTGACCACTTAGCATTGGAATGGAATTACAGATAAATGACTCAGTTTAATTAGAAAACACTACAATGCATGCAATTCACCAAGCACTAGAGATGAGTACATCCCCATTTCTTTCCATAAGGTTTGAACAGCTTAGAGATCAAATGCTTGAGAACTTACACAGCAGAACTATAAAGTAATGAGTCCAAAAGCATGATAACAACAGTCAGGGCTCAAAGAGCAGACAATGCAGGTCAAGAGGAAGGAGGCACTTTATGGACAACAGGAGCACTATTCTAAGCACGATGGCATTGGAGCCATCCCATGTAGCAGGGACAGAAGGAGCAGAGGCTGGACATTAATGATATCATTGTCATTAAGTCATCTGGAGAAAAAGAAAGGTCCTGGAGTTGGTTGAGTTTTACTCATCATCTTAGTCATTTGTAGAAAGGAATGTATTTATATATATATATAAATATATATATGGAGGGGTTACACACACTCACACACACTCACACACATTCTGTCTCCTTCTCATTGGTTCAACAACTTAAAACTGAGAACACAAGGAGCAAATGATTATCCACTAGATAATCCAGGGCTAGCCAGAGTTCTCAGCTAACCATCACAGCCATGACCCTGGAGCCCTCAACAGATAAACAGGGGCCTAAGGTGGATACAAGGGAGTTCTTGAAAACTCCACTAATGGCAGAAGCAGATAGTATCTCCACTGTACACATGAGGTCCTCCTATTCTGCATTTACATAGTGAAACCAGATCTTTACAGTTCGCTACAAGGTTTAGAGACGATGACCAAGAGCAGCCAGTAACAGTGTCCACACCCACCTTTCTGGGTTGCTCACCCACCTGCATGATTTCAGTGCCCATAGCTTTGTCCTCAAATGTATGTTCTGGGGGGAAAAATCAGCCACATGTTGAGGGGCTCACTGGAAATGTTTGCATGCTAGCAAGAGAGTGTTTCTAAATTCCACAATCAGCAGGTGCTGGCAGTCCATCCCAAATGGCAGTTTGGGGCCACTGTAACAAGCAGATAGGATGGCTGTTTTATGTTTGTTGGGGGAAAGAGGGATGAGCACGTCTTTAAAATCTGTTCTTAAATCATCCTGAACAGTTCTTATCCTGCCTCATTATGATTTCAGAACCTACCTATACAGTGAGATGTAAAAACCGAGAAAATTGTAAGTTTCGTGAGGACAAGGATTTTGTCTGATCATTACATCCTCAAATCCCAAAGCCATCAGACAATCCACATTTAGCAGCTCACTGACCAGCCTCCTGAAGCACGACAGTCTGGGCTCTTTGGAGAGCGCTTTGTACTGGCCCTAAGAAATATAAATTACAGACTTCCCTGGCCTCAGAACTTCTTCCATCTGTCACACAAGCTTTCTCTGTGTCTTTCTGGCAGTCACTTCAATTTCAGTGATATAAAAAAAAGAAAGAAAGAAAGAGAAAGAAAAGAAAGAGGGGAAAATAAAGTGTGGTCTATGCCACAACTTTAGGTTTTATTTAATGAAGATTTTGATGTGAGAACTATACAATGACCCCAAGTAAGGTGCATTTTTTATATTGAAGCGAGAGACCAATTAGTAGTGCTAACTCCTTAAGCAGATGGTTATCGGATGATAACGGAGGTGCCTGTCTTATCCCTTGCCTTAGAAAGTCATCTTTTTTTCTAATGTCTTTCTCTACAGAGAAAAGATATTATTCAAACAGATTGCAGGGCCCAGACATCCTTGCAAAGTTGAGTTTATAGCAGGACATCTGGAGCCTGGCATCTTCTTTTTGGATAACTGAGCAGACTCGGACCCTAAAAACTGGCTCCAGAACAAAATATAGGGGAAGGATTTCAGGTGCAGACAGGAAAACAAAGCTGATAAAATTCTCAGATTCTGAACTCCATCCCAAACTGGAAATGGTAGACCTGCTACTGTTGGCCTTCAATTACCTGCAAGGAATTCTTCCTTTTGGTGGTGGCTTGAAAATTTAGATATAAGAAGAGCAACATGGGCTTGGGTGATTTTTTTTCCTGTGCCAGAGTTTGAGCCCAGAGCCTTGCACAAGCTGTGCAAGCACTCTGCTGCATGACTACATTCTCAGCCAGGTAAGATTGACTTGGAACTGAAAGTCTCTGAATAAGACCCACCTGTGCTTTTTAAGAAAGGTGTCTCAAGTCTGCTTGATTAAACTTCCCAGCCTCAATCCTTTCCTATAAAATAGAACTACTTTCAGAATGTAAGAGAGAAGTGAATTCTGCATGATACTACAAGTAAACAAACAAACAAAAACATCATTCCTAGCTGCCACAACCACAAACAATTGGCAAGATTCCAGGCATGGCAGGCCATCTAGCACCTTCCTGCCATTGACAGAAAAAACATAAGTAGTCGATCTACAAGGTACCCCCGGGGCTCTTATCCTTACAATTGTTCAGAACAAAAATCAGGTAGATATTGTATAAATAGGAGCTGGAGTCTTGTTACCTTGTTAGGTGTATAAGCTTGGGCAAGATCTGTAACCATGGCTCAATTCATTCAGGTGTAAAATGAGGTAATGCCTACACTATTAATAGGGTTGATAAACTAATTAAAGAATAGAACTCATTGAGTTTAAAAGAGAATCTGCCCACAAATAGCATTTTTTTCTTTCCTCTCTATTCCTGTTTTCTTTTTTTATTTTCCTTCTGTTTTGGCTCTATATCTTCAACAGTAGTTTGAGGTATTCCCATGAGCAATCATTTTCAAACACCTAAAATGAACTGCACCAGGACATCTGTCCTGGAGAACCTGAGCTTGCATCTCTGCTCTGAAAGCTCCGAGCTCTGTTCTCTAGATAAAGAAATAAAAGCAGGAGGGGATCTTGACTCCTGGCCAGGACTTACTGCTTGCCAGCTCCCTGGCGCAGGATTCGAGTCCTTTCTGTCTTGCTGACCTACTTTCTACATCTACAATATGAAAGGATGAGTCAGGACTCACCATAGCTCCAACAGACTACAACTTCGGGGTGAGACTTCACCTGTCCATCCCTGCATCTCCTCCTTTAACAATTGCCTTCCCCCTGAGCCATCGACACCATCAAAATATGCCTGAATGCAATGTACTGTTTTGCAGCTGTTTACTAAATAAATACACAAATGCACATTGAATCAGACTCCCTGGGAATGTGCTATGATGTCCATGGCTTTTTGTGGTCTAGCATGCCTTCTTGGGTTTCTGAATTGTCATGGCCACATTGTGCATACCACATGCATAATATTTACTCCTTTTACCAACTTCCTCAGCAGTACTGGAACCTCACTGCCTGCCTAGCTTCAGACTGACCAGTTGGTGAGCATCCCTATAGTGAATCCTCAGCATATAAGCAATTAAGTGTGATGTTTCTCTTGTACCAAAATATCATCTAACTGTTAAATCAGTTAAAATCAAGGATTTTGATTTTTTTTTAAATACCCTGTGGATTTTCTCATACCAGATCCAAAATGAAGTAAATGTTTGAAAATAAATGTTTGTCCTTATAGATTTTAAATGTGTTTGTAATGAAATTCTTCTGGACAAACACCAAGAAATGGCCTTCAACAAAACCAAGAACTAGAACTATTTCTTCGTCTGGTAAGGCATTCTAGAAGGCTAATTCTCTAAAGGGATAGGCAGCTCAAAATGATTATTTCAAAATGGTGTAATGCCTACCTTCGTGAACAAAAACAGTCTAGGAACTTTCTATTCTCTTTTTGAATGATTCCTTCCTTCAAGAATTTCTGTGACATTCTGCAGACTTCCCATATAAAATGTTATAGATTTGTAACCAGGTGGGAGAGGGCGGCTGTGGGCTGGTTGCTTTGATCTCTGATCAGGGACTATGCAAACCCCTCTAGTGATGGGTTCTCACTAACTCGGCCATCAGCACCATTGCCATCACTGGCTTTCTAATTTTCCTTCCGTCTCTCTTTCTCCTATGCCTCCTCTTTTTCTCACTTCTGCATCAGTGTTCTTCCTCTTGCTCCCAACTGTGAGAAATTAGCCCATTTAAAGTAGCTCCTGAGAATGCTTAGCCCATGCTGGAGAATGTTCAAATCTTCAAAAGCAAGAATTATGCCATTCTTCTTTATCCATCACCTCTCTTGCTTTTCTTCTTTTGGACAGAGGCCACAGAGACTTAGTGTCTTTAAGTATCAGTAAGATCCTGTGACATGGAAGCTCCTTCCACCTGATTGAATATTGAGGAAGAATTGCCCTCAGTAACCTGGGGTTTGGAATAAAACCTCTAGAAGGCCATACTCCCTAGTCTGCTGGGGATCATGTTCTGTGAAGCATGATAATTATAATAAACTGAAGTCCAGCAGAATGCATAGATATGAGAAAGAACACTCCAAAGATTATCCTTTCACTCACTTACTGAAAGCCAGCTAAACATTCAAGGGGCTAAGGCAGCCCCCAGCAGGCCCTAGCAGCACATGGATGTCAATTATGCCTGTGGCTACCACAGGTCAGACTGTTGTTGAGGGTTTTAGACACAGCTTTGCTTTTAACTCACCACAATCTTTTATAAAGAAATAATCACTTTAAGTTCCCAAAAGCATCCAACTGATACTTTGGACCTGTGACTCCTCCCAGGTAAATAGCCAATTTCCTATCTCTAAGGATGAAGACAAATCAACGCATGCACTAACTAAGTGAGTCCATTTCCCCTTAAAAAATTATCTTTAACTTGTTATTGCTATGTGGTGGGCAATTGTCAAGTTATATTAAGGAATGCATGATTCCTCTGAACTTTGTCCTTTCCTTATGCAGAACTATTGTACAAGTTGGTGGCAGCTGTAACATTTGATCTAGTTCTACAGATACCTTTTTTGTTGACCTACTCAGTGTCATGTGGTAAAGGTTTTCAACACACTCTCATTTTATGAGGGACTGTTTCATTTTTCAAAGAAAGCCAGAGGAGAGAAGTTTGCCTTTAAATAATTCTCCCAGGTCATTTTTCTGATTATCTTCACAAGAGGCTAATAAATTCTCAAATAATTTACTTTCTGTATTTTTCTCCAAATGTCTTCCAGGAAAATTAAACAGAATCTGTCACGTGTCCCTGCTTCATCCTGACATCAAACTAGATGTAATGCATGTTGTCACAGAGTGGTGCCAGGGTGCACCTGTGAGAGCACAGGTGAAAGGTCAGGCTCAGCATCCTCTACTCTGCCCCCCTTCGTGATAATCCAGCCAGACATGAGTTAGTGCCTTCAGGCAAATTCTAGTAAAGCAGGAAAAGGACATCACCAAACTAGAGCAGACCCAAGAACAGGGAAGACATAGCAAGAAGATGAAGACCAGACTAAGAACCAAAAAGGCTTCACCAAGACCAAAGGAGCTCTAGAGAACTTCAAAGACAGCCCTGACCACTATGTTACCAGTCACAAAACATCGCATGTTCTAATCCAGTAGTCTGTAACTGATTAAACAGAAAATCATTATTAGAAAATACAGAAAAGCAACAAATGAAAGCCACTCGTAACTTTACATGATTTATTGTGATTTTAAAAAATGCCTGAATCCTTTCTTCTCTGCTGCTGATCCCAGTCTTCACAGGGTTAACAGACAACTCGTATCATTTCATACCTACACTTGTTCTCATATAAGTGCACCATCTACCCCCAGAACATACACCCAGAACTTAAGACAACTAGCTTGGAGTCTGACTGACTTCCTTCCTCAGCTCGGCCACCCCCAGCTGTCTACCTCACTATCTAGCTATTGTTTTAATAATATCTAGAGTTCATCAATGTCTGTATTCTAGAACCATTTCCAGAACTAGATGAGAAAAAATACATAGGACCTTAGTATACAGTAAGTACCAAAGTTCCCAGTAATGCAATGCTGGATGTAGAACCTATCAATATGTATACATAAATCCAGCCTACAGGGTAACATTAAGCTATGTATTAGACTGCATGTGTTTTCCAGTCAATGACATCTTTTCAGAAAGTGTCCACATTGGTGACTTTGATTCATTATTTGATGACTGTGTGATAGCATTAATCAAAATTTTACTCAACCTAACCTCAAGTATCGCTATGAAACCTTGTGTCTGTATCTTTGTTCATTTCTTCTACTTTTTATGCAGAACAGCCTCCTAAAAATTTCACTCGATTTTATTTTTGACAAGATAAATTTGATGTCCCACAACTTCCACAGATCAACTACGTAAGGAATTCAAGTACCCATTTGCTCTGCCAGCGTCAAAGAGAACTTTTTTGTTGTTTTTTTATTCAAACTTATTAAGTATTAGTGGGACTGGACACCAAGAATAAACGATTAGTTTGCAAACAAGATTGGTTTTCTTTGTTGGGGGACAGGGGTCTGTATTTTTGGCCTGGAACTTACTATATAGACCAGACTTACTTTGAACTCAGAAATCCACCTGCTTCTCTGCCTCCCAAGTGGTAGGATTAGGCATGCACCACCATACCTGGCTTTTAGCAGGATTTAAAGTAGTCTCTAGGATATTAAATTTCAAATAAAATGTTTTTACTGATAAAATATCTTTATGTTCACTGGTCATAGTTTAATATACCTCAGTGTTTTCTGTATCATTTTCTTTTATTTAAATTATATTTTAAATCATTTTATTGCTGATATTTGAGACCTTTGATTATTTTTATTATTTCATGTTAATTCTGTAAGGAATAAGCAAATATATTCTCTTTATGCTGTCTTATAACTTAATTTAATATTGAATAGAATTTGGATTCATGAAGGTACAGAAGTAAAGTTTTTTTTTTTTTTAATTTATTTATTTTTATCTCAATCACAGGTTAGGTACTTTGAATCCCAGGCGTAGCCCCCTCCCCCATTCCCTCCTACCCTCCCACTCCCTCCCTCATCTCCTTCTTCCCCGCCCCCTCCAAGTCCACCAGCAGGGGAGGACCTCCTTCCCTTCCATCCAACCCCAGCTTATCCTGTCTCCTCAGGGCTGG
>CM053754.1:15178816-15306277 GCA_028658305.1 Pachyuromys duprasi | reverse complement strand
TTCATGAAGGTACAGAAGTAGTTTTTTGTTGTTGTTGTTGTTGTTTTTTAAGAAAGAGTATGTCCCTTAAGGATGGAAATGAGAATCTGAGATTGTGGTAGAGTTTGTAGCCAAAATGCATATAGATGTGTAGCTAGAGACGTATTCTCGCGTATTTGAACTTAAATGTCATCCTATAGGATATGAGCTTTATGCTGAAATCAACATCTAGAGACCAAATATTAGAGAACAAGAGTGGTATGGGTGCCTTGAGAGTCCTACTCCAGGTCCACATTCCTCAACTGGAATCAGAGCGAGTGTGTTGTGGTACCCAGATCTGCAGGGCAATGCCTGTGCCCTCCAGCTTGACAGCTGTGGCAGTCACTGGAGCTGTACATTGAAAGCCTTTGTCAGGCATCCTTCAGAGAATTTGAAGAAAGCTAAGAAGCTACTCCTCAGTGGAATTCACATATAAAAAAAAATCCTTATGCAACACTAGGTCCAGAGTTGTACCAACATTTATCCAAGGACTCCTTAGTGCTATAATTGCTCTTGATTTTGTGACCACGAGGTTACAACTCATGAAACTTGAAACTGCTGGCTGGTGTGTGTCAAGCAAGCCACGGACTGATCATGACTCTACCTGTAGGCGCAAATGCATTCTCCAGGTCCTGTGCACACCCACAGAGTTTTCCAAAACAATAAAAATACAAGGCCAAAGAAATACAAGGCAAGCCGAAACAATCTTTATAGACGAGATACATCTCATCTATTTAGAATGGAAGTGGAACTCTGAGATTGTTGTAGGGTGTCTCACTGGGATGCATATGGCTGTGAGAATCAGTCTCCTATCCAGCTTTTTTAGAAGGTTTGGATTAGTAAGACTCTTCAGGACTGTGACCTAATACTTCCAAGTGAAAGTGATGAAACTGTCCAGGTAGCTGATGCCACAATCCTGATATATTTAAGATTTCTAGTAGCCACAGTTGAAAAGCAAAAGGAGAGAGAGAGAAATCATGCTACAACAGACATCCAAAATATAACAATGTCAATATGATCTCTGTAAAAGCAAGCAAAAAAATATTAATTTGATGTTTTGTATTTTTTCAAGCTAGTATTTTGAAACCTGGTGTTTGTTTCACTCTCATATTCAACCTTATCCCAGCTAGTCACAGCATAAGAACTCAATGACCATGTGTGGCTAGTAGCCACCACGTTGGAAAGCACACTTTAAATCATTTCTTAACATCGCCCTTTCTCTAAGCCCATTTTCCTCCCAGCATTTCCAATTAAGCCTAATTAGGCATCACTAAACATGCTGATTCTCATGTTGCATCAAAACCTCTTCTTAGTCATCTCACTGTAATATGAATATCCAACAGTAAGCCTTCTCCCGTTGTTCACTAGACTTTAAGCTGTCTACTTACTTTGTAAGAGGGAGGATTCCAATATCAGAGAAGAAGAGGGGTCTCTCTTTTAAAGCAGAAAGACATCATAAATCACAGCATTTGAGAGAGCATGTGAGCCAGAAGTACGTCTTTATGTGACTGCTCTGTTTCACTACCAAGGAATCCAGTTTGCCATCAATTACCAGGCAATCGCTTCACTTTTATTTAAAAGTATTAGGTCACAATCATGAAGAGTCCTGCTAACCTAAATATTTTTCAGATAATTGGATACTAGACTTGTCCCCATTTTTGATCATCTTACAACTAGGGGTGGGGAAGAATCCCAGAAATGTAATCAAAGCATAAATGTTATTTCCAGAATACAATTTACTTGTGAGATGGTAAGTTATAAAACTGCTTCTGTCCACAAGCCTAAAGGCTTGACAAAGACATCCCCCCAAAAGAAGAAACAATTTAAACATGACTCTTTATGCTGCTGAATGAAGGAATGGGGTGAGCAATTAAATATGAAGAAAAGTTGAGAAAACAAAAGAGCACTTTAGAGCATTTATTCCTAACATGGAAGAAACAGTGACATTTCCTGCTTTATCTAAAGACATTAGTAACTTATGCAAGCGATTCGGCCTACGGCCACATGCCACAGAAAGGCATTGCATTTGCAGGGGTCCAGAGCCCAACAGGCTCAGGGAATCTGGCCCAAATTCAAACCCCTAGGAATTCTCTATTCTTTCCTTCCAAATGAAAGGAAGGCATGCGTGGTGGTGTCACGATTGCAGCTATAAGCAGCAGCTTTCTAATTAAAAATAAACTGGGTCCATTATTTCTATTTACAGCTTTTCTACGATTTAGCAGCCATGGAAAGATAGAGAGAGATGCTGGAAGCATATGTTTAAAACTCCCAAATGCTTCTGAGAGCATCATTAGAGTAAACATCCTGTGAATGTGTTTCTTTACCTTCGGTGCCATCTCCAAAGGGCTTACCAAGCTGTGTGGGGTAGCACTTGCAGCATAAACATATTTATCTTTAGAAGGAATGGTCCAGAAAAGAGATGGCTGTGATTAAATGAGTAACTACAAAGAGCTGTACTTTTGACTCTACACATTCTCTCTTGCAGTGTGCTAGCATTTTCCTCGTAGGCATTAAAATAGGAGGGGGTTTGAGACTGGGGCAAGACAGGAAAGTGGGAAATGTTGGTACATGGAATAGAAACAAAGAAAATGTAGAAGGCTTCCAGTTGGTACCTTGGTTGAATTTCAGCATAAAAAGTGCCTAAATAATAAATGCTTAATGGGTCTTCCAAAGATCAACAGCAATCTTGCGGGTGTTTTGAGCACATGTTGTGTGGGTGGTGGGTGTGCACAGAGTTCTTCACCCTTGGCATTACTGACATCTTGCTGTGCTGTTGTGCGGCAGGCCTCACAGACCGCAGCATGTGCCCAATGTCTCTGGCCTCAACCTACTAGATAGCAGTAGTTCCCATGCCTTCTTCCCAGAGATAGTGTACTGTCCTTGAGGCCAAAGCTGCCCTTACTGGAGAACTTCCAGTGTCCCAGAGGCCATGCACCCTCCATAAAATTCATCCTAAGCATCCATGCCCACTACTGAGGCACGCTTTACCTGTGCCCTAAGGTTGTTCCCAATTCAGTATGAGGAAGGAAGTTAAAAGTTATAAGGTGCTGGAGACTGTAAGGTGGGTCCTTAAAAAAATAGGTGGGTACTCTTTTCTGAGAACATTCAGAAAATGTACCTTTCGCTTCAATTGCAACAAAGGTTAGACATTTAGAAAAGTTCTCAGAGAAAAGCCCATTAAACTCACTGAGGGCTTGTGCTCTGCTAGTGGGTTACATATTAAAGATGAATTTGAAGGCTCTCAGAGAAGCAGCTAGCCTGGCCCCTATACGTCTTTGCTGACTTCATAAAAAACAAGGGTGCCACTTCATGACCTGTGTGCTCTCCGAGAAGATTGTGTAACATGCAGTATGCCTTCGATCCAAATAAACTCCCAGATTATTAAAAGGATGTTCTTTCCTCCCGAGGTCAAGGTGAGCCACCAGAGCTTTTCCCTGTTATTAACCAAGCACTAGATGTACAAGGCTTAGATATTAAAAGGCATTAGCCAAGCCATCATGGTCATCCAGTGTAGAGCAAATGCAAAAGCGGAGGGGAGACTGTAGCCCTGACAGCAAGGAAACGCCAAGATCTTAGAATCTATGTCTACAGCCCCATTCAAATGCCTTTGGCTAAGGAGCAAGGCAGAATCGACAAGTTGCTGAGCTCCTGAGGCCAACCTCCCCCCTAGGTGATTCTAAGCAGAAAATAAACAAATAAATAAATAAACCTTAACTACTCACTTTCATGGAAGGGAAAAGTGCTGACAAGTTGCTTCATTCTTTCAACAATATTCGTGTTTATTTCCACCAAGAAACGTGGTACTTGTGATAATAAAACAGGCCCCCCTCCTGAGCTCAAACCGAGTTCCACTATGTAGAAAACAATGTAGCCAATTTGGCCCGTACATAAGCATTGCCAGCCTTCGGAAAATCCAATCTGAACAGTAAGGCAAATCCAAGCCAAAGAAGGCTGTACAGCCGAGGAAAGCGGCTCAGTGCTAGTTCCACAGCGTCTGAATAACAATGCTCACACAGATTAAACTGACAAAAAGACTAAGAGCAAGGGTGGGTAGAGGTGATTGTTTGACATCAAAATGAGCCCAAGATTCGAGCATCCTTCTTGAAGGCAGTTCACTCTTGCTTCTGCTGCATGTAGCAGTGGTCAGACCCTCCCTCAGTGAACATGTTTCTCAGAATTCTCCCTGTTTGACATCAAGACAAACACTTGTGATAAACACAAGTGAGATCATGCTGCTCAGTATGGATCATAGAGACTTTGCGATGAGGAAGGAGGAGGAATCCTCCAAGTACAAGCACACTGAAAAGGCTGTGGTACCATGGCTGTCTCCTATGGGCATTCTCTGTTCCATATCAATAGCACCTCCAACCTTTGCCAAGCCAGGAACTGATTACCTCTATCACTGTTGAGGGGACCTACCACTCACTTTGACTTTCATCCGGCAGAAGACCTAGGCATTCAGAAAGACTTGTGTTCATGCCCAAGTTTCTCATCTTACTTTTTCCTTCTTTCTATGATATATTAAGTAGTCTGACATGCACTCACTGTTGTCCTTTACGTGGATGTATCCCTCCTTCTGCCCCCGCTGAACTTTGGTGCCCACCTGCAGGAAATATGAGCTGACATGATGTTTTCTCTATGCCAGAGAACAAGGGAATCTCTGACTAGGTGAACACCACCCTTGAAGCTCCCAATACTGACTGTTGCTTGAAGCACACTTCCAGGTGGGAAGAGTGTAGATTGTTCTCTAGGCAGCTAGTGTCCAGGGTGAACCTCCCTCCCCATCACCAGATGGGAACCGGGGAAGTTTGATCAATGGAATCTGAGCAATTCTATGCTGGATCACTTTAAAACTTACTTTTTCTGTTTAATGGCTTACTAAAGAGGACCTCAAACTCTTAAGAAGTGACAGAAAAATCGTAAGACTGAAGTTTAATCTCACACAACTGAGAGCTTTCTAAAAACCAGCATTTACACACACAAGGTTGTTTTATGAGTTAAGGATAAAGTTCTAGAAGTATTATCCACCAAAATTTTAGAATATCCTAGCTTGGTGCTGCGAGCCCAACTCATGTGCTGAGTAATTAAACAATAACAGAAAAGAGGAGATTTGGCTTAATGTTGGTAAACATTGTTTGTATATTGAATTTGGATTCAGAGACAGGAAGGACCACCTGTAAGAAGATGGAGGTTCCATAGGTTATGTCTTTGTCCTCCAGCCCCAACTTCAGGGCAACTTCAAGTGTCACCATGTCCTTTTCAAATCTCTTCCCTGATCCTATGTAGGATTTCAGACACTCTTTGTAAGACTCCTAGATTTTTACAGCCTCCACCATAAGAGAAGCAGAAGGTAATCCTCTCATGTTCCTAGGTAAACTGAGTGTCATCTCTTTTTAGGAATAGGGGTTGACAATGACTGACCCAGCTTGAGACCCCTGCCATGAGGGGGAGCCCACCCATGACACTATTAATGATATTCTGCTATACTTGCAGACAGGAGCCTAGCATAACTGTCATCAGAAAGGCCTCACCCAGCAGCTGATGGAATCAGATACAGAGACTCACAGCCAACCATTAGCTATATCTTGGGGAATCTTGTAGAAGAGGGAGGATGAAGGATTGGAGGAAGCAGAGAGGTCAAGGATACCACAAAACAAAACAAAACAAAAATCAAAAAAAACTATAGAATTAACTAACCTGGGCCCATAGGGCCCTGCAGAGACTGAACTGCCAGAGAACATGCATAGGATGGACCTACACCCTCTGCACATATGTAACAGTTGTGCAGCTGGGTCTTCATGTGGGACTCCTAAAGTGGGAACAGGGCTGTCTCTGACTATGTTGCCTGCCTTTGGATCCCTTTCCTCTAACTGGGCGGCCTTGTCTAGACTCAACAGGAGAAGAGACACCTAGTCTTACTGCAACTTGATATGCCAAGGCTGGTTGATAGCCATGAGAAGCTTCCCCTTTTCTGAGGACAGTGGGAGAAGGGGTGGATGGGGGTTGTTGAGAGGGAGGGATGGAGAGGAGGGGAAGGAGCAGGAGCGGAAGCTGCCATCCAAATGTAAAGTAAGGGCCCAGTCTTATGCAAATGTTACCCAGGGAACCACTGCCCTATGCCTGTCACAGCTGCCCTGGGCCTGTCAGCATTTCCCCAGCACAAGGAAGGGGTCCCTGAGGCACCACCCTACTAGAAAAACTATTGAAGGTAAGGCTTGCTGGAGAAAGTATGTGTCGTTTTCTCCATTGGTGTTACCACAGATATCTTGCCCTTACTCTTAAATAACCCCTTACCTACATTTGTTCAAGGAACTAAATAAAGCTCAATAGGCCCTGTACCAAAAAAAAAAAAAAAGAAGCTAGCAGAGGGCCTATTGAGAAGTGTGCAGGTGGGAGAGAGAAGGGAATGAGGGAAAGGACCACGGTGAGAATGACTAAGATTCATTATATATGTATATGGCTACTAAACAGTAAAAAAAAATAATAGGGCTATTCGTAAGTTTAAAAAAATGTATCTTTCAGATACCTCTTCTGCATATATCATGCACAAATGAAAACAAGGCAAACTGAGATTACAGGGTGACAGAAGGCCCACACCACAAAACTGTGGAAACAGTATGGTACACCTCTGTCGTTAAAGTACATGAAAGTCAAAAGTTCTAGCCTACCCTTAGCCTCTTTCTCTCTTGCTTTCGGTAATTGTTTTGGGTTTTTCATTAGTTTGTTGAGACAGAGTCTTGCCGTGCAGTGCAGGCTGGCTAAGCGCCACCATGCCGAAGCCTCAGTTTCTAAAGCGCTGGGGTGACGGGCCTGTTCCACAATGTCTACCTCCATGGCTCTTCTTGTTTTGCCTTTTTAAAAAATTTTTTTCAGCAGAGGCTGACACCTTACAATGAGAAAATGTGGACACGTTATTTTAATAAGTAGCGTGCTGATATCTAAACAGAATTTATAAGAAATAATTAAAAGAAAGACGACTACAGTGACTCTTCCTTAAGCCAGACCGAGCCCCAACCAGGAGAGAACAGTTTAGCAAAGTCAGTGGAGTGTTCTTGGCTCTAGTCTTCAGACGGTAGGGGCCACAACAAAGTCATGACCCTCTGACCCTCCTTTAAGAACTTTCATCCGACCGCCGCTGCCACCCTTTCTCCGGGAGCCTGCTTGTCTCTTCCCGTCTGCCCTTCAGCTCTTTGCTTCTTTCCTCCTTTCTTTTCTTTGAAAAGTCAGCCGAAGCCATCCCACCCCTTCCATGCCCCATCATGCTGTGCGAAACAGCACCAGGGGCAATCCAGAGTGTCCAAAAAAAAAAGAAGAAGAAAAAAGGGAGAGAGCTGGCGATTGGCTAGAGAGAGGTAATGATTTGTAATTGCAATACTTTCATTACTGTCTTTTAGCTCTTTGCAGAATAATGTCAAGAGCTTCGTCTTTGTAGTGTTATTGGCATTTTTCATCATATTCATGAAGTGTGGGTCAATTTTCTTCAAAAGGCGCACTTCGCCAACTTGCCACAGAGACAGACAGTAATAAATTCTACTAGTGCACTGTGAAGGCTTCGTAGCTGCAAGCAACAATAAAAAGCAATGAGCTGGGTGTCACTAAGTAACTCCAGTTTACACTGCATTTTCTTCTTTTATTGAAAACTCGGAATATGAATTTATTAATGAATACACGGGCCTACTTTGAAGGGGGTGGGAGAGTGGGAGGAGGGGGTGGAGAGACACCATGTCAATTTATTTGGTATTCACACTGTGTGTGCCTATACTGTATTGTTCCATCATTTCATGGCCAGGCTTACCTTGTTAGGCTGTGGCCCTCCAGAAAGGAAAAAAAAAGAAAAAAACAGAGCTCATATAGCAGCACCTTGACGTGAATCTACAGCTGCTCTCGCTGTGCCCGCCTCACCTTTAGCCTCGGCTGTCTACTGCCGCCTTTCATTTTCCGCATTCATACATCAATAAGCTTTGCATGCTGACACCTAATTTTGCAGGCTACTTTGGTTATGGAGGCCGTGTTTTGCATATCACTGCCCACCCCCTTCTGACACCTACTGCCTTTAAAGGGAAATGAGGAGAAGAAAGGAAGAGAAGCAGAGGAAAGAGAGAGGAAGAGAGAGCAAGAAAGGCGGTTGCTTCTTTTTTTCTCTCTCTCTTTCTGCCTAATCAGAGATTTCTTTATATTTGTCAAACGCAGATATGCCAGATCAACTTTAATTGATTCCTCGGTGGCACACACAGATGATTTTTGAAGGACTGGGCTTGTATTCCCAGACACACTGTTGTGTTTCCAACAAAAAGGAGGTTTCTTCCACAAATCAAATTTTGATGCCAATTAGTTAGCATTTTCCATTCCAATTAAATTGGAGACTTGGAGACCTTTCTGATTTGGGAAGACTTTATCTATATTTTATATTTAAAATGCTCTTCAGGGGCTAATAAGCAGGAAGGGAATGGCCATGGGTAGTGCTGGGCACTCAAGGGTGGGGGCAGACATGCGTTGTATTTTCAGCTCCTTTCTCTTGTTTATTTCACAAAGGTTTGTCAAGCCAGTGGCAACCTGTTATGTGACATCACAAAGGTTTTTCTTTGCAGTTAGCTGGCTAATGTCATTAGAGCTATGACAACCTATAAAATGTTATAATCAAATAGTGTCTCCCTGCCATACCCCACCCTCCGCAGCCCATGAGACCTTATTGTACAAAAAAAAAAGGAGAATTGAAGATATATGTGGGTAGAGAGGAAACAAGAATTGATGGTGAAGGAAACAGCTGTGGCTGGATTCGAGAGGTTATATAAACAAAACAAATAAACAAAATCACAAACTAAGATAGAAAAGACAGACACCAAATACAGTAGAGATAGCTCTGTATCCTTAAGGGTACAAGAGTGAGAGCAAGCTTGCTAATGACATGCCATTGAAAATTCCCCAGACTACCAAATTAGGTATTTATCATCAAATTTGTTGATGAAAAAGAAAGAAATTTGTTCAAATTCAGTTGTAATTTTAATTTAATAGACACTAAAATCATCTTGAAATCTCATAATAACATTCTATTTCTCTTTTTGTTTCCTCCCTCATGTCTCTTTACTTTTCTCTTCTCTATAAAATCAATCTTTAAAAAACTTCTCAGTTCATAAGATTGTGGTATTTGGATAATCCCGGGGCAAAGGTAGAGGCTTGCCTGGTGAATTTGGACTCCAAAGGCCACTCCGTCTTGGTCACTCCACTTCCTTTAATCATGGGCTAAAATTCAAATTCCAAGTACTATGCACCTTTGTTTACTTGTGTACTCCAATGCCTATGTTTTAGAATTTGAAGACTTTTTTAAAAAATGAGTTATACCAGGGCTTTAAGGTTATTTGAGTGTGTCCAGGGTCTTTCTGTGTTGAAATTTAATTCCTGTTGTAAGGAATAAAGAAGGTACAATCTCAGCCACCATTTTTAGAGGTGAAGTTGAAGAATGAGATCAAATATTATCATTAGGGAAGATGTCTCACTTACCACATTGGCTGTACAAGAAGAGGGAAAGTGAACAGGAAATACAGGTGCACCCCTTTGCATATTTCATGCCAACAAGAAGGTCATTATTAGATGTATGTGTTTGACCCTAGATCTCCAGAACCACAGCTTTTTTTTTCTTTATAATTTACCTAGTGTACAGAATTGTTTTATTAGCAGCAAAGAGTGAACCAATACAAGATAGAATGCCCAATGCCTAGACTGAAGTATGGAGAGCATGAGCAGAGGTTTTACCACTTCTGAAGCACAGCCATTCATTTTAATTATATAGAACAGCTACATGGCAAATCAGGGTGTATGCTCTTTAAGTCAAGAGCTTATCTGGGACCATCCTGCCACTGAAGAGTAATCTGTCTGGATCATAGATTTTGAATCTGTCTTCATAGGGCTGATGAGCATGAGGTTAAAATGCAATGGTATGTGAGCTCTGCCTTTACCCTGTGGCATCAGGGCACCAGGCTTTCCCCACAGCCAGTCTTCACTGCACTCTCCACATTCTTCCTAAGACAACCTAATGGTTTTTATCCTGAGAAATCAGCACACTTTGGAAAGTGTTCCGCTCTTGCTTTGCTTACAACTATGGTAGCATCCACTTGCTTGTTTGTTTTTTTTAGATGAGGAAGCTGATATTCAAAGTGATCAACAGATCCATAGAAGCCACCTATCTAGTCCGAGATAAGCAGTCTGTCATGGTCAGCCTATCCATCTTTCTTGGACTCCCTGAAGAGTCATCAGGGTTTTGGACACATGGCATTTAGAAGAGATTAGAATCCTGGAGAGTTTAACTATTATTAATTCAGGTTTTAAAAGTTCATATTTTGGGTACTGGAGAGATGGTTCAGAAGTTAAGAGTGCTACTGATCTTGCAGGAATTCAGATTCCATTCATTCTCAACACCCCTTGGAGGCTCTTCACCATCTGAAGCTTTAGTTCCAGTGAATTTGACTTCCAGGGACACTAGGCGTTCTCTCTCTGTGTGTCTCTCTGTCTCTCTCTTTCTCTATCTCTGTCTCTTTCTCTGTCTGCCTCATGCACACACACACACATGCACACATACACATACATGCATACATCTATAATGTATACATGTAGGCAAATACCCATATATATAAAATACAAACAAACAAGCCTTTAAAAAGACACATCTACTTTAAACACCTATAATATAATAGGTATGTGATATTGACAAAATTACGTTCCTACCGCTACCAGGAAGCTCAACGTAGGCCAAAGATTCTCTCTGTGGGTTTAATATGCATTCAACTACAGACGACAGAAATAACTAAATGGGGAAAATAAGAATCAAATAAAAGACCAAAAATAGAATAAAGCACCAATGAGCCTGCCAAAGAAACAAAACAGTATACATTTGAAAACCAAAGCCCAAATTATACGAACAATGAGAAGATCTTCTTTCAGGCCGTAGGAATACACCTGTAGTGAATGTCAGAAAATAGTCAGTTACAAGAGCTGTCCCTGAGTAAGGGCTGGTATGACATTCCCTGGACAGACTCACCATCAGCCATAAAGAGAGGAATTATGAGGCCGAGTGAACACTGCTCACATTCACTCTGTAGGCACTGCATTGTCAATTATTATGCATGTTTCCATAATTGTTATACAAGGGGGAAATTTACAGTGTTAAATGGCCCTCAAATTCACACTTCCGTGTGAGTTTTTGTTTGGTGGTGTGTCTAGCATTAGCGTGGCTGACTGCTTCTGACATCTCTTTGCCTCAGAAGACAGAATCTCTAACATAGCAAGAGGGCAGACACACACCAGAGGAGTGCTACTATTTGTTTTTCAGGCTTTAGTAGATCCATGGCTGGATAAACAGAGGCGACAGAGAAGTTGGTGTGCAGGTAAAGGGGGTAAGTAGGAAGACTTCCTGCATCTCACTTTTTTCTTTTGTGTTTATAAGTAAGGAATGCCTTCTGCTTTCATGTTTGTCATATGCCTACCATTCCTTTCTATCAAATTTTTATTAGAGTCAGTCAGTGTAAATTTACATTTTTAAGTTTCATATTTCACAGATGTGTGTCCATCCATCTCCAAGAGGAACACAGAAGACCGCGACTGAAAGATTATATGAAAGATTTAGTTTAACCTTGCAAAGGAAATTTTCAAAACAAACCAAAAATGATAGGAGTTGTGGATTTCAAAATACAATCATACTTCATGTATTTAGATAATTTTCGATGTAGTTTTTTTTCCTGAAAAAGATGGTGAGACAAATCACATCTGAAAGTCACAATAAATAAGTATTTGATTCTTCAAACTTGTAACCTTCACCTTCCATAGACACACCTACAGGAGCATTAGTGTACATACAGGACAATCATAACAGCTTTCTCTTGGAAAAAAAATAGTCAAATATGAACAAGAGAAACCAGGTAAATCTCTCAACTCCTCAACTGCTAAATGAACAAAAATTTCTCTAGACAACAGAAAATCAGAGTTTGAAAGGTCCTTGATAGTTGAAGAATATAACTTCTTTATTCTACAAACTAACTTAACAAATTATATGAGAAGACAAATGACCCACCCAAGCAACACAAGTTAAGTTAATGATTATTTATCACAAATTGTTTTTTCCAAATATTACAATTATCCTCAAGAAACAACATTTTCTATTTCTAATGCTCTTCAAAATGCTAAATCCAAAATACCAATTCTTATTTACTTATTATTTTTATTTCCACTTCATTCTATAAGTAAAATATGGAGAAGGACAATTTCAAATACCTACGAAATGACAATGATAAAGAAAGGGATGATAAAATTGTGCGCAATGCCATATCAGGTAGATTAAAGCCTTATTTGGTCAAAGTCAGTGGCATAATGTCATCATCCTACTGTACTCTTTAGAAGAATATTAAATACAAGTAAAGCACAGATAAATCAAGAGGAGTAATGTGTCTGGACAAGACTGTAATAACCATGTTTTTGGCCCTAGCTATGTTACAACAGGAAAGTTTCTTCTTGACTCAGTCTTTTGTGTTTCGAGAATAGGCCACAAGGATGTTCCCAAGAATTCATATCTCAGATCAACCTCAGAATAAGGATTCCTGCAAGAAATGGTGTTCAAGAACAAGAGTGGAGTGTGTGATAGAATGATGGACAAGTAGTGAATAAGAGAATCATTCCATTTTCATCAGAAGGAAGAAAAGGGCGAGTGTGGACACTGTAAAGACATGAAACAAAGGATCCAGATATCTATAGTTAAAATAACTATGTTGTATGAAATAACATAAAAGAAGAGAAATGGGTACAGGAGAAAATTCAGAAGTGTTCAGGTAAGATAATATTTAAAATCTTGATACATGTTGGTGGGTTAAGATCATGCTTGGGAAAATACAAGGTATTTCAAGGACTGAAACCTAAGAATCAGAGATTAGAAATTGAAGAAGATCTATTAAAGGAAAGTGAGAAATGAAGAAAGCAAAGACAATGGAGTCTCAAAATCAAGTAGACAGTATTTCGTGACATTTTCAGGCCAGCTTTATCAACTGAGCAGAGGCTCTGGGTAATTCACGTAAGATGAGATCTCATGCTGTCCTGGATTGTTACCTGAGATGCTGCCTTCTAACATCAAGCTTCTTAGCCGCTACTGCCCATTAATACAGGGCTCAAAGAACCGAGTACTAATTATAGTAATAACCGTCACTTACTGTCTACATTATGGCAGCTTATATGCCAAATATTTTACATGCACTGATTTCATTCAGCCCATGCAAGAGTGAGAAAGTAAGAAGCATTACCCTCGATCACAGATGAGAAAACGGACATGAAGACAGCTGAAAGAACTGACCTGACATCATCTAGCTAATGAAAGTCTGAAACTGGGATTCGGGGAACATATAATACTGGGTTTCCCAAAGATGAAAAGGCTAACTTTCTAATATCTGGGGTGTTGTGAATGGGATTGGGAGCCTCAGGTTTTCCTCATTTCCTCAGGGAATAAAGAATTCCTCTCAGCCCCATTCCTTCAAGGAATATAACCGAAACTTCCTGGGTACTCAAAGACTGAAATGTTTCCTAGGATGCAAGAGTTTCAACAATAAATCCAGAAAATTTTTAATCAAGCTTGGAGGGGTAGGTCACACTGCATCCAATGAAACCTCTTTGGGAATGCCTTTTAGGGAGCAAGCAGCTGTGGCTAGCTACGGGAGGGTTCGATCATGCAAGCTTCCCTGGGGTGGTCCCAGAGCCTCTGTAGAATTACGAGCCTGTTCTCCAGTCTTTTCGCTACTGTTAAGTGAGACCCTGGAGTTGGGAACGAAGAACAAGGTCACTTCTCAGACTTCTCATTGAGAGACTCCCTTCAGCCCCAGCTACATCCCTTTGGGAAACACAAAGATATACCCCCAGTGGTCCCAACCCCCAGCTCCCCTGGAAATAAGGGAGACCTTTTGGACTTCCAAGGCCCTGTTTGTCAAATTTCCTCTGATCTACAAAGGTAATGAGGTCAAAATAGCAACGTCCATAAGGGATACATTTTCTCCATGGGAGCATATGCCTCAGAAAACACATTGAAAATATTTATCTTTTCTCAAAGAAACAGGCAGAACAATATAAGATACTCCCTTGTAAAAATGTCCTTTGAAAAGCAGAAGAAAAAAAAATCATAAAGCATAGGAAATGAAAAGGGAATCGTCCCAAACTATGCTGCCAGTTGCAGTCTGGGAGAGTGGCTGGTTCCATTTGGAAAGCTTTGTTCTGGGCTCAGCTGATGTTCTGAAGAGAATGCACAGATCTCAGAGAGTGCAGGCCTCTTTAGGGCTTGAGAGGGGCCTGCTATCCTAGAGACACCATGCAAAGAGTTTGTGCTGAGGGACTGCCGTCTGAAAACTAGCAGAATGCTGAGTCCTGCGTAACTTACAATTTCCCAGTTACACTCAGCTCTTCCGGAAGCCACTCCATTCCAGCCCACCCACACCCCCAATTTCCTCCATCCCAACAGCCCTGCACCATGTGATTTGGCACTGCCTTCACACATCAGGCGGTGTTTGAGAGCTGTTGGTTTCTCTCTACCAGTGGGAGATAGAGGTGGGCATTTACGGGGAAACCTGGTCATCTGCTGTTAATATTCAATGTGCAGGCCTCCCCCCACATCAAGAACTGTGGGCTAGTAGGAGGACTCATTAGACTGAGGCTGAGTTTTGTGTAGAGACATCATTTATACCAGCCACCCAAATGCACCACAAGGCAAGTAATTTTCATCTTCCCCCAGACAAGCTTTACCTTCTGATATCTTAGTTTATGACAGCGGTACCATCACTTTCTTAATCACTAAACCAACTTTTCAAAAGGGACACTTAAAATTTATAACCATTTTTCTCATTCCAACCTTTCCCCCTACATATGCACACGTGCGCATGCATGCAAGCACACACACACACACACACACACACACACACACACACACACAGTCCTCATCTAATTAGTGACTAGTTTATGTGAATCTGCCCAAGGGAACACTTTTCACTCATTCTCACCTCAACCTCTACCAGATTACTCTCGGCTTTTCATTCTCTACTTGGCTTATTGCAACTGCCCTGTTTGGCTGTTGGTGATTCTGTATTCTAATGCACATTGGTCAGGGCAAGGCAACTGCTTCAGTGAATGACCACAACTGCCCAATGCCTCACAAGACAAGTGTTCATTTTTTATCTAAGCTCTGAGGGTTAGTGAGGTGGGCTGTGCTCCATGTGGTCACTCAATGACTTAGGCTCTTTGCAGGTTGTAATCTCTCCAGCCCAAGGGGGCGCGGAATTCTCTAACTGATACGCTTCTCCCTGGCAATTAAGGCAGGGAATGTGTAGGATCAGGTTATGAGTGTGACACTGCAAAGCTTGCTCGCTTACACACTGCCCCACCAGTCCATCTATAGCCAGTTCCTTCATGGCCACCAGCACGCACAAGTTCCTAACCTTATTTCTCAGCCTACAGTGACACCCCCCCCCATTTTTTGAACCTCAATAATAAAAACAGTCATGGACAGAGTGCTGAAAACATGGCTTATGCCTATTGATTGGTATTAGCCTGTAATCTCATATGTGCCTGTGACAGCCTATGGAATGCTTTCCCAGGTTCTCCTTTTAAAGGGAAAGATGTGGAGTCTTGGAGAGGGGAAGCGAGTTATGAGCAGCACACATATCTGGCAAGCCCTGAAATGCCCCGGTGTCCACTCCCCACATGCCCAGCCTGCCTTAGGCACAAGGCCAGCCACAGGACCATTTCCTAAACTCCACTGACAGAATCATATGTTCTGACATGACAGGGGCATCTTATACGAAACAGGATGACCTCAGAAAGAGCTCATATTATCCTCCCGTTGGATAAATCATGCCTTCCCCCTGACTGAGCCTCAGCTGAGGAGGTAGGCAGGCAGGGTGGACCCGTTCCTGGTTCTCGAATGCCTTCCCAAACAACAGTCAGCAGGTCCATGCAGGGATTCTGGCAGTCCGGACAGACTAGCCCTTGCTAGATTGTTTGAGCTGCAGGAACCTGGCAAGCTAAGCCACCAGGGACGCAGCTATGGATGGGAAGGTCAGAGAAAGAAGAGCTGAAATTGTTGAAAGGCACATTCATGGTCAGGATGGACTAGTGTTGAGTGTGAGAATGGAATGTATGCCCAGCCTTCCTACACGGAGAGGCATGGGTTAGTTTTCCTGGGCAAACCTGCCCAGAACCTGTGTTTGGGGAAAGAAAGAAAGAAAAAAACTAAAAAAAAAAAAAAAAAAAAAACACCTTCCTGAGCCAACAGCCATTCTATCCTTAAAACAGGAA
This sequence comes from Pachyuromys duprasi, assembly GCA_028658305.1. NCBI lineage: Eukaryota > Metazoa > Chordata > Mammalia > Rodentia > Muridae > Pachyuromys > Pachyuromys duprasi. The sequence goes on along the minus strand of CM053754.1, from coordinate 15,289,951 downwards.
ATTTTTTTTTTCTTCTTCTGGAACAAGCGACCTAACTCCTTGCGCCTCCAGTTGCACTATTTAACTTCACAAGGAGGCTGGAAGGATGGTAGGAGCTAACACACGAGGTGCTTAGAGCCAAAACCATCATTGTTTTACATGCCGCAGAATGGTGAGATTTCATGCCCATTTGGGCATGTGCTTGGTTCAGGCTTTGTAATCAAGGATCAAAGAACTAAGAAACTAGGTCACTTCTTCACTACAAAGCCTTATTTCACTTGACAACTAGGCATTTCCGTCATTCAGCCTGCCTTACCTGTAGGCTGCAGAGTGAAACTGTCTATGTGGGGCCCTGCAGATTATTGAGGGCACCTTAACATGTACCTGTCTGTCATGGCACTTGGAAGCCGACCACTGTGACTCAGAAAACACTGCTAAGTCTTTTGGGAAGAGTCCTACCAGGAAAGCACTACGTCCCCACTCCACGCTAGTCCCACATGTATGGTTCCCCTCAATGCCGCCACGACACTCGTGCACAGTCTTTCAGAATATTGAATTTTACATTTCTAGTATGGAAAGGGGGTTGAGCGAAATATTTCTGGGTTTCAGAATAGAAATCACCATGACCCTGTCTGTTGGGCTTCCCCCTCACTGAAAGAGTGCCAAAGAAAAATCACTCGGCCTCTTCAAGAGACTCATCCCTGTCCACAAAGAAAGAAGTTTGGAAACAGAGGGAACATCTCCGTTTCTGCAGCTGCCTCCCTTGGGGCTAACAGAAGTAGCAAACCCGGTGCTGTATTTTTTGGCCAACCTTCCCTGCAGCTCTGTACCCACACAGGAGTGCTCTGTACCAGTGTCTCTGTCCTGTGCATGAAGGGCAGAATGGAAAAGCTGACATTCCTTAGATACGTGCAAGAGACCCCCAATGACAAAGGGAAATATGAGAAAGAAAGCTTTTTACAGTTTCAAGAACAATCTTCTCCCTCCTTAGTGTCTGCATTGAAGCTCCTTTGCGTGGAAGAAGGAGTGGTAAGCAGAAACAAGTGAAGCTGAGGCACCTGAGGACTTCGTGAGCACGGCTGTGAATATTTTATGAGTTGGATGAAATGCCAAATGTAGTCAACAACTCAGATTGAGTCCTGAGCATTTTATGTGTTTGTGAACAAACATCTGCTATGCCTTTGGTCTTTGTTGTATCTGTGTGGACATTTGGGTTTTAGAAGGGGCTGATACCGATATTTGCGTGGCAAAGGGTTATCTTGTATAGTAAGAGAAGAAAAGAATTTGTTTTTTGAAGCAAGACTGCTTCAACACTAGAACAATCCCACTTTCACCTTCCTGTTAAGGATTTGCAATAGAAACCGTGTGACCCATACCAGCTGCTCTCACCTGGAAGTATTTGCACACTTCCATTGGACCTTTCTCTAAGACAATTCACCCACCTGCTTCACTAGTAATTTTACTAAGACCAAACTTTATGGAATAGAGAAAAAGGTCTGTCTGCTCTGCTTTGACTCAGAGTCTAAACTAAACAGCCAAAGTTCCAAAACCATTCAATTGAAAAAGACAGCATCTTCAACAAATGGTGCTGGTCCAACTGGATGTCTACATGCAGAAAAATGAAAATAGATCCATATTTATCATCCTGCACAAAACTAAAGTCCAAGTGGATTAAAAGCCTCAACATAAAACCAGATACACTAAATCAGTTAGAAGAAAAAGTGGGGAAGAGCCTAGAATTAATTGGCACAGGAGACAACTTTCTGAACAGAACACCAACAGCACAAGCTCTAAGAGCAACAATCAATAAATGGGACCTCATGAAACTGAAAAGCTTCTGTAAAGCAAAGGACACTGTTGTCAGAACAAAACAACAGCCTACAGACTTGGAAAGGATCTTCACCAACACTATATCTGACAGAGAGCTGATATCCAGAATATATAAAGAACTAAAGAAGTTAAAAGGCAATAAATCAAGCAATCCAATTAAAAAATGGGATACAGAGCTAAATAGAGAATTCTCTGTAGAAGAATATAGAATGGCAGAGAAACACTTAAAGAGATGCTCAACGTACTTAGCCATCAGAGAGATGCAAATCAAAACGACCCTGAGATTTCACCTTACACCCATCTGAATGGCTAAGATCAAAAACTCAAGTGACAACACATGCTGGAGAGGTTGTGGAGAAAGGAGAACCCCCCTCCATTGCTGGTGGGAATGTAAACTTGTACAACAACTTTGGAAATCAATCTGGTGCTTTCTCAGACAATTAGGAATACTGCTTCCTCAAGATCTAGCTATACCACTCCTAAGCATATACCAAAATATGCTCAAGTACACAACAAGGACATTTGCTCAACCATGTTTGTAGCAGCTTTATTTGTAATAGCCAGAACCTGGAAACAACCCAGATGTCCCTCAGTTGAGGAATGGATACAGAAACTGTGCCACTTTTACATAGTCAAAGCTCCTAAGACATTATGAGAATGTCTTTTTCTGTGGCTTTTGTCTTTAGTGCAGAAACTATGAATGCCTCTCCCAGCTATTGGAATGACACTGACTTCCACAGCAGATAGACTTTCACTGGCCAATTACTTAATGTCCCTGGGCCTGCTGGTATGAGTAACAGTTGGCAAATCTTGAAATCAACCTCTATTTAACTCTAGAAGAAAGGGGGCACTTTTGTAAAGACACACTTCCTTTGGATTCATATAAAGAAAACCTTCTTTCCCACCTGTCATGAGAATACAACCAACTACTTAGTTGTAGATTCAGGACACGACTGTGGAGAAGGAGCTTAAGTATAAAGATTGGCATATTATAAGTGAAATGCCATACTATATTTTGCCTAAGATGTTGATAGACCCCCTCCAACCCCAGATTTGTTTTACATTAAACAAACAGGGATATATAGAATAGAATAGGGATATATATATAGAAATACACCTATTATATATATATTAGGTATATTTACCTAATATATATATTAGGTATACCTAATATATATATATTATAGGTATATTTCTATATATATAGATAGACACATACACGCACTTGTGTGTCTTTAAGCTCTTCCTGGCTTATGACTAAGGGAAATCAAAGGATAAAAGCTTTGGGTTGACAAGCAAGAACATGCTCACAGGAGCTCACTCTACTCATGGGAAGCCCAGCTTTTTATGCCAAGTAAATCAAGGGCTGGTAGTTGATTCTTCTGGTCATGAAGCTGATGAGCTCAGCTGGATCCTTCTGTGTTTTTTCCTTCTCAAAGATAATATACAGACTGTGACCAGCTGTTCTTTTGACTGTTATGACATTACTGTCATGGTCTCTATAGGCCTTGAGAATCCCACCTTCGAGATCCAAAAACCAAACTAAGACTTAACAGTCTATTCCAAAGTTCTATTCCAAAGTTACAACTGATTGACAAATTAACTTTCCTTAACTCTGACATTAAGAAATCTTTGGGTGCTGAAGAGATGGCTCAGAGATTAAGAGCATTGGCTGTTCTTCCAGAAGTCCTGAGTTCAATTCCCAGCAACCACATGGTGGCTCACAATCATCTATGATGAGATCCCATGTCCTCTTCTGCCCTGTAGGTATGCATGAAGTCAGAACATTGTATATATATATATATATATATATATATATATATATATATATATATATATATATATATATATATATGCTTAAAAAAAAAGAAATCTTTGTTCCCATTACTTGTCCCCAGAGGGCACCACTGAGTGTTTAGCTGATCCAACTAATGGGTCACTTTGAACTCTACCCCATCTCACCTTTCTGAAGGTGATTCCCTTTTGTTCCTTTTGTTCTGGGGTTATTGAATCTGATTTTTCACAGGCTCTTTTTTTTTTCTAAATTTGGCATTTATTATGACATATAATGTGAGGAAAGCTGGTACCGGCTGCTGTAGTCTGATTGGCTATGACTGTCACTCAGTGCTTGCCTCTCATACCCAAAGCGAGACTTTGCAGCGTGGTACCTGCAGCAGCAAATACCTTTCCAGAAGTGAGCATCTGGCTTTCAGCTCCACGCTCAGCATCACCAGAGCCTGCCTGGAAATGGAGGCTTTGAGCCCCGTCTGTTCTAGAACCTCGTTAAGAACAGCATGTGTGGCAGAGCCCAGGGCCACACTCTGCTATTAATGAAGAGCGGAACACTTGTTGGAGCCAGTCGAGGACAGCGGAGGACCTGGCTCCCTATGCTGCCGATGTCCTACAAACATCCAAGAGGCTGAGATAAATCAGTCTGTGTATTTCCTCCCATGTGGAAAGGAGGGTAATCCCCCTACCTTTGAGAAGATGAGCCAAAGGGAAGGGTGAGAAGAGATGGGTGTATCCTGAGCATGCACGAATTCTTCCTTGTAAAGTCAAGAAAACAGAGATGGGGTTGGGAGGGGCGTGAGGAGGGGAGAAGCACATCGTGAAAGAAAATGCTTCCTACAGGGTGAGATTGTATTTATGTTACTATACCTTTAAAAGATGCAGAAATGTTAATCCAGTTGGATTAACCCCTCGCTGGTCCCCAAAGATACTTTATGGGCCAAGATACAATTGAGAGCCCCTATAGTTACCACATCTATCAGAGTGCTGGGGGCTAGGACCATTGGCTTTCATGGTCACAAAATGAGGGAGCCCATCAGCCACCCAAGGAGGAAACATTTGAAGGGGCCAGGATAAGGCACAGATCCCTGTCATGTTTTGGCAAAGAGCAAAACAGCCTGCTTAGGCACAGAGGACACAAGGAAGTATGCTGGTCAGGCTTGATTCCTGAGCAGCAATGTGTGTGCAAGCCTCTCTGTGTGGATCTGAGAAGTCAGTGCTCGCCTGGTGCTCCCAAGTTCTCTCTGTCCACTTATGGACAGGAAGTCTTCTCCACTCCCACCTTCTTCTGATACTTATAAGGTATTCTTCAAAGAGCCCTGTGACGTTAGACCATCACCCTAGGTCACAACATGGTTTTCTCCGCTGGTAACTCTTTCCAAGCTAAAGAATAGGCCATGTACCCTGTATGACCACCAACTCGGCCCCAGAGTATGGCACCAGGGAAGGCCATTGCCAACACTGGTTTCCTACATATTTAGACAATTGTCACTGAGTTCTAATCCAGAATGGTCACATGCCCTCCCCACCCCCACCATGTGTGAGAGAGGGACAGAGAACAGAGGAATGAGGGGGCGAGTCCCCATAAGTTACAGTGGCGAGGCTGGGTGATTTGATTAGGGGGGAAAGGTCAGCTGAGATAATGTAAAATAAAAAACAAATAATAATTAAATGCAGAAAAGCAGAGTAAAATCACTTGCGGACACACCTGGTTCTCTCTGAGAGAAGCCACCACCTGCTTCCACTGTGAAACTTGATCAGAGCCTGGACACACAATTTTGCAGCTTTGAGCATACTGCTAAACACTCTCAATCCTTTACAGTGACGTCATCTCCCTTTAAATTGTTCTATAAGGGACTCTCCCCCCCCTTCTCATATCTGTGGAATGGCTACTTGTCAGAAGAGAGCTAGAGCAGCAAGCTCCTAGCCTGCTCATGGTGTTCAATCTCATCTATAGCAGGTGTCCTCAATGAGCTAGCCTCAATACCTCATCACAGTCCCGGACAATGTTCTGTCCAGTAGCATCAAGTCACTCAGGATACTCAGGGAACCCAAGCTAAACTCACAGATCTTCAAAGGAATCATTCCACCTCAGTGTGGGAAATGTAGAAAGAAAGGAAGTTTTAGAATGTTCGACAGAGATAAAATGATTGGCTATCCTAGGGACTCTCCCTAGTGGACCGGTCAGGCTCCCAGGCTGTTCACAAAGGGAGACTTCCCAGGCTTCCTCTGGGCCTCCCTTCCAGTATGTTCCAGGTCCTGATGAACACCCAGGGCTCAGTTGGCAGCTTTTAAGGTACATTTAAACAGAATAATGTAAATCACGGTGATATGTTGATTAGTCGCTGGAGACAGTATGAGAGCCTTACAGGAGCCCTGGGAGCCATGGTTCAGTATTCTCTGATTCAGTGTCACCCGTGCTGAGTTTGTAGGATGTGGGGAGACTCAATTGCTTGTGATGCCAGTAATGGAAGTTCTGAGCAGAATGAAAAAAAATAGGTTAGGGATAAAAAAGCAAAGGGGTCCTGCAGCAGAAGCCTGGAAAAACCGGAAGAAAACAGGGTTAAAGAGGTCAGCTCATTCAGGAAGGTACCTAACCCTATGTGCAAGAAGGAAAGGGCTTCTCCCCTAACCACACACAGGTAACCCAGCTAAGCATAGTGCCAGGATCACTAATTAATACGCACACTGAAAACGCAGGCAGACAGACCCACAAGTTAAGGGGCTGCAGAGACCCAGAGACGAGGTCTCCAGGGGCTGCCTCTTTGCAGGCCAGTTTATGACTCCTCCAGGAAGGCTATGCTACAGTCTCATTATTTTCCTTCTGGGACTGAAAAGAGAACTGTAGTTTCCTGCCCTATTAAGCCAGTGCCTTTCATGATCATTAAAATACCTTTAAATACTTCATCTCTCCCCCTTAAAGTTTTCCAGGCATAAGGGAAGCTCTCCTTCCACATAACCTTGCTCCAAAATAACAAACGCATGATGCCATTTGAATTTGGCTTCTTTCTCCTTCCCTTTTGGAGGTTCAGAAATAGCTACTTACAAACACATGAAGGCATTTGCCTCGGTGGTAAATATGTCTTACGTGTCGATTTCAGCAGGCTATCTCTGCAGACGTGCACATGTGTGCTCATTTCCTGCCCTCTAAAATTATTTTTTTGGTTGTGGACATATGGTGAGCAATAGTTGGAATAGTTATTCAGGGTGCAGACTCTCCTCTGGGATCTGTGGGACAAATCCTGCTCCTTCTGTCACGTTAGAATCACCAAGAACGTATTGAGCATTGCAGCGGGCAAGAGATTTTAATAGTGTGCATGCCTACTGCCATGCTCATGATAAAATCATTACAGTCCTCTGCAGCATGTTAATGGTCATATGGATAATAACTAATGAAACAGCTCACAGGTTTTAAGAGCATAACTACAATCCAGGTGCTGTTCTACAGAACTAACTTGAAGATATTAAATAATTTAACTCTTGTAACAACCCTGGGAAGTAATGATAATAACTATTATTATTATTATCATTATTTAATAGATACTGAAACTGTATCAGAGAGGGTTTTTCTACATATGTAAATTTAAAACTCAATGTATGGATGCGATTGTACCTTTGATAATCTATTGGGACATGAATTTGACTATAAACTTCATTAGCTGTGTTCTTCCCTGTGATCTACATGGGCTTTCCTTCTGAGGCTTGGCCCTTGGTGTTCCCTTAATTTCTGGTTTGCACTTCCGGAAAGAAGCTGAAGGCTCTGGGCTCCCTCTTCCCTCTCTTCTGAAAGCTGAAAGTTGCTAATGAGGTTGTGCCAAGCCCAGGGCCAGAGGGAGACATGCATGGCTTTGAGGAAGGTACAGAAGGAAGTCGATTAGTTTTAAAGCCAAGACAAAGAAGAGATTAGCTAAACCGCTAGCCACCCATGCCTCTCCTAGGTAGTGCAAGCCCTCCAAGTGACTGATGACATCCTTCATGAAGTGTCCTCACTTCAGAAGGCTTGACCCTGGTCAATGAAGTGTCTATACTAGGTTGAGATGTTACATATGTGGCAAGGCCAGAGAATTGCCACTGAACCCCTAAAAGGAAGACATGGGTTTGAAGGGAGGGACCATTTGAAGGAAGCTTAACGGACTAACAGCCCGCATTGTTCTTTCCAAGCAAAATTCTTCTCTCCACACTTACCCAACTCTCTCCTAGCCCTAGTCAATTCTTTGTCTAACCAGCATCTCTTATGTAAAGGTTTCTAGATTCCTAGGGGCCCCAACAATCTTCCTCCTCCTCCTATGCTCTACAAGTTTCCCAAAAGGTAGTGGTTTGGGGTTTCCAAGCTTTCCTCATTTGCCATGTACTTTTGAGTGGTATCTGTACTCTCAGGCACCTGGACTTGGTGCCTTGTAAAAGAGTTAACATGTATGGATGAAGGCAAAGAAAAAATATCCAGCAGATTGGCCTCTAAACATATGGTAATTCTGCCTATTTTGTGAAAATTTCATGTCCCTGCCTTTTCATCCTACCCTCTCTCTGTCCGTGAACACTGACCATCATGGTTACTCTTCTGGGATAAGGCTGGGAGGGCTTATGCCTAACAACGCCCTTGACAACACTCCCAACACATGAAGTGCTGAAGACACAACCCAAAGCAAAGAGGCAGGAGGCTAGGGGGGCAGGTGAGCTTTGATGCCAAAGCAGAAACCATAAGTAGGCAGCAGGACAGCAGGTGGCATGCAGACTGTGGGTGACTGTGGGCAAGCATCTGAAAGCCTGAGCATGTGAAACCAGGTTAGGGTCACAGCTCAGACTTCCAGGAGAAAGGGCAAGACAGCCCCAAAACAGCATGCTGCCTGAAGTTCACTCTTCCTATTACACCCTGTGACCAGAAAAAGACCCATGGAAAACCTCTCTCCAGGGAAGAGTATTTGAGAAGGATGGCCAGAATAATACATGGAGAACAAAGCTTTGGGATAAAAGGCAACAAGTACCAGCTCTTTAGGCAACGTGAGTAAGGAGTGCACAGGCGCAACCACACGGTGAGTATCACTCAGGAGAGTCAGGCCCTTGGTTTGAGTAAACTAGCCAAGTGGTTGTGTGACCCTTGGCAAGCCGCCATCCCTACCTGATTTTCTGTTTCCTTATTTCTCAGATGAGTATGTTGATCTTAAGGGAGAAGTTTGTCGTGGCCACTTTTATCAATTCTTGGGGACGGACAGTTTATCCCCTTCCACAGCTGTGACGTGACCAATTTCTGAGGCTTTCCTTCCTCTTTGGCCCAGCAACTGGATGCACAGGAAAGAGACGTGTGTGTAATCCAGAGGTATTTGGGGGAAATGGTGTCAGCCAAGCATTTATCATGGAAATCTGAATATGAAAGTGGAGCCCCAGGCTGAGGGGAGCTGGGAGATTTCAGGGCACATTAACCACTGGTGGTAAGTAATTATGCACGTTGACTTTGAGTCTGTTTCAATGGTCACATCTCAGCGCAGCCTCTGCCCTGTACTCTGGAGGGAGGGGCATGAGTGCAGGCGTCTTCCTGGTGTCTCAGTGTGGACTAGCTGGCATTTCAAAAATGTAGCAGGAAGGAAATATGAACGCTTTTCAGGTGACTCCAGAAGGGACAGTCAAAAGGTAGGCTACTCTAAACACGGTGAAGGGGATGTCACACACCTTTGAAGTGTCTTTGAAATAAAAATTAATAAAATTACAAAAAAATCCCACTAAGCTTAGTTGACCCCACAACAGTCAGGTAATGCTTCCTCCACAAATCATTTATCTCAGGGGAGACGTCAGGGTGGAGACTGCTGGCCAGACTCATTTGAATTCCCATTGTTTGCCATTTTCTTACCTTACCAGTTCATAGCTCAGCTGCAAATGTAACAAAAGATGGCCAGGGGCCTTTCCTAGAAGAGATGAAGGAGGGAATTTAGCAGTAGGTTAGAAGACAGGCATCTGGTGGGGCCCTGTTGGGTAGGACACACTGAAAGGATCTTATCACCTGAATGAATTTGAAAAAGCATGATTTCTTAGCTACAGCCGAACAGAGAAGAGAGACAGCCACTGGTTTGGGGAGGCTAGGGTTAAGACACACAAGGTAAGGCCTGTTACTCACAGTGGGCAGAGCATCTCTGAGTTGCCTGGGGAGAGATGAGGAGTGTGGAAACTTTGCCTAGATTCCTCTGCAGTATCTGCAGCTCTGTCAGCCCTGTGCTTCAGTCAGATCCTGGGGTGTATGTGGAGTGTGAGGAGGTGGCTGGTATGGACTGTTCTTTGCCTGAATGTGATCACCGACTCGGGGCAATAATAAGCAAAGGGCAATCTCCTGGCAGGCCAAGCCTGCGACCCAAGACACACTGCAAACCTTGGTGTGCCTGTCCGCTCTCTTATCGCTAAAACAGAATGAGAAATAGAGCCTTTATCTGTGGGTTTGGTGAAGATGGAGCAAGCCTGTGATGTCCCCAGGTACGGCACCGTAAATGCTGGCTCGCTTTTCCACCTAAATACTTTTAGTTCCTGTGAGGTTACAAACAGGCACAAACCAGAAAGACAGGACAGGATTCAAATCAGGATGGGGAAAAAAAGGAGAGTGGGGGAGGGGGTATTCTAGGAAAGAGTAGACAAGAAAGCTAAGTGTCAAAGCTGGAAATGTTGAATAGAAACAATTCACGAGTCAGTCCAACTACAAAGAATAGTTGGGGGAACAGAGAAAGGAAAAGTTGAAAAATAAGTAAAAGCTGCTGTGTGGCAGACACATGACTGAGGAGGAGAACGTTGGGTTGGCAAATGGCAGAAATAAACAGGGGTACCTGTTATAGTTCATAGTTCAGTGGCCGGAGGAACTCACCACATGTGCTATGCACTTTGAGTAATACTTCATTTGGATCAGTATGCTACCAGCCCCTTGCTTATCCCTGAGGAGAAGTTACTAGGGCTTGCTCTATGCCCCCAACCATCCATAGCTTTACAGAAGACAAACAAGGCCATGGCAAGCAAAGGACTTCAAAAATAAAGATCACGATTTGCCAAATGAGCAAACTGACTCCTTACTTCCAGGTGCCAAGGGATCTTGGCAACACAGTGATCAAAATCAGCTTTGTCCCATAGATGCATGATGCAGAAGTAGCCACTGTTTACCCAAAACCTTCTTCCCTTTGCCCAAGCCTAAGACTCTTGCCTGGGCCTTACATGTTAGTTGTGTATAAAGCGTGTGCCATCAATTGAGGCAAAACTAAATACCAAATAAAACAAACCCTGATATGTCCTCTGACAGCCTGAAAGAGGCTAAGAAGAGGCAAGAAGGAAAGAAGTTATTCAAAAGGAAAAAAGGAACTAACAAGATTTCTCAGAATAATGGCAGCCGCATGCACTCACAGTGTGTGAGGGCCTTGTTTGGATCCATTTCTGTAACGATGTCGAACTGCTACTTTCTCTTTCCTGGGCATATGTTTAAAGCACCCTGCAAATGATTTCATGTTGGATCGGGCTTCATTACTCACAGTTCATATTTGGTCTAAATTACAGTAAATGTTATTTCAAGGTTTACAAGTTAATTATTATAGTATAGTATTTACTCCATTATATAGTAATTACTGCAGTATCTAACGCCTAAAGGGTTTTCCCTATATATGAAGGACAGAGAATATTTTAGAGTGTTTTCAAGCAGAACAAGACTCACTAGTGTGTGTGTGTGTGTGTGTGAGAGAGAGAGAGAGAGAGAGAGAGAGAGAGAGAGAGAGAGAGAGAGAGAGAGAGAGAATGGGGGAATGGTACCCAGAGATGGAAATACAAGTGCCTTATCCTGTAGAATACAGCTGGGACCACAGCTTAGCAAGCCTACATCAGTCCTTCCCAGAAGTGGTATACTTTGTCAGGAGTGGCTAAGAGCACTGGCCCAAGTCGATTGGATAGGCGAGATAGCCCTCACACTTCATCTTGCAGGGTGTGACTGCAGCATACACCCTTTGAACTACAGAGGAATGAACAGGGCTTGGGTCTGCTCCCCTGTGAAAGGAAGCTGTTCAGAGATGCCCTCTGCATTTGCTCCTTACCCCCCTTTTGTCTTGTAGTCTAAATGACCTCTTCCAAAGAATCTCCCCATGCTGCCTGCCACACAAGGGTCAGCGAGGAGACGCCAGATAGCTCCCAGCTCTGGGCCACATTTACACCTCCTTGCTCCGTTTCAGACCCGCTTCTTTGTTCTGGCTGCCAACTCCAAAATGGATTCCATAAGCATTCTGGTTCCCACATGTCGGTCCAAATAGCAACCTGCAAGCTTGGGAACTCTAGGGGAGTGACAGGCAGCTGCCTCAAATGACATACATCTGGGCCTCTGGAGCCGGTCAGTGTGCTATTTCTGTTCTCTGCAGACGCCTAGCCACTCTCACCTTGATAAACTTGGGAGACTGGAAGATGGGGCTAGCAGCTGCAGAAAGCTTCCTCACCCCTTAATTCCTGTGTGTCTTTAGGAAGGAAGAGAAGGTAGACTGCCAGGCTGCATGCATGGAGTGTCTAAAGAAAGCATGGGAAGAAAGCCATTTCCCCTGACTCTCTCTGCTTTTTCTTCCCAAAATGGACATTGGAGCTCTCCTCACAGTTGGAGAATCAACTCCTATGCTCTCTCCTCAAATGCTCTTGACACTTGTTCCTTATAGCAGATCAGGGCAGAAACCCAAGACTGATGCAGGTTAAAGTCAGCTTTGTAGCCTGTGCCTGGATCTCATTCGAGACTTTGAAAAGGCCCTCCCTTGTAGTGGACCATGAAGCCTGCCCCCTGCAGGCTGGCTTCACAGGAGCCCTCCTCTGCTAGCTACCCAGGCTGTTGGCAGACATGGACTGGAGAACAACTGCCCCTATTCCACCCCATCCGGGGACGCCTCCTCCTTATCCAGGGGTCTGTCCTCTCCCCCTCTGACTTTCCAGTCTAGCCATCCTCGGTAAAAGGTACATGTGAGCCATGTTATTGCCCTGCTTGGTTCTACCAACGCTTTTCTGTTACTCACCATGGATGCTCCTCTGGACACTTCCTGTGGCATCCAACCTACCCTCCATCCCACCCTCCCTGACCTCCTTCCAGTGTCTCTCTAACCTGCCCTTCCTTCCCAATTTTGGAATCCTTCTTGGCATCAGGACCCAGGCCAGTCCCTATTCTGCACCTTTGGTCACATCCATCCAGTCTTCCCTGTTCACACCCCACATATGCTGCTGTCTCCATGTATCAAATGCCTTTCTACCAGCTAGACCCTAAGCTCTCTGAGGTCAGTGCTTACCTTTACCTTCCTGTGCTCAGCACTTGCAGCCCACTAACGAACACACACGTGGCACAACGCGAATCCACTAAAAGAGACTATGCAAAGGAATTTCAACAATCTTCCTTTAGGAAAGGAAGTGGTTCAACGTAGTCAGTGGGTAGAGAAAACCAGGAAGTAATGTAAGAAGGGGTTATAACATAGACTGAGCACTAGCTCTGCTCTGAGGACACCCTCATGGAGATTCCTGCTCCAACTGAGCCTCATTTCCAGAAGGAAAAAACTGAGATTCAGGGAGATTAACAGACACAGAAGCACCCAGCTTGTATGGGATACTGGATATGGAGGCCACTGCCGTCCTGCTCAGCTGGCTCCTGCCAAGCAGCTGCGATGTGGAGAGCAGGCATCAGGCACACTTCTGTCCTTGCATTCCTCCCACCTCTCTCCTCCACTGTCTCTGCAAACAAGCCCTTGTTTAATGAACACATATTTAATGTGAGAAGAGAATAAAGCACATCAGCTCTGTGATTGCTTCATACACACTCTTTTTCACTACCTGTCACATCTTTACAATGCAGTCAAAGCATTCTCAGCAGCACAGATTATTTTAAAAGAGAAAAGGGAACAAGCTTGAACAGAATAGATGGTTATCAGAGAGGACTCAACCATCATGGCTCCCCACCAGTTACGCAGATGTTGAGCTCAAGCTGGGGTCTTTGAGAAGTGGGGTGTCTATTCCCCTTGTTCTTGCAAGTGAACGCCTCCCTCTCTTCCTCCTTCTTTCCTCAAAAGAATTTTACATTCATACACACACACACACACACACACACACACTTTAACTAGAGAGCCAGATGAGGGACATAGCATACCATAACATCAGTAGGACTCTTCTAGAGCTGTGGGATCAAGCTGTGCCTATCTGCCAAGATTTGGAGAAGATGGGCAGTTGAAATACAAAGGATTGACAGCGCCCTGTCTGATCCCTCAGGCCTCCTTTCCTTCCCTGTGTCTGATGCTACCTCCTGGATTTCTCCCCACAGTGGTTGCAGAAAATCACTTCTTCTCTAACCCCTCGTCGTTCTCTATGTGAGAAAAGTCTAAGCAAGCTCTAGAAGATATTTACCCAGTGAGACTCTATTCTACAGAGCTTTCACGCTCAAGTGTTGGCTGTAAATAAACATACACTGTTCTAAAGTACCAGCTGAGCAATAAATTGAGGTTTGTTTGTTTTTGTTTTTTTTTTCTTTATCTCACATTCTTTTTCTCACGTGGATGCCATGGTGGCAGCCAAGCCATCAGCCGTCTTAAAAGGAAGCAGAGAGTCCCTTTCTTTAGATGCGCCCTTTGCTGTTTTTATTGACTTTGGATTCAGCTGCTTCTAGCCCACAACCACCTTGTGTCACCTTGACCTTGGACAATTGGACGTTATCTTGGAAATCACAGTCCTTGGTGTGAGGCCTACCTCCAGTATTCCAAGCTGTATTACTCTGGACAGATTGCATGAGATCTGTTGGAGTCTAGTCACAGAAACAGTGATTTCCCAAGGAGGATTCTAATATCACTCTTTTAATAGAGCTGGTAAAAGATAGAATGTAGAATCTGCTTTTCATGATATTTGGATAAAACAAGTGTGCCATGAAGCCAGATCCTGGAACCAAGATTTGCCTTTGTGAATACCCCTTTATTTAGTACCCAGACAGTGAGCTAGTAAAAACAAGAGTGGCTCACTATTGACTACAGTAGCCCAGGCTAGCCTCAAATGGGTGAGATCCTCCATCTTCAGCCTTTAGAGTGCTGGGATATTCCCCAATGCCCACTCAGAACTTATATTAGTGGTACCATTGGAGCCAAACATCATCACATCCAAAAAGGGCATTAGCGTGTCCTTTCCCCCACCCCCACAACAAAATCCATGAGGTTTCCACTTTTTTTTGCCCTAGGCTTAATTAGGCTATACCAAAAGGTTTCTACCAGCTGTTCTGGGGGTGGGGGGGGGGAACAAATACCATTTGTGATGTGCTAAGGCAGGTGTTCTGGACACACTTCCTCCAGACACAACCTTTGTCCTGTCTTCCGTATGTATTCCTGACAGAATCTCATAGAAGACAGAGCATGACCCTACTGACGGAGCTGACCTGTGGCTGCCAACGCACATGGAACCGGGCATTTATGTTTAAAAGTTGTTCCGAGTTTAAAGTGAGAAAATATAAATCACGCTAATGCCGGTGGCAGGCATGTTTTATTTTCAAGAGTAGTAGTCCCTTAGAATCCAAGAGAGGAAACAGGGAGGCTGCCATACCTTGTACTCAGCTTCTGGTTCAAGTTCTTTTGTTCCAATGCAGCGACAGGATGTGAAACAATTTGCCGTCCTGTGGGTGGCATTTTTTTTCTTCTTTGCCCATATTATCTCCAAGTCCTTAGACCCATTAGCCTAATTAATATTAAGAACATATGCATATGCAAACAAGACTCTGTTCACCATATATTTCACTTTGTAAGACAGGTTGAAGGGTAGTTGGGTGAGTCAATCAAATGTCATAAATTGGCTATGCATAGGACCTCATTAATATTAATTGGGGCGTGGGCATTGTGCACTAGTCCATGCTTGCCATTAGAGGAGGGCCCCTTGCTTTAACTGTCCCTGAGATTAGGAAAACCAAAGCCTCTGACCTGATTTAAATATGGACTCTACGCCCCTCCCCAGGTACTGAGCAGAATCAGAAAGGTATTTCAAAAAAAATACAGAGCAGACCTTTTCTAAGACAGATGGCACACAATGAGGTTAGAAAAAGTATCTTGAGATCCAACCTGCAAGAACAAAAAAAAAAATTGCTTGCATTGTTGTTTTCATTATCTTGCTTCTGTCATTTCATGAGCTTTGTATCTTGCGAGGAAAAAAAAAGAAGGGAGAAAAACTGTGAAATTAATCTTTTGTGCATGGCCTGATAAAGAAGAGACATGCTCAGACAAAAGATAGACTGAGAGAAGGTACCGTGATTGATGACTAAAGTAAAGGTGTCAGGAGAGTATTATGTAAATTACTGGAGGCACACACCATTTCAGAAAGAATGAGAGGTTGCTGAGGGGGAGCGAGGGAGAGGGAAGGCGAGAGAGGAGTGAGGCGCCGAGAGTGAAAAAAGGATTGCAGAGCCATGTCACCAAAGAACTGGTCCCCAAACACCCATTTCTTGCCATCTTTCATCTCCTCCGACAAGCTCACCTCCCGTTCTCCCTGAGCTGCGCGCGGTAACAAAGGGGGTGGGGGCGGGGAAAGCTGTCAACATTAGCATGATTCCAGCGGAAAGGTTTAGGGAAAGCGCGTCTGAAGTGAGAGAGGCAAGGAGGGAAGTTTCTGTTGAAGGGGAAAAGCTGGCTGGCGACTGTGAGTGTCTCTCTGTGGAGTGTGTCACGAGATGTGGAGATAAGCATTGGCTGCTCTCATTCTTCACGGTACAAATTGGCTCCAAAAATCCTGTCCTTCTCCTAGGGTCTCTGTGTGCATCTAAGCTCTGTATTGGGCACATGGCCGAGCCACTAAACAAAGGTGGATGAGAAGTTACGCAAAAGGCCAAGCCCAGGAAGCTCGCTACAAAAATTCTCTTCGTTTTCCCTCTTTGGCTGCATTTTCTCTCTAAGTAATGAAATGAAACAAGTATTGAAAATTGCCTCCATTTCCCTGACTGGGAGAGTCTCGAGGTAACAGTAGCCTTAGATTCAATTATGGGAATGGGTTGTGCTGTGATGACCTTGCAAAGGGTTGGACTGCCTTCCGGTCCGGTGGACATACAAATACCTCTTGCCTACAAGTCCAAAAATTTTCTGCACATTTTGAAACAAAATATGCTCCTGAAAAGCTGCAAAAGCCCAACCTGGAGGTGCCCAGACTGTTGCCCAGAAAACTCACCAGAAGGCTTTTTTTTAACAGCTAGACATCTCTGACAGGAGCCCTGTTCCGTTTCTCAGGGACCATGAAACCCTAGAACCTAAATGATGTAGATATCACTCCTTTGAAAAGTTCAGAGATTTTTACCATGTTTGTCTTCCCTTGTCTAGTGAGAACAGAAGGGAAATACAGGCAATTTTCACCAGATTACAAAGTTTGGAGGGCTCCCACACACTATAAAGAATGCATGAGAACCCCGAGCAGCCATGAAATTTAAAGTGCAATGAATTAATTAATTTTAAATTAACAGAAAATAAAATCTATAGTAAATCTATGTAAGTACAAGTCTTGATTGTCTTATTCCGTTATTTCCCACATTTTTTTAATTAAATAATTTGAAGTGAAGAAGGCCTATGACTGCAGCTAAAGTGGTGTCCCACAAGACACTTCCACCAGGGAAACCAAGGCCTCAAAATATCATCCTTTTCCCAGGGGCCCATTCCTTCTCCTCACTTTATGGTCTCTCCCTGCCTGGCCATTTAGCCTGTCATACTCTGCCTCATTTATGTGTTTCACAATCAAAAGCGACGGAGCTCTGCTATGAGCCAGACACTCTGGTAGGTGGTGGATGTGGAAGATGGAATGGCTGCGCCTGCTGCGGACACTATTGCTTTGAAGGTGACACAACCTTCCAATAGCTATGTCTTACTCTCGTAGAGTGTGCTTCTAGGGCCACGGTAGTGATTTCTCTGAGAGCAATCCTTGCTGATGGAGATTGAATTGGCCAAAGCCAGGCATGGCCAGGGGTCCACAAAAGACCACTAAAGACTTTAAGAAGAAAAACACTCCTAGCCAGCTAGGTTCAGCCTCTTCAGGTTTCTGTGATCACTCTGTAGAGCACAATGACAACATGGATGATACTAGAACATTCCAGGTCCAAACTCAGGCAGCAGCATGATCGCAGAATTACAAAAAAATAGCAGCAAGCATGTAGCCTTTGAGCAGGTGCTAACTTCCTCCCTAAGCACAACGGGTGAACTCATTTTACAAAGCAGCTCTCTTACTCTTACTCTTTGTTTTTATTATTTTATTTTTATTTACATTTTACAACTATGTAAACTGTAGCAGAAAGATGTGACCCAGTGTGGTGATTTGAATGACACACCCCCTCCCCTAGATGCATACCTTTGAATACCTGGTCCCTTCTTGGTGGAACTGTTAAGAAAGGATTAGGGGGTGTGGCCTTGTTGGAGGAGGTGTGTCACTGATAGCAGATTTGGGGGCTCCAAAGCCTTCCTTTTGTTACCAGGACTCTCTCTGCTTCCTTCTTGAGGTTGAAGATGTAAGTTCTCACTATTCCTGCAACCACACCTTCCCTCTGCCATTATGGACACTAATCGTCTGAAACCATAAGCTCAATTGAACTTATAAGTTGCCTTTGTCATTGTGTTTTATTACAGCAATAGAAAAGTAACTAATACACAGGTTGAAGCCTTAGGGCATGGTAGAGCCGGCATTTGAGTAGTGGCAACTATTCCCAGGATCTCTGTTCTCAGCAGCTAAGTTTGATCTGACCAGAATGTGATTCTGGGGAGGGGAAACCACTCTGTACCAGAAAAAAAGTTCTAAGTGGGCACTGTGAGATGAGGTAGCATCCTTGGCTCTGTGTTGGCCATGGTCAGGGCAGCATGCTAAAAGATTCATGATACTATGGGGATGATATTCAGGATGGCCCTGATCCAGAGGATCCTAATTTGTATAAATTGTTCGTACCAATACTTTGACTTAAAAATAAATCTCTTTTAGAAACTAGCTCAGTGTTTAAGAAGCCTTGTAATATTTGCCAAGAACCCAGGCATGGTTTCCAGTACCAACATGGTAGCTCACAACCATTCATAATTCCAGTTCCAAAGGGCTTGATATCCTTTTCTGAACTTGATAAGCACCAGACACATAAGTGATACACATACATGTATGAAGATAAGACAGTCAGACACACAAAATAAAAAAAAATCTAAGAGTAAATAAATATCTTTTAATACTCTAAACAAGCAGTTTAAGAAGAAGGTCTTAGGAGGAAAGGTAGAGTAACCACAACAGTACAGGAAATCCACAGCTGGCCACGTGTTTCCCATGGGGAAAAAAAATCACATTTCAGGTCCCTTTGCATACCAACTCCTAAAGGCTATCTGAAATTTGCACTTCAAGAAAACAAACCAGTTAAAGTGAGTACTGGGTGGAGCAAAGCATAAGCGATCAAGAGATCCTAAGAGCTTCTGAATGCCAGCCTGCCCTCACACTTTACATTGCTCCTCAGGACCTCACAGGTATGCAAACTGGAGTGGCCTTTCTTGGGAGGAGGTAGGCAGGAGCTCATTCTTAAAACCACCATTGCTAAGACACCCCACTGTGAGCATGGCCCTCTTCATTCACCTGCAATGTGAATTTGTAGTGTCAGGCAACGTCTCATCATCTTCTCTGGTCCAGATATTAATGTCTCTCTCTCTAGTTGCCATACTTCAGTCCAACGACTACTCCCATCAGTGGCCAGTGGCTTTCAGCAAAAACAGTGACATTCTGACCTTTTCTTTCCCCTGACCGATGAAGTCTCTGGAGGTAAATCAATCAATGACAGTGCATGCAGTGGAAAGAACATTCTGTGGGCACAATGGACAGCAAGAAGTGTCTTCCTGTGGTATTTTCAGAACTTTGCTGATGGCAGGCAGCCTCCCCAGGAGCAGGCCACACCTGGACCCCACCACAGTCCCTGTCACTGGTTTCCTGACAGCTCTTGGAGCTGCATTCCCAAGTCCTCTCAAGAAAGCCTTTTCTTTTCATATGTCTGACCTTCTGATTCTTCTGGCACCTGTTTTAGAACCAATTATTACATATTGTCTTTTGAATTTCACCCCTGACACCACTCTGCCCTGACTTAATTCTAAGACTGGCTTTTATTCAAAAACGTTCATTTCAGAGCAAGGCATACATGTTGCAAATGGCTGCCTTCTAGAAGTCTAAGTAAGACACGGAAGCTCTGGTAAGCAAGCCCAGAGACAGGCACTTGATAGGTGCTGTCAAACAAAGGGTCTTCTTGAGTCACATGCTGAAGATCAAAAGAAGTGCAGGGACAAGAGTCTAAACAAGGCATAGAATGGCCTCTAGGTCATGCTTTTTGTAACCCTACTGGCTCTTGCCCTTGAACTCTGAAGTAGAGTTTCCAGCTGCCGCCTGCTTCAGGACCTATCTCCCATCATGGAACCCTCTGAGCACTCATTAACTGAAGCTTGGTCTTTGTCCTCATTCTGTAATTGACCAGCAAATCCCTCCAAGGCTCTTTCATACCTGTTTCCCAAATTCCAATCCCTCCCACCGTGTCGCTCACTCACCACATCCCCTTCAAGTCCACTAGAAGTCCTAACTTCTAATCGGTTTTTCTTCCCCCGATTTACCACGTACCCCTTCACTTTCTACAGTGCCCCTGTGTTTTACTAAGACATGGAGAGAAGGACACCATTCTCAGCTTCCAAACTCCAATAGCTCCCCCAGAAGATGGAGAAGAAATACATATGTTTTGGAGAAATGCACTAGTTACTTTACACATTGGCTCAGCTGCATCAGCCTCTTTGATCTCTCGCTGCTTTTGGTCACACAGTAGGCACAGTGCTAACTTCAAGCAAGCTAGCCTTGCCTCTTCCAGAGCAGTACATATCCTGTATGCTTTTTCCATTGTCCATGTTATTCCAAGGCTAAAACTGCCATTTTTCTCTACCTCAACTCCCAGCAAACCCTGGACATGTGATACCTACCTCTCAGGTTCTGACACTGCTTCCTATAAAAGATAGCTTTTGTTTCCCCATCAAGCACAATTTGTCTCTTTGTCTTCAGAGGCCCCCTCGTACAACGATTCTTACAGGAGGATTCTTGGTTGTTTGTTCTGAGTCTCATGTACCCAGTCTGGCCTTGCTGTGCAGTCAGGGATTATTTTGAACCTCCCTTGCCTTCACCTCCACAGACAGTACTACCTCTTCAGTTTATATGGTTCTGGGACTGAACTCAGGGCCTTTATGCTGGACAAGCACTCTACCAACTGCCATGTTCCCAACCTAAGATGGAAAGCTTTGTAAAACAATGTTTTCCGGTTCTAATTACATCCGAATCTTTGAGGAGAAAGCCCTGGGAAGCCAGCATTCTTTGAGAGCTCCCAGCGTATTTTCTCTTGGCCCAAGTTTAAAAAGCTCTGTTCAAGAACTGGTTTGTATTCTTTCTACTCTCTCCACTTAATTAACATGTATTTATTGAACAAATAGCCCACGTAAAATAACTGTTCTGTATGTGCAGATACTACAGTGAATCGGACTCAGTATAAAAAGTAACAGCGCTATAGGAAATGTTATATTTTATCATGTTTTATGCTAGATTATAAACATGTATTATAATAAAATATATCTTATGAATCTAACCATGTGTGCCCATCTTTCTACTGCTATTTCTTGAGAATAACAGTCTCTCATTTATCTTAGCATCTTTTAGCACCTAACACAATGACTTGTATTCAATAAACAGATGGTAACTCATTAATTAATATACTTATTAATTTCTTAATTGTGGATTAATGTGAAGGAATGACAGTTTTGCTTTAAATTCATCCAGCTGAAACAGAAAGCTGTCCCTGCATTACTAACTCTGAAATAGCACCTCACACTGGGCCGAATGTTACAGGCCTGTAATCCCAGTTATGTGGAAAACTGAGGAAGGAGAACAAGTTCAAGGGCAGCCTGGCCAATTTAGGGAGACACTATCTCAAAATTTTAAGTTTTTTTTTTAATTCTATGTTTATGAGTGTTTGCCTGTATGTATGTGACAATATGCATGTGTGGTGGCCACTGAGACAGGAAGAGATATGTGCTGGAACTCCATTTACAGACAGTTGAAAGCTGTCATGTGGGTGAACCTGGGTCTTCTGAAAGAACAGCAAGTGCTGGCTTCAATCCTCAATACTTCAAGGAGGAGGAGGAAGAGGAGAGAAAAGCAGAATTGAAGAAAACAAGCCAACCTCATGCTCTTATGATAGACTAGGAAGAGATGAGCCCCACAAATACCCCCATGCACCTTGTAAGGACAGACAAGAGCTTGCCGCATGACCAGGCTCCCAGCAAGACCCTGAAGCATTCACTGACTTTTGCACATGTGGAGATATGTGCTTAATCTCGCTACTTTTTATGGATGTGCAAACCTTTTACTAAAATTAATGGTTCCTATCTTCTAAACACTGTTCAGGGTCCAGCTCCAATCATCAGTAAGGCCAGACTAGTGTGTCTTTTTCTCCAAAGCCTGGAGAAATGGCCCATGGTAGGACAGGATCTCTATGGGGTATTGCTTTGACTGTGGGTTCCTGAACACAACGGCCATGTGGATTTCTGGGGACACAATGGAAGGAGAGCACTTCACACTCTGCAGAAAATGACTGTTTCAACTTTCAGAGAAAGCCTACAGTCACCAAAAATCAAATAGTAAATTATTGCCAATGTTAAAGATGCCTGATTAAAGTCAATCCTTCCCAAGACATTTTCTAAATAAGTAAGTCACATGGGACATTGTGATGGTCTCATTTCTGATAAAGTAGGCATTTGCAATGGCCTCTCAAGGCCCACCAAGGACAGCGATTAGTCCAAATCATGGTTGTTTCTACACCATTCATCTTTCCTTCCCCTTTGCTGTAAATAAACCTTTATAAGGGAAACATTATTTTCATTTTGTTGTGGTTGTCACCTCCTGTTTCTTTCACAGCAGTGAAATGCTGGCCAGAAGATGAAATGAAGAAAATCAACCTTCTAGCTGAACCTATTGATCCCACCTGCCTTTCAGTTTTTCCCTTAAAATGTTTCAGATGAATAATGTTTCTCTTCTCAGAAAAGAGAGTATCGACCTGCCATGGAGGCCATAATGCAGATGAGCATTAACAGTGTCAGAGTGTGTCCCCTTCTTCATGCTTAGTTTCTGCTGGGGAGGGCTCTGCACCCAATTAACTCAAGCTTGGTGAGTTCTGACCAGTTCCTCCTATGCGACCATCTGCAATATTCTCAACTACACCCTTAGGAACCGATACACCTGCTGCCTGTTCAGGACTTACATGAGACAATCGTCTCTGTCCTCCTCACTACCCATCTACTTTTACCCCCCTCCACCATCCTAGTGAAGAGAAACACAGCTCATGCTCTTTAGGCACGTGCCTGTTCCTTAGGGCAATCGTATTCATCACTTTTCTCATGGCTGTGACAAAGTAGCTTACAGATACAACTTAGGGAAAGAAAGACTTGCAAAGTCTCTCACAGTGGAGAAGGCGTGGCCGTGTGGCCACTGGAGCTGTAGGGTTCATGGCACGGAAGCGTGGGGCGTGGCTCCTTCACATCTTGGTGACTTGGGAAACAGAAAACTTAGAACAGAATAGGGACAGACTATGATTCTCACGGTGAAAGTCCTGTGCTGGGCTCCATCCCAGCTCCGCCGCCTCTCAAACAACGCAAACATCTGAGGCTGAAATTCCCAAAGCCACGAGCCAGTAGGGGACATTTCAGACCCAAACCATGACAAGCCCTCTTGCACCTGTGATTTATTTCGAGTTACTGATATTTTATTTTATTTGTCTTTGTTTTTGAGGCAGTCTCTACCATGTAGCATAGCCCTCCCTGGCTGGTCTAGAACTCATAGAAATCCACCTACTTCTGCCTCCCAAGTGCTGGGATTAAATGAATGCAGCCTTACACCTGGCAAGAATGATATTTCATCAGGGGTCTTCCTGAACTGCCTGTAGCTTCCAATGAAAGACAGTGGTGATATGATGCCAAGACACTGAAGAAACTGTCTAGGAGACTTGGTGTCCTCCAGACCATATCAGAAAGCCGGCTGCCTCTTCACTTCCCTACAGCGCAGTCCTATTTTAAAGAATCCATGTCCCCTTATACTCACTCTCTCAAAGAAAGTTGTCACTTTCAGCTGCACAAACCAAAACTTCCAAAATCAGGTGCTTCGGGGAAAAAATTGGAAGTACTTTTAATAATTTAAATGGCTCTTCTCTGCACATGCCCAGAACCCAAATCCCTTTTCTAAGTGAAGTGCTTATATAAAAATTTGACAGCTCTTATAATTTTAAATTGCTCTACACTGAGTATGCCTAGAACCTTGATCACTTCCAAATTCAAGGGCTTATAAAAATTTGAAGCACTCCAATAATTTTAAATTGCAATGCACAGTGCAGAGTGATTTAAAATTATTGGACTGCTTCAATTTTTTTTAAAAGGTCTTCAATTTGGAAGTGAGTCAAGCAGCATTCTAATACAGTAGTTTAAGACATAGTATGCTAATCAAAAACTTAACACCTAAAAATAATGAAAATTAAACCATACATGATTCTATTCATCTTTCTTTTTCCTTCTCTCCCTCTTTTTCCCCTTTCATTCTTCCTTCCTTTTGAGAAGAGGGAAACTCAGAAAACACCTAAACTTTTTGTGTAAAAGCCTAAGCCATGGGAAAGGACCGGTGGGAAGGAGAAGCCAGCAGGGAGGAGCTGAGCAGAAATGGTAGCCACATCACAGTAGCCTCCTTGGTGCTGCAGCCTCAGCTGGAGAGCCAGGAAGGCAGTAAGCAGGGCCGGAACTAAGCAGAGGCTCTTGGAGCATCGGATCCTATAGAGTCTTCAGTACCTGGAGTGCCATGTAGATAGCAGCTTTTCCTAAAAAGCAAAGTTTTCCTTGTCATCGATTTTAGTTGTTTGATGGGGTTTTAAAATAACATCCCTACCTACTCTACTTTGAGGTTTCTGTGACTAGCCAGCCTTCCAGAGGGCTGCACAGCAATTCAAACAGCCCCAGTCAGAAGCACTTACCAGCAAGGGGCACAAGTACATTTGCGTGCGTACGTGTGCGTGCATGTGTGTGTGCGTGTATGTGCGTGCGTTTCTCTATGGGTCTGTGGGTATCTGTTGGTTTTCCTTCTGTCTCTCCTTCCCCCCTTCCCCTCCATTGCTATCTTTCTCAGCTACTGAAGTTTCCCAGATTTAAAGATCAGAGTGACTACTACTGGTCTTTTCTATGTAGCACACAGGGAATCTCTCACAAGGCAAAAGATCCTGAAGAGTCAGTCCCCTCGGCAGGCGACACCCGCCTCCCAGTCTCCCCTCCCCAGCTACCGCAAAGCAGCCTTGTGCTTCTGTGGAACACGGAAATATGCTCCACTGCATGTATTTGTTGTGAGCTGTTTTACATGAATGAATAGAGATATGTACTTTAAAATATTATGTAAGTACAAATTTAAATAATATTTAATGTTTCCCAGGGACCTATGCTAATCAGGGCTCAAACAAAGAAGTTTATAAAAGCCGAATTTTGGCACCTCTCTCACAGTAAGGGTCCAGGTATGTTGTCTTCGTAATTAAAAAGGAGAGAGAGAACACACATTATAGTTAAACACAGCAGGGAGACACACCTTAAAACAAAAATGTTGTTCAACCCAGAGTAAATGTTCTCAGGAAGAGGGTTGATGAGGGATCGGACCTGGAAGCAAACATCTGAATGAACCCTGTTTAAGTTAGCAAAGGGAAAGGGAGCACTGAGCATGTTCGTTTACGCATAGCTCTTCTGGTCTGAGGTAAGTGATGGCTCCTCAGCCCTGCCTCGTTGACAGTCTCCTTCTCACATGAGGACTACAACTACCTGGCTACACCAGACCCCCCAACATGTGGACCTGAACCACCCCCGGTCAAAAGAACTTATCACTTCCAACTAGATGCCACTGTCAATGGTAGCCCCTCTTGTTATTCCCAATAAAAACAAATGAATAAATTCATGAAAACCTTATGGCAGTGAAGAACATTCAATTAAAAAATTCAAAAGAACCTAGATTTAAAGCTTAGAGGTGTTGTGAAAATTGTGACCCTTTAAAACAGGCTGGAGGGCTGGACCAGGTGAGGAGAAAGAAACACATTGGGCAAAGATGCTGCAAATCAGGGCTTTCTTAATGCTAAGTGACTCTTATGGACAGTTTGTCTACAGCCTAGGCCTTGACCAGAGTTCCAGCTAGGTCTTGGTTGCTCCATGAACACGCTTCCTGAGTTCTAACAACAAGGACTGTCCCTGCAGCATGAAGGAACATCCGTAGCTGTCCTGTTGTAAGGCACGCAGGGATGATTAAGAACACTTTGCTAAGGAGCAAACAGAATTTTAGGTCACGTGTGTGGAGATGTCACCATTTAATAACATGACAAAATCTATCTATCACATAGGCACGAACACAGAACAATATAAAGAGGTTAACAGAAATTGATGGCATCCCAGGTTTAATTTTACACCGGATCGGAGTCTTTGGTGATTGAAATAGACAAAGATTTATAGGGTTATCTTGTTGAAGAGGCTGTGCTAATTACTGGCACTTGTCATTTCTCCGTAGCTTTATCTAAGTCAAGAAGGCTAACTAGCTCTTTTTCCCCCACTGTGCATTGTTTGTTCAGGAGCTTTTGCTGAGGAAGCCTTTATTCATAACTGCACCTCATTATTAACAGGTTCATAAATAAATGAGTCCTAATATTTTTCTCCGTTAGCATTTATGATAGGGACATTTGGTCTACAAAAGATTACACTTGTCTTTAATAAAAATAGGCAGTTGTACATGAAGCCTATTAGGCCCTTGTTACTCTGGAGGAGGCGGAAAGGGGAGGAACCAGAGTTTAGATATAAAGCAATAATAATAACCTGGTGTGCTGCCTCATGGTAAAGGCAGAACACTAGATGAGCTTCATGACTCTGCCCAGCTACTACTTCCTCTCCTGACCTTCAGCTCTCTATGATATAAAGGCAAAGGACGTCAAAAGGCATTCAGCTAGAATGTCTATATTACTGTATGCTAACTATTACAAATAATATACACACACACATAAGCACACACATACATATAATAGATATCATTTGTGACATATATAATTCTGTATGTTATATATTTTATGTATAAATGATTATGTATGCCATATGTATACGTATTTTTTCTCTCTTTAAGTTCAAGCACAGGGCGCCTCAAACTGCTGGTGTGAACCTCCCGATGCTAGACGAGTGACTCAGCTATACTGTGTTGGGCTGAGAAAGACTTAGTTTCTTTAAAGCTCTAGATTGTCAGACATGAGCAGTGAGCTTGAGGAATGTTGCATTGGGATACCCACAGACAAAAGAGTACAGGAACGCACAGGAAAGAGGCTCACAGGAGCCAAGAGTAAAGTCTGTATGGATGAGAAACGTGTCAGACTTTCCCCTTCTTCCTACGTGCAGAATGGCCGTGTGCTCAGAGTCAGGTGAATGTGGTGGTAAGAGAGACCTTGAATGGGATATTTGTTGATCATAGAGTTTCTTGTTAGTCTGGGGGAAGACGGCGCTGGCTGCAGTAAGGGTGGGATCCTAGACCTTACCAGCAATACTAACTGGGTCTTGGGATGAGAATGGATGGGGGAGTGGCTGAGCAAGCATGTCAGATGCTAGAAGGAAGAAACTGAAAAAAAAAAAAAACCAAGGGCTTGGAGGGTGGGGTGGGTGTATGCTATGTCAGAGATGAAACTGCACTGAGATACCACACAAACGGGCTGGTTTATAGATCGAGGAGTGCCAGGTGTCCCAAGAGAGCTCAGACTGAGACTAGGGAAGGGAGTGAGCCTTGGGATGCCCAAATTGAGCTGATAAGTGGATCCCTGCTAGAAGTAGATTCCTTGGAGTGTCACAGGATCTGCCTGAACACAGAAAGAAAGAAGAGCCAAGGCAGAACAGGAAATTCAGAACCTTGAAGAGCAAGAAGGAGGTCTTGGAAGTTGCCAGCAGCAAAAAGGAGCAGAAGACCACAGAGATTCTAATACAGGAGATCAAGGCCTCAGGGCTAGAATGACTGGCACACGCAGGGGTGGGGTTGACAAAGGCTGCATAGCCCTTGGCCATGATGCCTAGCCAGCTCCCTTTCTGGGTCTCTCTGGACATGATGAGGTTTGAATGAGCAGCAGGGAATTTTAAGGAGTCAAGGATCCATCCACAGAAGAGACAAACCAGAGAATGAGCTAGAGCATGGGAAACCCGTCAAAACTGCACCAATTCCTTGTGCAAGCCCATCATTATCTTTCTGCCTCCCTTTTAATTAGCTTCAAAAAATCTATACTTCCAAATGTTTCTGTGTATACATGGGTGTAATTTTACTGCTAAACAGAAAGACACACCTCAAAACGATTATAACAGAACTGTTGTGGTAGGTACTGTGTGCCATCACATGGCTATCATCAGAAAATGCCAAACACGTAAGAATGAAGAACCTTCTTAAACATTCGTGACACCCAAAGTGTTAATATTTATTAGCTGATTTGTGTACTTTCCCCAAGTCCTTTGTTATGGTAAAAAAAAAAATCTGGCGGTCCCTCTGCTTTGGGGGGAGAAAAACTACAGATGAGCTGTGTCCCCTCAGGATTTTACCTGAGGAAGGCAGGTGATCATATATCCACTCCCTGCACATTGTCCTGACATCCGTCAAATTTTTAGCAGGGTTCTGAAAAGATGTATGTGATTTTAAAGGCACCCCTCTTACTTGAGGACATCCATTTTGCGCCTGTGTCCCTCTCATTTGCACATGAAAAAAATCCATCACTGTGTATACAAATGCCAAATTGCAATGCAAATAGGCATTTGTGTGCCCAATTACCCATTTTGTGTGTTTGCAAAACGGATGTGCCGGCAAATTCTGCAGGTGTGAGTGGTAGACTACTGGAAATTTGGCTCCCACTGAGTCAGCACCAAATAAGGTGATGTGTCCTGACAGAGTGTCTGGAAGAAGAAAGCCCATGTGAGGGACAGCCCTGGAATGTGGTAACAGGTGTAGACGGCAGTCAGAAAAGCCACAGAGGAAGGTTAAAAACAAGAGAAGTTTGTTCAAAGTGTAAGAATCGGGGTTCTGTAGTTGATGTGTCATGCACCTTAGAAGAACTAAGGGCCTCGATGCATAATGTTAAATCCTTTAATGCCAAACTTTTTAGTCCAGGAACACATTTATTCAAATATTATATTGTCATAAGAAGCCATAAAATGAAATCTGCCTTCTTGACAAATTGGTAAATGTACAATGCTACAGACACAGCGCTGTCCACAGATGTCTAGGACTTGTTTGGGTGAACTGAAACTTACACCCCTTTGATCAGTGGTTCCTATCAAACCACCACCCTGTCTTCCATTCCATGAGCTTCATTACTTTACCTCCCTCAAGTAATAATTGTCTTTAATTGACTGACTTCTTGTACTTAAGTTAATGTCCTCGAGGTCATCCATGCTGGTGCACATAGCAATGGCTTTATTCAAATGGAAGAACTTTCCATTATATGTGCAGGGTATAATTTGATCAATTCATCTGTCCGTGGGCATTTTGGCTGTTTTCATATCTTTGTAGTTGTGGGAAGTGTTGCAATGAACATGAGTGTGCTAATACCCTTCTAGGTCCAGATTTTATCTTTTTTTGGATAAATACCCAGAAGTGGGATTTCCTGATCATATGGTAGTTCTAGTTTTAATTTTCTGAAAAGCTGCCATGTTATTTTCCATTGTGGCTGCACTGCTTTACATTCCCACTAACAGGGTACCGGGAAATGCTATTCTTCAAAGCATATTCTCATCTTTAAAGTGTGATTCTAAGAATAAGGCAGTCACACCCACCTGGACTTAGAATACCCTGCTGTTCCCAAAAGCTTCACTCCTGGACCTGCAAGCCTGCCATGCTGTGCTCTGGTCCCCCATCAGACTCTTTGCTTTAAAAACTCTCATGCAACTGAGAATCAGCAAGACCCATGCTCTGCTCTGGAAAGCTGCAGCGACGGGATGACCCCGGGAGATGCCTTCATTCCCTGCCAAAACCCATGGTCACCTCAACAACCATTCTGCCTAAGGCAACACCAGAAAAGCTGCAAAAAAAACATAAAGAGGCAAATCAATGGCCCCATGTTCATTTTTGTGCTTGTTTTTGTTTCTCAGATGAATCTAACTCCAAAAGGGTACAGCCAGGAATACAGTGTTTTCTGGGCAAACATGTGATCCACAACCTCTTCACTACACTTGTATTAAAGCAAGCAAGCAAACAAACAAGGTGATTTGTCAAAAATAAAATATATATGTGTGTGGATTTTTGTTGTTGTTAGCTTGTTTTTCCGTCTTCTTTTGGGTGCCTGATGGTATAAAGCCATTTAAATCTCACTGTGGCCATCATATAAATTTCATTTTAATTCTCTTTTCATTTATATCTAATGCAACCTTAGCTTTCAAAAAACCAGAGCAAAATACAGGCAACCTGCTTGATCATAAAAGTACCACTTTCCTTAGGATGTCAGTAATTCTCAAAATTGCCTAAGATATTTGCTAGATATCAGAAATGGGTAATGTAGTATTTTAAGTGGCAGAAATGCATTAGTATTATGTAAGTACATGGTCCTTAATGTACTAATCTCAGCAATATGTGTAATGAAGACTTTCAGTAACACTTATTTTAAGTGTCCTCTGAGAAATGCTAATTTACAATGAAACACCTATGGAAGTACATGTGACATCTACATGAATACCAAATGAATTCATTTTGATCAATGCTGTTACAATGAATATAAAATGAATTCACAAAGATAGAACCTTAAAGTACTACCAAATTTTCTTTCAATTTTACCTGTTCTATGGAAATTACCACTATAAGGAATAAAGGTGAAAGTATATACATTACAAACAAGGATGTACATAATTATACACATTTGCATCTACCAAAAGTCATGTCCACAGTAATTACTTTATTGGGAAGGAACTCTCTGAAACATTCTATTAACACAGAGAGAAAATATATGTGCAAAATACTTATATTTGCAATTATAAAATTGTATATTAGATATTAACAAGCACAAAATTTGCATAATGAGAGCAAGTAAACAGATTTTGGGGGGGTTTAGATAAAAAAGGATGATTCCACAATAGCACCCTGAATTTCCCCAGCTATTTTCAGAATCCAGTGGCTGGTGAATTGGCACATATTATGTTAAAACTCACTAGTGATTTGTGGTCCTCCAAAAATGATCACAGACAGGTTGATGAATGGATGGTGGATAGATGAATGGGTAGATAGTTGTGAGAACGGAGGCTTAGATGTGATATGTAAGTAGCTACAGTCTTTATTTAAAGTGTTCAAGAAGCCAGAAGCTTTAGGACATATGTAGCTGTCCATATTTTTTTTTTGCAAATCCTTTCAACAAATTGAAGTTCCCAGACGGTGGGCATTCTTTAACCTTGTAGGCTAAGCAACATCATCAGTTACCAGGACTGGAACGCCATGACAATGGTCTGTTTAAAACCTCAAGGAGCTGGTAAGAGCTGGCCGAGAAGGGCTTCCAGGCAAGCTCTGCAAGAGCTTATGCTCGTCTGCATGCCCTGAAGACCACAGGAGCCCCCACATCATAGTTCTGTCAGTGCTAAAACTGAGCTGCACCAGACTACAGTCCATACACCTCTGTATCACTCATAGGTCTTTCTTCATCTTTCTCTGACTATCATTAGCCTGTACCAGTGAGTCCTTCATCATTTCTAGCCTGGGTATTTGCCATCACTTCATAAAATGTTTAACCCCCAGTTAGTCCTGAATTCAGCTAACCAGATCATCAGATATTGGATTATAGGACTCTTATGCTCAAAATTCCTCAGCCACTCCCTCTCATATACAAGCCTGAAATTGAAAATATGGTATAGTGTGCAGGCTTGGCTAGCCTGTCCAGCTGCATCCCCCTCCATCATCTCTGCCATGCATTTTGGTTTCCAGTGGAACTGAATTGCTATGTTCTTCTATGCTTTCTTTTTCTCCATGGCTCCCATTGCCAGGCAGGTCCTCTCTTCACCCATCTACCTGCAAAACACCTGCTAGGCTCTTTGAATTTCAGCTCAAAGGCTCTTTCTTCTATGTTTCTTTCCATGTCCCCTTGCTGCCATCTGAATCCCATCGTCTCCATTATAACACTTTTCACACAGACTCATAATCTGGTAACATGTCTATAGAGTAATCAGAATATAAAATCATGAGCCAAGAACAATATTTTATTTATCTTTGTCTTCCAAGCCATTGCCCAGTGTCTAGCACATAAGGCTTATTCAATGGGTGTTCAGTAAATAGACTTGTCTTCTAAAGATTCTATTGTCCTTTCTGTTGTCCATGCTTCAAACAGACATTTAGAAATCTGTGTTCACAAATTGCACTGTAAGCACCATTCTGTTTTTAATTGACTTCAGAGCACAGTCTGAATATGTGTGGGCAAACATATGAGTCTAAGTCTTAATCGTTCTCTAGTGTCACCCAAACCTCCCGGAAATCAAACAATGGTTATCTGAATAAATACGCAAGATTTAACAATCATGTCTTACATGCCAGGCAGGGCACTACATCTCTTTACATGTGTTACTTCATGAAAAGCTCTCACTCTCATTGTACTCATGTTACAGATGAAGGGAAAGGACGATGGTGGAGACTCAGGTGACTGAATCAAGGCTATGGAAACAGAATGGGAGCTCAGTTATAAGCCTGGATGGCTCAAGTCTCGGGCACATGCCTCAAAACCATCACCTTCCCTGAGAACGCTAGAAGCTTCTGCAAGTCTTAGACTGGAGAAACTTATAGCTCCAGAGAGAAAAGTCCATTCAGGGTTCACCATATGTGTCTTACATCAAAGTCAGCCACCCACACCACCAGCCAATAAAGGCAGCTTTCCTTTGGCTTAAAGATTTTCAATAAAATGACATAACTAAGAAACAAAAAAGAATGAACTGTTAGGGAAAACAAGTATTTAAGCAAGGTTTTGGGAAGCCTGCAGCAAAATCAACACTCTAGTCATGTTCTCTTTTGGATTGTTTTAGATATTCTTGCCAAAATTTGAAGATTCTTATGACTGTTCATGTAAATTTTAAGGTCTGCTTGTTAGTTTCCACAAAGAAACCATTGAGAGTTTCAGAAGAGTCACACTGACCTTCAGATTGACTCAGTGTATGTTGTTTATAAGTAGAATTGTTTTTGTTTTCTGACTGCAATTTTTAGTATTCAGAAATAAAAGTAATTTTATATAAAAAAGATTTTCAATAAAAATCCTCCAAGAAATTAACAAGTGGGCAAATAAATCTGAAAATTTCACCTACTTTTGGTGAATTTTAGGCTTTTTTTTTTTGTAAAGCTTGCTGCCCTGGTTTTTAAAAACTTATTTTAAAGGACTTACAACTTCTTCCTACTATTCGTTTTTGTAAAGTGCAAACTTGTACCGGTTTCACTTTCAGCCTTGATGAAGAGTTTGCAAATAGGACACAGTTGGCTTCTGGGCTTCACTTGATTTTCATAATTGGGCTTTTTTTTTTTTCTTTTTTGCAAGGCCTGGAAAGCATCCGAAGTGGACGGAAACAATGTTCTTGTAATGAACTGGCCACTTGGAGCTCAAGCAACTGTTGGAAGGATGGAATTAAACAACAGAGTGGTTGCTAGCTTCTGGAACGAACCAGAGAAGCTTGAGTGGGGTCAGTGAGGAAAGGCCTGTCTGACACCAGAAGAGCTAGTACACCTCTCTCTGGAAGAGACACTGCTTGACACCCTAAGATTACTGCTGCCCTTGGCTTCCCTTACTCCTTAAACTGACTCCCATTCACCATTTTCAGAACAACAATGACAAGGATTTCTAAGACAAAAGCAGTAGCTTCTGTGAATATCTGTGAAGGTGTGTGTGTGTGTGTGTGTGTGTGTGATGGAGAGAGAGAGAGAGAGAGAGAGATTTCACAAAACTACCATTTCTAAGCGGAGGGCTCAATGGTAAATTTGATGCTAGGTAGAAACAACAGTAACCGCCCAATGCCCTTTGAAGGAGCTGTAAAAACTTTGATTGGATGACTGGAGATTCTGTGGGTGCCTAAATAGAACCCAAGTCCTCCCTTTACTTCCAAATTACCAGGAAACTCAAACCAACTATACCCTTCTCTGGTATGTTATCTTGCAACCTTATTTGCTAAATGCCTATTTGTTACTTGGTTCCGACAGCATGTCATTCAGAAACTCTTCATACCATCATTCTATCTTCCATAAAATAGTACCATCAACTACTTGGGTAATTCTGAAGCCAGCAGGGACATGGACCACCCAGAGAAGGCAAGCAAGGAAACTGCATGGCATCTTGGCCTCTGCTGTAGTTTTTGCCTTCAAGTTCCTATCTTTAGTTCTTTCCCTGAGTTCCCTCAGTGATGGGGTGCTATCAATACTATGCAATGAAAAGATTGTGAGAAAAAGAGTAAGGAAACAGCAAGAAAAGAAAGGGAAGGAGGAGAGAGAAGGAAGACACAGAGGAGAGAGAGAGTGGGAATGATTTGCACTCTGACAGGCTTCCCACATGGTTAGGAGCTATTCCTAGGGAGTTTCTCCTCAGCAAAGCATCTAGTCCAGGAGAAACAAATTCTAATTAGAACTCTCCTGTTCTATTTCACATTGTATTTTCTACATGTAAATCTTCCAAACAGTTTCTCTCTTTTGGCAATCATTATTTCACGTTTACTAAGACAAAGTGCTGTTGGAGGGCTCTGACGGTAGCTGGTAACTCCAGTGTGTCTACAGGTGCCATATTTTATGCACCAAGAGAAGGCATTGTTCTGTCACTCTCTATGCAGGAACTACGAATGCCTGGAAACAAATGACTTTTGACTGCTGATCAGAACCATGCTTTAATCAGTTACTGGTCTATGATCAATAATTAATCATGCTATTCTGTCTAGGTAATAAATAATGGGGAAAATAGCAATGAATATATAGCTGGTCAGATTCTCCCTGGGGCAAAACAGAAAAGGACCAACATGAAAAGCTGTCTAGATAGTCCTGTAGAGTGCCAATGAACAGCTTTAGCGGAAATTCCCATCTTATAAGGGATGTTAGTAAAAGAGGAATTCTCACCAGCAGTTGTTCCCAGAACCCTCAGAGCTAACTACTCCTACCTGGACCGAATATGTCTGTGAAGATAAATGAAGAATAATCTGAGAGTGCTATAGGATATGCTAGATGATTCCTGGGTACCAGAAAGTTGTACCTCTACCATCAGACCTCTACCCTCAGAGCTGGAAGCACCTGGGCGGCAACAGAAGTACAGATCTAAATATAAAGCAATCTATTTTATATTATAATGTGTGTAGGTCAAAAAGCATAGACAAGTTATAACTTCATGCATTAGATCTTACAAGAGTACATCGACTTGACCACCTAAAAGGGTGGTTATAGAATACTTTATAGAAAGAATAATTATATTAGCTTTCTATTGCTTGGTAGAAAACGAGCACAAATATAGTAACTTAGAGTTGCATACAGTAACTATCTCAGAGTGTTTGCAGGCCAGAGGTCTGAGAACACTAGCTGGAGGTCTCACTATGCTGAGTCACATGGATCTACAATCACAGAGTCAGGGAGAGGGTCTGTTTCTGGGTGTCAGCGGAGAATCCAGTTGTTGTTGTGTGGCTAGTTTCTTATCAGTTACCCTTAAGAGTCATTCCTTAACCTTTGCATTGAGAATTAGAGTAGAGGTGTAGAGCAGAAGAGTCACGAGGGTGACAGCCGAGTGAATCTATATTCGTTCGTACTGTTAGTATTAACAAAGTCTTATGAGAATTTTTTTAACAGCTTAGATGGTTTCTTAGGGCAAAAGGACTGAGCTATCATTTCAATCATGTGGTTGCACCTGAGTTTTTCCTCATATTTTTACAACCTGCTAATACAGGTGACAAGGTCTTATAGTTAGTCTATAGCAATGTGTTTTTTTGAATACAAAACTTACATTACTTTTAGAAATAAGATATCCTCTGTTGTCCTTTATTCTATCTGCGTTAGCATTCAAAAGATCATTTATAGTGTGATAATAGCAAATTGCCTAATCAGTTTAAATAATCTGTTTGAATCAGGTTTTACATTTTTATTCACTGTTTCCTTGTTTTCAGACTTCCTACATTCTGAGAAAATACAGCCAAACTTATAAGAAGGGCCTGTAATAAAATGTGATATCTCCCAAAGCCTGGCTCTGCCTCTCTTTCCTAAGAAGTCTATCCTTGCCAGAGTGGCTCACATTGGCCCCAAAGACACAGCTGGGCCTACAATCATTGGTAGCCATGCCATAGCAGAGAACAAAAATTACCTGCAAGTTAATTTGGGGAAGATGAAGAAAATCTCTTAAGACTATCTAGACATACAGGGAGCAGGAACACAAGAAAAACTATTTCTTACCTATCTGATAATCTTCTACTTATCTATCTGTCCATCCATACATCCTCCCATTTTCTCTCTGCTAGTGTATTTCTGAGAGGATCAGTTTTAGGCTTTGCAAATAGCCAAACTCTCTTCAAAACTGTAGTATTGGCCAATATGCCTTTGAACTGTCCCATTCATAGTCATGGCATTTCAGCTATTCTCTTTTAAATGTCACCTTTGAATTATGGGAAGTGTGTCTTGGGATAGATTCCCTCTGAGCTTGTAAAGACTGTCTCATGATCACTGGACTATCCTGCCCCGCTAAACAAAGGAGAGTATTCTGAACATAATGAACTACCTAAGGCATTCAAGAGAACCTGACCCCTGGGATTTTCAGCTTCCCAAAATCTGTTATGATGAGGAGTTACCATTTAGAAACTGAAGCAGCATCTGCCTCGTGTGGACTCTAAATAAGGAAGTGCCAATTACACCTGCTAAGGAAGGAGAACTCTAAGAAGAATCTCTGTCACCCAGAAGTCCAGGTGACCGAACTACTCCCAGGCCCCACTGAGCAGATAAACACTCGACAGAGGAAAGCCTGTCTATGTGTGCAGATGCTAACACCACACAGAAGCACCAACACAGGAGAACTCGACTTGGCTCACTGGCCGCCCTGACTGGCTGCCTTCACTGAATTGGAGAGGACTCATAGCCTCTTCAGAGAAGGATACACAGCCAATGCAAACCAAACACAATCTGCTTCTTTGTGAATTGCAAGCAATTCCCAACTGCCTGAGCTAATGGTACAGAGCAGTAGAGCAGATAACCCAATACGGTGGATAATCTCGAAATCATTTTCCATTTGGCTTGTGGAATGAATTAAATGATTTGTTTCAGCTTCAGCAGATTTACCTTCCTAATTATGTTTTTTGTTAGGCTAGAAACATTCAACATTGTAGCATGCTGCCAGGGACTTATAAAGGGCAGCAGATGATGGCTGTGGGGAAGATCTGCACAGAGGTCAAAGATCATCAGCTTCCAGAGTGGTGGCTATGTGCAACAAGGTGGTAATGTGGTGTCTTAGACCATTTTCTGCTACTATTACAGAAGACCACAAGCTGGGCTGTTTCTAAACAATAAGAGTATATTTGCCTTAAGCTTTTGGAAGCTGGGACGTCTAAGATTAAGGGCCACATAGCATGGTGCACAGTACTAGATAGCAGAGAACACTGGAGGGTAGCTCGTCTCATCATCAGCAACCCATTCCTACAATTATTAACTCACCCCCATGATGACGGCAGTACACAGCCTTGGGACACAGCCCCAAACACCTAATAATCTCTGAGAGTTGCCACCTGTCAGCAGTGTGCAATTAGAGATTCAGTTGCTGGCACGGAAGCCACAGCATAGAGTTAAGTGAGACCAGATCTAAAGATGCAAGACTACACCTAAGAGGTGCGTCGTTGCAGAATTGATATGCAAAGTATGAAAAGGACCTCCCTGGATGTTCTGTAAATGTTTGTTGACTAAATGAATGGATAGATGAATGAGGTGTATTTGGAAGGAAGTCAAATAAATATTTTTGACAGTAATTATATGTGAGCTGCCAAGAGGCAACCGACTGTTCACTGTGGGTTTAGGAAACATGTTCTGAAATCAGCGGCTCCTAGGAGGCAGGCCGTGCTCCTCTGGGTTTTGCACAGGTGGAGAACATGATAGATTCTCTTCTCATCCTCCCTAGCAATCTTCTTTTTCCTCATCATTGTCTAGATGTCAACCCAACACCACCTCCTTGGGAAAGTCTTTTCAACCCAGACTGCATCTGTGCCCAGGGACAAATCTGTGCTCTCTTGTTAGCCTGAACCTCACCTTCTAAGCATGTCAGTGGCCACAAGTCGATAGCCATCTTTGCAGTACTGACAGGAGGTCCATTTCCTCTATAGGAATGGAAGCTGCGAGTGACAAGAACCATGGTCTCTCCTATGCTGATCACTGACTTCTACTCCATAGCACAGTGGCCAGTGGTCTACAGTGAGACTGGATAAATACTTATGGTAAGTGACTGTGTTGAATTAAAGTGCTAAAGTCAAGAGAGACCCCTAAGGGAGCTCTAAGAGATGACTGGATAATACTCAACTGGAGAAGGTGACAGAGTTCTCCCAGAAACGGGATCCTGTTTTTGTAGTCATGCAGAGATAAAAATAGGCAAGAGCGTTTAGTGGGATCAGTAGTGGACTGCTTCATAAGGTTGTAAGGAGATCTAGAAATTATAAAAGCATAATAGCACCATTTGTTGAGTGTTTTCTATAAGCTGTTTTAAAGGATT
Source organism: Pachyuromys duprasi (assembly GCA_028658305.1). NCBI lineage: Eukaryota > Metazoa > Chordata > Mammalia > Rodentia > Muridae > Pachyuromys > Pachyuromys duprasi. The sequence continues at coordinate 15,251,643 of CM053754.1, read as the reverse complement.
ATCTCATCTACTCATCAAAAACCTGAAAAATGACTATACTCTATATATCTAGGCATGACTCAAAAGCTTCTAGAATTTAAGGTCACAGGCCTATTCATTCATGTGACTCAAAAGCCCGTTTGTAACCACTAAACAACAAAGTTCTGTATCTAAAAATCTTTGGAAAGGGGAAAACACCAGCATCTGTATTTTGTGGGTACAGCAGCCATAGCCAACCCTAAAGAACCATAAACACTAAAACTACTGGCCAGCTGCTAATTCTGGATCCAATAAGCACATCTCCATTTAATTTTTACTTGGTTAAGTAAACCTTGCATTGCAAAGTGGAGAAAATGCAAAATATTCTCTCATCCAAAAAATTGTTTGTTACTGTTTGTTTGTTTTGATGCTGGAAATTGAACTCAGGACCTTGTACAAGATAAGCAACACTACCATTTAGCTAGTCACAGCCCAAAGCATCCAGGCATGCTGGTTCTGTTCTTTTCCCTTGTCTGCTAATATTTAAAACTGCAGAAAAATATTTAGGCCAGTGTGGGTCTCTCAATAAATTTGCGTCTGAATGACCCAATTAAAGTGACTTTTGAGATAACTTTTATGTGAACATGAAAGGCCTGGTGTGACCATAATGATTATGTCATGTTGGTGCGGTGAAGTCTGGACCTCTAACCTAGGAGGAAAAACGAATGCACGCTGATTTTGTTCCCCGTTCATAGCTAGCAGAATACAAAGCATATGCCAGACTCACAAAACAAATGAGTGAACAATTCTCATACAGTTCATTAGAGAATGTTGAAGGGGTGGGGTGTGGTCCATACGCCTACTCTCAGAAGGCCAAGGTAAGAAGATCTGAAGTTCAGGTCCAGCCTGGGCTACAAAATCCTGAAGCAGATAATAATTTATGTATATTTGTGCTCAGTGCTGTAGAACTGAAACATGCAAAATGCTCTGGCAGGAAATAAGTTTATTATTAAAAGCATGTATATTACGGAGCTGAAGAATGGCTCATTCATTAGTGAACAGCACTGGTTTCTTTTCCTGAGAACTGAGGTTTGATTCTCAGCACCAACATGGCAGCTCACAACCAGCTCAAGTTCTAACAGATACAGAACCCTCTTGTAGCCGCTGTGGCCAATGCACACATATGGTGTCAGATATGCATGCATGCAAAAGAACAAATAGCCATACAATAAAAATGAATAAATCTTTTTTTTTTTAAATGGTTTCCAAAAGAGGTATTATAAAACGTAATTACAAAGAAATAAAATAAATAAACGCGTTGAACAAAATTCCCTTTTCTCCTGTAACTGGCCGTGTTAGCTCACCATTGGCATGCCCGATGTGGCTGCTGTTACCCTCACTGCCTCTCAGTTAGTGTTTCCCATCATGCTCACTAATAGTAACCAGTATTCTTCAATTTCCTCTCTGGAGGCTTCAAGCAGGCTTTTATTTTACAATAATGAGGTCTTGAAATGGATTTATTTTAACACATAAATACACTGTTGAAAACAATATTTAAAAAAAAAAACAACAATACTGCATTTGTCCTAGTGGCCACTGTGCCCTCTCAGACAGGTGTGCTGAGGACGAACACAAAGATTTGGTGGAGGTTTCCTGGAAGCTGAGCACAAGGCGCAGCAAAAGCAATCATCTTCAGCTCAGGAAGCATTCCTCAGATATCTGGTTCTTGAGACAAGTGAATTATTCCCCACTAATTTATACGCCAGTGAAACTGGCCGGTTGGCAAACCCACAATTGATATGAATGCCAAGTGGGAAGGCAGCTTTGTTTCCTCTCTGAGGCTACTTCCCAAGCAGCGGCCTCCCCAGCTGAAAATGCATGCAATGTCTCTCTGTCTTTAAACTTGGAGCAGACACTGGCATTTCTTCATCTCTATTCACTCTATCATTATGATGCATTATACAATGTAATGATGTAATATGCCGGAAAGCCGAAATGTGTGCGCCTTGCCAAAAATAATAATAAGAAAAGTATACAATTATTTTCTGCTATGAAAGCTACCATCACTATCATTCCATCCTTCCCCAGCCAAAATGAAAGCTTCCCTAATGGCTCAGAGTCTCTTTATGTTTGTGAATTGAACATGAATGTGAAAAGTAGGACGTCACCTCCTCTGTACTGAGTTAGAACTTTTAAAGGATGTAAACAAATTTATCACTTGAGCATGGCAGGCTGATTCTAGAATCTGCTCCAGCCATATTTCCGATGGTGTGATTCCTGGTGTGATTCTAAATGTTACCAAGCCTTTATTTGTTAATAACAAATTTTTCTAAAAAGGGCCCGCCTTTTCATGTTTCATTAACATTAACCTACAATCATGAGGCAGTGTTCTGGGCAGGAAGCATATCTCAGAGAAAAGTCACCGTCTGCTGGTGGCTGTGTTCGTGGCTGATTAAATCAAAAAGAATCGGAGTAATAAAATCTCGGAAATGAAGCCAACTAGTTACTCTCTCTCCCTCCCCGCCCCCTTTCCCAAACACTATTTTGACTTACAGGAGCAGAAAATTATTTTAAGAACCAGATATTTTTAATACAGCACAATAAAATGTCCCCCCAAAGGTTGCGATCTGAGCAGCCCTTGTTCATCCAACCCCACCTGATTTTGCATCTCCTCTTTCTCTCCCTCTGCTGCCTCCTCTCCCTGCTCCCACAGAATTTTCTCTGTAGATTTCTACAGCATAGTTAATGTATTTCTTTATCGTTACCTAGAACCACGCCTCTTATAAACAGGACCGAACTAAAAGAGGGGAGCTTTATCCTTGACCATCCAGCTTGCTGGCAGAGACACTGTCAATTTGGAATGCAGCATTATTTCAAAATGATATTTTCAGCAGTGTTATTATAATTGAAATGGGGAAGTGGTTGATTAGGCGGAGGCCAAAGACACATTTTAAGGGAAGACAGGGACCAGAGCAGGGGCAGCTTGCCGTCCACTGTATTGTCTCAGCTCTGAGGAGCAGCTCCCTCACAGACAGAGCCACAGACCATAAAGCCCCTAAGTAGGCTGGCCACCCGCTTTATGTGCAGAATTTGTGGGATGACATTTTTTTTCGCCTGGCAAAATTAGTAGCAATGCTTAACATAATTAATTTTTATACTAAACACGTGTTGTTATTTTTTTTTAATGTACAATTACCAAACCATCGAAACCACACTGGAGCACAATCAGATGTGCCTGACAACACATAATTGACATAAAGGACGTGCAGGAAAATAACGTGAAAACATCAAATAAATAGTTATTGCTCTTTAGAATCTACATTTAAAGAGTGGAATTAATCATAATTATGCATTATTGGCTAATAATTGGTGGAAGCATACAGGGCATATCTTGTTTATTGTTGCTGTTTCTGCTATTGTTACCATTATTATTATTTTGGATGGAAAAATTTACCAACCTGAGGTTGTTTTTAAGAATCCCTCATGATTGCTCAGTGTGTACAGGATGTAGACTGCTCTGCATATTCACTCAATGCTGAAACAGAGCCACCTTTGTGAAAGCTCTGAAAAAAATCCCAAACAACTCCCCAGAACCTACCATCAGGTCTAAGCATGCTTCCATCTCCCTTCCTTAAGAAGACTAGCACAAACAGCAAAACTGTGCTCACGCTCAGTTATCCAGCAAGCTACTTCTTTATCTATTCTCTAGGCAGATAGATAGGTGTGTGTGTGTGTGTGTGTGTGTGTGTGTGTGTGTGTGTGTGACATCCTCAGAAACAGAGGAGTGATGGGAAATACATAGTACAGAAGTCTAAAATGGCAGTTGAAAGCCAATAGCTATGTATTAGATAACTGTATTCGAATCAACAGATGACACCTTAGCAGAACCCAGTATTTTCAGACTTCGCACCTGCTACGGAATCTTGGTATGGAAGCTACCCACACGAGTTTTTTTTTTTAAGTTTAAAAGGCCATAGTTCAAGTATCCTATGATCAAATTCCCATGCCAAGAAACTACAGAAACTGAAACCCAGTACCAGAGAAAGAAGTGAATGACCTCAAGGTGTCAAAACAACCAGTCAGAGCATGAAACCTTTGCTAACATAGCCAGTTTTCTTGGTCTAAGGAAGGAAAATAACTTAAATGATTTTTTTCCTTTGCCTGTATTTCGATGCTTCATAAATTATCAAAGAAACAATAGAAAAGAAAATGATCATAAAGGCAGACAGGAAGAGACAGAGAACAAATGATGAATTATTAAATTTGTTACATATTTTTAAAAAGCCTACTTGATAAGTCAAATCTATTTGTTCCATTTACCTATTTATAGAACAGTTCTCAATTGCTTATGAGTATCAGATACAAGTCTGGACCCTGGGTATTTGGTGAGTAAGTGGATAAACAATATTTTCCCCTGTAGAGCCTTTATGAATGGAAGGGTGGACTGAGTCAGATCTGATGGTACTATGTACCTTAGAGACAAATTAACAAAAAAGGAGGCAGAAAGCACGTTTAGGGTGACTTTTTATGCAACTTAAAATACAGTGGTCAGTAAAGACCTCCCAGGAGGACACTATTTGAGCAAACCTCAACCTGTTAAGACTAAAACTTAGCTATTACTTGAACAAGCTGTCTATTCCCTCTCTTTGGACAGATATGATCCAACTGACATAGCAGCCTCCTGAAAGTAAAGCTGAAGCCTATTCCCAGATGATTCTAAGATGATGTCATGGTGTGGCACCCCTGTGGGATTGTGTTCTAGCTGATGAGCTCTCCCTTTGCAAACAGAACATTCTCAGAATAAGGCAACTGGTCTACCGCTCTTTGTTTTAAACACAAACCAGTTCATCATGATTTAGCAGAAACAACACAAAAGAAAATAAGAAAAGAGCAGCGCTGAGGTGGCCTCTGTCTGGGTACAGGTAAAGCTAGACCTGGCTTTGGAAGCAAACACAGCTCCAACATGGCCAGATCTTTTGCTCTCCGTCTCTGTCTTTGTCTCTGCCTCTCACTCTCTCACACATACTCTCTCCCATTGTGTTTATGTATGAATTGTACATGTGTGTTCATGGTTTTACATATTTGTTGGTGTAGGTGTGTGGGTTTGTGCGCACAGGTGTGGATATGAGCACACAAGTGGACAAGAATCTCAAGGAGGTCTGACTTTGATGCTTCCACTTTACACACTGAGACATTCAAATCCGGAGCTCCTCTATACTAGCTAGTCATGCTAGCCAGAATGCTCTAGGGATCCCTATTTTTTTTCTCAGTCTTCTGAAGCTTCTGTGGCTGGTGATTATATCTACTTTAAGCCAAATTTTTGGTTACTTTTTTGGTTCCTTTTCACACCTCTCTACAACACCCCTTTCCCTTCAACCTCCCCCCACAACACTAAGTAGGAGAGAAAGAAGGTTAGAGGGGAAAGGGGTATCAGTATCTTTAGACTACTTCCTGCTGATTAAGGGTGTTGAGATTCCTGAGGCAGGTTGGTCTTCACAGACAGGATATTCAATTTCTTCTACTCATCTCTTTGGACAAAACCACAGCCAACAGCACCTAGTAAAAGAAGCAGTAGCAACAGAAGCAGCAGCAGGGGGAGCAGCAACAGCTGTGTCTCATAGGGCTGTGGCATTTATGTACCCTCTGAAGAATCCGCAGAATTCCAAATGTAAACTATCCTCACCTGACAAAATCACTCCCCTGCCAGAGCACAAGACAAATTATAGTCAGCTGCTGTGAACAGTCTGAAGCAGCCCTGTATCCCATACCTGGGATTAAAACCAAGACATATTCCCATAACATTTCTGTGTTTTTAAAGAAACCAAAACTACATCACTCATGGGATTGGAACTCCTATGTTTACATCTACCTTTATGGCAAACACTTTAATAGCTTGGCCATCTCCCAAATCCCACATTTGAATTTTTAACCCATTTTTTTTCTGAGCATTCTGGCCCAAGAAATATAGTCAGTAGACATATCTATAGTATCCACATTTCTTAAGTCATAATTTAAAACTTAATGACCTCATAAGGTCTTGGGATTTTCAAATTTATGAAATAGCACTCTTCTTTCTTGTATTTTAAAATTCACTTCTTAAAAAGAGTATAGCCACATAAGTTTTTTATCATACATTTTATTACACACAGGATACATGCATATTTATATCAGTAAACAGTGTTTGAACCTTAAAATTGAAATAGATTTCAGAAACCTATTCCCTCCTCCTATACACCAATGTGTGCATTGGACAAAATGAATATAATTTGTATGATCCTAATGAAAACTACAGTTCTTTTCCAGGATTTCTACATAGGCTTGACCCTTGCTTTCTTTATTTCCATAAGTAGTCTTAGTGTAATCTAGTCCCTGGCACATCCCCAACACCCTTCTCCAGCCACATACCCAACTGACAGAGAGGAAGATCACTTCCTCTGAGAGACTCATCTCAACCCAAGGCAGAGGCCATGAGGCAAAACTGAGCTGTGAAAGCAAATTCATACACTGTGGTTCAGAAGAAACCACAAGAGTTGGAGGAACCTCAGGCCAGATACTATGACTCCAACATACCATATCACCAGGAACATTCCTCCCTTGAAGGGACTAAACAATTTTTTTTTTTATTTTCCCTCTGTTTCACTGGGTTGTAAAGGGAGGAAGAGGACTCCGTCACTACTCTGCTCTTGTTACTGTTGATGCTTCTTGATATCTCCCCAGAGACAGAGCCAACCCCAGACTTCAGCACTCAAATCCCAATGTGGGTGCAAGTTAACTGTTAACTTCTAAGGACATTTGCCACTGAAGTTTGGGGGATGAGGCTTCTTAGTCCTCCTCCTTTTTCTCCTCCCCCTCCCTACCCTTTTCCTCCTTCTGTCCTTGAATGAAAGAACAGCATTGTTTCCTATCTAGGCTCCAGGGGTTGTCTCTGGATGGTGTCCTTGGGGACTAAGTGCCTTTGAAATGTCTTTCAACTATTCCACTTGGGCACTCACCTGCACACAGCTTCATTTCTAATTAGCCTTTGGCAATTTGATGAATATTTTTTCAAGGTACATTTTTAAAAACATGAAGATGGGAATAGTTTGTGCCAAGCCACCTGTCTTTTAACCAGGAATACTGTTCTCCCCAAACGGTTTGTGTATAACAAACAGAACTAATTTGGCCATGCCCAAAAAATAAGATATGCTTTCATGCATAGAAAGCATGAAGTTTTTCCTTAGACCTGAGGTGTTCGCTCACTGTATCTTACCTCATACCCTTTATCCTTAAGAACTTTGATCCTGGAAACCCAATGAGGGATATCTGGGGGTTTTGTTTTGTTTTGTTTTGTTTTGTTTTGATCAACGCTCTTCTCATCTTGTGCTGGTGTCCAAAAAGTAGAAGGCTCAAGAGGAGTGTAAGGACACCCTAAGTATTGTCATTTCCTGGAGAATCTATTCACTGTTGACTAGGGAAATGTGGTTTTACTCATTCAAGCACCTCATACGGCTGAAGCTTGATTTGATCAAAAATGTTAATTATGCTTCTCTTTAACATGATTTACAGGACATTAGTGACAGCAGGGGAGTGTTTACTCCTCACAGGTAAGATACCACAGTCTAAGGGCTGCCTCTGACTTCCATGTAATTAGGAAAATTTGGCCCACCCAGGGGCCTAATAAGATCACTGCTGTCTTCCCTCTGGAAAATGCAGGACAAGTCACTAACTACCACGATGCCTCTCCAGTTTGCACTAACTGTTTTTATATGGTGAAATTAAAAATAACCAAAGAAAAATTGCATCCGTATTACTGAGTTACCTATGAATGGCTGTGAACATGGTTAGCTGCTAGGAATTCTAGGTGTCATCTAAATGAAAATCAGTCAGTATGTCCTTCCTGTGCCCAGACATTTAGTAGAAACTCAGCCATATGTGTAGAGCTCTGCTTTGTACATTAGCATGTTTGTGTACAGATGTTGAAACCCTAGATGAAAATGGTGGTGTTCTAATGCCCACTATACCTATACGAGGCTGAAATGACTGTAAACCTGGACAGAAATAAGACTAAAGCCTAAGATGAACCATGGGCACATGATCAGAACAAGTTTGCATCTGTGCTGGACTGTGGCAATCCCGGACATGGCTGTGGAATGGTAACACAACTCCCTACCTCTCATCCCAGGGTCCAGAGGTAATCACAGTTAGACACAGTCCTTCATTAGTCTGGGCAGACCTCTTCTAGGAACATGGCCCCTTAACTAAGGGCCTCCACTAACCTGTACTTTTTATATGATGATTTGAGGTGAAAACAAACGTAGACGCTTTTAAAAATCCTTTATGGCATTAGGTCCCCTCAGTAGAGAAGCAGGTGTAGGACAAGCCCCTGGAAAGGGGATCCTCCACAGCTAAATTCTTAACCCATTTTAAGGATGTGCAGTAAGGGGAGTATAGACATTCTTTAGAGAATAGGCAGGAATGCCAGGCAGTCAGAGAGGCTTAGTGTGAGGGTGCTAAGTGTCAGTATGAGCAACGTTTGTGTATGCATTGCCAGAAAGAAAAAATCAGTTTGTGCCATAATGTCATAATGTGTGTGTGTGTGTGTATGTGTGTGTGTGTGTATGTGTGTGTTTGGGGAAGAATATTTTTAAAAATACAATAAAACGTTATCTCTTATTAGAAAGATGGATTTTCCTGCTAAAGCAGGTAACCCTAAAAGGGTGTTAACATGAAATACTAAATAAAATGCTACTCATCTATAATAAATCTTATTACACATTTTGGCAATTTTACTGCTAACATACTGAAGGTTTCAAGCAATGTTTGAAAATAGAAATCTTAAATTGAATCATTGTTGCATGAATATATGCAAAATATTCATTTCTAGCACTGTGAGGGTTGAGTGCCTTTAAATTGGAGAAATCACTCATGACTTCACCTTTTCATGCAAGATAAAGTTGTATGTGGTAACATCATTACAATGTCATGAGAGGAGTGGAAATCATACAACAGTTCTGCCTAAAGCTAATATACGAAAAAGGGGCTTCAATATTTTTCAATATTGTTCAATATTTAAAGGTGCAGTGTGAGGCTTTAAATATATTTTTAAAAAATCATTAGGCTTTAGATGTCAGTGAGGCCTTTACTGAGCTCAGAGGCTAATAAAATCATTGATGAGTTCTCTTTAATATTTAACGGAATTCATGTCTTAGGTAGTTGCCTATTTTCCACTCCTGTCTCCACAGATGGGGCTAAGTATAGATTTTTTAAAAAATTACATGGAGGTGATTATATATTTTCTTAACTATAGCACTAAAATAAAATTATTTACTTAATGGCACTGTCATAACAAGAGAAAAGGCATTATGACATTTAAATAGGACTTTCTATCACTCCTTCGGCAGAAGATGGCTTCAGCGCCAGTTAGCACTCAGACACACTGACGTGGGGAAGTTCAGTCTCTGAGAACAAATGACTTGCGTAGCGGTGAGTCATCCCTAGATGGTTAGGAGCTCTGTGGGAAACTGAATTTGTTTTAATTGATGAGGACAACAGTTGCTGTTACTCAAAGATTCTTTGCTTTTTTTTATTACAATAATCAAAATCCTAGATATCAGAGCTCAGACTCAAAAATCTCACAGTGTGGTGTGTGTGTGTGTGTGTGTGTGTGTGTGTGTGTGTGTCGGGGGGGTGTACTCAATGCTGTAAGAATAGCTCTCATTTCACTGTATTATTTTTGTGTGCTTAATCTGTGGGGAAGCATAACTCACGCTAAGGTAAAGTAGGGCTTTTGGGCTCTGAACTTTAAGCCCCGCTTATGTGTGAAACTGATAACTCCATTTCTGTTCTCCAGTCACCAGCCCAGGGCTTTAAAGTCGTGGTCTGCACAATGAAATCGGCTCCCGTGTGAATGTCAACTCCTAAAACCAAATATTCCCATTTATTAAAATAAAAATGTAAATTTATAAATTATCATCCTATTTTTATGTAAAAGCATTCTGGAAAGTACCACATACCATTGTCACATGGCAAACAGCCCTCCCCATCATTGGCTGTTGCTAGGCTACCAGGAAATGGAATGGACCATTGCCAATGATGAATTAACTGATGAGCCAGGATGACAGTAATCTTTGTCACTGGATGCAGTAGCTGTCTGAGCCCTGTCATTTTCTGCATTTCATGTTAAACAGATATACCTAGATTGTAAAACAATACAAAGAAGAATCTGGAAAGAAAGAAGTAAACTTTGACAATCAGAGGGCGGTAGCTTTTTATAAAACATATGAGGCTTATTACCTTCTCTGAAGAATGCAATCCAACATTCATTAGCTTTTCTTTTTCAAATTAAAATCGGTGAGCAAATGAAACTTTGTTCTACATCAATAAAGCAGATTCAAAAGGATACATACTGGCAAGCAGACTGCAATCTGTCTGCACAAAGCCAAAGCATCCAGCTGAAATGTGAAAAAATTCACAGAATAATCAGGATGTTTGGTCCATGATGTTAACTGTAGGGATTTGTACATATGTAAGAGAATCCTTATATGGTGGGTTGCATGGACAAAATGACCAGCTAAATCTGGATGCTTGAGTTTCCTGGATGACATAAATAACAATGGATAGGACAACTCAGTGAGTAATGCCATGTCTTCACGGGGCACAGCTTTTTCCATGTGGAACAAACTGACTAATTAAATTAATTTATTTTTCCATGAATTTTATGTGAAAATACTGGAGAGATTTGTGGTCCCCCTCCTTTCTACTTATAGATTCAACTTTAGACCGATTGTGAACTGTTCTAAGGCAGAGGACAAGGACTCAGAAGTTCCAAACACTGGTCTTTACGAGAAGATGATAAGCCACATGTTCACAGATGTGAGCTTGACGAAGTCAGAATTTAAAAAAGTAAATTAGAATAGCCTTATATAGCCTAGGAGGTGCTTGGGAAGAGGCATAGTGAGATCTACCAGCTGGGAAAGTAGACTTCAATAAACGTGACTCACGTCTTGTGCAAGAATGTTGTTTTGTAAAACACATGGAAAACCCTGCAAGGGAAGAAGAGCCAAGTGAGACCTAGCCATGTAACTTTGAACCTAGAGGCTCTTAAGGGAAAACAGAATGTGTATAGTTTCAGGTAAAGTCACTTAGAGGCTCAAGACACTATCCACCTGGCCCAATTATTCCATTCTGCATATAGCATGTTTTTCCAAAATTAGACATGAGGACGAATACAATAAGTTAGATAGATACTTGGGCTGGTCTCTTCTCACCTATAAAACATTCAGGAAAGGCACATTAGTGAGCTAACCTTTGTCTGCTTGACTATAACTCTTTGTGAAATGGATTGGTCCTCAGAAACACCCACAAGGCCAGCAGAAGCAGGCCATTGTAGTGTGTGTGTGCATGTTTGTGTGTGTGTGTGTGTCCACATGCACACATGTGCATGTGTGTAGCTTCAGCATTCCAGCACAAAGAATCTGCCAATGGGACTCTTCTTAGTCCCTACATTAGCAGAAGATGAATGGCAGGTAGTTCTTTGGACCTACTACTTCACTGCTGTGTCCTTTGTTACCATGCGGATTTTTGAAATGATAGATCATAACTACAGGCCCAATGTGTGTGGATGTGATTGTGTGTACTTAATATTTCAGGAGAAGTGTATGAGACCTAATCCAATCACTCTGAAAAATGTGGAAAGTGGAAATGCATAAAGAAAGCTGCTGGCATAAAAAGAATAAAAAAGAAATATTATGATGCTCTCTATGAATTAGGCAAAATATATTCATGTAGCATTTGAATATATATGTATAAGCACATACATTCTGATATGTATACATTTATATATGTAAATATTATTTATGTACACACACATAAATAATCAATATGCTAAGACAAATCAAGTAAGAACCTTATTTCTTTGAAGTAAAAACAGTTGTTTAGTCTCTCACTGTAGGTTTTTGTCATCATTGTAAGGATAGAGAACTGTTGGAAGATTCTTAATGAGACCACAACCACTATCCACAAACATATCTTCAAGTTCAGGCGTGTTGTCCTGGCTGATGGCTGGGAGCAATGCTGTGTGTTGCTGTTTTTTGGAGGTGGGAGGGTTGCAGATCAGCCAGCCCAGGCACAAGCTGCAGCTCTCAGTGACAGCTTTGATCTGCAGCAAGGCACCCGATGCCCTCTTCCTTCTGCTTCTTTACTTGTAAAAGGGAGTGATAATATTTGTTTTAAAACTGCTTAGAGCAGGCTCTGGTGTATAATAAGCACTATAGAAATGTTTGTTGGATAAATAAGAAAAAAATCCTCACAAAACAGTATTTATATGAAAAATGTTATCAAAGGAGGGAGGTCTAAAGTCTTTCTTCCCATTAGAAAGCACATTGTACGTTATGCCTGAATGTTTTTACAGTGGTGAACCATTAACTTGCAGCCTCATGTAGATGCAGGTGGCATTTGTTCTGAATCTTGGGAAGCTGTGTTTTGTAGATCCAAGACAGGAGGATTTTATTCCTTGGGTTCTACTTCCTTAACTGTAGAAGTTTCTCCTGTCTTCTGCCCATTTCTAGTCATCTTGTCTAGAATTGTCTTCTCCATCTTTTCATACCACTTTATAACCTAAGGATTACCATAAGGATTTTGGAAAAGACAGGGAGACAGAAACAGAAAGAGAAACTTGAAATAAGGATGAGAAATACTAGGCAAAATGAGAAGTGTGGGGTAAGGAATGAGGGTGAGGGAGATGAAGAGATAGGAGGAGAGCAGAGCAGACAAGAAAGGACAGCCAACACATGCGTGGAGCCATCACCTAGCCATAAAGCAGCTGCCGCGGATGCAGCAAAGAGCAAGGGTGAGCAGGGGCTATTGTCAATAAACAAGCAAGGTGCTTTTCTTCCAGGCTACTATCCTGCTGGACGCCCAACAACACATGCATTCACTCAAGGCTATTTATAATGCATGAGACGAGTCATTCAAAATGTAATCAAAATAATAATAATACCCCTCATCATGCAGAGCTCCTTCCAAGACGAAGGAGCAAACAACTAAATAAGAAACAGGGTAGTGTCTGAAGTCATGAAGTAGTCAATGCTTAGGGATACACGGAGCAGCAGAAGAAGGGCGGAGGAATTCCACTGGGCAATCACCAACTCCTACTGCAATCTGGAAGTTCATACCCTGCACATAAAGGTGTCATTGCCATCTCATCACTTTCTAATTGTCCTTCTGGATTTTGCCCAATATCTCCTATGAAAGCCTTCCTCATGACAGTCTGACTGCTGTTTCTCTCCCTCAACCCCCCCCCCCCCAGGGTAGACCCAGACTGTTTCCCACCCTCTCCAGCAGGGACAGTTCCTGGAGCATAGATGCATTGTGGGAAATCCTAGAGAGAAGTTGATCTCCCCATATTCAGAACAGTTCTCCCTGCTTTTAGAGTCTGCCCTCCTCTGGTAAAGTGTTTGTCATCAACCACAGAGGGCCCTTGAGTGCCAGGGAAGCTACCAAAGCTGGGAGGCAGAGTGCCTCTCTCCTCCTCCGCTCTCCTGCCAGGCATCCTTAGCAAGCTTCCTGACACCTTCCCCAAGTCTCCTCTCAGAGTTCCTCTCCTCTTGAGCTTATTCTCTTCTTTTTTTGCTGGTTCCTGTCAACTCTCTAACATGATATGTGGACACACTATCAGGATGCCTGAGAGGGTCTGGGAGAGCGCTTGTGCATGACTGGAAGTTCAGCATCTTTCAACACACAATGTATTGCATTAGTGAGTCTTATCCAGGAGGCAATATAATATAATATAATGGTTATGCATGCAATGGCTTGGACTCATACCAGGTTCAGATTCTGGCCAAATTCTTGTATGTTCTTTGACTCTCTGTTAGTTACTTAACCTCTGTGAACCTCAGCTTCTTCATCTAAGTTAAGATAATGAAAATGCCCCCTCAAAAACTAGAGTTAGAATTAAATGAGTTGAGCTGTATGAGTCATGTTGAACATTTAGGCTAATAAAAGCTCACTGGATGCTGCTATTTCTGCTGTTTACATGGTCCTGAAAGGCTCAGAGTTGTTCTCTTTGCCCATGTGAAACAATTCTTAAAACAAAGAAACCAGTAGCTCTTTCAAAGCCAAGTGGCTCTTCATGTTGCTGTATGTTTACAGTCAGGTTGGGGTTCACTACATTTTTTTAAATTTTACCATGGAACAGTTAGATGGAATGTACAATGGCCATCTTTCAGCATCATCACCCCAAGGTTAAGTATGTCGCTTAGGAAGACAAAAGACTAACACTGTTGAGATGAACACCTATGTAGTCTTTAGAACATGGGGAGAATACAATGGTACTCTTTGTTAGTGCACTTCTCTCAGTATAATTAAAACATATGTCTCATGTACCTCTAAATAAGCCTGTCTCCAACTGATGGGGTAAGCGATGTAAAAACGAAAACAGCCACAAATCTTAGGACCAAAACCCATTTAAGAAAAGAAAATATGCAAATAAAGTATTAAAAGTGGTATCATATTTCTTACTCAGTGGACCCAAACGACCATCCTGTGATCTTCATAAGACTTTTGCAAGAGATAAAAGGAAGGAACTTGATACCTCAGCCTGTTGGAATACAGAGACTTTTAGCCTACAAGAAAATATTGGCTACCTTGCTCCAGCTGAAGTCTAATGAACTGGGAGGTAGTTAGATAGGACAATATCATGACCCAGAGAACTTGGCCTTCAGTGGAATCCTCCCCAACATTTCCTTAGTAAATCACAGAAATTTACTTGATTACTTTCCTGGGAGAAATAGAAGAGAGAACTGGGCTCTCTGGTCCTCAGAAAGACCATTGGAGTCATTTGTACAAACCTGACAATAGTTGGGAGAGCTGAGCAAACACATGAGCAGCAGGGGTGGGCGGTGGCTTTTCAGTGTGTCCCACAGTAGGTAGGCATGGAAAAAGAAGATTGGACTGAAGTTGGCTTTTTCTTTTCTGCAATTTCATCAAGTGGGTTTGTGTACAGAAACAGAAACTATGCTTTTGCTCATTGCTTTGTAACTCCAGTAATAAATGGAGATGTGACATCAGATCTAAGACTAGGTATTCTTCTGCCTGGTGCAGTCTGGTAACAGCTGTACCTAAACTGTTCCATGAATGGCTTCTGTGCTGGAGTTTTGTGGGTTTTTTTTTCCACTTTTAAGTGATAAAAAATGTATAACCTCATATACAATCCCTACTAAACTTGGTTGTAAAGATACAAACCTCTTTGTCCTTGTTCACACTTCCTTATGAGACCTGCCCAGTATATAAAAATCTACATGTATGTCTTTTCATCTCTACTCACTCTCTCTGGCTATCACTGATTAAATTGCTTCAACTTTCTTTTGGATATCTGTAAAGATAAACTAGAAATGGTATTGCTTTGTAAGAAATGGGAACAGGAAAAAAATGCAATTTGTAGGCTCAGGCCACCATTTTAAGGCAGCCATGACAGGTAATATGTAAGCCAGGAAAATGGTCTTTTGAAATTTTTAATTAAAGAGAAACAGAGGAAGGAGATAAATGAATGAAAAGGGGCCCTAATAGTTGTGCATTTTCCCATTCCTGTTAATACAGGCGGGTTGCATGAAATGTTCATGAAGCCTTTTGAAGATACTTACTTTCCTTAAAGATGACTGGAGAAGCTTTTCTACTTTTTACCATATAATTCCTGTCAGAGGAATTAATAAGTAGACACACAACAACTCTGACTTTTCAATATATGTTACAATTCAAAGGGTTACTTGCTACCACATGCAAACTCAAATGCATCAATGTTAGGCAAGTGTAGACAATGCAGGAGTTCAGAGGATGGCATATCTGAGATGCTGACAAGGTTCCACAGTTGTCTGTGAGCTAGCTAGACATGGCACAGTTCAGAGGGAGGGGCCTCTCGCCTCCCATGTCATTTCGTGAAAAGTTAGCAAGCGTGTCAGTGTGCTTAGGTATCAGTGATAAGCACTATGTAACCCCAGAGAGGGAGATAAAAATCACCAAGGATGATGAATGCTAATTGCTATCTTCATTGTGGCACAATTGGCTTTAGAGAACAAAGTTAAGCATCCCCTGATCCCTGGAGACAGCCCTGTGGACTGGGTTTTATAGCGCGTTACCCGGGCCTCCAAAGAGAAGGGAGAAGCCGAGCCCCATGCTTTAATCATGAAGGATCTTCTGATTTTCAAGTCAGTCCATCAAAAAGCAGATGGGAATTCTGACGCACGTGGGTATAATTAATGGATAACCATGTATGAATATCCATAAACGAATATGGTATGGATTTAATTGTCAACAATCATTGAACAAACATTTAGGACACAGGAGATTTGATTCTGAGCTCTGCCACTCTAGTCATGTGATTTGAATTTCACAGTGTCAAACAGGGATGATAATATCAAATGCATTGAGTCACTCTGTCTTTAAGAGATGCTGAGTTTTATAAAGCATAGCCTATAGTAGATGCTTCAAATGGCCCCTGAAACTGTGACACATTCCGGTTTTTTACGCATTAACCATGAACAAAATCCTGAATGTAATTAATAACCAAATATAACCGTCTTTTAAAAAATCTTTCCTATGCTACCAAAACTTTCAGTTTGCCCCATTTATTGACACTTAATTACCATATGTACATTAAACCTAGAACAGCTTAACCAATACTAGAAAGTGAGGCAAGCTGGGAGAGGATGCTAAGTGTGCATGTGGACTTGCTTCTATGTGGTTAGTTAGAAACAATGACTTTGACCATTATAAAGTCTGCAGGATTTTGACTGAATGCTAACCAAATTAACTTTCCTGGGATAACAAATGATGACAAATTGACACCACAAAATGTGCTCTGATCTAAACACTCAACACCTCTTTCCCTCCCCCTCCCCCCCCCCCCATCGTTCCAGGCCATCACTACATTTCTCCTCTGGTCAGATCTCTCCCACATTCAATGCTTGACCTTTCTCAAAAAGTTCTAAAAAGCGCTCGTCCTTCTGTTCTGCAGAGAGCAGTGCCCTGGCAAGGCTTCCGCTAGCCCTCTCCGAACTAGCCGCAGCCCTCTCCTGCCCCTCCAAAAGCTGGGCATGAGATAATTCCCCAAGGATCTTCCTTCATTAAAAAGGCAACATGGAGTTTCCAGGAAGGAGCTTCTGGCCGACAGCAGAGCAGAATGTTAGCCAGAGAACCCAACAAGACGTACAGGCATATCTAGTAGCGCTTTAAAGGATAACAGCTTTCCGCTGGGCACAGGTCACGGGAACTTTGGTACGGAGAACAGGTGGGCTACCTGACAACCAGCAGGCAGCCTTGCTTCCCACTCCCGCCATTTTAAATCAGGAATGTTTGGCAAATCATTAGTGTCTGCTAGTTATTAAACAGAGGAGAGTTCAAAAGCCCACGCATGTTTTTCTCCCAGCTTCCCAGGTGGTCGCTGTCTGAAGCAGCAACCTTTTCACTTTCTGCAGCAAGGCTTGCAAACTCCCCGTAGCTAAACCGTGTTTTCTAACTGGTCCTGGCAACTGAGTCTCAGCCCTGACGATTGCCAAACCCAGAGGTGTGTTTCTGCCTTAGGACTACCATTCCCTCTCCTTGCAAATTTATTGTTGAAATTACTGAAATGTACACAAATGACTGCAATTGAAGGTGAAATTTGGTGGAAAAATAAAGATATAATAGGATTCTTTCTTAAATAATTTCCTGGTGCGATGTCTGTCTGCAAAAATGAAGTGAAATTATATGATGTCAAAAAATCATGTTTCAAAATGATTGACAACATGTGAATGTTTTGCATTGTGAAATGAGGTGGAAAATTTTAATTGCATGATGGGAGGACATAATATTTATTAGAAGCTAGTAACTACAGAGGACTGCAATGATGAGGACGCGATTTTAAATTTGGCGTTAATATGTCAAGTCTAAATCTTAAATGAACATGCAGGAGTAAAATTCTTTATCAAAGCCTTTTCTTAGAGCATATGATTAAGTTTTCAGATGCTAATACCTAAGCAGGATGGTCTAGGCGTGGGGCATGTCCACCCTCTGACAAAGATGCCCATCATCTCACGTCTATATTGAGGTTTGAACAGTGTTACCACACACCTCGTGCCTCCTCAGAGAGGAAGGGTTGATGTGTGCAGAGTTCACAGGAGTGTGGTGCCTTAGTTGGAGACCTAAGGCATAAAGAGACTAGAAATAAAAACAGGAGTGGGGTGGGGACAGGGTGGGGGACAGAGAAAGGACTTTGTATGAAATCAGGAAAGCAAAGACCTAGAACCAAACTTCCCAAGTAACAGCTGAGGGCGATAAACCTCAGCCAAGGTCGCTCTATACTTGTGGGTTCGTAGCAGCGGAGGAACGGCTCCCTGGGCCTTGAAATAAAGCCAGGGAGCTCTGCCTCCAGGAGCAGAAAGGGCACGGAGACCAAGGCCGAAGGAGCAGGCTCCCCCTGACCCACTTTCTATTGACTCTCAAACAAGTCAATAGCTTTATCAATCAGATTAGGAACCACAGGATCCTGGCTCTGTCTTCCAGCCCCAAACTCCACCACCACTCAGTCTTCACAGCACACAGCTATTAGGAACCGCAAAGCGTCAGGACAGAAACCCCCTTCTGCTAGGATACTAGAATGTCTTAGCAATACAGCAATAATTTTGAATCTGTGTTAAAAATCTGGAAGGCAGTAGACTGGTCTAGAGGAGCAGAAAAGGTCAGAAATAAAAGTGCCTAGCAACGAGCAATGTAAAATCTGAGCCAAGCTTAAGGAGGACCTGGAAATAGAGACTTCAATGTTTTTTTCTTGCAGAACTGAAGGGCCGTGAAGGGCTTTAGGGGTTATAACTTCTTATGCCAATGGAGCAAGTACCTAAACACCAAACACCCAGGCCAGGAAGATGACTCAGCTAGTAAAAGCATGTACCAGCAAGCTTGACAACCAGAGTTCAAAACCAGGGACGTCCAGAGTTAAAGAGAGAGCTGACTCTGGTCATTTGTCCTCTGACTTCCACATGTACACCATGTGCCCCTCATATACATAAATAAACACAATCAAATATTACAAAAGCCAGTGATCTAACCATATGAGGCAGAAGTGATCCTTCTTACAGAGTATTTTTGTTTCCTGGATATGATTAGTGGAATTAAAAAAAAGTCTATGTGATAAATGCAATAATAGTTTTGCACATAGCTCATGCCTGCATCCATCTGCTAGCCCAAATAATGTTCCCTTCTGGTACTAAGAATAACATGTCCAGAAGATTAATACTTCGTCATATGTACATAATACAACACCCATGATTTGAAATGTATCATTCTCCTCCAGAAAACAGAGTTTAATAGTATAAATTCAAAACCTCACAGGTTTCTAAATTGCAGGTCATTCAACTCATTCCCTGTGACTGATCAGAGAGGAAGTTTGTGTCTATGTACCAACTGATATAAAGTGCTCAAGAACATCACAAAGTAATTATAAGTTTATGACATCATCTTAATATTTCAAGAGAGAGAATGAAAGACCCGAGAGAAATGTGTCGTTTCCCTTTTGGGAAAACATTAATGGATGCTTACAATCTGTTTTCTTTTGTTTGGATGTTACAGCCAATAATATACTTTTATGTCTATAAATAAAGACTAAAGTTGAATAAATCCAACAAACCCCTGAGCCTACATCTTGGACACTTGATTCACATTCAAGGCTGAGATTTATGAGTCAGATGCAGAGAATAAGTTGGAGCTGCAAGATTTGGGGGGGGGATTATTCCACATAGCGATTACTTGGGGGACAGTGATTATGCGAACACACCTGATCACAGTGTCACCAGCTCCAGCCCGTCCAACATGATGAAACATGGCAATTTTCTCTATTTCCCTTTGCTTGCACAACAGAAATGGATGTGCGCAACCTCATACCATTCATTTCTAGGCAGCTTCCCTGTCAGAAGCACCCTGCCTTCCCACTCCAGCTCTGACTTCTGGGGTGCTGGGTGGTGATTTATGTAAATGTCTGGAGCAACAACTCTAATGACCAACAGCTTTCCAGAGAGCCATTTCCCATACAGATATGATGGCCTTTTTCTTGGACAGCAGCTACAGTCCATGTCCACCTGCCACATGCTCATTTCAAAAGCTTGTTATAGCGGCAAACATCAGCAAAGTTCTCCTGACTTCCCTAGCCACAAGCATATCTCTGGAAAGGCTAGACTGTCCTGTCCAGACCAGATCCCTGAGCATTCAGTTTGCCTCTCCTATGTACTTGATACACACACACACACACACACACACACACACACACACACACACACACACACCAGCAGTTCAGTTCACTTCAATGCCTAATTGTCCTTGCTGGGAAGGAATTTTTCCTAATGTCCGCTAACCGACACTTTCCCCTTTTCTTAGTTTCAAGTCGTTACTTCTTATTAGACCATTCTCAAGCTCTTCAAGCACTCCTATCTTTTCCTTAAAATTATTATTGCTCAAATGTTTGTAGACAGTTCGCATGGCCTTCCACCCCTCCAGCTCTTTTCCCTGCAAGCGTTGAATGTTATGTTCCCTTAACCTTTCTTCATAGGTCATCTCTTCTAATCCTTTTATCTTTTTTGTCACCCTTTTCTGAGTTCTCTCTAATTTACAGTATTGATGTTCTCTTTATAATGAGGCGCCCCAAACAGTGTGCTGGGCTCCAGACGTGGCCGCCAGGAGAAGCATGAGCGGCGATCTCCATTTCCCTATGAGCACCTGCCCCCTGTCTATGCTGTTTGCCCGGAAGAGCATTTGTCTTTCCACAGCTGCACTATATTATCTAAATACACTATCAGGCCCAATCCCTGCGCCCATTTGTCTCTCCACAATACATTCAGCTAATATGATTCTCCTTTTCTCTGTCCCCTCGTTGGCCCCCAAACCAAGCCATTTCACAACTTGAATCCAAGGCTCCGCAGTCAATTAAAAGAAAGCTTCAGGAGCTTTAGTTAGCAAGGCTCTAGTCTATAATAAACTAGACACAGGTACTCGTTAGCTGTGACCCTTTTATTTACAGTGTCGTCAGCGTGGGTTTCTTTTTACAGCACTGTAGGAGATTAAGAGCAAAGCTTCTGTGTTCATCACGTTGCCTTTACTGTGGGTTAGGACCTATGGTGCCTCCCTTCATTTCCTGAGACCCAAGCAATGAGCACAGAGTCATTTCTAGTAAGTTCTGACTCTGATTAAAAAACAATCTTTATGAAATAGAAGCTAATAAAATTGCTTTCCTAATTACCCCGAGCTAGTTCATTTCCCAGCAAATATAATAAAATAGAGTTACTTGGCTCCGATTCACAAAATCTGAACCCAAGCTCATTATGAAGGCATTTAGCAGGGGAAAAAAGCATGTGTGCATAAGATGCCGTCCCGTCAAGCAGAATGCAAGGAACCTTTTGAAGTTCAGACCTTTGAAGTTTGCAGTTATTGGTATTTTTTTTAAATGCAGGTATTTGTGCTTCAAAAATATTTATATTAGTAAATCTGCCCGCCTGTCCTAATGTAATCTTTGGAGGGAGCTTTGGTTGAGAATATCAAATCTTTATTTAAGAAAAGTATTCAGATCAGTGTCTATTGTTAGTCTGTAGGCTGTTACACAGTGCAGCAAGACTTTACGGAACAGAATAGAGTAACTCATGTCCCAGGGCTGTTTCTGCCATGACTTGGGCCTTTCAAACTCTCTTTCATCTATTTAAAGCATGAGATTCTGGTGACTATAAGTGGATGAAAATGTTTGGGGTTGCTTCCCTTTCCTTGAAATGTCCTATCATTCATTAACGCGGGCATAATTTGCAAATATTTCTGATGCACAGAGAGGCATTCCCGCTAACAAACCTTCCAAATGCTGCTTCCCAGGGGAGGCAAACACAATTACCAAAATTCAGGGACACCTTAAGGAGGCCACATCAATTAACTGCCGGAGTGATAGTGATGTGGTGGGATCAGGAATGAGCCCTCCCCCTGTCTCATCAGATGAGTCACTGGTTTGAGGAGGTACCACCACGGGTGACCGGAACCCTGCTGCAACACAGCCTGGACTGACACGGAATAAGAGCCAGGTCCCTGCAGCCAGTCATGGGGATATCGGCTTTCTTTTCTCTTCTTGGGATTTGCCTGAAACATTGGTTTAGCATCCGTCCTGCAAGCCCCCAATAGGAAATGAAATTGCCTCTGTCTTCCAATGGGGAGTGCAGCTCTTCTTGGGAAAAATTTGTGAAATTCCACCCCCTGGGCAAAAACCATGGCTTTTTGTCAATATGCCCCGGGTAGAAATCTGACATTTCCATAATGATATGACAGATTTCCATCTGGGGAAACTGCCTTCTGTTTTCACAATGAATTTGAAGCAAGAATGAAAAATCTTTCACTTTGTCTATAAAACTATTTAAAAGAGGAAAAGGAGTCTGCATTTTTCCTACCTTGACATAATGGAGTGGATATTAAATGAGAAAAATCTGCAACTATTTTGGGTTCAATCAAATCATCAGCAATGCTTAAGAAGAAAGAGTAGAACGGACGTGTGCTGAGAATAAATCCTTCCGGACAAATTTGTTACTGGTTTTTGATAGTTACTGGCAGATGAAAGGAATGATGTGTATCTAGCAATCAGGGAACTGGACTGGACGGTGCAGCTGGGATGCAGGGGGCGTGTCAAAGCTCCATTGAGCCTATCCTGGTGAACCTGGCTCTAATTGATTTGTATGAAAGTATTGTCATTTGGATTGAAAATTTGCTGAAAGATGATAAACAAAGGATAGCAATAAACAGGAGGCAAAGGGGATGCCACCAGGGTTAATATGAATTTTGATCTCATTTCTAATTTTTTGAAATGCAACAGGAGAGGAACAACCTGAACAAAAATCGAATATGCAAATGAACCGCATGAACGGTGCTGCCATTGCCAATGAGAAGTGAAGGCTGGAATGTTCTTAGTGAAGTGGGAAGAGGAAGTCTGAGGGAAGGGAACACATACAAACATTCAGTGGGCTTGGAAGAGCTGGTGTCAGAGCAGTGGGGCTTAGGGCGGGCATGCAGCCGTGGGAGGGGGCTATCAAACAGACAAAACACAAGTGCAGTCCCTACTTCCTCTGCATTTGAAGATTCATTCAGCATGAGTGGTTGGAGTTGCTAGATTTTCTGTTTTGTCTTTCAGGGTTGAAGTGGGGTTGCATTCTCTTTGGCTTATTACCTTAACTTGGAGTGTCCCTGAGTGAAAACCAGGCGATCTAGGGTGATTTGGGATTTTTGTTGTTGGTGGTGGTTTGTTGTTTGGTTGGTTGCTTTGGGGGGGAGGGTTTGGATCTGCGCAAATACAATTTTCCTAGAGTTTTAGAAGAGTCTAGGCTGTATTCAACCCTAGGGAATAAGCTAAGCCTTTCTTCCCACTCAACTGAGGAGACCCAGAGCTGCTGGGGTCATCATGTGGGGTTTGTAGATACTTCTTAGGCTCTGAAGAGGAGGACCCATCCTGGGGGTTTGATGGTAACAAGCCAATTGAAAGCAAACACAAAAGAAGAGGGACTTTCTGAGAAACGGAAGGTGAGGAGCGTGGAGGGAATGACTCTCGCTCTGAAAGGCAAGTGTCCTGTTGATTAACACCAGGTCGGCATGCTGAGGGAGAACGACACAGACACAGAGAGTGTGAGGCACCCAGTTTGCCGCTCGTCCTAATGAGCACGATGGTCAAATGCCCTGGGTTTGCCATATGCTGTGGCCATATGCATATCTGGTGAACCAGATGCCCTGCTTTCTCTTCCCCATATTGTGCCATTTTTCTCACAGCATAAAGACATGGCTTAAGTGAGAAGCAGGAGGGGGTACGGGGTAGGCAATGAGAGCTTGTTATTCCAAAAGGTTGGGGGACGGAAAGCATCAGTTAATCCATCCATATGCCCACTTGGGTCTCAAATATTTAATGAGCACCTACTAGGTACAAGAAGAGCTTTATGCAAATCAGAGGAGATCCATCCTCTTCAGGAGTTTTTTCAAGAAAGAGAGGCCACACACACTCCACACTGCCGGCAGAATGTCTTCAGAGCTCACTGAGGATGGTGGAGTGCAATGTTAATGTGGGTTAAAGCGGGCCACTTACTCTTGGCAATGATTCACGCTGTCCCCTCCCATCTAGAGGGGACACCTTTCATCTTCTCAATCCCCCTATTCATCTGTAACTCAGCCTTATACATCCATTCATTATTTTTTTACTGCCTTCTAAACATTAGTATTCAAGATTCTATAAAGAGGAAAAGGGCCGGTGTCTACCTTGCAGGAGCTTACAGTCCAGTGACAGGGATGTTAACTAAGTAATAGACACTGAGTAAGTACAGCTGGAAAACTGAACATCACGCCAAAGAGCAGGAGCTACTAGGAAAACTAGGCCTGGCCTGGAATAACTCAGGATACGACACTCAAGGACACCTTCTGTTAAGACGCCTTTCTGATTCCTCAAGCTAGGGATGCATTCTCTCCCTCCCTCTCTCCCTCTCTCTCTGTCTCTCCCTGTCTCTCTCTCTCTTTCTCTCTCTCTCTCTCTGTCTGTCTGTGTGTGTGTGTGTGTGTGTGTGTGTGCATGCGCGTGTGTTCCTTTCTCTCCCTCCTCACCCCATTTGGACTCCTATAGTACAGGGTAAGACTCCTAACAAAGTCCACTCATGTCAGTTATAAACTGTTGGCTTGCCGATTCCTCAACAGCGCCTGTTACACATACCTGCCTCTGCAGTGTCTCTGCCACTCACTGAATGTCCATGAAAATACACTGTCTCAATTAGTCACTATAAGAGACAGGAATAAGATCAAACACCACACAACCCAGATGTTCTTATAACCAAAATGTGTCATTTCTCCAGTGTAACAAAAACACCACCCTGGTCGCTCACATGTCCAACTTTCTCCCATTAGGGACTCTCTCAACTGAGTCCCTAATGAAGGGCTGAGTCTTCACAAGAAGCCAGGTTTTATTGGGTAAGATAAAAAGTATGTGTGCATGTATGTATGTACATATGTGTGCGTGTATGCATGCATGTATGTATGTGCCTGCAAGTGTACATGCGTATGGATTAGCCTTTCACAGTTTTCTGGCATTTAATATATGTTTCACACATGCTCATCATGGCAATCCATCAACGGGTGAATGAAATAATCTTCATCTCCAATTAGCTCTCCTTCCTCTGCATTTGTGTGCCTGTGCCTGCCATTTTGCAGTGGTCTGCTACCTGCCTTCTGTTTGCTGAGTACACAGGGCTCATCAACAGGCATTGTTGGGTTAGAAAGGTTAGTGGGAATGGGGCCACCCTAAACTCCCACATAAAAACACAGAGTGAGCAGCGCCTCCTGCAGCTGTGCAGAGGCATTGAGCCCAAACTCCCCATTCCCAGGAAGGTGGTAGACATACAGAGCATGAAGGGAACTGAACCCGTTTGTTCAATAGACTTATGACAAAAATTGAGCTATAAATAGTTGAGCTATCTGATGACAATAAAATTAAATTTGAAGCAATATATTTGGGATACCTTCTGATGTCCCTGGAAGTGAGACAAGCTACCCTGGACACCAACACAGCAAGGTTTGTGACTATTATTTAAGTGACTTCCTATTGTGAACTGGTCAACATACTTACAAATTAGTCCTATAAACAGTCCTTCATATGTGGCAAAACTCCAAGGCCAGAGGTAAATAATAAAATAAAAGCCCAGTTTCACTCAGCTAAACAGCTCCTGGAAAGTCAGGGAAGTGTGGCTCGGTATAATCTCCAGGCGGGTGTCTCAGGGGCAGCCTACAAATTTTCATTCTTACCTTTCCTCATCTCTACTCTAGTATCGGGAGTGACAGGAAAGGGTTGGCAGGTGGCTGAGCAGCAGGCAGCCACTCCCACAGCCTTTGGAAGCCGTGGGATCATGGAACGTGACCTCCACAGAGGATTTGCTCTTAGGTGCACAGAAGAAACCCCTGCAGCACCTGCAAACCAGCAGGAGTCAGTCTATTCACAGAAAAGCACAAATTCTGTTACATGGGACTGATCTCTAAAATGGTTCCAGAGAAACTCGGGTCAAAGGAAGGACAATCAGGTTTTCATTCCACCTTGAACCTCCAACGTATTTCCCTCCCTTTAGGTTACCAAGTACTGGGTGGCTTCTCAGGCAATTCTATTAAGTTTAATGGAAGCCTCTATCCTGTACCTCTCTCCCATTTTCCCACACCTGAGGTGGGGCAGGTGGTTTCCTTAGGGAGAAGCGTTGCCCCCGTTTCTTCACAGATTCTGAAATGATACCTCTGTGTAGTCTCTTCCTGTGCTTGGAAAGTGAGAGAGACTCATTTGTGATAAATGGTCATTCTTCAATTCCTAACTTAGAAAATTCAATCTCACTATTTTTCTACTCTGAGTATTTGGTTGGGGAGCTGAAAAACAGTATTTCAGGAGAAATAGTGTTTTATACGTTTAAAAACATATATTGTCTTCTAT
Organism: Pachyuromys duprasi; assembly: GCA_028658305.1. Lineage (NCBI taxonomy): Eukaryota > Metazoa > Chordata > Mammalia > Rodentia > Muridae > Pachyuromys > Pachyuromys duprasi. The sequence goes on along the minus strand of CM053754.1, from coordinate 15,225,230 downwards.
CTTTTAAGTGCCTGAACACCGAGTTTGCTCCTGAATATCTTCATAATTGGACATTTTATAGATCTGGGGCACATGTTCAATATGTCTAGGAAGAAAAATGTAACTAGCCAATAACATTCAAACAAGACCTAGACCGGGAAAGAAGCTTTCTCCCGGGCAAGCATTCTCTTTTACTTTTCCGTTCTTTTTTGGAGGTCGTGGGGCAAAGAAGAGGAAGTCCCGCCGCCAAACCAGCAAGATAAGGAATCGAAATGCACTGACCTGAGTTCTACAGACTGTGAGACTACCAAGGTCCTGTTTCTGGCATAGAGAAACAGTTAGGGCTAGAATACCTATGGAGAGATGTGGGAAGGACTTCTGGCTTCCAATCCAAAGAGCCAGAGCAGCACAGAGGCAGAGAGGACTTAGGATTGGGAAAGACATGGGTAATAGTCAAAGCGGTAGTGTTCTCTAGGTTCTGATCTTGAGCGGGCAGCGCCGTTTCTGTTACGTCCTCATGCAGCTCTTGGCCAGTAAGGCCCCAGCTCTGCACACAGCCTCTAGTGCTCCCAGCTCTTCCTGGGCCCGGCTTTACCCTGCTCCTCTTCCTCAAAGGCTGCTGTTTGCCGAGGGTTTCCTGTCCAGGCTGATCTCAGCTTCAATTCCCCATCTTCCCCCAGCCTTAGCCAGGATGCTGTAAGCAGCTGGGAAATAATCCTTGTTTGCATTTTTTCCATTCGTTAAGGAACCTCTTCAGGTACCGCTAACGGACCCACACTTCATGCCAAGGACACACTACTCAGTAGAAAAGAGAGAGCTCCTATCCTTTCTGTCTAGTGGAATACAAATGAGTGAATTAGTTAGAAAAATGAGCGTGTCTTTCTAAACTTTCTTCAGCGCTATGAAGAACAATCCAAAGTACCCGTGACTCCATGACAGATAGATTCAGTCTGTAAGTGACAGAGGAGTATCCTGAAAGTCTAGACTGAGATGGACATGCCAGCTCCGTAATTTGGGAATAACTAGACAAAGGAAAGGAGAAGAGATAGAAAGTGTGGCTTCCGACAGAGACCATTACATGCAAAGGCCCTGAGGTAGGCAAGGTTGCCTTGTTCCTTGATGAAGTTGGCCGTGGAAAGGCAGGCAGAAGGGGTCCAGTGAGGTAGGAGCCCTCCTGTTGAGAAAATACTATCCACATTTGCCCATTTTTAGAAAAGTCTACTCAGAGTAAACACGACGCTGTTGTGTTTGAAAGACATGTTTCACCAAACCTCGGGCTGAATTAGCTCCCCTAAATCTCTCCCACCAGCCACTCATTTGCTGAATTCTGCTAACTAGCCCATTTCCTGAGGCAGAGGAAATACTCAAGCGATGGGTCTCTGCACTACAATACTCTGTGAGTTCCCTGTGTTACCTGATTATCCCGAATAGAGAGGACTGAGGAAGTGGTTTCAAAGAAGAATTAACACCTAGACATTCTGTCTCTTCTTTGTCTCGTTCCTGCGTGTTTGTTTGGGGCCTCTTTGGGCCAGCTTGGTTTGGGGTTTGTTTCTTCGTTACCGTGGGGCGCGTTTTGTGAGGGAAACAGGGGCAGAACACGGCTGACTATGCAAAGCCAGCAGGCAAAGCTGGAATTCCCACAATGGCGGTGACGGACACCTTCCTGCTCTTACTCCACAGAGCACAGTCGGGTTCTCAACACTCGGTTCTTACCTTGTGCGCCCCCTGCTGGCCCCAGGCCTGCAGAACGGAGGTGTGCCTGAAGGTGAGTCTACCCACGTTTCTGCAGCTGCCAGAGAACCCCTTCCCCGCTGACTTCATCCCCACACCTCACAAACGACAGCTTTTCTTCCCAAGCACATCGCTTAATGCCAAACCCTCTTACCTTTTGCTCTGTCTGCTATGTGACTACTCCCTAAGTTTCTCCATGCCAGATAATAAGATTCGGACATTTTCCACACCCCAGGGCATCTCCAAAGCGGCCAGTTTCAGCAGGGAAACCACCAGAAAATGTACTCTGATGAGTCTGGAAACAATTAGCAATAGAGAATAGCAAACATAGGCATGCCCAACCTCATTTGAAAGAGGTGATCACAGATAACGATTGTGCAATAGTCTGTCTCCAGGTGTTCAATTAATACCCATTGCCTAGTATTTTTTTCCACCCAGAAAAGACATCCCATCCTTCCTTTTCAACTACTTCCTCCCCACCCCCAGTGTTAATGGTCAGGCCTAAAACATTTTGGCCAAATTTATAATGCAGCGCACACTCACAGAAATGTTGTGCACAGACACCCAAGTCACACACACTTCCCTCTAAACTCTTTTCTTTGCTAAAAGTCAATGGTTCCTTAAACACGACATGTATCCAGTGTTAGAGATGAGCATAGTACCAAGCTATGACGGTCAGGTCCCTGGTATCCCAAGTTTCCAAGGCTGAGGCCCTTCAGGTTTTCAGCCCTAACCTCAACACCTTAGGTTATAGTTTCTTTGTTGCTGATACAAGCTCTGAGGGTGTCCCCATGGAGACATAAAAAGACTTCTGGTTTCTACTTAATAAGGAAACCTGAAAATATACAAGACCCTAAATGCATGGCCTCTGAGAGAATTTTCCCATGGGCCACATCCAGGTGTAAGAAATAATTAGGAAGGGCACAACCATACTTACATTAAACTCCACACTACGCCTGCATGCCTGCCAGAGAGGCCAGCCTATCCTCCACATTGTTTCGTATGTTATTTCTTTGGTTTGTTTCTTCTTTTGTCTTACATGATAATGCAACAGTTTTGTGCTCTGTCCTTTTCTGGGTTTGTCCATTTTCTTTGCTGCTTGCTTGATCTTCATGACATCTTTGGATAGTAGGCAAAGAACAGAAGGCAAGCAATTACTCAGAGTAGAAAAAGCTGTCTACCCTAATGCAGATCTCCTTAAAGAAGAAATATGAGTTAACAAAAAAAAATGGGGAAGCTGAGTCAAGGAGAGAATATATGCAAACAGATAGAAGGCCATCAAGATCCCTTATGAATCCCAGTTGTCACCCAGCCCCCTGCCTGAAACTGTGTCAACTAGAATGTGCCATCCCTTGTGCTTAAGTAATAGCATTTTCTATTTCTCTGATTTTCCATAAAACTTGTTACAGCAAGGGATCCTTATAAGAACATGGAGATCCCAAGTCCTAAGTGTTATAGTGATGACGTCAGCATCCACTGCAAGGCAGACTGTTTTATATCAGGCAATTGTAAATACTGGTGGCATCTGTAATGTCTAACCAGACTAACTTAGGGGTTCTGTTCCTAACTTTGATTTTAGCTTGTTCCTGGGCCAGTAACTTAGATCCCTACTCTTACCTTAATGCACTTTTTATAGTTTAATTTCCTTTTTGCAGTGCTGTTTGGAGTTGGAACTTTTTTTTAAAGCAATATGACTCAATTGAAATCAGATTTCCCCCAAAGAAATAGCACAGATCACAGAATGGCTCAACCCAAAATGGTGATACTATGGAGAATCATTTTCCTGTTTGCTACCCCTCTGTGCCTATCTTAATGATCTGTTTGCCCTGGCCTTATAGTTATAAAGCAATGGGACTCATGAACAAAGCGGCCTAAAAGTGCACACACGTTATTTCTTTCATCTGCGGGAGCTTTGTGGGTGGGATGCATCTTTCCATCCCTCTTTAGTACTTCCTGATAATATTAACACTACTTCCTGCCATGATTAGGGTTGCCAAGACATGAATAGAGAGATATGAATCTCTAAGGAAATCAGGTCATTGCAGACAAGGCCAACCAGGGGGGAAAAAAACTTATGAAGTGAGCTTAGTATTTCCTTGCCGGTGATTTCTCTTGTGTGAACATCAGATGTAAAATTCTGTGGAAAGCATCATTATTTTGGGACAAGACCTGATAGGATAGAACCCAGGAAAGGCTGGTCAAAGAAGAGAAGGGTCAAGAGAAGGGTCACAGTAAATTCCCCATCTCCTACCCAACTCATCTCTGGAAAATGACTTTGACTCTATGGGTCTAGTTTTTGTTTTAGCAAAGTGAGAGCTACATTAGAAATCCTTTCCTTATAGCAAACTTGTGTTTGTTTCAAATGAATGTGTATGGGAGGAACTTCTCAGAGATCTTTGGGTCTGGTTCTCACGCTGGGATTCCCACCCCATTGTTGACACCAGCAATACTGTTGCAGGATCTACACAAACATCTTTGCAAAGCAAAGAACGCAGGTGAGAACAAGCCAGGGATGACTGCTGCTTCCATGACATTGCCCAGGGTGAGCCCTGGGGATGCCCAGAGCTCAGTGATGAATGAATGAGTTAATGAGATCAGACATGCTGTACACACACGGCCTCCATTTTTCTTTAGTTTTCATAAATGGACCGTGTATGATGGAAGTGAAGCTTGCTAACATGGCTGACATTGTCTTGTACACTACCGTTATTTTGAGAAGAAAGAATGAAATAGACGACAAGGTGGTTCGTGTATTAACAAGAGAGAATTTTTCATTCTTTTGCCTCAAGTAATATTCTTGGAGTTACTAAATGTTTTGAAGCCATAATTTATCTGGGATAAAAATGCATTGACTCCAGATGTGGAAATGAGGATAGCAGATAAGGGGACAAGATTTCCCTTGAATTAGCTTTATTTAAGGAATAAAATTATTTAGTTCCTCTTATTTTTGTTGTTGTGGTGGTGGCAGCTCTTAATTTTTATTGTATATGTATTTCTGTGTGCCATGTGCACACCTGGTGTCCATAGCAGCCAGAAGAGGTATCAGATCCCAAAGGGCTAGAGTTATAGCAGATTGTGACTACCATGTCCTGGGAAGAGCAGCAGCAGATATTGCTAAGAAGATTTTCCATATACAAGGATCAGAAAATGAAGGAAAACAAAAAACAAAAAACAGTGAAATAACATTACTATATCTTCTTTTCTTTATCTTCTTCCTAAAAGTAGTCTGGGCCAAACATAATAAATGCTATCTCCTCTCCAGAAACATATCCTTCTATTTAGCTGTCCCCGACCCTACCCCACCCCACCCTGCTTCCACAGAGTCAAGTCACACTTCTGCACTTTAAATTCTGCCAACAGGTTTCTAATGCTCGACCCACCAACCACAGTATATTAATTAGTTTTCAAGACCCTCAGCAATAAAAATTTCATAGTTCAAGGTCACAGTTTGACTTATTTACAATTGACAAATAGCTTGGCAAACTCCGTGCCAGGCCACTCCATATGATAGAAAATATATTGTCATTCAAGTTAACAAAAGAATCTTTCTTTGCCACCTCACTACAATGGCCCTGCAAATGAACATCGCCTGAATAAAATCCTAACCACATTTTCACTCTCATTAACCACAGTAGGGTATCACACAATTTGCCTGGCTCCTGCTTAGACCACTGTGCACCATTTTAGTAGCAGCAGTTTGATGGGTTTTATGGCAGGTGATATATGGAGTGGGAGTTTCGGGAGTCGTAAACAGAAGGCACTGTGTATCACAATGCGGTTTAGGGATATAATGACTGTGTTGTAAAGCAAGGGATGACAGTGCTGCACTGGGCTTGGGGTACTGAACCAATAGACCAAACAGCTCGAAATAATTCAGGGAAGAAGGAAAATCGCCTAGGAAGGTGTGTGTGCATGCGCACATATGCACATAGGACTTCATCTCTCTTTCATTAATTACTTCTGATGAATTTGAATAAGAGCTACTAAAACTGAAATAAATCCATGTCTCTCTGGGAAAAAAAATAGAACATTTCTCTTTCCTTCTAGGACACTATCTGTCCTGTCTCCTCTGCTCCATTCCTAACCATGTTCACTGGCAGAGTAATTAGGCGGAGCTAGTCCTGGTACAAAGGAAAGACCAGCAGGTATGGAGTCAGAAAAATGCAGAGAAGAAAATAATACCAAAGTACACTTGCTCTCTTCTCCAGTGTCACCTGTGGCTGGAGCTGACACCTGCCCGGCATTCGAAGCTCCTCTCCCTCCAACAGCAGCCAGGCTATTGGGCTTGGCACTCTCAGCAGCTCATCTATGGATACCTCTGGTGTGCTGGACCCCTCGTCACTTCTAGTCACTTTTCAGGATCGGCACAAAACAAAGACTTAAATGTGACTTTCTAGAAAAGAAAGACATTGGACCAACAAAAGAGACCTTGTGATTTCTTGGACAACTCAGGAAGCTTCTCTGTCTCCATTCACTTTGGGCACACTGTCCCAACGTGTGGTAAAGATTGGACCAGACAGTGTTTGAATCTGCTATCGCTGCCATGCACTATCGGCACAGCAGTCTGGGATACACCAACAAACACAACGATACGTAATGAATGTTCCTTCCTTCTTGTGCTCTTCCTCAGTTCCTAAGGGGAGGTAAGGACTGCATCTCGGTGGATGAGTATAAATGCTCAAAGCTGGAGTTCCTGAAAAACTGTAGTCCTTGAGACACAGAGAAAGAAGCACACGCATCTGTTAGGGGATCCCTAGAGACTGCAAAGCGCTTGGGAAACTAAAGATTTGGGCAGATGTAAGAATTCAGGATTCCATGAAAATGCCACGGAGAGATGATTTCTGGCCGAGTGGGCATAACGGATACACGGAGCCCAGGCAGAGAAGGTTCCCTACGTTGAAAAGAACATGGCTCCATGGAAACATGGCATTCATCAAGCAACCAAAGAACCTCTGCATGCTAAGAGTACCCAGGGCTGACTAACTCAGTTCTCACAAAACCTGTCCACCCTTTCCTCCCCACTCAAACTAGTGAGATTGCACTGTATACCAAATTGAGCTAAATCAGACTGAATTTGTTTAAATATAGCACACTTGCATGTGTGGCCTAAAGGTCAGAGCTACATTGGCATCACCTTGGATTAATTGGGTCAGGACAAGCATACAGGTCAAATATTTTTTAAATTACTTAGTACCACTCTTCCAGGAGGGTCTCATCCTTACACAGTTTCCATTCTCCAACTACTCCTTCAATTCCTGAGTGCCATATCCAAGAAGACTCAAAAGAATGAAGCACTTACACACTGAAAGAGAGAGAGAGATGGGGGGATAGCCCAATAAATGAATTACAAGCAGGGAGAAGGCACTGAACATCCTTTTCTGAAATGCTGCTGTTCCGATGCACTTTGAGAGAGAGAGAATGTGTGTGTGCATGTAAATCCCATGTATGTATGTTCACATACATACACAGGTGCAATCACTTGCCTGTGTGCATGTGGAGGCAGAGGTTGTCGCCCAGCACATTCTTCTTCACTCTCCACCTTTGTTTCTTACACAAGGTCTCTCAGTCAACTGGGAGTTGACCAGTTGCATAGACTGGCTGGCCAGTGATCCCATAGGATCTGCTTTTCTGTCTCGCCCCGACCCCTAGTACCAGGGTTACAAACCCACACCACCGAGCTCAACTTTCCTGTAGGTGCTGGGACTCTGAATTCAGGTCCCCATGCTTGCCCAGCAGGCGCTGGGCTCGCTGAGTCATCTCCTTCCTACCTCCCCCGCGCCCCAAAACTTGTTTCAAGTCTCCCCATCACTGCCTCACCACATCCACCCTTAGCGTTCACAGGACCAGAGAGATGCAGATTCTGCTTCATGTCAGCACCACCAACCCTCATGCTTTGAGGCCAAGTCCTAGCCAGGCACTCAGCCATGGTCCATGTGGATCTGCCAAGGCTGTCACTTTATTCCCTTCTCCCTCCTTAACAAGGAAATGACTGACCCACGTGCAGCACGTATCTATTTATCAACAGATCATAAGCCCAGTCTTCTGAGATCTGGTGACAGGTCCCATTAGCTGTGAGCTACCCAATAATGTGTATAATCAGTTGTTAATGGCAATATGCTATTCCATGATAACTGGGCCATTAGTGAGTGTCAGTGCTGCCTCAATGAAGGCAGCATTCCACCTGACTGTACCCACCCAGGGAAGCTGTGCACCCCAATTCTTACTTGTTCCCCCTGGGTGAGAGACAGAGTGCTTCCCTAAATTCCTCATGCTGGACATCTTGTGTCTCTTGATAGTTGGTTTAGAGCCTTTTAAGGGAACCTGAGTTAGAAGGAGAAATAACATGACATTTGAACAAAGGCAATATGCAAGGACCCCAGGCCTTCAAGGTGCCTTGAGTCACAATAAGATAACTGACACTTGGGAAGCACCCTAAATCCAAGTCCTCCTAGAAGATCTTCTCAACACCTTCCTACATATGGATTCTTTACAAGGCTTCAGCCACTGTTCTGAGTGAAGAAATTTCAACAAGAATTCACAAGATGCTCTCTCTCTGTGTGTCTATCTCTGTGTCTTTCTGTGTCTCTGTCTGTTTGTCTGTCTGTCTGTCTCTCTCTCCCTCATACACACACACACATACACACACCTTTTTCAAATAAACATGTCTCCACACCAAGGCTTAGGATAACACCAGCCAGGACTTTCTCGGTTTCCTTTGCACGTATTTCCTTCCCGTTGCATTAAAACAATCAGAACACAAAGTCTTGGAATTTTCAAAGGAAGCTGATGGTGCACAGCACTACTTAGTAACTGCAAGTCTGTACTCATCGCCCAAACAAAACACCCTCTAACCTCAGCCCAGGTTCCGGCACTTGGAACATGCCCTAGCTTAAACCTTCATGGGTCAGAGTTTGATTTATGTGGAAATGCAAAGTCTCACTGAACCTAGAAATCTGTCAACTGTATCCAGCCAACCCTCAGGTGATTTACATCCAGGCTTCATCCCAGCGCTGCCTATCAAAGGCCCTTGAGTTTTTACTACCTCCACCATAAAACAGAAATTTAGCACTAAGGACTTGCCAAAGGGTCATCACTTGTTGTCGGAAAGAAATAAAGAACAAGATGTTTGCAAAGTGCAGTGAGGAAGGTGAGTCTTTGGCCTGCAATCTCCCTCATGCTCCAGCAGCCGAAGCTCTGTGTTCTCACTCTGCTCTTTCCTTGGAGCTACCAAGAAAGCAGTTCCCCTGGAGGGGAAGATTCTCCAGACCGTGGGGGGAAGGTTCTTAACCAAGATTAGCACCCTAGAAGAATGACAGCCTCAATCCACATTCACCCCAGAATGGAAGTAGAGATTGCTGCTTCACAAAGTGACAGCAGTGGGTGAGGGAGGCTGAGCATCCAAGTGTTCACAGCCCCAAACACCAACACACAGCATTCTGAACTCTCTCCCGGGGGCCGGGGGGAGTGTCTAAGACACGTTCAAAGGCATCAACCTAAACTAGCCCTGTGGATAGCAGACATGTTTATCAGAGTGGCCATGGTAAAATGGTGAAAAGGATGAGGACAGGAAGAATTATTCCTCCCTAGGTGGTACTCCAGTTCTTCATTAAGCCACCATGGAAGACAATGCTTTGAGCAGCTACTGCACACCACATACTGCACAGAGGATATAAGGATGGACCAATCAGAATGCAACTCTATATTCTCACTTTCAAAATGAAGTTTCCCTTCTGGTTTGAAAGGCCATCTTAAAGTGTGGGTCTCTTTAGGCAACCTGACCCATTTCCAGATAAGGAGAATCAGCTACCCATGTTTCCTGAAAAATGGGGTGCCAAGATGCCATCACACAATCCAACACCCCAGTTCTGTCTGAATTTCTACACCCTTTCATTCATTGCCTCACTCAGTGCATATATTCAGTCAACAAATATTCACTAAACACAGAATATGCTATAAAGAGCTTGCTGAAATACAATTCTCAGCAAACAAAACCTTCAGTTTATGAAGTTTAATAATCAATTGCAACTAAATGAAAACTTTCAATGTGCAGGTGCTACAAAAGAGAAATTCGTGATGTTCTTTGAAAATCCAAAATAGAGGGAGACAAGCTGGCCTGGTCAGGAAGTTGGGGATAATTTCTCTAGGGTATGCCTTAAGCGAGAAGGAGAAGATGCCAGAGAGACTGGGGAAAGAGTGCCCTAGATCGGAAACAATGTAACCAGGAGAGTGAGATACAATGTGTCCCGGCCAGAGTTCAGTCAATGCCCAGAAGAACCACAGCTGAAGACTGTGCCAGAGACCAACTATGCTCACTTAAGAAATTAAGTTGGTCCTAGGAATTATGGGAAGCCTGTCTGACACATGATCATGTGGTTGTTTTTATTGTTAATAGTCTCTTTGGCTGCAGGATATATAAATGAAAAGAGGCAAGCAGTGTGGGAGCATAGAGGTAATTTGAAGTGCCCTCAAGGACCAAGCAGAAGGTAAGTTGGCTTAATGGCAATAGTACGAAGGTGAAGATGGGAGGGAAGTGTCTGTAGGAAGAGGTAACAATGGAAAGACCTGCATTAGCTGTGTGCCTTCTGGTTTGCATTCCAGAGGGGTGGTGGACCACTATACAACCTGCTCCACAGTTTGAATCTGTATCACTACACCCCAGCTTATCCAACCCCCTTCTAGGCTGTCCCAGCTCAATTGCTCACCTTCAGGCTCAGAAATAAATCACCCAGTTGCCACCTTAAGCCACTGTAACAATTCTGCTTAGTGACCCTGTTAAATCTTCTGTCTACCGTGTTCTGGGATGTCTGCACACATCATGCTTAGAACCTGTGAGCACTCCTCCTCACCACCATCCCCCTAGCTTCACCTCAAATGCAACCAATTAGATGTTTCCAGCACAAGTTGCTGATCTTTGTACTTGACCCACACCGTCTTGGGCTATAATAGAGAGACAAGAGTTGCCTTCTTGAGTACTTAAGGGCCTTATCACTCATCATCTTAGGATACTTTCATATTAAGCACAGAAAAGTATCATCTCTTAGTTATACAGAAAAGGAGAAATCAGTCTTGATATGCTTCAGTAGACTAGTCATTAAACATAACAAAGCTTATGTTTATATCCCAAAGCTTAAATGTTCAAAGTCAACAAGAATGCCATGAGGAAGCTGTTACCCCCTTTTTATTGTTGAGGAAGCTGAGGCACATAACAGTTAGGTAATTTACCCAAGGTCATGTGATGCGTAGTGGCTAAAATGAGATTCATCCTCGAGGCTTGTCTCCAGAGCTAGATGGCAAACTGTTTGGTTTGAAATCTCATGCTGTCATTAGATGCTCACACACTCAGAGCATTGTCTACACATCAGGAACTTCTCTTGGAATAGTCACAGTACCCATCATCACAAAACAGATCATCAAGCAACCCCAAGAGACACAGGTGCCCTTGTGCAGACTCAGACATCAAGAGGCATTTGTTTCCAGTAAACTTGGACTGCCCTTGAGTGTTACTAGTGTTTGCTATGGTGGTGTGTGGTGGTGGGGGGGGGAGGGAAACTGGATCACAGGAAGTGTCTGATAATCTTAGACTTTTCCCATTGGCTGTGTACTTATTTGTACCTCCACAGTTCTTGCACGTGACTTTTCACATCTCAAAATGACTATTAATTCTACTTCTTAAAGTTTTCTTTCCCTCCAAGAAATTCAGGGTTTTTTTTTTTCTGTTGTTTTCTCCTGGAAAACGTGGAGGTTTTTACTAGGAAGAAATATAACAGTCTGAAGAAGAGGACCAGTGCCTGCTTTGTCTCTTGCATTCTGTGTATTGTACAATAATTCATGTTGAATTTGAGATGGATATTCCTATAGTAAAATGCATGACCTTTGGGGCATCTAGTTGCTTTGCATATTAAAGTATTATTAATAACAGCAAATATTTATTGTGCTTTCTAGGTGTTAGACATTATGATGAGCACATTTTAGACAATGACTGGCTTACTTCTTGATCAACCCTATTTGCTAGATATAAATAATATTATTTTACAAAAATGACAATTCAAGCTTAGAAGTATTATGTTCCCAGAGGCATACAGATTAGAAGTTGCAAAGACTTGAATGGGGTTCTTTGGCCCTTTGCTCTCAACTTGTCCATTATGTGAGCTAGCTAGAAATCCAGTTGAGAAATTGGTCTCAACATAAGCATAGCTCTCTTCGCCTCATGCTCCCATCCATCTGTATTACCTTCCCTCGTCCTGGGCTGAGTTATATCAACATAGAACATAAAGACATGCATCATTTAAGACCACGCACATATGACCTTGTCATTACAGCTGCAGGATAATCTTCGCCACTGCCACACTTCTCCAAACTTCTAGGTACCAGCTTGTCCTCAGGTTGCCGCACCAAATCTATGCAGTGTTTCTTAAGCATTTGGTACCTTTCTCTCTCCTCGTTTTCTCCAGCACTCCACCCCCATTACACCCCAGCTTGAGCTCTCAGAGTCTAGACTTGCCAGATAAAATGATAAGATACAAGATGCCCAGTTCTATTTGAATTTCAGAAAAACAAAAAAAAATTCAGCATGCATATGCCCTATGTAATATTTGGGACATACTTATATAAAAAAATATTCATTGTTTATCTGAAATTCAAATTTAACTTGTCACTTTATATTTTTATTGGCTAAATCTGGCAACCTTACCAAAAATCCTCCTTATAAACATCTTTGTCCATTGGAACAACAACAAAAAAAAACTTGAAATGATAAAATATGAATTTGTTGAATCTTCCAAATGAATCTTAAATTGAAAAGCAGTCCCTTAACCCAAGGATCTTGTTAAAATGCTGACATTCAGGCTGCATATGAAGCCAGCAAAGCCCAAATTCCAAGAGGTGGCCATTCAGAAAGCAGTCCGCTAATGTGAGGCCAGATATGAGCACCCTCCTCATTTGGGTCCTGGGACATCAGAATGGAAAGCTTTTGATTATAAATGATGATTTTATGCTTGAAATCCCTTATAGAACTTTGGAAATCCAGATACAATCATACAAATATCAAAATAGTATTGGAATTGAAGAGGAAACTGTCTTACATAAACTAAATAAGCAAGTTTGAGAATAGAGTAATATGAGAAATTCAAAGTTTCAATGTAAGAATAAAATAGCAAACCAAAGAAAGTTAATTAAAAGTTGCAATGTCACATTGTAATGCATGCTAAATAATTAGTTCACTGAGAGCCTGATGCAGCTATCCACAGAGAGGGATAAGTACAGTAATACCCCAGAAACCACAATGATTCCTAAAGCTGAGATGTTAACTAGATCTATATACTGCAAATGGTGCTCTCCACGCATATAACCAAAGGCTCTCAGAGAAAAGATTATTTCCAGGCCTAAGGTAAAGGAAATGAAGGTAAATTTAGAACATCTTTCTGTGTTAGAAAAAAGGGACCAGTTTACAAATGAGGTTGAGTCCAAAGAACACAAGTTTCTGTTCAAAGGGTCTTCTGCTAACAATTGAGGATCATGTCAGGAAAAACAATAACTACATAAAACTGAATTCATCCCAGCACTCAGGGAGGCAGAGGCAGACACATCTCTGTGAATTCAAAGCCAGCCTGATCTACTAAGTGAGTCCCGGAAAGGTAAAGCTACACAGAGAAACCCTATCTTGAAAAAAAATAAACAAATAAATAAAACTGAACACAAATAGAACATATCATATACGATAACACAAAGAGAAGAGAAATTCCACGAACTTATAGTGGTATAAACAAAAGCATGGCAAAGCAAACAAAACTTAATTGTTTTATAGCTATAACTTCATAGCTATGGAAAGGTGTACCCGTTTTCCTCCTCTGAATGAAGAAGTCACCTAGCTTCCCTAGGAGAACTATAGCTCGTCTTTTTGATATGTAAAATTGTGCATACTCAGTGAAATTGTTGATTCAATTTCCTATCTCCAGCTAAAGCTATTAGGTAAAAGGTTTATGATGAGAAGGATCTTCATAGGATTCCAGAATAACTCTCAGAAATCACTACATGGTAAAACATCAGTCTACCCTTGTCACCATAGGCACAAGTGATAAGACCTGAGTCCCATGACAGCGGGACGGCATCCGTGTGAGAAGTGAGCTCAAGCACATAGCACCCTCTAAAGGATGCTCAGCACTGACGTGGCGGCAGTCCCGCCAAACCTCTGGAGCTAAGTTCCGCTTGCTGAATATATGGCAAAGAAAGTACAAGGAAAATGCCACCATACGAAAAGAATCAAGCTAGTGTGGATCATAGGGTATTACGGAAAACTACTAATGTCAGCTTTTAAAATAGCGCTGACATTAAGGGGGGAAAGTCGAGTATACTGTTAGCTCTCCCTAGTGAGAGGAATCTAAAGAAATACCCCACCTACACGCAATTGACAAAATTTTATTGGATTGGGCAAGGCAATATAGCTTTACATGATACCTTGAAAGCTTAAAGCATTATTTTCAGGTATGATGATTACTACTACTACTAATAATAATAACAACAATAATAATAAGTGGAAGAATCTCCTTACTTAAAGAATACAATTAAAAAGTATCTATAGTGAAATGTCATGATGCAACTCATTTTCAAGTGTTTCAGTAAGTATGTATACATGTGTGCAGTTATGCGCAATCATATGTACAAATATTTGTGGATAGAGCAAATAATTTTTGAAACACAGTGAAAACTCTTTAAATATCCCACATACTTAAAAATATTCATAAAAAGTGGGTGAAACTCTTCCTCAAATTTTACTCCAAAGCAACCTGACAAAGCATCCCTGTTTTAAAGTAGAATGTTCTCTGTAAACCAGTTTCACCCTGTCTGCAGATTAGAAGCGTGGTCTAGCTGAAGAAAAGCTTTTCATATAGTAGGAAATAGCTTATGCTATGAAGTTTATTTTTAAAGTGTATCCCAAATATTAGTTCAAGTTAGTGGACCCCAAATCAAGATGGCAGAAGACAGGCCTTCATTTTACTGTCATAGTATCTTCCACTTGTCAGCTAGAGCTATTCATCACCTGCATTTCTCAAAGTGTATGTATGTCCCAGGAGCAAGAAGAGGAGATAAGAAGTCCCCCACATAATTAAACCAGTTATATCTTTTACCTCCAAAAATATAGTATAATAAATGAATGGCCAGATAATATGAGAACTGTTCTCTCATTTACAAAACTACCTAACACGACATAATATTTGTTAGAACTACCCTTCCTGCCCTGTGCGACGTGGATTCCTACCTTGCAACAGGCCGTGGGTTTCACCATCCCACACCTGGTTCTTGCTGCGAGCTGCGCCAACCAAGGATATCTGCGTGGGCACAATACACACAAAGCCAATCAGTTTAAAATATGATTACAAAGTTCAGCCAGCTCATACTTTTCTTGCTTGCTGCCATGCATACAATATATCCAAAAATAAGAGCTGCTACTCTAGGCAGAGTCTTTGTATGAGAAAATACATGAATGGATTCCTGTTGACCTTCAGCCTGGAGTCAGATTAGAGGAGATCTGTGGCCCCTCTGTGCCTAACATGAACCAAAACAGATTCTTTCCATTGTGGTTTTAATGATAGTTGAGGAGCTGGACAGACCTTGTTAGACAATGGCAGCCAGCTGGCCAATAATAACCCTACTTACCTTGTAGCGTTGTTGGGCAGATTCAGTGTGGACCTAGGAGACCAGCAGCAGGGCATCTTACATTTATCATATTTGTAAAGTGACCTACTTTTATGGCCCAGGCCTTGGCTTTATCAGTGCCCTCAAACAATATCTACTTTCTGCTGGCCAACCAAGCTCCTGCTGTTCAGTTTCCTCTGCAACACACCAATGCCAACTCACTGCCAATGTGCCCTGTATCTTATGTCCCCTCCACCTCCACCTCAGGCCCTGGCACTATCATGTACCAATCTGTGTCTGGGCCTTCTGTGATTGGCACCTCTCTGTCAGGCCACAAAGTGGTGAGCTCTACACTGAAGGCCACCTAGATCACGGCCTATTCACTACCTCTGCTACCTCCTGACACCCACTTTCTTGGCTAATGCCCACTTGGTGCTACAATGTTGCTTCATTCAAGACTTCCAGATCTCATGAAATGGTCAGCAGGAAAAAAAAAAAAAGCATACATTATGGTTTTACTCTTTTGTTTTGTAGAGGACATAGAAACCCTCTGTAGAGATATCTGGGCTCCTAGGCAGTTTAGATTTTTAGCTGTAGTGTTACAGGATTCATGAGTATTCCCAGATGGCCAGGGAAAATGAGATTTTTGTGCTGCTTTTTACTGTCACACAACTACTGTCCTTCACCTAATATTCTTGGGGCTGAAATGAGCCAATCCTACGCGAGTTCTTCCTTGCGTTTGTGTGCACACACCACCCGACTCTACTAAGTCTCCCAGGACCACACACACTATTACATGAGTTTCAGAGGCACCAACCTCTATATGTGCCTCAGCTCCAGCTAAGACATAGCTTCTACTAATCAAACACAAGTCCTACATTCTAACATTTAAGCTGGTGTTTTGACAGTAAACAGTTTAAAGGGTCTGGAAGGCTTCAGAGACCTAAGGACCAAGTGTCTTGCCTTCTCCTCCATGCATCTTTAATTCTTGATTTGTTGCTCTCTTCTGGGGTTGGCCCAGAATATCCTCTTGACCTCTCTGTGCTTCAGGCTCCATTACTTGATCAATAGGTTATGTCAAGTGGCAGCAGACTACTCTTTGGGCCAAATCTGGCCTGTCATTTGTTTGTGTAAGTAGTTTTGTTGAGACCCAGACACACACATTTGTTTCAGTCCTGTGTGCAAAGCACTGAGTGATTGTGACCCGACCGAGGCTGGCCAGCATGCATAGCCCAACATGCTACCTCCATGGCCACTCCAGGGACAGGGTGACCCTGGGTTAGGGGAAATGAAAGGCTTCCGCAAGACACAGTTTATCATGCTTCTCTAATTTTGTATTGAATGTGGTTCTTTCAACACTGAAAAGACTTAGGGAAAATATCTAGCAAATAGTAGCCTACCTGGTATTTTCAAGTACAGCCATTCCACCAAAAGAACATCAACCTCATTGAGGGTGCAAGTAGAGGGGAAAGTATCTCTTAGAAGGGAGAAATGCATGAGATTGTTGTAGCTATTTTGTCTTTTCAAGGAGACCCTGTGTCTTATACAGTGTGTGTGTGTGTGTGTGTGTGTGTGTGTGTGTGTGTGTGTGTGTGTGATTGAAAGCTCCAAATGTCCAGCTCCTTTCACATTAATAGAAGGCACATGCTTCCTTCAAGAGGGAAAATATCTTTCAGAAACAGCATAATTTTCCCTAGCAGATAACAAATAGTTGGAAGTTTTCTCAGCTAGCAACCATTGTATCTGGTTTCAAATTCCTTTTCCAAGCCAAAGAAAATGATGATGATCTCTCAGCCGTTGCTGTTTTTTTTGACATAGATCTGAACTCAGAATTCTAAACAGGACTATGCAGACATGGAATACACTTCATCTCGCTCACCCATCCGTCTTCCCCGTCTCTGCTCATTTGCTAGAACTGCAGAAGTATTGAGTGGGGCGGGAGGACCCGGGCTTTCCAACCTATGCGAGTCATTATGGATGGCCTTGTGGCCAGGTAAAGGTTAAGGAGGCCTTTTGTTGTTCTACTTTAACTTGTCTCTGCCGCTGCAGCCTAATCATTCCACATAATAACAGCCTGATACACAGGCTGGAGTCAAAGTTGCAAGTCAATAAATCCATTCCTTCCTCCCTTTCAGCCAAGGTGTTGAATAGTACTGAGTGTGCCCTGTCACCAGATCCCACAGTCTATCACATCAAGGTCGTCTGGTCTACAGCACATAAAGAGAGAGAGAGAGAGAGAGAGAGAGAGAGAGAGAGAGAGAGAGAGAGAGAGAGAGAACTTCTCTCTTTTCAGTACCTTGCACACTGGAGGAGAGCCATTGCTGAGCAGAGGACTAGGAGACTTGGTTCAAAGCCTCAGGAAGCCATTGAACATTGAATTGAGAAGCAAAGGTCTAGACATCTGCTACCTACGTTGCTCTCTTATATTTTTACAAATGAGGAGCTACAGCCAGGCGATCGGTAGGGCCTGGCACAAGATCCCAAGGCCAGTCTGAACACCGGCCCTGACTTCTGGCGGACACAAGAATGCAAAGCAGATAGGAGAGAATGTGCCTGCATCATAAGCACCACTGAAGAGCTTCTGCTCAGGACTCCACTGGTTCATCACTTTTTCTTTCTTTTTTTTTTCCAAAAAAGCAATCACACCAGTTAAAGCCTCAGTTTCTTTATCTGTAAATCGAGAGACCACAGAGCCCTCTGTTTCCAAGTATTCTGGAGACAAGTTGGTTCGTGGCATCGGCTCATCAGATGCCAGCTCTTGTTACCACCATCATTGTCCTCGGGATGAGTACACTTGCTGCACATGAACCCGCAGACAGCCATCTCCACAGTCCCTCTTCTTCTGCACCCTGAGTGCAGCCTTTCGGCTCTTCTCAATGAGACAAAGTGCCGCTCCTCAAATAATCTTTTCACCTCTGGTGTGAAAATAAAACCTGCTGATAGAGGATCCTTGGCAGTCTGCAACCTGAGTTACAGTCTGTTTACTTTGCTAAGGGACTCCCAGCTCCTTCAGGTCCATAAATTCCTTGCACTAGACCAAGGGAGGGATTGTAAATTAACTTGAATAATAGGACTACATTTGTGTACCTTCCAAAGGTTTAAATCCTTTCCATGAAAAAAAAAAAAAAGTAACTCCTCATCTACTGTCTGTTTCCTCTTAATTAGCTGCCATACTGAGGACTCCTGGAGGTGAGGGCTTAAAGGAACGAGGGGAAAATAGAGCCAAATCTACAGTTTCAACATGGGGACTGAGACCAGCTTCCCACCAGATAGATAAGAGGGGTGCAGTTCTGTACCCAGCCCCAGGTCGGGTCTAATGCCTGTTTTATTTAGCAAAGCCCGGGATTCTCCAGTTTAATCACCACCTGGAATTCTAAGGGCCCAGGGTCAGGTCTCAAGAGCTGCAGTTCCTCTGAGGTACTCTGTGTAGAGTCTGTCTGCAGCCAGGCACAGAGTAACGAGTCCTAAAAAACGGAATCCTTCATAAACATATTCTTGCCCAGATCTTCCCATCAGATACATGGCAACATCCAGAGTCAAATGCATGGGAAAAACAAAAACAACAACAAAAACAGCTCAACAGTCAGGCTTCTGAGCACTTCTGTGCACTGACCTGACCTTGACCTAGTTTGACTTGAAGAAGATATTTGCCCTCATGACATTCAAAACATCACAAAGATGGCTGGAATGATCCTCATAAACGCTGCTTAATGTCAAATGGCTGATCTCTCTTTACTTGTCTAGACAAGGAGCTACTGTACACACTTTATCTGATCCCATTCTCCAACCAGTGGTGTATGGATTCCATAAGCTATCCAGGGCCTGTCAATTCCCACCATCTCCCTGCGGGTATCAGTGATTATACTTCTTTCATTTCAGCCTTGAAGGCAGATTCTAAACTCATACAACAAGAGTGACTAATAGTCATGGAGGATGTTGTCTCAAATTTTAAAAGATAAATAAGAATTTCAAATTCTCACCTGTTCTCCTAACTAACCTCATGGGGTTGTACACAAACCAATATTATAGATAAGTGTGTCACATATACTGTGGTTCTCGAAACCCATGCTTGGCATCTGCTGTCTCTTCTGAACGAACTTATCAGGATAGGAGGCTTAACCGGCTTTGGCAACTGTGATTCTCAGAGCTGCTTGGAAAAAGCCACATACCTGGGTCCTGAGGATGCCAGGGAACATTCTAGAAGTCACAGTCCTCCTGCTCTGTTTTAGAAAAAAGTAGCAAAGAAAAGAGTTATCCATTTGACTTAACAATTCTCAGACAAAAAAAAAAAATCTGCATTCTGGCTCCTAATACCTACTAGACAGAAATTTCAATTCTCTTTGTTCCACTGACAATCTTCTTGGACACAAGATTTATCCCATATTTTAATTCAGGTTTGTGCCATAGGCCACCAAGTACTGGCACAAGTTGGAGAGCCCAAAAACACAGTCTTCTGCCAGAGAAGGTGGTGGTCCAGAGAAGAAAGAATTGAGTTTTCCAAATAAGAAGGCTTTAAATGTGTGAACTCTGTGTGTGTGTGTGTGTGTGTGTGTGTGTGTTTTACCTCACTGTGCACCGAACATCAGGTATGAATTTCAGCTCCACTACTTGGTAGGTTAAACTCTTGTGACTCAGCTTTCTCGTCAATAAAATGAACATAATAACAATGCCTAATCAGTTAAATAATTATGAGAATTCCACAAGGCAATTCAAGTAAAGAGCTTTTAACAATGCAAACCTAAGATTAAGAACAAGTAGTTAATGAATACCCACCATTGCCCATTTTTCTACCAGCCCTATAACGAAGGTTGTAGATGAAAAAAAAAGAAGAACATTTGTGAGGCATGGTGTTTTCTTCCTACTTTAGAACACTCCTTCCAGTTTCCATGCCTATCTGCCCATCACCTACCACTACCTCTTATTTCAAGTTAGATGCCCACTTCAAAGAAATGTCCCTGATTCCACTGCCCACAGTCACATCTGAGTTGAATGTACCACAAAGGGGTTGTAGCTATTGAAGAGAGGGCCCTGTGGACCTTAGAACTATGCTAGAGTGAGGAGAAAAAAACACGTGCTTCTCCTGACAGGATGGCCTGCAAGGTTAGGCATCAGTCTCTTTCAGAATTTTGTAGAATTGTGAGGATCCTGTCAATCATTGGTTTTATTAGAAACCAGAAAACTGGTCCATGAGATTGATTCAGGTAGTCCTGGACATGAACTCTAGCTTCAGATATGGACATGTGAAGCAGGCATACAATATCTCTTATGAAGTTATTGCAGAGTCTGAAAATAGCATTAAGGTGTAGGCGCACCGCTCATGGCTCCGTAAGTGTTAGCCGCTGACCCCAGGCTCACATCCAGATGCTCTGGAAATAACTAGGTGAACCACAGCAGTAGCATCCTCTCTCCAAACCTACATTCCCTTCCTCATGTCTGGAACCCCACTCTGGCCGTACTCACTTCCAGCAATTGGTGGACATTACCACACCAAAAGCTTCCCTGATAAAAGTGTAGGTTCTCATTCATCCATCATCAGTTTCTAGGGAAAATGAAAACGGCAAATATCGTTCTCACATCACCACCTTCTAATCAGATGGTCCAGGATGCAATGCAGAGGGAACACAGTCCATCTCCAGTTGTCCTGTCAGCATTTCTGGAGGTGGCTAGGTGGGTGTGCTGGTATCTTGTACCATTCGCAGCAAACAAATTGTAGTTAATTGAAGAACAGCTCTGCCCTGCCTGCCACAATTGACATTAACTACTGTTTGGGGTAGGAAATCAGCCATTTCCAATTGATATTAAACGGGAAATCATTTAACATCAATGGATATAAACCAAGCTCAATTGTGCTGAATTAGGGAGAAACGCTTTGGCTCATGTTAAAAAATGTTTCTGTGAAGTGGGATTTTCGAAAGTGAGTGAATATTAAGTCGGCTTAATACCTGTGTTAGGGAAGAGAAGAAGCACCTTTTCAGTCTACCCCCAGGCTTAGAAGAAAGCTGCCCACTGCTCTTTGAAAGAAGCTGTGTTCTGAGGTGGTCTTGTCTTTGAAAACAAATGTCTAAAGAAGTATAATCTGGGCGAGGAGAGGAGATGAAAGAAAGTGTCCTGTGCGCTTCTCCAGAGTCATCTAGTGAGACACGAAGGGAGATAGAGAAGACCGGACAGGACTATCGTCACCTCACCCTTGATGCGAGAAAAATAAACAAGGACCAAGTATGCAACAGAAAATGGAGGCCACCAACTTTTCCTTCAAGCCCTTTTCCTGAACTGACATAGTTTAGCTGCCTCCGATCTCTTCCTAATGTGCGTTGCGGCAGGTGTCTCAAATCACGTTGTCAAATTTTTGTACATGTTCTCATAGCTGGAGTATTACCAAGTGGAACTTTAGAAACTGCTCCATTGCCCTCCAGAGAAGATGGAGAGCAAGTTCAACTTCTGATCCTTCACCTGCTTCAGAAAACAGGAAAACAAAAAATGGGAAGAAGGGAAGGATTCTAATAGAGAATGAAATAGGAAAGAGAGGATGGGGCCCTATGGGCAGAGGAGACAAAATGGACTTCATGAGCAAAGGAAAGACAAGAAAGAACTGGGGTCACAGTGAAAGCTGCTCAGGCCACACAGAGGCCACTCTCCCACTTAAGAATGAAGAGACTGAGGTCCAAGGAGGTCCTGTAGCACCACAGGCCACTTAGTGTCACAGCCTGGTCCTGAAATCTACTGACTTGCTGTCCATTTTAAGCCCTTTACACAGAGCACTTCTTCGAGAGCAAAGAGTAGAAAGCGAAAAGGAGATAGAGAACTGCTGGAGTGCATGTGTCTTAGAAGTGTCGGGCTCATGGCTGACACTGTACCTTAGAACCCACTCCAGTCTCTGAGCCGACACTCACACAGGCAGTCTGAGAACCCATGACACGCTTTCCCCCTGATTCCTGCTGGCAGCTGGAGGTGCAAGCCTTGAAGGGCCCCACCCTCAACCTTCTTCTTGACTGGACCTTCCTGTGTGCAGTGTTGGTGGCTGAAACAACCTGCCAGGCCTCACCCCAAGGAGAACTCTCTAGGCAGTCTCTAAGACTTCACCTTTTGAAGAGGACTTTTTCTGGAAATAAAATATGTCCTTGCCAGCTCCTCAAAAAAGTAACTAAATAAGTAGTTGGTTTTTTTTTTAATTTTTTTAATGTACCTCACAATCCTCGGCTCTAACAGGAGAAAACATGGTCTACGTGAGGTAGGCATGGAAAGTCAGGCCCACTAGGTAGAGTGTGGGAAATCCTCATAAAACAGCTAGCCTTGGGTCTTAAGGAAAAATGAGGCTTTGCCCCAAGAGTGGCACATTAGACAAACAAACTGTAAAAAAATAATAATAATAATAAAAAGAAAGCTCGTCAGAGAAAATAGAAACTCTTGGACCTGCTGCACTGCCCGGAAGACACATGTGGGGATGTGAGTGCCTGTGGCTAAGCTCTGCAGACGTGAGGGGCTGCACCGAGCTCTAGTCTAGATTTTCTCCTCACAGCAATGGCCTTCCCACATTGCTTCCCAACTAAATATAAAAGGAATTCGACTTCCTGGCTCCTTCACCCACCTTTCACTCATACTCAAGCATCTTTGGGCCAGAACAAGTGGCCACAATAGATTTGCCAACACCATAGCCCCTTGGGTTCGAAGGAGAGTGCCTAGCAAACAAGACAAAGACTAGTTAAGCTGTGCTGTCACAGCCCTCAATAGGCCATGGCTGAATTGTCCACACCTCTATCCATTCATTTAGCCAGTTGACAGGTTAACATCAAGCCTGTCTGTGATGCCAGGCAGCACGCTCAGCCAAAGGCCCTAGAGATACAGAAACACACTCCATGTTCTCAAGAGTTTGCTGTGTTGTAAAACTCCCAGGTCTTACTCTGTGCCCATGAATTACATCTAGGAACAAAATCCGTATTGATAAGATTGTCTCATTCTGTGTATCCATTCGGTTCCCCAAAGATTGCTGGGTACCTCTGTCTTGGGACTTTTGTATATGCCGTTTCCTCTTCCTGTTGTTTTTATCCTGCTGCCTTCCTCATTTCCCTACTTGTCTTATTTGCTTTCAAATCTTGTCCAATGCATCTTCTTAGATAATCTCTCTATACCAGTCTGAATCCATGTTCTGTGTCACTATATCTCTTTTCAGTTGGTGGTTATTCATTCATTCATGTGCAGTAGAATTAATGCTTTTTGTTCATTTAATGCTTATCTCTGTATCCTGCTAAATACAGGAGCTTGGAAAGACAGGGGTGTTCTTGATTTTTCTCAACATTGAGTTTCTAAACCAGAGCCTACAACATCTTGAACACTCAGGAAATGTTCCTTAATCCTTGTTGAATTAAGACAATAAGATAATACTCCCTTCCACACAAGCTGACATCAAAACATTAAGAGGAGAGAGTAATTTTAGCACATGGTTTTGGTCCTCATTTCTTGGCTCCGTTCATCCTAGCTCCATGGTGAAGTTAAGTATCAAAGAGATGGTAGCATGTAATAGAGGTTCTTCAGATCCCAATGGACAGGGAAGAGAAAAATACATCAGCTAGGAACAAGGTGTAGCCCCAAGGACACACCCACAGTGACCTTCAGTTAGACTTCACCTCCTAAAGTTCCCAGTACCTCTCAAAATACAAACCCCCAACTGGAAACCAAAGATTCAACACATGAGCTCAGGGCAGACAGTTCGTATTCAAACTATAGCACATTTCTAGCCTGTTTCTTAATGCTCAAGTTTGAGGTTGAAGCTACCTGTATAATCACACTGAAATTTTCACCAGCATATGCATGTATTTCAAGAGTCACTGTGGAGGAGTAAAAGAATAGGAGCTCAAACCACACTTGGCAATGTTCAGACTCTGTCTACCAATTGTATAGTCTGTGCTGGGCTGAAAAATGGCTCCTTCCTCAAAAATATCCTCGTCAAATCCTTAGACTCCATGAATGTTGCTCTATTTAAAAGAAGGCCTTCACACAGGATATGTACTCACTCATAAGTGGATATTAGACATATAATATTGGATAAACATACTAAAATTTGTACACCTAAGAAAGCTAATCAGGAAAGAGGAGTCTGGCTAAGATGCTCAATTCCCATTCAGAAAGGTGAAGAGGATGGACATCGGAAGAGGGAGAAAACAGGGAACAGGACAGGAGCCTATCACAGAGGGCCTCTGAAAGACTCTACCCTGCAGGGTATTGAGGCAGATGCTGAGATTCATAGCCAAACTTTGGGCAGAGTGCAGGGAATCTTATGAAAGAAGTGGGAGATAGTAAGACCTGGAGAGGACAGGAGCTCCACAAGGAGAACAACATCCAAAACCCCTGGGCACAGGGGTCTTTTCTGAGACTGAACTGCAGCCAAGGACCACTCATGGAGATGGCCTGGAACCCCTGCACAGAGGTAGCCCATGGCAGTTCAGTGCTCATGTGAGTTCCATAGTAATGGGAACAGAGACTGGCTCTGACATGAACTGATTGGCCTGCTCTTTGATCACCTCCCCCTGAGGGGGGAGCAGCCTTCCCAGGCCACAGATGAGGACAATGCAGCCACTCCTGATGAGACCTGATGGACTAGGATCAGAGGGAAGGGGAGGAGGACCTCCTTTGTCAGTGGACTGGGCGAGGGACACAGGTGGGGAAGAGGGAGGGTGGGATTGAGAGGCGAAGAGGGAGGAAGGTACAGGGGGAATTCAAAGTGAATAAAGTATAATTAATTAAAATAATTAAATAAAAAAGAGAAGGTCTTCATGGATGTGAGAATGTCAACTGTCCTGAGATAAGGAAAACTCCTGGCTGTCCCAGGGGTTCCAT
Source organism: Pachyuromys duprasi (assembly GCA_028658305.1). Taxonomy (NCBI): domain Eukaryota; kingdom Metazoa; phylum Chordata; class Mammalia; order Rodentia; family Muridae; genus Pachyuromys; species Pachyuromys duprasi. The sequence goes on along the minus strand of CM053754.1, from coordinate 15,200,057 downwards.
AAACACAGTTCCTTGCTACCTTATAAAATAATCACACCAAAGAGAATGGAGAGAGACAGAGGAGGGGGAAATAAGGTGACCACAGAGGCAGGGGTTGGAGTGGTGCAGCCACAAGCCTGAAGCAAGAAGAGGTAAGGAACAAATTCTCCCCTCCATCTCCACTGAGAGCGTAACCCTGCCAACATCTTGAGTCTATACTATTTGTCTCTACAACTGTGAAAGAAAATCAATTTCAGTTGTTTTAAGACACCCAGTTTGTGTTAATTTAGTATAGCTTCCATGGGTATCTGATCCACTCTCAAAACCTCAGGTGCCTCATATGTGGAATGGAGACAATGACACATAACCTGTAGGAGTGTACATTGAAACAAATCAAAAGGCACTTGAGGAATAACCCAGCCCTGATGATCATGTCCATTCAAGATCAAAACATCTACATCAAAAAGAAAACTTCTGTCAATCACAAGAGACTTGGGTCCTTACCTTACTTTTCAATTGCCTGAAAGAAAAAAAAAAATCATTCCAGATGTGTGATGACTCTTCCCACCTGTGATGCAGATGCCCTTGTCTCATTTACATGCTGCTACAAGGTTGCCAGGAAGCCAGAGGCATGCCTGAGTAATCTGAAAGAAAGTTCTGCGCTCCCCTTAAAACTTCACCAGATCTAACCCAGCCTCTGCCATAGCCCAGATGCTCAGTGGATCTTTGTTGTCAGTGAGCCCTTGGCTCATTACAGCTTAAACAAATTTACTCAGGAGCTTCCAAACGAATGACTGGGGGTACTGTTTCTTCTTATCCGTATCTGGGTAGCAAACTGCACTGAGCTCATCTGACTGAAGATGGTGGTAACATGTTTAGGTCATGATGGCCAACATGACAGAAATTCCTGCCAGCATCAAGGTAACTCTGATAGGAACAGTTTAAGGCTACTTCTCTTGCATATTCCTGCCTTTCCAAGTGCTTTCAAACTTAACAAGAGCTATTCCTAAATGATCCTTGGGTGGTTTTGTATTACAGACACTTGAATATCAGCATACATGGTTGTTTTGCTTCTAGCTTTAAATAAGGGCATGATAGCGGTGGATCTAGATATGAAAAAAAAACAACAATGAAGAGGTTAATTTCCTGCTGAGAGTGATGTTTATTCATGGATTATCGTAGTTAGGCTAAACGACAGTTTCCCTCACTCATGCCCATTGCATACTTCTCTTAGCATGATCTACATTTCTAGGAGATACATGAGCTATTTTGACAGTTATGTAGATGTGAAGGTAGCTTATTTTCTTTTGATAGTATTTCAAGCTCTTTTAAAGTTATTGAAGCAGTAACCTTAGTAATTATAGCTACTGGTACAATATTAATGATAAATCTGCTTAAAGCAAGTAAGAGATATTTTATGGCCATTATAAATATGAGTCACCCAGACCAAAGCCAGCATAACAAGGCCAAAACTTTTCATGAATGTCTCTCTGAAAGATGAGAGGTTGTTTTCCTGCTTTTTTTTTAATTTTAGGGTAAATAATAGCTGCCAGTTCATTTGAAGTTGGATCAGCATGCACAACCTCAGACAGGGAGATAGGGAGGTTAATTTAGGTTTCTGGGAAAACTCAAAGCTATATTTTAGGGGTTGCTGTCTTAAAAACCAAGAGCAACATAATTCTCAGAATGTTTTAATTCCATTAAAAAGATATATAGAAAATTAGATCAACCCATCAAAAATATCCTAAAATACATTAGCTAGATGGTGTATTGATGCTTTCCTCTGGGGAGCCGTAACTCTCCAGGGAAGAGTTCAGCCCTTTACAAGGTCAGAGCATCAGTTATTCACTCCACACACTCATTTTGAGTCAGCTATGTGCTAGAAACTAGACTAAGCCTAAAGGAAACTTTTGCGAGCACTTTCTTTAGGATCACTGGGCTTATAGCCTCAGCGTGAATGGGAGCCTTAAACAAAGTTTGCCAATGAAGTACTAACAGAAAAATAGAAATGCTATGATAATAAAATTGCCAATATAACAGAAAGTAAATGGGGACTGAGTATCTACTAGGTGTGCTGGAAATGTCTTTTCAAGGGGCTTCCATTTACACTAAGCTCTCTTATCTTGCCCATTTTTTATCTAAATAATAGAGAATATAGTTAAAGGGAAAAGGAGAAAGAATAAGTGACAATGCCAAAGGAAAAAAAAGTCAAAAAAGGAAGAGAGAGAGAGAGAGAAAGGCCAGGTATCTGAATGAGGCACTCCAAAAACTTTATTTGGAACTCATGGTGATGGGCAAAGTGGGGATGTTCACCACATCCTGACTCAGTTACATGGAAGGCACAACTCCGCCACACCTATCCCCAAGGACCCCTCATAGGCAGAAGTGCTGCTGCCTCTGTGCCTTCATGCGTGTCATGTGGATCCATGTTAATGTATCCAAGATGGCAGCACTTGTGTAAGCCAATGTGAGGGATGTTGCCTGTTAGGACACAAGTGTCTTAAAACAGCTTTTTCCACCTGACTGCGTTTCATCTTCCCACTTCCTGCCACATGTGGAGAGTGCTCCGTCACTTTTCTTGCAGCAAAAAGTGGGCAAATTTTTCAGAAGGAAGGAGTAATTCTCTGCAGTCACTAAATTCCCTTAGTGACAGTGTCCTCCCTTGAAGCATAGCTCCACCTAGTTCTCTCTGGTCTAGGCTACTCCTCTTACTGTCTGTTGCCATCTTCATGTTGACTTTCAGACTTGAGCATGTCATTTTCCCAGAATGCAGTGCTAGGATGCCAACTCAGATGAGCTGTCAGCTCAAGTAACTTGCCTTCCAGGCCCTCTTTTGCTACTTTCCCCACTAGGCATATTCAGGCACAATAATAGGAAGATTCTTGTTTTCTTGGAGTTACATATTTCTATGTGTACTACAAATTGGAACTCTTCTCTGTTGCTGAAACAACAAGTTCTTTGTCTTGAATCCAAGAAAAGGTCTGAAATAAAACTTGAACAGCAAAGTGTGAGAAATGCAAGATTTTTCTTTAAAGAGCCCCAAAACTTACCCTGACTGGGACTGGAGAACAGATGAATGATGGCTTCCCACAGGTTCTGTTACAGAAACACCTCAGCCCTTACCCGAAATACCAAATAAGTCTCATTTGGCATATATGAGACCACTGAATATATTCAAATACTTAGGTCTCTCTCTCTTTCAAAAAAAAAAGAAGACATATAAAAGAAACTCTAGAAACTTTCTATAAAGGTAGAAATTGACTATATCATAAAATAATTGATGACCAGAAAGCAGAGAATACTCAAAAATCTTCGCTGTTGCAGTCTGCACTTCAAGTGAAGCTGACCAGTGGGTCAAAGGCAAGATTCTTGTCTACATCTTTATTTCTTCCTAGGGACAGAGGATGTCCAGCTCTGACTCTGTAGACATGTTTGGCTGGCCGCAGAAATGTTTGAATTTAGTCAGAATACTATCCACTCTATTTAGGAATAGAATGAACAGTAACTCCTGTATCACTGAAGAGGTTTAGATAGCCATTCTCACAACTGCTCAAAGATGAAACCAAAACATCTAAAGATAGCCCAGGGAATTACTGACTATCCTTTATGAGACCCCATTAAAACAAACAAATGAATAAATGTGGGCTTTTGAGTCCTAAAATGTGTAAGCCCCCCTCTCTTTTTTCTTTCAATAAAAGACACATTGTATGCTTAAATTACACATTTTGAGCTAGGAAACTTCTGATAATTTTCTCCTTCTCATTCTAAAGTAAAGGAAGAAAGGAGAGAGGAGATCCTCATTAAGCAGCAACGGCAATGTGGGGAGCTGTGTCTGCGATTAGCTCTCTTCAATGTTGAAGTTAATATTGCTTCTTCCCTGAAGTATTTTTTAATTACACTCCTGATTTTCTATTTGGAGACATCCTAGAACTGTTCTGGTGAATTGTCACCCAACCACAAGTCAAATATGTGTTAAAAATGAAAAAGTGCTGCCATTTTTATCTGATCTGTGGTTCATTCCCACACCATTATCTACTTTTAATTAAATAATATAGAATGCACGTGGTCAGCAGTTTGACTTTTCATTTCCTCACAATGACAGTGACTCGGCTTGATTGCTCCCACCTACCCCGGAACTGCACGTTAGACGCATGATCCTGGTGTGATACTGATCCAACGTCTGGACAATTCAAATTCCTTCTGAAAACATCTCCTGTCTAACCACACCTCGAAAAGAGCAGAAGAACACGCCAGAGAATATACTCCATCCCAGAGCCAGGGTCCTGTCAGTCTCTCATCACCTGACACCCTTCAGCTTCGCCACCTTCCTTTCCTCGTACCGTGTCCCTTGTTGATTTATGGTCTGCTAAGTTCATTAAAGATCCAGTGTGACTCCCGTGGAATCGCCTAAGGCAGCAGAAGAAAGACCTCCACTTGCAGGCTGCTATGAACTTGGACAGTTTACTACTTCATTAAGGCGGCTCTTCCCTGGACAGCGGCAGACTGTGAAGCCACTGCCTCTTCCCTCAGCCTCTCAGCCCCACCTTCACCCACTCTCCTGAAGAACAAAGATAGATTAAAGACAAAGCCTTCCCATTCCCATCGCTGTTGTTTTATTCCCATTGTTGATCTGTTTCCCAGGCTACTGCTCTGTATGTAGTTTCTTTTCTTTTCTTTTTTTTCAGTCAGTTTGGATCTAAATTAGACAGAGACTCTTCTGAGGCAGTTTAAGCTACTAAAAAAAAAAAAAAAAAGGAATGGGGCTCTTGTTGAAGAACAACATGTGTGGCCTCTTCCCTGAAGAAACGGGCAATCCCTGAAAGTGCTATCCCTCACACACACCAGGACAATCCTAAGATTATCTTAAAGATGAAAGTTCTCAAGAAGAAATGGTTTTTGTAACCCAAAGGAGAATAAAGGAGATTAGGTTAATGATAACGAGATGGAAGCGACCCTAAAAATGAAGTGCTTTTGGAAAGAATCTTGATTTATTTGTAATTAAATATATGATCGCAAAAAATATTTTCAGCCAAACCATAGAACTTCTTGACAATAATAATAATACTTAGCACTTAAACAAGCACTTCACATCTGCAAAGTGCTTTACAAACATTGGCTAATTAATTGTTAACAACACCGCAGTGAGGTAGGTAAGTATTATTCAAGTATTCTCTTGAATGTTCAAGCCAGGATTATAGCAAATCCAGAGTGGGTTGTTATTGCTGGTGTGTGTGTGTGTGTGTGTCCATCCTGTTCAACTCTCACTAAATGAAGGACTTAAGCATGTCTTGTGAATAGGAAGACAGCTCATCTGGGGAATGACTGAAGTCTTTCCAGGACTGTGGCCTGGGAGTTCCCCTCATGGAAACAAAACAGTCTCTGAGGTGGCTTCTCTGAACTGGCAAGCGTTTGACATAACTGGATAAGGACCAGGTTGCAGACAGAAAGCCAGCCAGCCTCTCCCCCACATTCTTCACCAACGAGTACTTTAGCTCTCCTCACCTTTGATAAGAAAGACTAACACTCACCTCAAAAAGAACATTTATCGTTAGTCAGGGAAGGGTGGTTGGCAAAGAAAACACCACAGCCTAGGAGAGACTGGCATTCCTAAGGAGAGCCAGACACAGCGCTGGCCCTTCATGGGATCACTAAGAGTTGAGCAAGAACAGCAGAGGCTAGGGAGAGCCATATATTTGAACCTCCCGAGACGAAAGAGCTAAGGTGGCTATTCAAAAGACCCCTTGAGAGTACTTCTAGCACTTTCTTTTGGCTAAAGGTGTGTGACCTCAGCCATTGAAAGCCACTGTCAAAGCATTGGTCTCTTTCCTGGGTTAGATAACATAATGCCAAAAATGACCTTGGGTTTCCCATTGATTTCTTCATTTACTCATTAATAATGGCTAATGTGTACTGAGCATTTCCTTTGTGAAGGTCACTCTGCTAAATTCTTTAGTTTTATTTGGTTATTTAATCCTCACCACAATCCCCTCAGGAATGTTCCGCTATCAACCACATTTGAATCTCTGTAAAATAAAGACGGGAGAGGTGACCGACCTGGCCGAAGCCACACGGCTGCTGAGCGCGCTAGCACTGTCTGACCTAGGCTGTGCTCTCCATCTCAGGACCTCTTAGCCTGTAACTAAGTGCAGGCCATAAGCACTGAGCACTCTGACACAGAAACAAACTCTCCCAAAGCAATATGTCATTTCCAACTGTAATCAGGATGGTGAAAGAAAAGAGAGCTCAGAGTTTGGTGAGAGAAGCAGGAAAACAGGACGCAGCCGAGAGAATCCAAGCAGAGCCCTCCAAGTAAATGACACTTAAATTCAGACCTGAAAAATAACAGGGGTTAGCCAGGCAGGGAGGAACGGAGAGCATCCAGTCAGACAAAGACGAGTGGAGGGCCCAGGGTCCCACCAGGTTCATTGTGCAGAAGACCAGCACAATGAGTAGAGAGGAACCCGGGAGGTCCGTAGGAGATAAGGCCAAAGGGAAGACAGGGCTGCAGGAGCACCAAGTTCAGTGCCTGATAAGCAAAGAACACGGCAACAGGGCCATGAAGAACGCAGGAGTATATTCCTCTCTCGTGTAAAAGAAATACAGAGATGGGTTTTCCAGCATCAGCAGAATAGATCCCTGGATGGGATTTCTTTCACCTTCCTAGACTGTCATCCAGCCTATGACAGGTCCCTAAGAAATCATAAAGGAACAACAACGGAGGTCCAGCCCTCACTGTGGCATTCCAGGTTAAGAGGGGAGGGCAGGTCAAAGGTATTCCCAAATCAAGTTTTTTGAAGCACTTTCCAGAATTCCCCCCCTCCAAACGTGTCCACTTACAGATCTTTTGTTATAGCTGTTAGAAAGCCATGTCTATTTCCAAGGGAGGTGGCAAATAGAACACTGTCGCAAGGCAGATGCTGCTTTGTGGGGGGCGGGGGAGGGGGGAGAAGGAGCGTCAGGAAGGCATAGGCGAGAGTCTGAATTTCACTGGAAGGATGATAGAAAGCCCATGGAAGGTTTAAAAGAAACATCCCCCATTCAGTGCATCCTTAGAGACTCGTGTATGTAGACCACTGACCACTGAGTAAGAGCAGGCATACAATTTGAGCTTTAGGCTACTGGGGTTGTCCAGGGAAGGGATAGATGTGACATAGAAGGCAGATCTTTCGAAATAAGAAAGCATGGTGGGGTTGAGATATGTGTAGAGAGTGAAAGAGTGGAAATGTTTATCTATTTGACAGGGGCCTGTAGCTGTGGGGGCTCTCCAGGATAATGCCTCAGTTAACGGCACCTACATACATACGGCAGAAGGTGCCAGTTACACAGAGGGAAAACTCTAGAGGCGCGGAAGACGTGGGTGTGGAGGAAGGAGAGATTTTAGTTCTAGACATCTTAAATTTAAAATGCAAGTGAGAGATCCAACAGAAGATATAGACAGCCGACAGTTGGACATGCAAGCCTAGAACTCACAAAAGAAGTGGTAACTACAGATAAATATTTGGGAGTCATTGCCTATAGTTGATGTTTAAATCACTGGGATTTCAAATAAGTGCTCTTTAGGAGAAAATATCAGATAAAAATGGCAGAAGTGATAGAATCCAGGGGAGGGAAGGGCTGAACTTAAAGCATGAAGAAGGAGACAGAGAAACGAGACGCAGAACACAGGTGAGGGGCCCTGTTTCCACTGAAAGGGTCATGGCGCAGGTAAGAAGATAAGGATAAGCATGAGAGAGAAAAATGAGAGAAGTCTTCTTTAGTGGCTTCAGTTCTCCCTGGGGAAATGCAAATTTCCACAACAATGAGAACGCTTACCCCATCTATCCCATGAGCAGAGAGGAAAGAGGTGAAGAGCATGCTGGGACAGCAAGCCTGAAGATGCAGGCATTCTTGCACACTGCTGGGGGGGAGTGTAAATTGGTGCGAACTCTGTGGAGAGGGATCCAACAACATCTATTAAATAGCAAATGGTGCACAATTTGACCCATCTATAATACTTTAAGGAATTTATCTTACAAGTATACCAACACATATGCACAATGGCACAGCTATAAACATAATCATTATTGCACAACTTATAATAATAAAACATTGAAAATAACCATCCTTAGTGGGCTGGTTAAAAAAATTCATGTACCACCTTGTAGTAGAATGGAATCATATTTAAAAGAGTGAGAATGCTGGATGTACTGAAATGAGTTAATCTAGGATAGAAATATACTTATACTCCTTTAGGGCATAACTTCCTAGAAAGTGAGAAGAAAGGAAGTAGGCGTGGTTTTTGTATGAATTGTGAGGATATTAACATAGGTATGTGATGTGTGAAATGAGAGACAAAGATGAAGGAAGGAGTGAGTGATGGACACACATCATTATGAGGTTCTAAGAGTTCAGTGTCAAGCATTAACAAGCATGCTGTAAGCAAAGAACATGTTTCTGTGCCGGGGGAGGTGGTTAATAAGCAGTAATTACATTAAAAATAGCACAGGTAGACGGCTTACGGTTCCGTGGGTAAAGGCATTTGCTCTATATACCTGAGTTTGATCCCCAGGCCCATGCCTGGGTGGAAAGAAAAGAACTGACTCCACAAAGTTGTCCTCTGACATCCACATCCACACTGTGACGCACAAGTCCCTTACCCCTGCCGCACACAAAGTAATGATGACATTTTTAAATAACAGCACATGTAAAGAGAGGAGAAACTGAAAGAAGCAGGCCGTGAGGGTGTGGCCCAGAAACAGAGGCAAGATGAAAGAGAATTAATTTCGTTGATTTATTTTTAATGATATGTACATGCGCATATGAGTGCAGGTGCCTGAAGAGTCCAAAAGACGGTCTTGGATTTCCTAAAACAAGAATTACAGGCATCTGTGAGCCGTCCAGTGTGGGTGCTGGGAATCAAACAGCAAGAGCAGTGCCTACTGTTAACCACTGGCACATCTGTCCAGCCCTAGAAGGTTCTCCTGAGAGGGTTGAGGATACCTCAGTGAATTGTCACAGGCAGGTGTACTACCTTCAGACACCAGATCATAGACTCTGTGAGGCAATGCTGGCAAGGCTCTGTGCTTAGGATGAGTGCAGCCCACTAGCTCAATTGGAAGCCAGGAAAGTGATCATTGGTCATATAAACAATGGCAATGCTCTGGGCATAACAATTTCTATTTTTATAAAAAAAGATTTGGAACTGTGCTCTGCAGTGCAAGAGCATCACTGCACTTAACAGTATCAAGTGCACTTAACCTTTAACCCTGAAAATTTCTTTCTTATGAATAAAATCGTTGGTCTTTAATGACGAGAAAGCACCCAGAAGAATACGGCCCTGATAACCACTACCTAATTCACAATTCTAAGGCTATGATAATACTGAAACCCCCAAATGCATAGGCTTTCAATGGCTCTAGAGAGTCCACAGAATACAGCCTAATACAGCAAGAAGCCCTTTTTTCTAGACCTATTCTTCCCGATCCAGGCTCAACAGCTCTGAATACCTACTTACATTCAGGTGGATGCATTTTGACAGCCAGACCATCCATCTTACACCTGCTTCTATAGTTATCCTGATAGGAGAAAGGATATTCTAAAAAGAAACACTTGTACCCCTCCCTTTGGCTATAAGACTATCAGTATAGACCTCACGGAACCGAGAATTCCCCAGGAGATTAATCCTGGATAAGGAAAAGGCTGAGGCCATGATGCCGGACATAAAGAAAGATCTCACATAGTCTGACAACTTGTCAGACCATCTTCCAGAAAAGGCTGGAGCCCAGTCGCGGGCACCTGTGACACCTTGGCTGGGCCCCTTTGTTGTGCATACCTCTTGCCCTCTATGTAAACTCAAATCTCATGCTAACCCAGCAAAGTCGAACTTGAGCCTCGCTGAACTTCTTTATTTGTTCCTTACCCCGATGTGACCACATTCAACAAATCCTTCTTTTTACTTTATTTGTGAAAAGTGAGAGAGAGAAAGAGAGAGAAACAAAATTTAATTCTCTTGTTTAGGCATGTGGCCCAGAGCCCTAACAATTCCTTTCACATTTTTACTCATGGCCTTTGCTTATTTGAAATAATCTTTCTCTCTTCTACCTCAAGTTCAAGTCTAACCTTCCCCTCCAACATACTCTGTGCAGACACTCATAAAGCCTAAGAATACAAAAACTAGCCAAGTTTCCAAAAGGGATTCCAGAAACCAGCTGAGCAGATTTTAAATACTCATTTGTGTTAAAAGAAACTCAAGCACTGGTTTGGGGTCTCCCTGAAAAGTTGTAGGCAAGAGGCAAGAGTTCCATTGCTCAGGACTCTCTAAGATCAAGTTTAAACCATTTCCTGACCAGTTCTCCATGGCTCTAGCCAGGTTCAAATCCCCTGGAAGTCTCAAATGTAGTTTCTGAATTAATAATTCCTCCCAGCTTTGATGTCTTCATTTGTGAATTCCAGAACAGAATGTTTTTAAAGGAAACGGGAGAAGGCCTGCTCAAGGGGGGCATTAGGGGAGAGAGAGAAGAACTGTAACTTTCACAAACGCATCTGGATGAATGAGGCTAACTTCCTGTGACTGATGTCCCCCAAACACGAAGCTAATGATTAAATTAAAAATGCAAATCCCCAAGATGTCATCTGCTGCTAGGCGAACTGATGGAAAGGAGCCTTGCAAAACAGTCCCTACATTGTGTGGGGAGCTGAGAGGAGGTATGAATCAAAACAACAGAGAGCCATACGGTGCTAGCCAATGGCCAAGAAAAGAAAAAAAAATCAACTCAGAGGACAGAGAAAACTCAAAAGCATGCAGTGAGATTCCCCCACCCTGAAAATTCTGACAGTTCTCTGGAAATTCTAAAGTGGTGGAGGATAGAAAACAGAGCAAGGTGTCAGGAAGCAAATCTGCAGCCATCGCCCATGCAGAGCTGCTCAGCAAGCAATGTGACAGGTGGCTATCCTTAGCACATACAGCCCCAGCCAGGTCTCTGAATTCATCCTTTTCATATCCTGGAGAAATGGGACCACTCCTCCTTTAGCATACAGAACTGGTGATGGCAAGGTGCCCCAGAATGCCCGGGAGACTCAGGAGGAGCTTTCCATCTCCTACTGGCAACAGTGGGAGTTCTGTTTGGGAGATGCAGGAGAGATAGCTTCCTCTTGTCACCTTGTGCTCTCATGTGGCTATGGCTTGAGTTTGTGTTACAGCCTTGCCTTTTAATTTCAAACTTCCTTGGAGCAAATAGCTGATTGTGTTCCGTCCTCATCAGCGTATTGCTCACTATAGAGCATGGGTCCTCAATCTGGAGTTTAGGAATTTCTGGACGTTCCAAGGAGCCTCTTACATTGAATACAATTTCTTACATGTGTGGTAGGGGCACTTTAGGAAAAAAGGAGCCATTGATTTTACTTCATTTTCAAACAGATCTGTTACGTAAAATTAGTTTAAAGCCACCGATCTGCCTCATGTAACCAAAAAATGGTAGTCTCAGTTACACAGAATATGACATTATGCCTTCCAGATGTGCAAAGAACTTGAAGGAAACACCATTAGAATCTGGTGTTCAGATCCAGAAACACCCACTTTACAACCCCTCCTTTTCAGAGTAAAAGAGATATGATATACATTCTTCTCTCAGGGCATATGACTTGATCAGAACTGTGCTGGAAATAAGGTCTCTTTATTGTGGTCTTATTTCTAGTGTGATTAATGAATGAAATGCCCAGACTTACCCAGAAGTCATCCTCATTACTTTACAAACAATATTAAATTACAGGCCTTACAGGAGACATCACAAACCAACAACTACCATTCAACGCGCATACATCTTTGTAGCCTATTATAGGTTATTAATACAGCCGTACAAACTCAGAAGAGATCACAGAATCCTCCCCCTCGCGAAGCTGAAGAAGAAAACAAGAACCAGGGTCACAGAGCAAGTTGCCTTAGAAGATCATCTGACTTGAGCTCCACAGAAGCACAGCCAAGGGCTTGAAGCTGACAGGAAACTGAGCCCAAAGGATAGCCTGGCATTTGTTTCAGATGGCACAGCTTTGTGCCCTCCCTGCCGTATCCAGAGGGTGCTTTCCCTAGGCGAGCTGTGCCAAGGATGGCAAATCAGTGTGTGTGTGTGTGTGTCCTGGATTCCATTCAATGCTTTCTCTCTGATGACTGATTTCGTGAAGCAGGTGTGGGTGAGCTGGGCGCACAATCATTTCCCATCATCCCAGTAACAGAGAGCAGAGAGTGTCCCCATCTGGTGCAGAAGTCTATCTAGGACGTCTGCCCTGATTTGCCTTCACCATCCAGAACTTCCGCTCAAACAGCTCAAAAGATCTTGGGATCTTCCTCAAAGGAAGATGTCTCACAGAGACCTGGCCTGATCTCACTGCCAGGATGCTCGTGCAGGATGACGGTTTTGAAGAACATGGATCAATTTATTTGTGGACATTTCCTTGATTTTGCTCTCCCTGCTGCTTCTCATGACTAGATCTGTGTTATGCGACAGAGGGAGGAATTCCTTCATGCATAGCAGCAGGAGGCTTTGCTGTCTCTTTCTTTCTTTTAACTCTTTCAGACTGCGCAGGTGAGGTGGATCCTTAGGCTCCAGAATCACAGCTCCACTCCAAGCTTCCGGATCACCACGGAGAAATAAAAGTGTCCTGGATCCGAGTCCTTGTTTGGCGCCGCCACCTCCTCATTTCCTTCTCGTTTGCGCATTTGGATTCGCAGTTCCTTTCCAGGCTCTCGGAGACGTGTTGAAGGCCGGCAGGTGACAGCAGACACAGAGAAGTCACTGTGGTCGTGCAGCCACAGTCAGGCCTTGCATCCTGTGGAGTTGGCTGCGATGATGTGGGAGCAAAGGGCCAACTTACTCCTGTCTTTTTCCAATTCAAGTCCAGAAAGCTAAAGGGCCTGTAGGATGATGCTCGGCCGGGATGGACATCTGCAGTCATCCGGGTAACTTGCTACCATCCACAGGTCACCCAGCCGCTCTCAGGCTTCTTCCAGAACGCTCTTCCCAATCCATTATTCATCCAGCAGAATCAGCAGAGGGGCGGAGGGGGCAGGCTGGAACCACCAGAACAGACTAGCCCTAGGCGAAACTGGAGAGTCCAAATGGCTTGTTTGCAGTGACCTCTGCTCTTTCCGAAATACTTTCTCCCTTTTCAAAACTAATTTTCTCCCTGGGGCCTCGGGCTCCCAAGCCCTTCGGAGTGAAACTTCCTCATTCGCACAAAAATGGTGGATGCTTTCTGCATATTCAGACTAGTAAGCACAGCTTTTTAAAATGGTCTTATGATTCCCTCACCACCACCCCCCATGGTGCAATTATTATCTAAAGTAGTGGATAGAGAATACATCAATGTTCAGTTGGTGTGGGAGGAGCTATTTGAGGTTTTCTAAACACCCCTCAAATAATTTCAAAGGCCCCACCCACCACTGCCTAGACGAATCTGAAGCCTGAGCACATGCTGCTCTTAGCAAGCTCTCCCTCGGAACTGCTGCTCTTTCCCACAATCCCAAGTCCAAAGCACGCTTGTCAGGAGTGAGAAGAAATGTTTGCAGAGTGTTCAAGAGAGTACTGGATTAAGCAGAGTCCACTGGGCCACTCGAGAGTATGGCTCAGTGACTTGGTGTGACTCGGTGAAAGAGCACTTGGCTAGCACATGGGAGCCCCAGGTTCGATTTCCAGCACTGTAATATAATAGAAAAAACAAAACTGAAAAAAAGTAAAAATAAAAAGAGCATTGAACCTGCCAATTGATTACAAAAATCTTCTGAATCACTGAGTTTTATTATCAGACCTACTATGATTGAAGCATTGACAAAGCTGAGAATGAGAAATGGAAGTGGCTTAAGGTTGTTTTCTTAATGTAACAGTTCTATTGATTATTTGGAAATTTCACATAATGCACCCTGATCACATTCACTTCCAAGTCCTCCCAGGTCTACCATCCCCCACCCTTAGGACAAAAGAAGAAGGATTAAAAAATACCAAGTACAATTTTTGTTGCCCCTATATTCAGTGGAGCTCGGTCAATCTCCCAGTGGCCATCCCTGTGATGTGTGTGGCCTAGGCTGCCACTGTAGTCCATGTTGAGGTCTGTGGACTATGCTGCCACCAGGGGTCATGTTGGTGTCTGTGCCCAGTGGCCATATTGATGTCCCTGGCCCATGTTACCACTGAAGATGCCTGTGATCTGAGCTGCTGCCTGAAGCCATGCTGATGTCCATGGTCCCTGTGGTACCCAGAAACCGTGTGGAAGTCCATGATCCATGCTGCTGCTGGATCTAAGGGGCCAAGAAGCTGTTTCTGCAGTGGTATGGACATCTTCAGACTCACAGTTGAGAATGAGAGCCGCAGAAGGCTTCTGTGTCAACTTCTCTCTCCACCCACACTCCCCAAAAGGGAAACAGTGTAGAGAGGAAGCCATTGAAGAAAAATCTTAAAAAGTGTGGTAGGGATGCTGACGCTTAGCTCTTCAGGGTCGATGGCTTCCAGCAAGAGGAGGAGAGGCTTAAAGTTTTTAAATTAGGTTCATTTTTATTTTTTGATGGAGGGAGCTTTTGCTAAGTGGGAGAAACAGCCCCAGTGATCCTCCTGCCTCTGAGCTGGGTTAGAGGCATGCACAGTATATCTTGCTTGTTATGTGAGTTGTTGGTGTCCGAACACCAATCCTCAAGACTATTGAGCAAGTGATGCTAACCACCGAGAACTATCTCCGGCCTGGCTTGACGTTTAAAGGAAAATACTTTGCAGTGTTTATTGCAAGTACTATAAATGTTGTGTATATAACTTGCAGTGTTTATTTTGAGTGCCTTGCCCATTTAATAGACAAGAAAACTGAGGTGCAGTTTGCTTCCTCAAAGTGGCGCAAAGTTGGAATCTTACCACAAAGGGTGTGATCTGTTCACATTCTGAATAAAAGCACACAATCTCACCTCTCAACATCAAAAGACATGGCCAGAGAGGAATGCAGCAGATCCAGTGAAGCAGCGGCCCTGAAGCATGCCCGTGAGGAGGGTGGCCTCACTCTCCCGATGGAGCTTCGCGTACCAGAGAGGAGATGATGGCAAGAGATCTGAGCAGAGGGGCAGAGCCCAGCCTGTCTGCTCTGTGGAATTAGCTCCCTTGCTGACAGCTTAAGTCTCTGAAAGCTGTGGATGGATGTCTGGGAGCAGACCTACAAACATAGAGAGGATTCTCAAGCCAACTCCACAGCCTTGCTGAAAAGCCTGCACCCACCAGGCATCGCCAATCACGCCCTTTCTGGACATCCACTGTGGGGCCCACAGTCTCGGAGGACTCCCTCTTCCAGAGTTGGTCTGGGTGATTTTTGCCCTTGGCACTCTCTAGACTTCCCCACACACCACACATGCTCATAAACCGCCATAAAGAACAAGGTGAAACTCACCCATCTACTACACCTGTGATGGCAGTTTGTGTGTTTGTGAGCCTTTCTAGAGACAGACAGACCCAGGACTGACTTGTAAATAGGCTGGAAACTGGTTTAAAGCTTCCAATTTAGATAAATCCAGATGCTACCGTGGTGTTTGGGAGTCTCTCTCCGTATCTTCAAATCAGTGCTTTAGCCGCACCAAACTTCTGCAGTTCTTTTTTTTTTCCCCTTCTGGTTACAGTCTGGCATAAAAGTGTCAGTTTGTTATGTGGGCGGGCATGGTATGCTTTTAATTAAGGAGGTAGAGACTAAATGAAACCACATCAAGTGGCTAGTGTTTCTTTAATTTCAGATTGTGAGTCCCGTACCCTGAGCACAAGGAGTTGGGCTACATCACGATTCCCCTTTAATGGTTATGGCTGAAAACTCCATCTCGTGACCAGCTTCATAATTGATTAAACACAACTGTGGACTCCCAAGATCAGGAAGTGCAATTTTGCTGGTGTCGCTTCAAGTCTAAAATACCTCCAGGGTAATTACAGGCTGCGAAGCTACGCAGAGGCTTTGAAGTAGGGGAAGAAAAGCTTAGAGCGCCCAGAGGATCTGCTTGCTCCTTTGTCCTTCATGGCAAAATCTTGAAAGCCTTTGGGTAAGATGCCTCTGTCTGGGGCAGGGGGAGGGTCCCGGGATCTAGGGTCCCTCTCTGGCTGCAGATGTGCAAAGCAGGGCCATATCCTCCACCACAGCAAGCTGCAAGGGTCACCAAGGTACCCCCTAAGGAAGGCCGCCGTTTCCTGAGCGCTTCAGATGCCATATAGCTCTGAGCCCTTTTGCTCTGGGACAGTGTACCCAGCTGGCTGCCTCTTGAGCTGTCCACTCCACTCGAGGCAGGAAGATGTACGCTCTGCCTGTTCCGCTAAATTCTTTACCTCCACCGCAATTATCAGATGCTACGAGCCACACTCGAAAGGCCTCTCTGCAGTTCACGCAGCGAGGATACAAACCTCATTCAGAAGTGAAGAGAGTGGAAGACTATTTCTTATTTTTTTTAATTAATAATAGGTTAGAAATAAAAACCCTGATTAGGGGCAGTACATAATGGGAACGCAGGCCTGCACTGCTAAGAGGCCCATGGCAAGAAATGTTAATGAATGAAATTGGAAGTTTCTCATAGTCAACCTGGAGACAACTAATGGTTTCCAAGTGGAAATGTGAAGAGTTATTAAATGTTGTATATTTATTGCACTAATAACCAGATTGCCAGAGGTGAGGAGAGATGCAAATATGAGACCAAGTCCTGCTGAAACATTGGCTGTAGGAATATAAGAGATTCACTAGGGGGAAGTTACTGCACACAAACATTTGCCAATGCCACTGTGATGAAGAGTTTGTGGATTAGGACCTTCACTGCTCCGATTCCATGAAAACCCGTTCCAGCAGAGGATAGAATCATAACTTAATTTTTTACTGGGACTTGGAGAGAGATGAGGGTAATATTTCTGGCAACTACCATTTGACATAGTCTGCCATTTTGTTTTGTTGGACATATAAAGCTCTTCCCATTGTACAAGTTCTCCGGCTCTTTCCTAGGTACAGGCAAAGCCACCTCAAATCCTGGTGTGAGCACTTTCTATTGTAGAAGACACCCAACCCCAGGTAACACTACAAACATCTTCTTGTTAAGTCTTGTTAAGAGTTCCCAGGTTGCAGGAGATGATGGCACATGTCTTTAATCCTAGAACTCGTAGTGAGGCAGAGGCAGGCAGACCTCTGAATCCAACTCCTTCAATTTCCCCTAATCTCTCTTCCAAATTCATTATTTCTTCTCTAATTATTAGTGTTATATAAATATGTGTGTCGCCGGGCGATGGTGGCACATGCCTTTAACCCCAGAACTCAGGGAAGCAAAGGCAGATGGATCTCCATGAGTTCGAGGCAGGCCTGGTCTACAGAATGAGTTCCAGGACAGCCAGAGCAACACAGAAAAACCTGTCTCCAAAAATGAACTAAATAAATAAACAAACAGGTAAGTAAGTAGATACATAGATAGATTAGATAGATAGATAGATAGATAGATAGATAGATAGATAGATAGATAGATAGATAGATAGATAGATAGATAGATAGATATGTAGACAGACAGACAGATGGATAGATACATAAATGGCTTCCTAGGAAGAACAACTGACCTGACTGGGAGACA
The DNA here is from genome assembly GCA_028658305.1 of Pachyuromys duprasi. Classification (NCBI taxonomy): domain Eukaryota; kingdom Metazoa; phylum Chordata; class Mammalia; order Rodentia; family Muridae; genus Pachyuromys; species Pachyuromys duprasi. The sequence goes on along the minus strand of CM053754.1, from coordinate 15,182,500 downwards.
ACCTCATAGATCAAAACAAGTATGGATCCCATAGACAGAAGCAGAATTCTGAGGTCGGAATTCTTTCTCTACTTGCCATTTTCCTGTTGGGTCAAACTGGCAAAACTATTGATCTCTTGGAATAATAACTTACTGACCTGCACAAGGATGACACTGACTCCTGCCTTTCAGGACTGGCCAAAGATTCACTTAAAATTATTAAAAGGCCTAATACCATGGATGCTAATTAATGACTCAGGTGCTTTCTGCAGAGCATGTTCGTGTCTTCTCTGAACAATGAGAAGCAGACAAGAAAGGGAGGATAAGTTAGGTTCAGAGTTCCAAAAAAGCAGGAAAGAGAAGGCTCATATTTCTGGGTCCATTGCTAATCGACTAAGGCCTCTTAGAAGGAACTTAAATTCCTAGAAACTTTCCAGCTCTCCATCAATGGAGAGGCTGCCTGGGATTGTTCCCCAGAAGAGTGGCAATTCCTGCCTGATGGCAGCAAAGGGCCAGATGTTGCCCCAAAGCGACTCTAGCTGCATTTGAGCTAAATGCCAACAACATCACTATGGTGTGTATTTAACATCAGAACTATTCTAAATCCCCAAGGTTGCACTGCCCGCCTGAAGAAAGCCCATAAAGCATTCCTCCAGTAATCTTCCATTTGTGTTTGGAGAGACACACCCCTTCCCTGGGCTCACACCAGCAGTGCCATGATGAGTGTTTGCTGCATGATGACACCATACAAGGTCCTAGGAGAAAGTTACCCCGGAGATGTAGTAGAGGTTCCTCCCAGCCCACAGCAGAGAGAAACCTCTCATTGTTTGGGAGCAACAGAACAAAAGCAAGACCTGGAGTAGTTGTGAGGTCAGACAGCAGTAGAGGATACGCTGGAAGCAGGATTTGATCAAAGGGTAAATGAAGGCTCCAAACCATACTAACCAATGGACGAGTGTAGGAGGTGGAATACTGAAATTGTAAGCAGACAGGAATGAGGCAATACCCTCCCACTCTCATAGACTGTGCCCCCAAGTACCTCCTCACCCCACCCCACCCCGCCAAATGTCACTTCTGCCATCCAAAGTCCTACATGAACTACAGATGGGGAGATTTTCCTTGGAAAAATAATGATAAGTAATATACTTCTCATTTAGAGCCACCAACACTTGAGGAAATTAGAATTTCCCCATGACTGGATCCTTAGAGAGAGACTAGACTAAATCACTTCTTTACTATAAGGAAATGAAGGCACACAGGGTTAGTGAACTCAAGCCACAGCAGAACTGAAGTTAGTGAGCCTATGACTCCTCTCCATGTCTCCCCGTGTCGCTCCCAAACTCATTATTGTTATATAAACAAGTGTCTGGAAGAAACAACCTAGTATACACATTTGTGTATGTTTTATTAATTGATTGGTTTTTTTATCGTTTGCCTGTGTTTGCTTTCATTTTGAGTTAGTGTATCTGAGTGCAGCCTATGTTGTTCTCTTAAGCCTACTGCCTGAGACTACCAAACACCGAGAATATGGGCATAAGTCACCACCCTCGACTGTGGCCCATAGTCACCATGTGGACATTTACAAAAGAGGGTCTACTGATGCTGCCATGGACGGTTTGGAGGTCAGCAGTCCTGGGACCCAGCCTCCTAGCTATGAGGGTAGGTCTGTAATTCAAGCAACGGTTTCAACACCTTGGAGAGTAATTGGAGGCACAGCAAGTGGTGTGACTGGTTAGTTGCTCACATTAGGTTACAGTCTACCCTGAAATCCCAAGGACAGTTTCTTCTGGGAAGTGAGGCTTCCCTCCCCACATAGGCTATTGGTTAGAGGATCTTTTCTTTCATTTCACCCTCCATGCATGATTAGAGCTTTTGAAGTTGCTGTTAGTCAGCGTTCCATAGATGTAGCAAACACCTGAAGCCATCAACTTATAAAAAGGAAATCATTATCTGGTTTACAGTTTGTAGGATGCAGTCTACGATCAGATAGATGCACTGCTTTGGAGCGTGCAGTGAGGCAGCACAGCGTGGTGCTAGGTGAGGCAACAGAACCAACAGCTGCTTTCGTGTAGCAGCAAGGTGCAAGAGCAGAAAGGAGGGACCAGGGCCAGCGCCCTCTGCAAAAGCATGCCAGTGACAATAAGCCTACCCAGTAGGCTAAGTTTCTCAAAGCCATTGGAGGCCTACTCTGTACCCAAACCATAGCAGTTTCCTTCCATCTCTGCCACCCCAATCCCAACCCACGGACCTTACCTCTCCCTGCCTCCCAGTCATCTGTGAAACAGCACTTAAGCGAATATAGGAATATGTAAAGGTCCCTTGATTACTACTTCAAGGACATAGCTACTCCACTTTCACTCATGGAATAGTTTAATGTATTTAGTAACGACTGTCTATAAATCTAACTGTTCTAACAACAACAACAAACTTAATGATTCTCATCCTGTAGGAGTGGAATCCACCAAACCACACATTCCCAAGGGTTTGAAGTTCAGATCGCTGAGCATTCGGTCTGCACAGGAACAGTTCAGATAGTGTCACAGAGAATGCCAGAATAGTGCTATTTCTCCAGCAGATAAATATGACTCAGAGCACTGAGAAATGATTTCATTAATGAGGTAGCTGTCAGTTAGCCAATGGGGTAAGCTCAGAAGTGGGTCAAAAGAAGCCACTTGCAATGTCATTGTAACTGGATTGCTACTAAGGAATATGTTACTTGTCAAACCTAGAATATTTTTCTTCTCCACACATAAAGAAGAGTATTCCATGGGAGTCCTGAAAAAAAAATACTATCATCAAAATTAGCTATACACTTATATGCAGTACCATTAACATATAAAATGTAAATCATAACATGTTCCTTATATTTACAGTTTTCAAGTGGGAATAATGAACATCTTGTCAGAAGACCAACCACTGCCTCTATCGGGCCGAGCCTCTGCTTTGAGAGGAAGTCCGGCATTCTTCCCTCTAGCACCTCCAAAGATGAGGTCAAATGACACCTGGCAGCCTTAGGAGAGTCTCAGGTGGCAACTGCTCTCACACCCTCAGCAACCCTCTAACAAGACAGAACACAATGGTGAGGGGGAAGCCGACACTCTAAAATGGAGAGGGTAAGAAAATATCCTGCGGTATCAGCCAGAAGGGCTCCTCTGAGACCCACGCCTACAGCAGTAAGCAGGGAAGCCAGCTCCTCTCGGCAACATTGATAATCTGCAGTGTGCACAGCTGCTCCCCTGAAGGCCAGGAGAGAGGCCTGGCAGTCGGATGCTTTCAGGACTCAGCCCCAGAGGTACCGACACTCAGAGGTGCTGGTCATCTGCCTAAGTAGAGGTGACAGATACACGGATAGTTGTTGCAGGTAGCCCCAAATCTCTGGACCATCTAAATGCCTGAAATATTCAGTTGTGTATATATCTCCAGTGCTGGGCAATTGAATAAAGCAGGTTTTGGAGATGACGGAAAATGGCCTTTGAAGAAGCCTGTCACCCCTGGCGCATGCAGCTTTCCCTTGAGCCGAACATTACTCAATAGATGCTACTAGAAGAACACAGGATTCTTTTTTTTTGTTGTTATCAATCACAGGTTAGGTACTTTGCATCCCATGCACAGCCCCCCCTCTCACTCCCTCCCACCCTCCCCAACCCTCCCTCATCTCCTCCCCGCCCCCTCCAAGTCCACCAACGGGGGAGGACCTCCTCCCCT
>CM053754.1:15097387-15178316 GCA_028658305.1 Pachyuromys duprasi | reverse complement strand
CCATCCAACCCCAGCTTATCCTGTCTCCTCAGGGCTGGCTGCAATGTCCTCCACTGGGATCCAGCCAGTCTGTCACTCCCCGGCTTGTATGGGGGAGGGTCAAAGAGTCAGCCATCAAGTTCAAGACTGAAACAGTCCCTGCTTCCCTCACTAGGCCCTCCAGTCCCACACCGAGCTATCCTGGGTCCCATCTGCACAGGGGTTCCAGGCCACATCCACACGTGGTCCTTGGTTGTAGAAACCGTCTCATACAAGACCCCTGTGCCCTGCTCAGTTTAGTCATTGTGGAGCTCTTAGAACACAGGATTCTTATCTGGACTGTTTATCAGACCCTTTAGGAAATTCTTTGCAGAAAAACAACAGTCTTTCTCTTTAGATACTAGATTTGCCTTTTGGACTACATCCAAAGGTTTCAGAAACATGCGTAGCTCACAAGGAAAGCATTCAACTGAAGATCATCACGCAGGATTCAAATGCAGTGAGGCCAGAAGCACAAGTGTACTTTCCTTGATTGTCTGCTGTCCTGATTCTGAACATGATAGGAAAAGACACATCCCCCATGGCACCTTGAGCAGCATCTGTAAATGCAAAACACTAAAAAGCACACCGACATGTTACTGGACCTGAGAAAATACTATTTCTAAGACTGTTCAATGTCACCATCCATGCGAGAAGATGAGGCCACCTCTCCCGGTGGAGTCTCAAACAGTTTGGCTGCAGGTGAAAACCCACATCTGTTTAGGTCAAGGTACCTGTCCAAAGGCCTTGTTTTTCATCAGAGCTCAGAAAGTCGCAGCCTGGGGAGGACAAATCCATCCTACCAGACAACCATCTGTTTTATAAATAAAACTTTATTGCAGCATAGCCACAGCCCTTCGTTTATACATGAACCTCCATTGCTTTCACCCCACAATGGCAGCATTGAGCAATTGCCACAGAGAGCCCATTGCCAGGAAAGTGTAAAATATTTTCTCCTGAGTCTTTATAGGAAAAACTTAGCGACACCTGTCCTTTCCTTTCTGTTTATGTCTTCTTTAGAGACTAATTAAAATAGGAACTTATAATGAATTGTCTTTTCTCTCTAATGTTCCTCAATTGTATGTGAAATTTTTGTTCCTAACAAAAGATGATGACATGAAATGTGCTGTATAACCGTGTCCATCTCCTATTGCTGTTGTAATGAACGATCATAAACTGGGTAGCTTACAACTCACAGATTCAGAAGCTAGACATCTAACCTGAGTCAGCATGTTGGCAACGTGGTTAGTTACATTCCCCTGTCACTGTGATAAAAAGTGCCTGACAGACGCAATATAAGGGAGAAGGGGTTTACTTTAGCTCACAGTACAAAGGGATACCGTTTCGTGGTGGCAGGGAAGACATGGCAGCTATGGTTACAAGGACGAAGGCTTGCACACAGTGATGATTACATCTCTGCAGGAAGCAGGGAGCTTATGCTAGAACAGGCTGGAGTCACCTCAAAACCACCCCACAATGGTTCACTTCCTCTAGCAAGGTCTCCCCCCCTAAAGGTGCCAAAGCCTCTCCAAATTGTGCCACCAGCTGGGGACCAAGTGTTGAAACACATGAGCCTGTAGGGGACATTTCATTAAATCCTAATGGAGAGCCCTTCTCTGTCTGATGCTCTTGGGAGAATTTCATTTACCTCTTTCAGCGTCTCAAAGCCAGAGATCCTCGCTTCATGTCTTATAGACTCACCACTCCAATTTCTGTCTCCATCTTCATTTGTTCATGCTGTCAGTGTCTCTGGATCTGAACTTTACTCTTCTTTTAAAGACACCAATCACACTGGGCTTTGTTTGGTATCTCTGATTCTCTCACTTCATCTTAACTAAATCATGTCTTCAGAGACCCTGTCTGCAATTAAGGTTATACCCACAGGTTCTGAGAGGACTTGAATTGTGTGTGCGTAGATGGGTGGGTAGGTGGGTGTGAGGGGGTAGGATACTATTCAACTAGGCAATTCATTACTTGGTACTAAATATACGTTATTTATCTGCCATCATGATATAATCTGACTAGTTTTGAAGCCAACTTACTCCCTTTCCATCCACAGAATTCTTGGAGTGTTATCAGTCTGTCCAGTGGACCATGCCTGCTTTCCTCTACTCTGGAACATTTCTCTTCCCAGCCGTCCAATGTTCTCCCTTAACTGCCTCTGAGAGTCTCTCTCTGGGGAGCCCATCCTTGGCATTCCTTTTTATTTTCCATATTTTCATCACACTGAGCTTCTGACCACAGTGACTTGCTTTGGTTTATCTTGTAGACAAGACACAAAAACCTAGTGTATTCCTGCTGTGGACTTAGCCACTGCCTAACAAAGAACAACACAGCTGAGACAATTCTCCACTGTTCTTTTTCTTCCTGTGATTTTATGGTCATAATTATTTATTTTGCATTTTAATAGTACTCGCCTTTGTGTAGTGCTATCAAGGAGTCATGAATGTTAAAGGAAATCCCTATCTACCAACAGACAGCCTCAACCCACCACTGACAGGTAAGGCACAGGACTCACTCCCAGGTCAGCTGCAATTTTACACAAACAGTAGATAATTCTGTAGTGTGACTATATTGTACACCGGATTTGTGACATATTTATACTAAAAATATTTGTTGTTTACCTCAAATTCAGAATAATGTGTCACATAGTTTTAGTTGCTAAGTCTGGCATTCATGAATAATGGTCATTTGCTACTTAGAGGTACAAAGGACTTCAACAACTACTAAAAGACATACACCAACCCTCTGAGGGGTTGGTTTTTTTAAGGCCAGTTACTAGCAAATAACACTGAAGCTTGCATCTCCTTTTCTTTGTGTATGAGAGGAAATGCCTCTAAGAATTCTGGAAGTCTAGAGCTTTGATACTAATCTGAGACTGTCAACATTCAGTAGCCATGTGGCTTTGAACAACTCATTTCTTCTGTCCCTCTGCACTTTGGTATATCCATCTGTAAACAGGAATGAAACAGGCTATTGTAAGGAGTCAATTTCATATAAAAGCATGGTACTTTGCATTCAGCTATCAGCAAATACAGTTCCATGACTTGCAGTTATCACTGGCCATTGTGGCTCACTGCATGGGTCGGGGTTGCTTTCTGCCAGGACATCAGATTATCAAAAGAATCTAATGTACACCTTCACCACACTTTCCAGGTAAAATCCTGCCATTATACCTTATTAAGACAAACACATGTTTACTGTGTGATTTAAGTAAGTGTCCCATCACATCTCACAAATACTACATTAAGCCAAAGTCTCTACTGACCTTGGATGATCCGTCTCTAGATCTACCACTGAGAAGGATAATCATTGGCATTGCCCTTTCTAACCCAGAGCTTCAGGCCAGTGAGCACGCACGTATGTTTCATATGGTTCGTGGGTGTGGCCTTGGGAAAACAGGGGGGACAGTCACAGAGAGCTCATTATTCACCTCTAATGTCATATATGTGGGAAGCGGGAAGCTCAAGGGTTTGCTGCCTAGGTTTGAAAGAGCTACTCTTGAGGGGCTCAGAAATGGATCATAACAAATGGAGGTTTTAGTGATGTGTAATTGAAGACCCTCTTTCAGGTACAGCCTATAATGAGCAGAGTGGAGTGTAAATGAGACCAGATGGGAACAATCCTTGCTCAACAGCTATGCATCTGAGGAGAGCAACTTACCCAGGTGCCTCTCAGGCCTCCTGACTTAAGGCTGAGGGCCAGTGGTGCAGAGATAACCGGAGTAATGATTGGATCTCTGTCCTTCTGAGGGAGACTGGCTTTGCCAGCAAGCACAGTTCTTCCTGTTTCAGAGAAAGAGGTGAGATCCAGGTGGGCCAGGGCTGGCAGTGTGTGGGCAATGTGGGTGGCGAGTATTTACTGTCTCCCGGGCTCTAATCTCCTGAACAATAGACAATGATCAGGCATGCCAATGTAACTCTGTTAGTTGGGGGGAGAAAAGCATAGGTTTAAGGCTCAAACAATTCTTCAGATAAAACCCAACATGAAAGCTGCTTCTCTGGTTTGGACAGAATCACTTAAATTCTTTGAGCCACGTTTCTCTCATGTGTAAAGTAGACATAATAGCACCTTCCTTGCTGGAATGTTAGAGGGATTCATGGAGTTACCATGAAAAAGGGAAAGTTAGCACCATCTTACCTGTCAGAGGAAAGGGAGTGGTGGCTTCCTGCTCCTCTAAAGAGACAGGGCTTCACTGGCCCACTGGTCTGTGGGCCCTTTGTTACCTGTCTGTCTTCCATCAGTTCTGCCTTTTAGCACTGTTGGACACACACACATTCTTTTCTAAGCATCCCATGCTCATTTTATGATGCCCACCATGTGTGAGCTTCCAATCACTGTAGTTTCAAACCAAAACTTATTCCACTTTAAAAAAAAATATGTAAAATGTTTTTTAAAAAACAGAACTCTTCTAAGCGATGTTCTTTAGTCTCCTGATATTTCAGTGACCAAGTGAGTCTTTCAGTATGGGGATCAGATCTTAAAGATGTGGTGGTGCCTGCACAGGTGTTTCTGTTGGAAGGGAAGCAACTGCTACATGATAACTCACTTTTTTCCATTGGTCCCTTACCTAGAATGTCCATGTCCTCATGTCCATATCTTCAATTACACACACACACACCACAAACTCACACATACACCACAGACATAAACTCACAGACACACACACCATACCACACACATGCACACACATACATACACACCACACACACACATACAGAGAGAAAGAGAGAGAGAAAGCATTCCCTAGTGGTTCGAGTTGGTAGTTTCTCTGTGTTCCCAAAGCAATGAAATTTTTTTGTCTTGGGTGATGACTATTTAAATAATAATAATCAAGCCTAATTTTGTGTGAGCCTCCAACATTCATTGTCTTTTCTAAAGTTACGTCTGTGTAGTTTCACCTATTATCCCTTCAAAGACACAGGCATTATTTATTTGTCTCCATGTTCCAGAGGGTGGAACCACATGTAATGAAAGTTGATGAAGAAATGAATAAATGCATAAATCTCAAGAGATAATCTGTCATGGGGTGAAATGCAGTAAGAAGCAAACACAGGGATGTCAAGGATACTCACACAGTTTTAAAAGACAGTGGTCTTTGTTTTTAATGCTGTGCCCTTGTTACACACATATTTAATCTCCATAGACTATGTTGAAGCTAGGTACCTTGACAATGGAGCTAATGAAGAGATACCCTTTGGCTCAAGAAGATACCACCTGGGAACGAGGTGATCAAAGGCTCTTTGGGAAAGGAGCCTTTGGTCAAAGATGAAGGCAAGAGCTACCTGAATCCTCCAGAGTAAGAGCTGCATCTAGACTCACTGGTGCATAGTTTATTGGTACTAGTGGACTTCAAGCATCAGTGAGTCATGTCAGTGGATTCCAGCAAAGTTCTGAGTGTGATAACATGACTCTCCTTCCTTTACACCTGTTCATGAGATGCTACATTCAAAGATGTCTAGATCCTACGCCACAGAGGGAAATAGAACTTTTAATGGAGCTCAATGGCTAATTGTGTAAAATGGGAATAAAATCAGTTCCTCCACCAGGTACCATGACAATTCAATGCCAAAGGGCTTCTGTCTCCTTAGTGGTTGGTAGCCACAGTATTACAATACACCCTCAATTTGAAGTTAGCACTGATTGAAAGAGAACATATTTAATTCAAAAGCAGTTTTCTTAGGAAAAACAAGTAAGGAAAATATCTTAAGTGTGCAATAGATTGTAAGATGCATGCTGACCCTAAATACTTAAATTCCTTTGTAAATACTTCCTAGAATTGAGGAAATATGATGTAGAGCAAATGGAATTCCTCAAAATTCACTTGCTTCTGCTTAATTTCTTTCTTTGTGTTTGTTGGTTGGTTTGTTTAGTTGGTTGGTTGGTTTTTGTTTGCCTTTTTGAGACAGGGTTTCTCTGTATTGCCCTGGCTGTCCTTCAACTTGCTCTGTAGACCAGGCTGGCCCTCGAACTCACAAATATCCTCCTGCTTCTGCTTCCCAAGTGCTAGAATTAATGGCTAATGTCTTTAGAATTTAAACCCAAATCCAAGTTCTTAGAAGACACACTCTGGACTCTTTCAACCTGCCAAAAAAAGGTCTTATACCTTAGAGAAGAGAAGGACCCTGGAGCCTGCACACATGCGTTTTCTATTTGGAAACCCGAGAGCAAATCATTCTTCTCAGGAAACATGTTCATTGTCTGAGCAGAACTGTGTTCTTTTCAAATTAAAGCTGTGAGTGGGAGTGCTTGTGTTCTGGAATAGAGTCCCTTTTCTCCCTTGCCTTCATCCCCTGTTCCTTGGCTCCAGGCTATTATGTGATGTTCAGGACTGTCAAACCTTCTGGAGCCATAAGCATTCTTTAGACAACCAATCTTCATATGCATTATCAAAATTAGATCTTTTCTCTGCAGATGACAATTATGTATTATATGGTTACATGCTTACGAGTGAGTCTGTGACAGCGTATTGTTAGACTCCGGGTATTGACTTTTAACAATATGTTACCTTATTATATTTGGTGTGGCATTATGCCTGGATTGCAGCAGCGTTTGTCCTGTGGCCCCACTCAGGCGGTAATTAGTTTCTCAATAAGTGTCAAACAGTAGGATAGGGCGGAGGCAGAGTAGGTGAAAGGTAACTTGCGAATGGTTTTCTTTTACAGCTGTCCCCTAACTATCCTGCCTCTCCACAAAAGAACTTCAGCCCTCCTGCGAAAATCCAACTTGTGTGTGCTCATCAATAAAATTGCCTCTTAACAGAATGGCCACTTCAGATGGGAGTTCACACATTTCAAAGGTCTTAGATATTACCCCATGGTCACAGGCTTTTGAGAGAGTCAGAGACAGAGAAAGAGAGAGAGAGAGAGAGAGAGAGAGAGAGAGAGAGAGAGAGAGAGAGAGAGAGAGAGAGAGAGATAGATAGATAGATAGATAGAATACAACATAAGAAATCCCTGTATTCATTTCTATAAACACAAGCCCAATGCAGTTTAAACTTATAAACATGCTAAAGAGAGCTAGAGGTAGCCTGTTACTTTGTCATATATTTTTATAGACCTTTCTGAATGGTTTCAGATTTGACATAGTAACTGCCTGTTACTAGAAATAAACTGTAAGTCAATTCCATGCTGCCATAATTCACTGCTCAGGGTTGTTCACAAAGATTTAGTGAAGCCCATGATGGACAGCAAGCCTCTTGATGTTTTCATTTTCACTTCGTGTTTTTGTCATGCCTCCGGCTTTCTGACCTCAAGAGACCCAGAAGGAGAAGGCTTTCCCAAGGTGCTGCTGTTCCCACCCTGTCAGGAAGAGACCTGTCCTTGCCAGAAAGCAAATGAGACATTCTCTCCTTGTCTCTTCGGGTCTGTCTGCCTCCCTTATTTTATTTCTAGGGTTGACAACTCTTGCTCCTATAGAGTGACCTGTTTCTGAGAGAATAAATTACACCAAGGTCACACATAGCACCCAGCAGGAGTTAGGTGCCTGCAAAGTAGCAATACCTCATCTCCTTGGCTGGCATTTTCTTTTGGCTCAAGGCTTTGGCTGCATCTCTACCATGTCACGCACCCAGATGGAAAGTGAAAAATCCATTCAGCCATCTGGCTGTTTCTGTCTACACAGTGCCATGCATCTGGAGCCATCTGGGAGAAGGACTGGATTTTGTCACTTACTGCCTGGTACTTGGTGTGGTGTAGATGCAGCCCTGTAGAGGACTGAAGAGCTTAATAGCCCCACGCCACAGGAGAGGCTAAAAGGAAGAGTCTAGGATAATGAGGCCTAGTGTACCGTTCTGGAAAACAAATAGAAAGTTAGTGGATTGCTGTATAATAAAAAGAGTAGGAAATAATAAAGGAAAGGCCATTGTTTATTAAACAAAGGGAAGTCTGAGTGCTGAATCCAGTGATTATTTGTCAACTGAGTTTGTCCCAGACAGTTAACAAAATACTCCAGGAGGCATATTTTTATAATTCTTTCCCAGAGTTGGACACTACTCTAAAAGACATCTCAAATGGACTCTGATGCTGGCAGATATGGCTGAGCTTTCAGAAGTATGACTTTTAAGCTCTAATTAGTGTCTCTTCCTGGATAGCCTCTTAATTTCTCAGAGTTTGTCATAAAACAAATAATGAAAAAATTTATAAAGCACTTAACAAGGATGGTGTTCAATTTAGGAGTAGGGTCACAGTCCATCAGCAATGTTAGGACCTTAGTGTTGTGGTGGAGAAGCAAGCAAGAAGAAAACATGAATTGTGGCAAAATGGGAATGGGAATTATACAAAGAAGGCTTCCCTGAGACTGTAAGTAAACATCTTGGGATTCTGGGGTTCTCTCTTTCAGCTCATTTCTGAAGCTGGTATTCAAAAGGGCCTGGCAGCTTTGCCTTCGCCACAATCTCTGCAGACACAAACTTTCAACATTTTCATCCAGTGCAGTGAATGCAGGAGAAGGTAGCTAAATAAGAATAGCTCACATCTAAAACAAAACAAAACAAAACAAAAATCCTGATTAAAATCTTTGACCCAAGCAAGAAGTAGGGAAGGAAATAAGTTGGCACATCAATATGAGGTACCCTAGGGCCTGAGCCTAGCTCCCTCCTGAGTCTGACCTGTCAGCAAAGGATGGAGTGCCCTAGGGCCCAGATGAGAAAGAGAGGTCACTACACTACAGGTAGGTTCAGAAAAGAAAGAAAATCCCTCAGCTCCACCCACACAAAAAGGAATCTCACTACGCATTTTAAATGCTGTGCTCACATTTTAAAATCAGGCTCTTAGTTTTAATTGCTTCTTTTACTATAGGCCAATTAAGGATGGGTCTGGAGGGCAGGGATCATTCCCACAGCCTCTGAGTTTGAAAGGTGGGGCTAGTTTAGCCTAAGGCACCCATTCACACTTCTATTAAAAAAAAAAAAAAAAGACCAAGCACACCATTAAACACCTCAGGTGGGAATACTTAGTTTATAAGGCTGAAAGCAAACACCGAAGACTAAAACTTTCCCTTTGGCCCCATCTCCTGCTTCCAAATAAATCAATTACAACGTTGCTCCTTGTCTGAATCCTGCAAAGCTAAATACCAGTAGATACAGAGCCAACACTGTGTCTTGAGAACCTGCCAGTAGATTGGAGACTCCTCAGAGAGTGCTGTACTTCTTATCCATAATTGATCCCTGCAACTTCATACCGTACTAAGGCTAAAAACTGGGAGTTATAAAAATATACACACATCCATATGGGTATATTATGTGGACATACGATTCACATCTTAGTTTTTACAGAACAAGTCCAGAACTGTGTATCACTGACGTACATACTTAAGGAAAAGAGAAATAGAAAGTCTGTTTTTAAGATATCCATTGTATCTGACATCCCTTGACGTACGTGTGAACTATTTTCCCCTGCTTTGTTTTCACATAAGAAAACAAATATTCACGGAATGTATACAAATACTGCATTCTGCCAAGCATTTCCTAAGCTTTTAAAATCAGCCTTAGACCTGACCATCAGATCAAGCAGAACAGTCATCTGCACCCCACATTTCAGAGCCAAACACGTTCTAAATGTTAATTTTGAGGAGCCAGTAGGGGGTGGTGAGAGGGTCAAGCTAAAGAGCACATGCACCAAGCAATAGCAAATAGCATTTCTCGCTTACAGGTCACTGGTTCAAATCCCACTCCAGTCAGCAGGACCCCAAAGCCGTGACCATTTAGTTGCTCAGGGATCTGGTGAATTGAGTTGCTATGGGAAGTCTAGTTACTGTCCCAGCTGGACATCTAATCAGAGCAAACAGATTGTTCGTAACTCACCCCTGGTCCCCCCAGCTTCCTTCCCTTCTCCCATCTTGTCTTGGCAATGTAGCTTTAACCCAGAAACCCAAGAGACTGGATCCAGAGCAGAAACCCTGGCCTCTCATTTTCAGAAACATAAGCTATCTAAGTATGGACACATACATGCACACACACACAAGTCATGGATGCCCAGTTATTGCCCACAGTCTCATACACCTTATGCTGTGAAATTACTACGTTTTGTTGACACTGGATTTGCTTGTATTTTTTTTCCCCTCAAGTATACATATCACATCAGTCTTTGGCTAACCGACCAATTTTAGAATATAAAAAAGTACTTTTTCCAACTTAGGCTACAATGAAGCATCCTCATCTTTCTAATGAAGGAAGGAAGCATCCAGATAAAAGTAAAACCATTTATTAGAGTTTTGTCCCTGCTCCACTGAAATAAAATGGTGAGCCAGCTCGGCAGTTCCCACAGGGACCCAGCATGTGCTCATTAACTCTTTGCCAGGTACAAAGGTGCCCTAACAGCTCTGTTTTAACTCCATGATCTGGCCCATAATCCAGTGCTAAACAATAATTAGTATTGACTTGTTAAACAGGAGTTGAAGGCTTCTTTTAAGCACCTCAAATATGCTTCAAGTTCCACAGACAGAGAATCAAAGGGATAGGGAGGCATAGTTTGGAGAAGAGGGAGAGGCATGAAGGTATTTGCAGGATTTTTAACTGTGAAGAGCGGATTGTCCTCACGCATGGTCACTTTGCATGCATTCATGCATTCTTCGCAGACCCACACAGGCTCTTTATTTCACCCTATGCCTGCTCATTGTTGGAGGGAGCCTTACTGTCCTTAATAGCTTGCCCTCACCCCACGATCCTTTTTACCTCGTCAGACTGACCAAACGCAGGACAATTTTCTCCCCCTTATAATGTGGGGTAAGTTCTTTCCTGCTAATGGCTCTTTTCATCCTATGCAGCAAGTTTCATTTGAAATGGGCAATGAATAAAGACCCCTGACACTGGGCTTTCTGTGGTGGTACCATTTATTGTCCAATTATGTATTTGGATAAGCAAAAGGGAACATTGGCCACACTTGCTAAAGAAGGCTGAAGGTACCCATCTGGCCAGAGAAAACAGGAGGCTCCAAACCTGGACTGTGCTGGCTGGAGAGAAGCAAGGCTTGCTCTCGCCTGGTGAGTGCTTTCCTCCTACAGCTGTCTGTGCATTTGCCGCCTGGCACACCACGACCTGACGAGAGGAAGCACAGGAGGTGGGCATGCCAATCTAACGGTGTGAGCTAGTTTTGATTGTTCCATTTGCTCTACACAAGGGTAGTGTTGGAGGTTAAGGATCTAGATGCTTGGATATATCTGAGTCTCAGAAAGGCAGGGAGGTATGACTAGAACATCCTTGCTGTACAGGTCACTGTGTGCCAGATTTCAATCCCAAACCAAGTCTAAGTACAGTCGGCTGAAGTGTTCTCTCCTTGCTCCCTCATTCCCTCCCCTCTTCCTTCATCCAACTAGGTTGAATACTTCTGAACATACTTTATCCAAATAAGATATGGTCCTATCCTTCAAGCAGCCCTGCCTATGATCACAGGGAACGAGTCATGAATCCAGAATTCAGATAACAGTTCTAGAGTGTAATCAATTAATATGTACAGATGCTAGGAGAGAAGGCCTTGCAGTCAGGGGGAGTTATAAGAGCATGCTTGTAGAAGATGTGGGCTTGTGCTTGGACTTGAAGTGGAGAAAAGGTCATTATTTTTTAAAAGAAGAGATCTCAGAAAGCTATAGTGGGAGGATTACCTGAGACTGATCAAGGCCAGGTGACTAACCTGGGCAACAGAGAAAATTCATATCTCCAAAGAAAAAGAGTAAAGAAAAACGACCACAGCAGGCATGGAAAGTAGCAAGAAGGCTCTGAAGACAGAACCCTCTCTCTGCCTTTCCAAAACACCAAACACAATAAAATGCACTACTGAAGATTCTACAACCCACAGGGCAGGCTGCATTCCCTCTTCTTTCCTCTCCCACTAAAGCTCCAGGTTGGGAGCAAAAGGCAGATCTGATCAGAAGCAATACTAGTTAGTGGGAAATCTTTACGTCACCATTGTAATAAGTTAGGAGTGATGGGATTGCGGGGAGTTAAGAGCCTGGCCAGATAAAAGCGACGTTTGAAAGAAAGAATAAGAAAGTAGCACTTGTGGATGACAAGGGAAGCCACTCGTCATAGAGATGGTCACAAAGGAAGGAAAGCAGGCTGGGGGTCTTGGAAATAATGATTTTGTTTTGCATTTCCTTAATTTCATACTGCTTCGGAAGGCTGCACTGGACATGGTCAGGAAACAGTTATGTGTAGACAACTGTTCCTCAGGTCAGAGACTGAATGGAAGCACAGCGTTAGATCATGGTGAACTGTGAGGTCACCAGGATCTCCCTCAAGAAATGACAAACATTACATTTGGGGGCACTCCATTTAAGAAGCAAAAAAAAAAAAGTGCTCATGGTTTTAAGACCCATTCTATAGAGAAGGTCCTTGTCAAATTATAAAAATCATGCTTGCATGCTTGGAGGTTTACAGACCACAGATAGACACGGAAGTTGAAAAGTATGCAATCTCAGTGCCTATTCAGTACCTCTGCTCTTTGACTTTCCAACAAAGAGACAGATAGCGGAGATAATGGCCACACCATAGTTCATTAATCCATTAGCTTCTAAAGATGGCCATATCCACGTGGAATGGTTTTGTTAGCTACACAGGAAATACAAGACCTAGCCTGAGAGGCAAGACCATCAAAGTTATACTTCCTCTGGTCCCTGGACTTACATACCCATTTAGAGATTAGCTGGGATAGAATGGGAGGGGAAGTCTCAGGAATGTCCAGATACCATCAATTCAGTGGAAGGCAGAGACTTCCAGAAGGAAAAGAGAGAGACCAGAAATGGGGAACAAAGTCATAGAAGTCTTGTGAAAAATAGAAGTAAAGAGAAGAATGGACCGAACACATTTCTTTATCATCAGTGTGACAGTATTGCCGTGAGCACAGACAAAGCTAGATGGTCAGTGTAACACTTGAAGTTCAAAGGTCTCTGTCTGTCTGAACATCAATAGCTCTAACTTCCCAAGATGATTGAACTACAGCATTCTCTATTCAAAGGCAAGGGGATAGCATTTCTCCACCTCATGAAATTCTGCAAGCTGAAGAGACATGCTGAGTACTGCAAAGTTCTAGAATCTGACCTCAAACACATCTAAGATGAGAGGTGTGAACAAGTTGTGTGGCCCCAGACACTTTGTTAAATGACAAATTCTAAATAAAATAATGGATGAAGGTGTCTGACTCAAAATAGACCTTCAGTACAAATCCCTTCTCAAGGACACTTCTTAACGGGATATTCAGTTCATTCACATACAGACATATACATCATTAATATTTTCAATAAATTATTTTTATATTAAAGAGAACATGCCTGCAACAAATCCATATACCAGAGTTTGAGTAGAATGTCTGAGATAGATGCTATTTATGACATAAGTAGAGGACTCTACTGATGTCATTAGTAATGGTGAAGAAAGCAAGCCAAGGACCTGGGACAATATTAGATAAGGAATAAACACACTCATAAGTTAAATAAACACACAGACACACAGGAACTAGTCACCCTGAAGAAGAAAGTTTAAAGATTAAATGGCCAGATCAACCTCCTCTTATATAGGTGGAAATTTTGCAGTTAGCTCCCTCAGCCTTCAGTCTGGTTAATTGGGCATGCAAGTTGCTAACAGCTCCAACAGGGGGATGGGACAGGCCTAGAGGGTCACACACCTTCTTCCCCACATGTTTCACTGGTGCACATTACAGACCTGCATACACATATACAAAGGAATTGGGATAGAGAGAGAAAAAAATTACAACTTAATAATAGAACCAGAAGAATAGCACTGAAAAATTAAGGTTGATGCATTCCAAAAAGAGGCAATCTAAGAAATGCCATCCTCCTTTTGTTTCAGCTGGAGAGTTTGATGATTATCTTCAGATAGTTTTTAGACTAAACTGCTTCCAAGATTTTTTTTAAGTGGGAAAAATGGATGACAATAAATGTAAAGAATTTCTTCGAACTGCTTCTGGGCTACACTGAGCTTTGGAAAAGAGTACTGTCACATGTCAAAGAGAACAGAGATGCACAGATGGTTCTGAGGAAGGAAGAGTGTGATGAAACAACAGAAACAAACTAGTGACCAGGGACAGGCACTTTTCAGGAGGCTTACCCATCACTACCCTCCACCAGGAAGTTAATCTGGTGGCAGAAACTCTGCCAGCCTGATGAGCAACACTAACCACGTTTTGAAGTCTCCACCAGTATTCTGGACTTGAGTCCTATGCCCCCAACTTGAAGCCTTCCTAGAAAACACTGAGTGGATTGCCCCAACAGCAATTCCATCTCAGGATGCATGGACTACGTCTGCACTATCCATGAATCTGAACTTGCTTCTGCAGAGACAATTCTTAGTTCAAGCCAAGCTCTCCACAAACCTACCTTATGATGTATGAGGGAAGAAGAGGAGCAATCCCAACCTTACGCAATTGTGGAATGCCCAGTTAAAAGCAACACTGGCAATAAGCCAACCTTGTCAGCATGCCTGGTGGTTCTATTGAAATGAAATCCTAACCCACATCCTAAATTTTCAAAGCCTCACATGACAGGAGAAGTCTACCTGGTTGGACAACGTTAGACTTAAAAGTCTACCAGACCCAACAGAGTGGATTAAAACATCAAGAGCCTCCCTGCAGGTAACATTTAACTTTCTACATACACTGAGTCTAATGGAGTGCTGAGGAGCAGACTGTGCCTTATATTATTTTCCCACAGCAAGCAATGAGGAACTTGGGAGTCAGAACTGGGAGGCAAAAAAGTTGCTTTGGAGCTACCTAAGGAGGGCAGACAAAAGTGGGATCATGGCAAGGAAAACTTAATATTTTGGTAAGTCTCTTAATCTCTCCAACTCTCAATTTTCTTACCTACAAAAATGGGAGTGAAATCAATAACTGACCCACCAGGGTGGTCAAGCTGAACAAAGCATCTCAATGAGCCAGGACCACCATTAAGAATAACTAAAGGTCACACACCTAGGAAAGTTTGGCCTGCCCTGACTGCTTTCCTGTTTCCCATATGTTTAATGAATTTCAGAATTTTAATTTATTGGCTCAAGGCTAGTTACTAATGGGCTTAAAATTCAGAAATATTTTGAGAATGTTTTAGGACAAAACTTTAGGATAAAGACGTTTTGAATTATTTCTGTGACTTAAACTATAACTGTGGGAAAAGGTCGAGGAATGGCTGCCACCAGGAGGGCCCTACACATCCCCATCTCTACCATCTCTGTTATGCTTGTTCCCCCTGGCTACGTCTCTTTGTTTCTCTTTGATCCTTTTTGGTGCACCTTCCCTAAAGAAATATCACTCATCAACATTCCTCTCTTCTGTGTGTCTGGATTGTTAGCTCCCTAAATTCTGCTGACACTCATTCTCACCATGGTGTTAATGACTGATAAATATCTATTCCCTTTCTCTGGGTCATTTGCATTTCAAATGGGGATTCCTGGAGAGTCCCTGCTTTGAGAGAAATAACATGTTGATGAGGGCCTAGCACAACAGAAACACTGGCCATGTCATCCTGAAGGCTTACTTATGCACAAATCATACCTTAGGAGAAATTGCCAAATTTGGCTATTCATCAGCATCTCTGAGGCTGCTAGCTTTGTTTACCCTGGATGCCACAACTGGGCAAGAGGGAGGAGTGGAGACTGCAAAGAAGGACACCTGGACTACCTGGAAAATAAACCAGATTTCAGGTGTCACCCACAGAACAGTGTCGTGCCCTGTGCAGGCCTAGACTGGGCCCAAGCAGCAAGCTATTGGAATGTATGTGTGTAGTTCTTCCTTCCCACAAGCCATCACTGTGCCCTGGGGGTTTCTTGATACAATTTAATCTTTCTCAGTCGTGCACTGGGGTTCTAATCTGCACCACACCGGGAGTGGAAGCCTTTGTAGGAATCACTTCCCGAGAAACTCCAAAGGGATTTCCAGTAAACTGTACAGCCGACTGTGTCACCCAGCACTGTCTTAGTCACTTTTCAATTGCTGGGACAAAACACCAAAACAACTTACAAAAGAAAGCTTTATTTTGGATCTCATGGTTCCACAGGGTGAATTCATGCTCAGCGTGGCAGGGAGCGTGGCCCGTTCAGAAGTAGTAGCGGAGGGTTCAAGTCTCAATCCACAGGCATAAGCCACTCCCAGTGACACACGTCCTCCAACAAGGCCACACCTCCTATCCTTTCCCAAATGAAAATCCAGGATCCAAATATATGAACCTATGGAGGCCATTCACATTCAAACCACAATACATGTTGAGCCCTGAGAGCGAAGGAGGTTAACATTGGTGCTTTCTTCTTTCCCAGAAGAAAGCCGCCACAATGTGGGGTTAAGTTTTCTACTGAGCATGTTTGGAGGAAACAATGAAAAATGTCCACTCGAGAGGGTGGGAGACCTGAGTTTCCATTGCCTGTCAGCCAGGCTGGACACAGGGTTAGGTAAAAGGGGTTTTTGAAGTTCCACACTGAAATTATGGCAGCTTTGGGGAAAGTAGCATTCAAAGGAAAACAAAATAAAATGCATTCATAAATATCTATGAATATATACGTATATACATGAATATATGTACACTCATATATATATACATATGTACACATACATATAAAATTATATATGTAGGAAAAAATATATAATCTCCAGGTTGTTCTTTAAATCACCCCCCCTCCCCAAGAGACACCATAGTTTATCAAATATGTTTCCAGGAGTCTAGGGCTGTTTTCCCAGTCCCTTGAGACTTCTGCCAAATATAAACAAAAGTTCTCACAGGACCAGAGCCAAGGATCAGTGGCCCTCAAATCTACAGTCAGAAGGAAAATATAATTAATCATAATCCTGCCCTAGCCTGATCGCTGAGATAATACCAATGAGGAAAAAAAAAAAAAGTCGAGTCAGTGGAAGCATTAGGAGGCAAGGTGAGGAGCTGAAGTTTCCCTTTCTCTCCAGGGCTAGAGTTTGTGTTTGTTTCACTTGGATGCGAGCCCATAAAATAAACAAGAATTGTGATGTTGTATGTCTTGGTTTTCGTGTTTTATAATCCTGTTTATTTGACCTTTATTTTTCTGCTAATGAAGGGTAATGAAGCGCATGGCCCAGACTCATTCCTCCAAAGTGCAAGTGATGAGGTAAGGGCTGAGGAGGAGGCAAAGCAGCACACCATGGCGGCCAGCTCCGTTCCACGCCTCTCCTTACCATCCACTCCCCTCTGGCTTTTTCTTTCCTTTCCTTCTCTCCCCTACTCTTTTTTTTTTAAGGCTTCCTTTCAGACACTGGAAGGAAATCAGTCCAGGACTGAGTACCAGGCTGTTTCCTACTAGGAAGGCAGCCCGCTTGAACACACTTCTTTGGGTATCCTTGATATGACTGAAAATTAGGTTCATTTTGACGAATAATAGAACAGCCCTCCAGCTAAAGGCTTGAGCCTGGCCCAGTCATCTGCAAGCCCACCATCAGCACACTTCCCAGAGCTTTGATGTCCCACTCAAGTACACTACAGTAGGTATCCTTCCCAGCACAACCTCAGGGTCTCCCTATCTGCTGACAGGGGACCTTGAAAAACCCCATGCACCTGCCACTTCTTCCTCATCCGGTCCAGGATACTTCTGAATCATTGGCATCTCTGTTGCAGCCTTTTGTCAATGCCATTTAAATAAATTTGGAATAATAATTTTATTAAAATGTTTTAGATGCCATATCTCCAATCCATAAAATTTATTGTACTTTTATGCAGAATTATACTGGAGTTGAAACATATAAATCAATTTATAAGGTCTAATGACACACAAACGCTTAAAAACTAAAGGCGATGTAGTAAATTCAAATTACCATTACAAATGTAAGCTTTGTAGTCAGTGTGTGACCTGCTAAGGATTATATTTAACTCCCCTGAGAGTGGTTTATCATAAAACTTTATACTTTTATTACAGTGAATTATTAAGTCCTCCATGACATGAGTCATTCCTCGCACTGACTATGGCTTTTTTAATGACACTATAATAGACATCTTGCTAATGGCAGGAGGGTTGCTACTCGGCTGCAGAGAAGGGGTGGGAGGAGGGGAAAGGAAAGACAATACGGACACGTGAATGCAAGAGCAGATTTCCCAAAGGACTGGCATTAACAACTGTACGCAGAAGTGTTCTAGCAGAAGCATAAAAAAGGCACACCTCTGCATGTTCTGTCCTGGGTAAACAATAACTTACTGCCTGAGAGAAATTCCATTTCAAAGTCACAGGTGGGGAAGAGGAAACGTCTCGATTGTCTTGAGCAGTTTTAGTTTTCCATTAAAACTTTAACACCCTTCCCCTTCTGCTGTGCCAGAGGTGGGCTCCTTTCTGTGCCAGTAAGCTCTTTTTAATAACAGATGTTTGGCATCCCAGAAAGTAGAATGACCCACTGCTCATTGGTACGTGTTCCCTGCAACACACCCCTCCTTTGTGAGCTGTGTCCCTACAAAGGCTCCTTAGCAGGAAACTCTGGGGTCTATGTGTATCCAAGGACCATCATGGTCAAGCCTCCAGTTGGAGCAGCCAATGCTCTGAATGGTCGCCATGGTGCCTGCAGGCCTCAAGGAGACAGTCTCTGCTACCTACGTGTTCCAGGGCTCAAATCTTCTTTAGGCCCAAGAAGCTTGTGTCCAACACATGTTGCCATTTCTATAGAACTTGGATGGCAGAATTTAGGAGCCCTAAGCCTCTGACCCAAGAGAATGAGCAGTTCCGATGAAAGATGCTGTGTATGTAATGATGTGATAAATGAGTTGACAGTGAGACAGAGCCATATGATCAGGAAGGAGGAAGTGTGTGTCAGGCTTAGCTCTCTGTGCATCTCTGTGCAAGAATGACTTCTTTGTGCAATGTTCTTAAGTGCTCTGTGATTGCTCCTAAACTGCGCTGTCAGGCACCTCTGTGAGCCCCTGTGTTTGCTCAATTTTGAGGCTATGATTCGAGAGCTGTAGACTCCCTCTTCTTGATCCAGTGGCTTGCCAGGTTCCCTCAGGGACTCAGTTGCTAACGCGTTTTGGTGTGTTTGGGGTTTTTTGAGGAGGAGGTTGTTTCTTTTCACGGCCATTAAGGCTAGAATTACGGAGGAAACACATGTCTCCTCTGTCCTCACCGTTTCCTCTGTCCTCATTCTGGCCTCTAAAACACAGAGACTGTATTGGGAGGGACTCGCCAATACAAAGATAGGGCAGTTCAGTGGACTCATCGCACCAACACTGACAAGATAACCAACCTAGGGGAATCCTATTTCATGTTTTGTGCTCTATAGTCACAGACAAACTTTATATGAAACCAATTACTTCTCAAACTTTTGGCTAAGATCATGTGTAAAATGTATCAAGATCCTCTCTGTGTTCCCTTCCTTTCTCTCCTTCTCTCTTCCTTCCTCTTCCTCTCTCTCTTTCCCATCTCATATACACATGCACACCACACACACAGACACACACACACATGCTTAATATGAATTCATTTGAAAAGTTTTACTAATTAGTACAACAAAATTTAACAAATTTAAATAGAAATTTACTTTTAATTATCTCAAATTCTAACTGCCCCAAATTCTGACCTTTCCCCACCCCTCACCAAGGCTGGCGTCTCTTATTTTCTCGGGTATTCTTCCATAAGCACAAGGTCATTGGGTTGGATCTGGTTTAGTATTTATGGAGTGTCTATTTCATGCCAGGCCACTGCACTAAAGGACCTGGAGTTGAATTTCACAGACACAGCACTATACCCCATAAAGATGCTAGGCTAGATCTGAGCAGGGATCAGCAAAGTCTAGTCCAAGGCCCAATACTGCCTGCCACTTGTTTAAATAAACAAAGTTTCACTGGGACACAGTCACATTCATTCATCAATGACTCATTCACCGTGGCAGAGCAGAGCGGTTATAACTAAATCATAATGACCAACAAGGTCTAAAATATTTACAGTCTGGCCTGTTGATCCCGCAGCCTACAGGCAGTGGGTGGCTCTGTGTTGTGATGTTTGGTGCTTGATTACCTAAGATCTCATCTTAGGACCCACATGATACAAATAGAGCACTAATTCTTGAGAATTGTCCCCTGACTTACATAATAAATAGGTAGGTAGGTAGAAAGATAGGTACAAAGATGGATGGATGGATAGATAGATAGATAGATAGATAGATAGATAGATAGACAAGTAAACAAACAAATACTTTTAATTTATAAAATACTTTAAAAAATACCATTGGTATTTAGACTGTCCTGTATTTTAAAAAATCTAATTTAAAACAAACAACAGCAAAAACCAAAACACAGATTCCCTGCATCTTTGTAATCAAGAACCTGAATCCCAAAGCACTCACAGATGAATGGAAAGAACAATGCTAACCCAGCTGGGCTCTGCTGTCTGAGTCTGCCCCTGCACAGCCCAGTTGTGTTCGGCTTCTGCAGAAGATGCTCTCCGCGGTAGACAGATCATTAATGTGTGCAAGCATGTGCGTGTGAGTGCCTGCGCCACAGAAGCCGATCCTCCAGGAGCTGGGCTTATAAGCAAGGGTGAGCTGCAGGTCCGGTGCTGAGAATCAAACTCAGGTCCTCTGCAAGAGCAGCACATGCTCTCAACCACTGTGCCATCTCTCCAGCTCTTCCTGCTTTTCTTAGATTTTTTTTTCCTTAGCAGCACAAGTTGCCCATAACATGCATTGCTACCAGGAACACCCACATATCCAGTAGTCAAGCATTTGTGCATCTATTCCTTCACACTCTATGCATGCCATACCTGAAGTGAATGTTATTATTATTTTAGTAGCCAGAAAAGAAAGCTGGCTTTATGTACCGGTAGAGGGGACCCATTTAATTCAACACACACACACACACACACACACACAAGCAAACACATGCCACAAATCCAGCAGCAGTATCTAATTTGAGAGGCCCTCAAGGCCCTCAAGTGCCTATCAAAATACCTGGAGATGGGCATCTCTGATCAGCTCGATGATGGAACGGGGGACCTGCTCTGGAAGCTTTCATTCAGTCTTGATTTCCCTTGGGTACCAAGCATACTGTGCAGTTGGTAGAATGGAGCAGCTACTTAGACATGCAAACATTCTGATAACAACCCAGTAAACCAGCCTCAGACAGAACAAATTCAGAGACTGCACTAACCTATGAGGTATTCAGAGACCTGGGAAGGAAAAACTCAGGCAATCTACATGACCCAACTTAATTTTTCCTAAACAAGTACTTATCTGTTTACTAACTATGGGCTCAGAACTGGCCAGATACTGACTTAATAATAGTTTGAAGACTTTGTAAACTAGGTGTACAAACAGAGAGGGAGAGAGAGACAGAGACAGACAGAGACAGAGAGAAACACAGGGCATATATGTACATAATCACCCAAGAAACACTTCCATTTGAATAACAACACAAAAGGCTGAATTCCAGAGCTCTAGGAAAGTAAGGAAGTGCCTCAAAGCCCTATCCAGCTTATGTAAAAGAAGGACCTAGGGAATAATAGCTGAACTTGGGGGAAAAAAAGAGAGAGAGAGAGTTCCTCACCAAGGGCATATCTACCAGAAGAAATAAAGAGGCAAAGGATCACAGGGACCAATAAATCATTTGGCTTTCTCTCTTAGCCTTCAGTATCTTCTCAAATAAGGTCTTTGGGATCACTGAGGATTGTTGAGTGATCTGGAGAGCATTCTAGGAACATTCTCCAAAGTCATACACACATTCACAAAACCCTGCCCACCAATGATTATTCAGTGACCCCTCAACAGCCCCACAAATTAAATATTATTAATTGTCACCATTTTAAAGAATAAGTTGCTTGGCCTGGATTTTGAAGAGGTTAGGAGAATATATATATATGTATATATATATATGAACATATATATATACATATATATATATACATATATATATATATATAGAGAGAGAGAGAGAGAGAGAGAGGTGACAGAGAGAGATCAAGTTAGGAAATAGTCGAAGTCAAGCTGGAATCTTAATCCTGTTTTTCAAGATTCTTTTCACTGAGAGGCCATGGGGAGAAGTGAAAAGATGCTTTCTTATCATAAAAAACTCACCAGCCTGAGCCAAGGTCCTAAATGGGCTTCTTTAGCCCGCAGGCCCCCACCTCTAAAGGACAATACCATCTAATCATTAGAAGACAAAGACAGAAACCACTGTGTCTTTTATGCTCCCTGTGATAAATTAGGGCTTCTCTGCTTTATACACACACACTCAAGGACTGCAAAGATGCTAAGAGAAATAAATGAAAAATCTGTATATTGCCCCAAGGCAGATTTTAGCTTGTTTTGCACAATCAATTCATATTTCAGTTCTTTGGCCTTTTGCTAAATCTTAGAAGAAAGAAAAGAGAGGGAAGGAGAATCAAACACTGAAGCTGTAAGGCAGAGACCACGTTTTGGTGCTCAAGCTGGGTCATGTCGGACATAAATGACAAAGCCTGGTGCACATGAACAGGTCTTCCCAGGAAGCTTGAAATAGGGACTTCCTGTTTTTACTCATGAAGCCCCTGCTTGAAAAACACCTAGCTGGTTTTCAAGAGTGGAAATCAGTTAAATTTCAAGCTCACAACCTGAGAAGTATGAAGGGGAAAGAAGCCAAAGAAACACACCCTGCCCCTGACTTAAGGTAGAGCTCCGAGGTTTGGTACCCCTTTAACCCCCTGTACCCTCATGATTCAACCTCATCGACCAAAACCAAACAGTGTGCTGTGCTTTTCCTCTAGCTCACTACACGTGATGTGCCCCAAGAACCCCATAAAAGCCCTCCCCTTTTCCCAGCCCTCTGCTGTCTCTCTTCCCGGTCAGAGGCAGCAGCCATTCTGTTCTTCTACCCAATAAATCTCCTGTGTGACGTTTGTTGCATGGTGTGACTTTGTGGTGATCCTTGTCTCCCTGCTGCCAAAATGTCATGTTGTTGCATTAGAAAAATCCTTGCACAGCACAGCTCCTGTGCACAATGCACACTCCTTGCCCCATTCTATAGCCTGTAACAAGAGTCCTAAGTGAATATGGGAATCTTCATTGGAATCCACGTTGATGTTGTGTCTGCATCCTGATAAAATGTTTCTCAAGGGCAGAAGACAGATGGTAAGACCAAGGCTTTAAGTTGGGAAAAAAATTGACAGCCAGGGGTGACTCAACACGACCTCTAATTAGGGTCCTGTGAAACCTGCTGCCATCAAGGGGCAGTAGGAAGGGCACGCCTTCAGGAGCAAGAGTCCTCTCCACAAGATTCTTCTGCCACACATACCTCATGTCCTACACCATGCTGCTCATGCTGGCACATGTCAGCCATGCTCTCAGGGGCAGAGCTGTGGGAGGTTAAGACCGACTTTAGTCCTGTGTTTATTTTCTTTAGGATCCTACTCCTGAGATTAGTAAAGCCAAGCCTCTGGATTTACTGCCTATGTGTACATGTATACATGTGTATATACATATTACCAATTTAAGTGTCTAAAAGGAATTAAAAGAAATGAAAATGGGACAAATCCAACTGTCAGTTTCCACATTTCAATGGAACAGAGACATACCCGCTTGTTTGTTTGTCTGATGTTTGTTTGCCCGCAGTCTATGGCCACACTCATAGTGCAGAGTTGGGCAGCTGACAAAGACCAGAGCCTAAATCTGCTTCTCCTGCCCCATCCCTGCCTCCCGCATTTGGTGATAGGGACTTAAAAATGCCTGGGGTATAATGGAAAAAAAAAAAGGAGAATTCAGCAGAGAGGGAGGAAGTTGAAAGGGAAGGGGCTTGGAACATAGGAAAGATTAGATGCAGGAATAGAAAATGAGCACAAAGAAAAGCCATAGATGGTCATGGGCTCCTGGATGGACCTGTGAGGAAGTATCACTGGAGACACCAGGCACCGTCACTGTGTACATCCTGAGTAAGAGGCTCTTCTGGGATCAGAGACACTCCTTGTGACTATCCCAGAAGGAACACCAGGAGGCCTGTGGTGGAGCGGAAATAGGAGCTAGCTGGTCAGCCACACTCAAGACAGAAGAGTGTAAGAAGGCCCAGCCTTCCGGGTCTGAAAGCTATCGAGATTTGAGCCTTTAGTGAGCATTCTTTTCATGTTCTTTACCTCTTTCTTGCCCCCAGTTGAACCCACTCCAGAAGGGGAGCCAGAGTCTCTTGGGGTGCTTCTACTCACGTCAGTCCCTAAGCTTTGCACCTAATCTCATCCCCAGATTCCCAGACTACCTGCCAGCAAATTCTGCACTTACACCCTCCCAGGGTGCTGGAGAAGCGTGCGCACTGGCTGCCCCTCCCTTTGGTTCCCTCAGCAGTTCCCAGCCAGCACAGTGGCAATAAAGAACCGACTCAACTTTGTGTCTCTATAGAACTTTCCATTATGCCCCTTCTCTTGGCGATCACTTACTATACTACCTGCTTTTATGTCCCTATGAGGAAGCACCAGGAAGAAATCAATACAAGGGAGGAAAGATTTGTTTGGACTCCTGATTTGTGTCAGGGAAGCACGGATCAACAGCTCTGCTGTGGACAGCAGCGTAGTGGGTTTGTCCAAAGAATGGTAGACCAAGAAGCAGGGTGAAGCCAGGCCCAGCAGCTAGGTTAAGACTTTCAGTAGCCTCTCCCTAGGGACCATTTTTGCCAACTAAATCCCACGTCCCAAAGGTTACACAGCTTTCTACAACAAAGAAAACATGTGCTTCAAGGAATAAGCCTGGGCAGACATTTCAGATCCAAACCATAATGCCTGTTTTGTCTTATTTTCTGACATATTGATCATCCCCTCAGAGATCTATCATTGGTGCTTCTAAATAATCAATGTTGGGTGCTTTGAGTCTTCTCTGTTTTACGTTTGTTTTCCAATCATTTTATTTCTGCCATTATCTTCACTATCCCCTTTTATTTTCTTGGGCTCTATATTGTTGTACTCTCCCAACTTCTAAAACTGGAGGCTTTGTTCGTTAATTTTCAGCTTTTCTTATTTTCTAAGCATATAAGTCTGAAAACTTATCTGTAGACATAGCATGAGCTATAGCATATAATTTGGGAGCATAAATTATTATCATGCAATCCTAAATGTCATGTGCTTTTTCTGCAACACATGACTTACCTGGATTATAAAGTTGGCCTTTAAATTTGTAGGTTCTGCACACACAAGCTCAACCAACCATAGATTTAAAATATTTAAACAATGAAATCGTGTCTGTAATAAACATGAACATTATTCCCTAATCATCTAACAACTATTTACACAGTATTTATAGTTAGAGAGGGTTTTAAATTAACATACTGAACATTTAGAACATACTGAAAAATTAATGTAGGTAATATCTGCTTGAGAATCTCTAAATTTCCATATCTACAAGAGTCCTGACTCCAATCCTTCACAAACACAAAGAACAATTGTATTTCTTAGTCATTTCTTTTAGATAGGCCATGTCACTGCTTTACAGTAAACTTGTATTGTGTTCATAAGATATAGCTCATGTAGTAATGACATTTGAAATTGACCGAGACCTGACAGTGTACATTGGATGATGCACACATGTTTCACATGTGCTTGAAAGGACATGTGTTCTAAAATGGTGGACCATTCTCCTATGTCCATTGAGCCAAATTGTTATGTGTTGCTTAAATCCTCCAGAGTCTTATTGAAGTTTCCCTGGTTAAAGAATAAGCACTGAGTCCCAAATCTTGAGTTAGATTTGTCTAATAGATTCTATCTTTGCTGAATAAATTGTGAAGCTATGGCACAATGTAGAATTACAACAGCCTTTAACAATTTGATATTCATCACGTGTTGAATCACTTATCTTAGTAATTCTTTTTTTTTTTCTTCTAAAGTTAATACAGTAATTTCAAGCTTCTCTTTGCTGGAATCTGTGTAGAAACCTTTTTTTCATTCAAGCTTTATGTGTCTTTAGGTGTTTGCTGTTATTGCTGGTCTGTTTTTGTCAGTTTCTCTTTTGAACCGAGGCTTGTCTCAAACTCATAATCCCCCTGCCTTGGTCCCCCATGTGCTAAGATAACACTTATATACAGCCCTGTCATTATCTGTTAAAAACATCTTTAAAACTATTTAGCATACTTTTAAAATCTAATGGGATAGCTTTGCTTTCGGATCAGAGAATTCATTTCCATTTGTGGTAATTACTGTTATATTTCGGTTTGTTTTTATCATCCTACCACGAATTGCCCTGCTATTTTAAACCATGAATTTGTGTATGTGCATGACGTGTGGACGGGGTGGATATGCCACGGCCAGGCTGTGGAGGCCAGAGAACAACTCTGTGCAGGTAGATATCTCCATTTATTTTAACTGCGATCCAGGTCCCAAGGCTTGGGCAGCAGCATCTTTATACTCTGGCCTTCTTACTGCCCTGTCCTGCTGCTTTTGTTTCTCTTTCAAATTGCCCTCTCCTGCTTTTTTTAAGGTTAGGAAGTTCTCTCTTACTCTACGTTCTCTTTCTGTGGATAGTAAATCTCCAAAGGTCAAAGTGGATTCCTGTTGTTATCTTCCTCCCAACAGTTTTTATATAATTTTATATAATTTATATCATTCCTTCCAGGATCCCAAACTTTTCATGTGATCATTTTACCCGAAGTCTGCCATTCTGATAGCCTCAAATTGAGATGATTGTTAATTTATCTGGAGCTTTTCTCTACAGACTTTCTATATAAAACATAAAGCTCCAAATGGAAGGTTTGGGTTTTTTTTTCCTTTTTGGCATATGTAGAATATATTATCCTGTTATATTCTATTACTGATGTTGAAAGTCTAAATATCATATTCCACAGATAATATATAGTGTTCTCTGGCTGCTTTTAAGATCCTTTCATTGTCTTCGATAC
The DNA here is from genome assembly GCA_028658305.1 of Pachyuromys duprasi. Taxonomy (NCBI): domain Eukaryota; kingdom Metazoa; phylum Chordata; class Mammalia; order Rodentia; family Muridae; genus Pachyuromys; species Pachyuromys duprasi. The sequence goes on along the minus strand of CM053754.1, from coordinate 15,151,529 downwards.
TTTATGACTTTTCTGTCCAATATTTATCCTACTCAATTTATGTTGAACTATGAGGATTTATGCTAAGTAACTGATAAAAATTCTCTTCTATCATTCGATGAAAAATATTAATCTAATATGCTATTTTCCATTCTTCCTGTAACAACTGTCGATATCTTTGATTAGATATATTTTAGGCCTCTTTATCCCAACCCACGTGTCCCCTAACTTCTTGATCTCTGTCTGTGTTATCTGCCTTCTTGGTTGGTCCATGCTGTATTGCCGGTTTCTCTTAAACTTAACTTAGCTAGATGGAATCCCTGTTTGGTTCTATCTGCTTCTTTACTGCATCCAACAAGTTACTCTTTAGCACACTTTTCTGTTTGACAAATTCAAACTGATTCTTCATCTCAGTCATCTTGGTCATTCTTTATGGTGTCTTGTCCCTTTCTCATATCTGAAAGTTTCCCTTTCAGTTTTTAACAGATTGGGCACAACTATTTTAAGCTGAATGTCTGGTAATTTTGGCAAATGAAGATTCTACAAGTCTAGGTTGGAATTCAGTTTTTATCCCCCCCCATGTGGCTTCGCTTCCTAACGGGTTTGCTGATATCTACGTGAACTTTTCATATACTTCGCAGTGTCATCTCGGAACTTTTTAGACAGGGACTGCAGATGTCATTAGACAAAGGAAGAAAGTCACCCAGCTTCCGGCTAAGCAAGAGTACTGTCAATTGAATTCTCTATTTGACCTCTAATTTAGATTACACAGAGAGCATGAATCCTTACCCCAAGCTCCCAGAAGCTCTCCAAGAATGTTTACCTTTCCCTGAACAACAAAGGTAAATCTTTATTTCTGGTGCACATTTCCTTATTGATCTTCATAATCAGGCACAGGCCTTCAGACTTTGGAGTATATAATGGGAACACTGTCAAACACCCCAAAAGAAGACTTACTCAAGGCCTGCCCCTGTTGTTCACCATGAAGACAAAATTCAGTGTACTAAGGTTCCCTAGAAATCGTGAGTGAGAACATCATTTTTGGCCTTCATCTAACTTATATTCCACAGTCACCCTTCTGCCTAGCATTAACATTAGATTTCCTTTGATACTATCTCTGCAAAGTAAATGGACAGATACAATAAGCTTTGTTTGTACCCATACTGCATATTGTTCCAGCCAGTGGTACCAGATGCTTAGTTATATTGGTATTTAGTCTACTACTGCCTTACCTACAGCCTCACAGCTACTTTGTATTTCATTTATAAGCTTTAGAATATAACTAACGTCTTCAAGAAAAGTAATGGTTGAAAAGCAAAGATTAGATCCAAATATTAATACCTCTAATGCACAAATATCCAATTCTAGAAACAGTCTGAAGCATAGATTTGTGGTTTTTGCAATTGCTTCTGAATGTAGTCTTTATCTCTCACCTTGTAGGTTCCCATAACCTGGATATTTGATTTGTTCCCAAACCTGGAATCAAGAACCTGGAATGACATCCTTATTCTAAAGTTGCTTTCAGTATTAATACTGTTAGTGGTCAACATATTCACCCTTTCTTTTGGTTCACAACTTCAGTTCTTGTTCAAAATTCATTCTTCATACATTTATTGGTCAGCTATTATGTGTTAGTTACTGTCCTTGCTAAATAACAAAAATCACATATCCTCATAGAAATCTCCATGCAAGACTTCTAGAGAGAAAAGCCCATTTCCACTTAGAACTTGTGCACATTACAAAGGAGAAATACAATCCCCATAGTACTGGAGGTGGCTCACTAAGAGCAGATTGCTGTCAGCTTGGACCTGAATAAGAGCATCTAAGTGTGGAGAGCAATGATCAATAATCTGTAGTTCTGTGAGCTCTCTAGGCAATAATTAAACTTACCACTGTCTCATGCTATTATCTGGCATCTGATTTATTTAATGATAAAGTCTCAGTTTTACTGACTCTGATTTCTGTTCTTGAAGGAGGTCACCATGTTCGTAAAACACCAATAAAGGGAGCACTAATGTTTATTTAGTTTGTCTCAGAATCTAGGTCTGATTGTTAAGAGACCATGGTGCCTTTGTATGCAGGACATAGAATTCTCAGTGTAAAAGTATAAAGGCTATAAGGTTTTGACAGACTCTGTAACAAAAATTCTGGCAGACTCCCCTTGTTTCCCCATCTTGCCATCCACACAAACATAGCTGAGTTCCATGAGGGTATGCAAGTTCTGGCCAATCTGCTCACCGTGTGGCTGCAAAGAAGAAGCAGGGCAAACAGCTACAGGGGGCACCCACATTTAAATCATCACACAGCATTTCAGAGAAAGGAGATGGAGTGATTAATCAAAGTTCTAGCCAGAAGGAGCCCAAAGGCCAGGAACATAAAGGAAGGGGGAGGAACAGTAACTCAAGCTCATAAGTTCAGGTGGCCAGATAACACCACGGTGTGGTGACAAACAGCTCTCTACAGCAGGGCTAAGGACTCCATTTCCTTCAGCATATAAGTCGAACCTCACTCGAAGGGGAATAACATGATGTGTTGTAATTCTTTTCTGCTAGAACTGATAAGAGGGATGTCTACACATACTTGAAAGAAAGGAACATAAGTAAAATGCACTTGTCCTAATAATTTAATCTGTTTTTTTTTCTAATTGCCTTATGTGCTATAACACATGGATATGTGCTTGGCGTGCTTAACTCACATAATACCTTTCCCGAGTCATCTTGGGAAGAGTCTGCTCCAACAGATGAGGTGGCAAAGACATTGCTGGGTGGCTGCTTGTGCTGAAATTCATTTTCACAACTAAAATAAGAACGGAGGAAAACTGGCTTTTCAGCTGATGTCAAACTTACATGATTAAAGCAAAATTAAGAGTCAACACTGTACAACAGAATCTTGGGGAATCTAGTGACTCCCTGTTCCAGGATGAGAAGCATGAAACACTTTGGGGATTCATTAAGGAGAAAGTTCTCAGCCTCCAAGGCAACTTGGAAACTCCACGGATTCCCCTTCACACTTCCAGGAGGAAACTAAGTACAGAGGTTCCACTCTGCTGTCTCACTCGAGTAGCATCAGCACACCAGTGGCACAAGACAGGTCGCCAGTCTCTATCACTAACACAGTATGGGACATAGAACACATTTCCTTTGCTACCCTTGTCTCCAATCTTGTAGTTTCTAGAAAAAGAAATGGTTTAGAAATGGAATAAAGCCTAGTGATGAAAGTGAATGCAAATTCAGAGTATATTCAAGGGGGAAAAAAAAGAAGACAGGAAGGATGAGTCCTTATGACTCTTGGGGTGGATAAAATACTGGGTCCCCAAGATGTCCACATTTGAATCCCCAGGACCTGTGAAAATGTTACATTCTATGTGGCAAATGGGAATTAATTAAGGTTATTAATCAGCAGACTTTGAAATAAGGCAATTATCCTGAATTACCCAGGTGGTTCCAATGTAATCATAGTGGTCCTTAAAAGTAGAAACAGAGGAGAGAGGAACCAGATACACGGAAGCATGAGGACTTACCTCCAACGCTACTGGCTCCTACACACAAGGGAAGAAAGATGAAGCAAGGGAAACTGGCTTCCTCCAGGGGGTGGAAACGTCAGGGAGACCAGGTTTCTTCAGGGCCTCCGGAGTGCATACACCCTGACCACACTGCAATCAGGACTTCTGACCAAAGGCACTGTAAGTCAGTAAAGGCAGTTAGTGTGACGCCACTAACTGGTGCTAATTTGTGACAGTGGCAACAGAAAGTGAGTACATTCCCTCTCCAAGGTAGTCCTTCCCTCCCTCAGAGATAATGGCTTTATAACAACATGGATTAGTTGCCCTTCCTTTGAGGACTTTTACTAAAGGAAATATTAGCATATATTTGTTTGTGTCTGGATTTTTTTTTCGTTCTTTGTCAGTTTTGGGTAGCTATATATAACATTTATATTACAAATAAGTGTGTGTATTTATCATTACCCATGCCACTGCTTAAAGGCATATATAGGGCTCTTACAAGTAGTATTGGAAACATAGTTGCACACAGCCTTAAGTGCACTGTCTACTATCATAAACCTTGGAGCAGAACAGCAGGATTACAGAGAACACAACTGAAGGGAGTCTTGCCTGGGTGTTTCAGAACATTCACATAAGACATTCCACATCAACTCTACTTGACATTATTATCTTGTTTTACTTGTTGTTGAATGTTTTACCATTGTAATATTGAATTCGTTATTTTTCTATTGCTGTGACAAAATGCCATGACCAAGACAACTTATTAAATACACACACACACATTTAATTGGGCTTACAGTTTCAGGGGGTTAGAGTTCATTGTGGTGGACATGATGGTAGGAACATCTAAGAGCTTACAGCTTGATTTACAAGAAAAAAAGCAGAGAGAGCACATTAGGAATGGTGGAAGTCTCTTGAAACCTCAAAGCCAGTGACATGCTTCTTCCAACAAGACCACACTTAATCCTTCTCAAATAGTTCCACCAAGGGGATCAAGTACTTGAATACATGAGGCTATGGTGGCCATTCTCATTCAAACTGCCACACAGAAAAAGATGTGTATAGTGACAGCTTGCTGTATTTCAAATTAGCATTTCTCTGATTACTAATTTGGGTATTTTTATTTCTCCCATTATGAAGGGCTTACCAAATTACATGCCCATTTCCTATTAGTCTATTAGTCTAAAAGATATATTAGTCTATATATCTTTTTCGTATTGATGAATGGGCACTCTTATTGTAGCTTAAATATGAACATTTTGTTGGTACTAAGTATTGAAATATCACTTATCCTGTGGCTTGTGTTTTAATCTTCACAGTATCAATAGTTATGCATAATTTCTTAATTTTAATGTAGCTCAGTCTTTTCCTAAACATTTAGTGCTTTTCAGATAGCATTTCCCACCTTCAGGTCATAAAGAGATGATTGTAAATTATCTTTCAGAATTGTTAACATTTTGACTTTCACATTTAGACATAAAAGTCACCTCTCCTTGATTTTCATGTATAATGTAAGGTAGAAGTCAAACTTCATTAGGAAGCTATAAAATCAACACTGCTCGATAACTGAACAAAGGATTTAGTATTATCCTGTGCTAAAGTTCTACCATTGGCCCAAGTCAAACATCCGTAAGTGTGCATCCTGTTCCTGGAATCTTTTGATCACCTTGTGCAAGCACATGGTGGCACCACACTGTCTTTCTAGCTGCAGCTTCGTGCGTGGTTTGCTGTGCCAGAAGGCGCATTTCCCACCTGGTTCTTCTATGAGATGATTTTAGCTATCCACAACTCTTTACATTTCCAGATAAATATCAGACTAAGTTTTCCCATATCCACAGGATAAATCTGCTGGGAATTTTCTCAAACTTGTGTATTGACTCTGTAGATAAATACATAGGAAGAACTACAATCTTAAAAGCTTCTACCCAAGACGTTATCAATAGTATTTTATAGTGTTTTTTTATAAATATCAAACGAATACTTCCTTATCTCTATTAAAGAGCTCCATGTTTTTATACTATTATGCTCTCTTTTCATTAGTCATTTTATGTTTTAGAAAAATAAAAGCACCTGCTGGGCGTAGCAATGTTGTGGCAGTCTTCCTAAGTTGACTTCTAAATTCTAATAGTGTAGATGCAAATATTTAAGTATTTTTCTATTAATAAAATTGCTTTGCCTATAAGTAGCCAGAGAATTACTTCTTTGGAGCTGTGAGCCTTTTACTTCCATAGCTGCTTATTGTGTTAGAAAGAGCTCCACTACAATGCCGAATGAAACAAGCCACCCAGCCCTCCTTGTCTCATCCCAACTGCTCATCAGTGCACTAAACATTACATCTTCAAAAGAGATGTATCCAAAAAAAACTTTTTCACAGACAGATTCTATTAATAATATATATATATATATATATATATATATATATATATATATATGGTTTTAGTGCGAGTTAAATGTGAATACTTGTTGAATTTTATCAAAATCATTCAATGTAAATATTTTTCACTAATATCCTCTAGTATGGCAAATTCACTAACAAATAATTACTTGTATTTTTACTTCAAGGAAAAATGCTGAGCAAAAGGCTAGATGTAAACAGACATGCTGCCAGTAAGATCGCCCTACAATAAAGAAAACCAAGGTTTATAGGTAATAAATGGATAGAAGAGATAAAGGTTAGAGGTCATGCAGCAGCAGAAGAGATGAAACTTGGTCATAGGGCACCTACACAATGCAAAGCAAAGCAGAAAGAAATTAAGAATACATGACACAAATAGGAACAGATTCTTTGAGAACGTCTAAGTCCAACTACAACAATAAGCACAGTTAATACAAGTAATGTGATTTAATTTGTCTAATAATGTGATTAAAACACAATAGTCAAAGAAATACTAGAAAGGACTAACTAAAAAATTCACTTTAAATATAAAAGTGTAAATTGGCTAAAAATGAAAAATGCTAAAATGTGTTATTATAACACTATTTTCAAGAGAAAAGAGTAGTCACATAAGACTGGTTTAGATGCATTTCAGAGCATATTTATAAAAGTGATTTAAAAATTATAAAAGAATCAATTTAATATGAATAAATGATTGTCTTAAACATTTACACACTTAATAACAGAATATTCACAGTGTCAAAGCAAAAACTGATAAAGAAAATGAGACTTGAACAAACTAGCAATAAATTTTTAAATGTTGTCAATAATTGTTAGAATAAATAGGACAGAAAATTAGTTGGGATAGAGAACAGAGCAATATAGTTAGACAGTATGGCCTAGCAGACATTTATAAAAATTCCACCAACAACAGAAAAACAAATTACATTTGTTCTAAAAATAAACAGATAACACTTTACAAGCTAGGTGCAGAAGGAAACTGCTTTTACATAAGAAAGCTGCATAAAGAGGAACCCATCCAAAATAATAATAATTATAACACTTCATGGTAAAGACTGGAAGTCTCTTCTTTAAAGTTATGATCCAGAAAGGATGGTCATTTTCATGTCTAGTTAAGATGATGTGACAAGTCAAATTATCAAGAATAACAAGTACAAAAGGCTTCTAAACTTAAAATGAAGTAAAATTATTTGTTTCTTATACAACATGATCCTATCAGGAAACTCTAAAAATTCTACCAATGTGTGTGTGTGTGTGTTTGGGGGGGGGGAGGGCCAGTAGATACATTCAATAATTAAAAATATAATGAAAGCAGGACCTCACAGCTTAGCGTTTTCACATCACGTCTACTGCAGCACTAACTACAGTAGCCAAGAGTAGGCTTGGTATGAAATGTCTCCACAGGTTAAGGTACTAGGAACTTGGATACTTAATGGGTGAGTTCCGGGGAAGTGACTTCATCCTGGAGGCTCTGACCTCTTCAGTAGCTTTATTCCCTGGTAGATTCACAATATGATGGCCCTGAAAGAGGGTGAAAAGTAGGAGGTGGGGTCTCATAGAAGGAAGTAGGTCAAAGTAGAGGCCTGCCTTTGTGGGCTATTGTCTTGCTCTAATCACTTCCTGTATTCTGTCTGCTGTTTCCTGTCAGCCACAACATTACACGTTTCCCCCTGTACCTCTCCTGTCATGGCTGATGAAGTCTCTGAAACTTGTGGAATATTATCTTTCTTCCAGTAGGTTGTTTCTGTCTAGGATTTGATGACAGCCACAAAAAAAAAAAAAAAAAAAAAAAACATTTTGCAAGGTGGGTAAAATAAGTTGCCTGCCTCTAAAATAAAAGGGAATTCTCTCATGTGCTTAATCATAGGTGAGCTGGGAGTATATCAAGAGAGAGAAACCAGCACAAAAAGATGAGTACTATGTAATCTCAGAGATTTCCATAGTGATAAAGTTCATAAAAATGTGAAATAGGATAGTGGTGACCAAGAACTTGGTTGAGGAAGGGTGGGGGTTCTGGTGGGTATAGACTTAAGTTTGCAAGATAAAAGTTCTGGAAATGTGTTTGGAAAGCACTATCACCTTGCTTAGCAGCACTGGACATAAACTTAGAAATAGTTGAGATTTACAAAAAAATAAATGGTTATGATTTTTACCACACACACACAAAGGAGCAGGGAACCATTACCAAGGTAGAATATAGTCTAGGCTATAACATGGATCACAACTAAGTAAAAATTCAATACTTTGTCAGATCCTATAGGCTTGAAATTTTTGTGAAAAGCTTATGAGTACAGATCACATTTTCTTATTTGATAGTTTTCTTCTACATTTTTATCCTATCAAAATTCATCTATTTTCTTGCGATTTCTGAAGTTTTGCTTCATGATTTTCTTTATTCTCCTCTTTATAAATACCAACAATGTCTGTTTTGCATCTCTTTATTTATTCCTAGTTGGTACTTTGTGCCTTTCTTGTCCTTTGAAATCATTCTGATACGTTGCTTATCAATTTTCAGTCTATCAAAGAATGAACTCTTGGCTGTTCTAAACATCTTCATTACATATTCACAGTACATTCATTAAGTTTTACTCTTATGTTGGACGGCGGCGCCGACCACACAGGGTATCTCAACAGCAGCTCACCAGTGAGCGCAAGGTGACCAACAGGCCATACTGTGGACCCCAAAACCCCGAGGTCTGTGTTTCTCAGGTGAGGGGAGAATACACAGGGAAACGCAAAGGTCCATCTTCAGGCCACCAGCTAATACCGGGGAGGATTCCCGGGCTCCCGCCCAGCACTGCTACAGCCTCAAGCCACCCACCCAAGCCCACCTTCTGTGGATACCTTCCGGTGACCAGCGTCTGGCAGCTTGGAAAGTGGGTGCTCACCATCACTGCCTGTGGAGTGAATACTTTCCTGTAATGAGAGTGAGGCGCTAAACCCAGGTGCCTGAGCACTCTCACAGTCCTTGGACACCTTCTGGGAACTAGTGGCTCCTGGTTCCAAACCCAGGAGCTCACTCCCCCCATCCTGTGGACACCCTCCTGGTTGCTGTAGCTAGTGGCGCTCACTCTCACCTTCCTGTGGAGGGGACACAGTACCCACCTGGTACTGTGGGGCAGACACGGCTCCATTCTGCCTGCTCCCCATCTGCCTGGCTCACCCTGGTCAGAGTCAAGCCAGCACAGCACAGAGAGAGAACCCAGTGGGGCTGAGCTAGGCATGGGACCCAAGTTCCATTGTCCGTCATCTTAAAGAAGCCTGTGGGGCATTGGAGCAGGTCTAGGCTCAGAGATCTGTCTGCCTGCACCCCAGCTACCTAGCATACCTGGATCACAAACAGTGAGCCAGCAGAGACAGTGAATTCAGCAGAGACTACCAGGACTCCAGGGACAAGTGGACCCAGTCTGCAGTCAAGGCTCCAGGAACAGTCAAGGCACAGATGGCTAGAGGCCGGTGTACAGGCAACAAAAATCAGGACATCATGGCTTCACTAGAATCTTCAAAAATCAATGGTTATTCTATTGCAGCTGAAATACAGGAAAATGATCTTAAATCTATAATTATGCAGGCCATCATGGACAGACAAAAATCCACATTCAAACAAAGAAGGAAATGGTGCAAGACGTGAATTAGAATCAATAAAGAAAACACAAAGAAAGCCCTGGAGTTGGTGAACTTGGGGAAGAGATCAGAAACTTCCCCCAAACACAAAAGAGTATACCTTCTTCTCAGAACTTCATGGAACCTTCTCCAAAATTGACCATAAAGTTGGGTACCAAGCAAACCTCAACAGACACAAGAAAATTGAAATAATCCCTTGTATCCTACCAGACCACCAAGGACAAAAACTAGACCTCAACAACAATAGATACAGCAAAAAGCTTATACATTTATGGAAACTGAACAACTCTCTACTCAACGGCAACTGGATCCGGGAGGAAATAAAGAAAGAAATTAAAGACTTCCTAGACTTCAATGAAAATTAAGGTACAACTTACCTAAACTTATGGGACACAATGAAAGCAGTGCTAAGAGGAAACTTCATAGCACTAAGTGCCTACATAAAGAAATTTGAGACATCTCATACAAGCAACTTAACAGCACACCTGAAAGTGCTAGAAAAAAAAAAGAAAAGAAAAAGAAGCAGACACACCGAAGAGGAGTAGATGGCTGGAAATAATCAAACTCAGGGTTGAAATCAACAAATTAGAAACAAAGAGAACAATTCAAGAATCAACGAAACGAAGAGCTGTTTCTTTGAGGGAATCAACAAGATGGACAAACCCTGGGCCAAACTAAATAAAAGGTAAAGGGACACTATCCAAATAAACAAAATCAGACAGGAAAAAGGAGATATAACAGAAACTGAGGAAATCCAAAGAATTATTAGGTCCTACTTCAAAAGCCTATAAGCAACAAAATTTGAAAATATAAATAAAATGGACAACTATCTTGATAGATTCCATTTACAAAAGCTGAATCAAGATCAGGTAAGTAAATTAAATAGTCCTGTATTCCCTAAGGAAATAGAAGCTGTTATCAAAAATCTCCCATCCAAAAAAAAAAAAAAAAAAAAAGGCCAGGGCCAGACGGTTCCAAGTGCTGAATTCTAGACCTTCAAAGAAGAGCTAATACCAATGCTCTTTATACTAGTCCACAAAAATAGAAACAGAAGGAACATTACCATCGTCATTCTATGAGGCCACAATTGTGTGGTTTGATACCTAAACCACACAAAGACCCAACAAAGAAAGAGAACTTTAGACCAATTTCATTTGTGAACATTGACATGAAAATACTTAATAAAATACTCGCAAACTGAATCCAATAACACATTAAAGATATCATCCACCATGACCAAACAGACTTCATTCCAGGCATGTAGGGTGGTCCAATATATGGAAATCCATCAATGTAATCCACCATATAAACAAACTGAAAGAAAACAAGCAAACACATGATCATCTCCTTAGATACTAAAAAAGCAGCTGACAAAATCCAACATACATTCGTGTTTAGAGTTTTGGAGAGATCAAGGATGCAAGGCTCATACCTAAATATAATAAAAGCAACATACAGCAAGACTGTAGTCAACTAAATGGAGAGAAACTCAAATCAATCCCACTGAAATCAGTGACAAGGCAAGGCTGCTCACTCTCTCCATATCTCTTCAACATTAGTACTTGAAGTCCTAGCTAAAGCAATGAGACAGGTAAAGGAGATCAAGGGAATACAATTCAGAAAGGAAGAAGTCAAAGTATCACTGTTCACAGATGATAGGATAGTATACACAAAAATTCTACCAGAGAACCCTTTCAGCTGATAAACACCTTCAGCAAAGTGGCTGGATTCAAAATTAACTCAAAACAACAACAAAAACAACTGAAACCCTCCTGTATACAAAAGACAAATGGGCCACAATTAACATAAAGTAGCTAGGTATGACTAACCAAGTAAGAAAAAGTCATGCATGAAAAAAGAAAAGAAAAGAAAAAGAAGAAAAACTTCAAGTCTTTGTAGAAAGAAATTGAAGGAAAAATCAGAAGATGGAAATATCTCCCATGCTCCTGAATCTATAGAATTAACATAGTAAAAATGACCACCCTACCAAATTTCATATGGAAAAACTGAAAACCCAGAATAGCTAAAACAATCCTCTACAATAAAAGATCTTCTGGAGGTATATCCATGCCTGATCTCAAGCTGTGCTACAGAGTAACAGTAATAAAACAGCATGGTATTGGTATAGAAACAGATTCGTGTACCAATGAGATCGAATTGAAGACCCAGAAATAAACCCATACACCAATGGTAAAAAGATAGCATCTTCAACAAATGGTGCTCATCTAACTGGATGTCTACATGTAGAAAAATGCAAATAGATCCATATTTATCACCGCACAAGAAAGTAAAGTCCAACTGGATCAAAGACCTTAACATAAAACCAGACATGCGAAATATGTTAGAAGAAAAAGTGGGCAAGAGCTTTGACCTCATTGGCACAGGCTCTAAGATCAGCAATCAATAAATAGGACCTCATGAAATTGAAAATCTTCTGTAAAGCAAAGGACACTGTCAACAGAAGAAATTGACAGCCTACAGACTGGGCAAAGATCTTCACCAACTCTATATCTGACAGAGGGCTCATCTCCAGAATATATAAAGAACTCAAGAAGTTAAACAACAACAAGCCGAATAATCCAACTGAAAAATGGAATACAGAGCTAAACAGAAAATTCGTAACAGAAGAATATTGAATGACAGAGACACGCTTAGAAAATGCTCTACATGCTTAGTTATCTGGGAAATGTAAATCAAAAAGACCCTGAGATTCCACTTCATACCCATCAGAATAGCTAACATCAAAAACTCAAGTGATAGCACATGCTGGAGAGGTTGTGGAGAAAGGGGAACCCTTCTCCATTGCTAGTGGGAATGTAAACTTGTACAACAACTTTGGAAATCAATCTGGTGCTATCTCAGAAAATTAGGAATAGTGCTACCTCAAGATCCAGCTATACCACTCCTGGGCATATATCCAAAAGATGCCCAACCCTACACTGAGGACATTTGCTCAACTATGTTCATAACAGCTTTATTCATAATAGCCAGAATCTGGAAACAACCTAGATGTCCTTCAGCTGAGGAATGGATACAGAAATTGTGGTACATTTACACAATGGAATACTACTCAGCATGAAACAAGGAAATTATGAAATTTGCAAGCAAATGGATGGAACTACAAAAGGTCATCCTGAGTGAGGTAACCTAGAAGCACTAATGGTATATACTCACTTATCAGTGGTATATCCTCATTAAGCATCTTCATTAAGCCAAGATACAAAGTGAATAAATTTTAATAAATAATAATAATAAAGGAAAAATTTAATAAAAAGTTTTACTTTTATGTCTATTGTTTTTGTTCTTTATGATTCTAAACTACCAGGCATAGGTTTTATTATTATTATTAATATGCTGTGTTTCTTTCTAATCACATCCTTTATAGCACCTCTAAAGTCATGATATATGTTATTTTTCATTACACTACAAATATTTTTAAATTTTTCATTTTTATTTCTCAATGCAATAATGTTATGAAGTATATTAGTTAATTCCAAGCAGTTGGCAGTTTAGGGTTTTCAAGCTATTTCTTATTGATACATAGGTTCTTTTTACTCTATGTATATAATATATTCTGTAAGATTTCAATTATTTGAAAATTTGCTTGATTTCAAACTAAGTAAATTGCACTAGTCAATTTAATGACTGCTGTCTGAGGATATAAAGCTAAGCTGTTGGAGATGGTTGATGGCGATGGTTGTATGGTCATGGTGATGGTTGTATAGTCATGATGATGGTTGTATATGGTCATGGTGATGGTTGTATGGTCATGGTGATGGTTGTATGGTCGAGGGTAGATCTCTACCATTGAAATGAGCTACATGTAAATGCTAAATTATGATGCATATGTTTGAGCATAATAAAAAGTACGTTACTGGACATAGTATTCTCTACATGTTCCTTAGGCCAATTGATTATCTGTATAGTGAGCATTCTATCTCCTTATTAATTTTTGGTCTGCATGTTCTATTTCATTACACGTCAGTTATGATTTCTCAACTTTTCCCTTGCTTGCTGTGGTCTGATTGAAATGTCTCCCATAGTCTTGGGTAGTTGAGTACCTGGTCCCCAGTTTGTGGTCCTATTTGGGGGGTTTTAGGAAGTGTGGCCTTGCTGGGAGGAAGTATATCACCAGAGACAACTTTGAGGTTCAAAAGCCACATGGCCATTCCCAGCTTGCTCCCTAGGCTTCCTGCTTGCAGGCCAAGATGTGAGCTCTCAGGGTGCTCTCAGCCAGCACACCTGCTACCCCACGCTGCCAACATGGACTGTAGGTGTAAATAAGCTTTCTTCTATGGGTTACTTCAGTCATGGTATTTTATCACAGATTATAGAAAGGTAAACAATATACTTGTCCTTTGAACTGTTTGATGCACACTGGTGCTGATACTAGGTGGCTATGGATTTGGACCTGTAATATCTTTGCCGTGAATTGGCCTTCTTGTCATTATACTGTATCTATTTTCATCTCTGATAATATTTATGCTTTAAAATCTTCTTTAACCTTAATTTGGCTATATTTGCATTCTTCTGTTTGATGTTTTCCTATGTTTTAAAATTTTTTAGTTTTTGGCAAAGTATTAGATTTGGAACCCAGGGCACTGAGCTTTCTGGGAAAGTAATCTATTTTCACCTCCGCTGTATGATAAAACCATGTGTTGGAGTCACATTGCGACAGAAGCACATGGTTCGATTTTGTCACTTATCTGAGCTGAGGATTTACATGACTAGTTCGTTTAATCTGTGATATTTACTACCGTAGCTGGTGTGCTTGATCTGTCCCACAATGTTCTACTTTCTGTATTCCTTTGCTATCATTCATTCTCTTCTTTTTCACATTGGTTAAATATATTTACTCTTTCCATTCCTATTACCTTTCTGTGCATTCTTTTAATGAAAGTGTTTGCATTTTATTTAAGGCTACCTAGAAATAAAAATACACGGTCATGACTTACACCTCTGTCTAAGTGTGATTCACACTTTCATTTTTCCCAAATGATTCAGGGGCCTCAGAACACTTTAATTCCATCATTTCCCCCAATTTATCTGCCATTGTTATAGTGCATTTTAATTATATATACAGATGCTACCCAATTTATGATGGAGTTACATTCTAATAAATCCATTGTAGGCTGAAAATATTGTTAAGTTGAAAATGCACATAATACAACAAACCCTCAGAACATGATAGCTTAGCAGCAGAGCACACTGAAAACATGGCTGTGCTCTGGCCATGTGGCTGATGGCAGCTGCCTGCTGCTGTCCAGGATCATGCAAAGTGTCTCTCCATAGATCCCTAGTCCTAGAACACTTCAGAATCTGAAGCACACTTTCTACTAAACACTGGTTTTGTACTTTTGTAAAGTTGGAAACCCTTAAGAGAGACCATCATAAGTCAGAGGCTGTATTTGCTCTTCCCAAATTGGCACTGTTATGTGTATAATTCAGACTCATTTACATTTACCCACATTTCTAGACCTTTTGCTTCTCTTATACTCACAACCTTCAGGCTGAAATCATCACAGAATATTTCCTACTATAGCTTTATAGTGATACCGTCTCTGTTTTGCTTAAGTGGAAATATATTCGTTGTACCTTCATAGAATAATTTTAATGCGCACAGCCTTCTACATTGCTGCTACTTGAGTTCATGTACTTCTGGCTTCTACTGCCACTGTTGGAAAGTTGGTTCTTGTTTTTTTTTATTTCATCAGAATAATGTACCTTATTCTACTTCATGCTCAAAGTTAACTTTATTTCATATATGGCTCGCTACAGTTTGAAGAAACATCAGCTATTGTCCTTTCCTTGCTGCTTTTACCCAGTCCCCCCCGCATCCTGATTTTCTTCTTAAATTTGATTTATTTATGCACAAGTGCTTCATCTGATGTACACCTGGATGTCAGAGGAGGACATCAGATCTCACTGTAGATGGTTGTGAGCCACCATGTGGGTGCTGGGAACTGAATCTGGAGGAGCAGCCAGTGCTCTTAACTACTGAGTCATCTCTCCAGCCCTTATTTTCTTCTTAGGCACAGATCAGAAATTTTCTCTGCACTTCTACTACATCATCTTTCATTTATTGCTTTCTATTGTACATAAGCTTCATTTTGAATATTTTATTCTAAGCTATACCGAAGTTATCCTCTATTCAGAAGTGTCTATTTATTACCTATTCTTTGAGCTCTTAATCACTATTACATTTTTCAATTCTAGGAATATTTACTTATTAAAATATTTGATGTATCCTCCCAAATTCACAATCATCTCTTTTTTATTCTTGGCAATAAAAACATACATGATCATTTAAAAAATAATGTCTGATAATTCCATTACATTGATGCCTTCTGGTGTGTTCATAAAATATTATTTCTCTTGATTTGTATCCCATTGCTTTATATGCTATATGTCTGGATATCTTTATTGCTGCACGGCATTGCATACAAAAAACATTGTGGTTAACTTCAGGACTAGGATACAAAGTTATTCTCTTGAGAAGATCTGTCTCTGAGGAATGGATAGGAACACTAATGATGCAGGTCACCTTATTGCAATAAAACCTTAAGGCTGTTTGGAGCGGGCTTTATTAGTACCTGCACATTGGTACAGAATTAACTTCATCTTGATCCAGACGCAAGCTTGGGGTTCTACCCTTTCTTGCTCTATAACAACCCATGAACTCAGTATCTACACCAGCTCTGTGAGGCCATCAAAGCCACAACCAGCACTTGGGCCTCGAGGAGCCTCTTCTAGCATCCCTTTAGATCGTACGAGGGAAGCCTCTCCAAGCCTGGCTTCACCTATCTCGGTTTCAAGATGCTGCTAACTCTTGGTCCTATTAGCTTGCACTGCCAACTTAGCCCTGTGCTGATTTTTAACAGATCCTTGCTATTTTTTTTCCTCTACTTGTTCTTAATGTGAAGGTTGTTAATTTATTCACTCTTCCTTACAGGAACCAAAACTCTAAGGAAGAAATGTTTTAAATCATTATTACAAAGTAGGCTTTCTTCATCTCTCCCAGGCAGTGCCATACAAAAATAGTTCTACCCTCTCTGGTACCCATTTTTCAAGTTCAACAAAATAAGAATCCAAGTACAAGAGAAAAGATGAAAAAGTTTAGAAATGAGACGAACTCACATTTGTCAGCTCTCTCACTTATTTGTCTAATATGTAGTGTAACAGTTATGTGATGTATCATAATTTTGCCATGAAAATGCTTGACCTGGCAGGATGGACTCAATTTCCAAATCTACCAAATAATACTGAAGCTCAGCCCATAGCCAGGTCAGCTCAGTGTCAAGCTCAACCCCATGGCAGCCAGAAGTTCCCAAAGGGATAGTGATTGCCTAGAGAGAAACAGAGCAAATAGAGAAAAATTTAAAAGCATCCACATCAGAATCTAGAAAGTGAAACTCATGGGAGCACCCACCTATAAGAACACAAAGAACTGGTTTGTTGTTGTTGATGATGTGGTGGCGGAGGTGGTGCTGGTGTTGGTGCTTTGCCTTGTTTCTGAGACATGGTGCTGATTATAGTCCTGGCTGGCCTTGAACTTGTGATGTTCCTGCCTCAATCTCCCACATACTGAGATTTCAGTCATACACAGCCATGGCCAGTTGAGAAGAGAATGTTTAATGACATAGAGGAGATGTGGACGAGAGAGGACTGAATGCGGGTTCATGACTTGAGTCATGAATGGAGACATGATACTCATTGTTTTTCTTGTTCTAATTCTGACATGGACTTTTCATTTTGAGTAGTAGATAAGTGCATCCTAGTGCATTCTAGAGTGAACTATACAGCTTCAGATGGCTATTCTTTTTTAATTTTTTATTTATTACAATTTATTCACTTTGTATCCTGGCTGTGGCCCCCTCCCTCAGCCCCTCGCAATCCTGCCTTCCCACCTTCTTCTCTTCCCATGCACCTCCCCTAGTCCACTAATAGGGGAGGTCTTCTTCCCCTTCCATCAGATGGCTAGTCTAACTGTGTAGAAGTTATTGACTGTGGATCTGGTTAATTTGGGTGTGATGTTTATTTTTTTCTAGCTTCTTCTTCTTCTTCTTCTGCTGCTGCTGCTGCTGCTGCTTTTTCTTCTTTTTCAAGACAGGGTATCTCTGGTTAACCTTGGCTTCCTTGGACTCACTTTGTAGACAAGGCTGACCATGAACTCACAGAGATCTGCCTGCCTCTGCCTCTCCAAGTTCTGGGATTACAGACATGAGGAACCACTCCCAGCTTATTTTCTTTGCAATGTTTTTTTATGAAGCAATAAACAAAATAAATTCTTTTACTTTAAAAGACTCCTACCCAACAACCTCTTCTCCTAACCTCTTCTGCATTCTTCTCCCCTGTGCCTGTCACACAATATCAAGGCCCCATGATGAGTCAATTCACAAACATAATCAATTAAGTGTCTAAGAATTTCCTCTTGCTCGGGAAACTAAATCTTAATATTAGAAGAAATGCTCTTAGATCTAAATAATGGAGACTCTTGATCTTGTGACTCTAAGATCCTTGAATGGTCCTGTCCCTTTGCTTAAATAAGACTGTATCTATTCTAAAGTCTCTCTTTCTAAACTCAGTCCTCTGACTACCTACTATATGCCAGACACTGAGACAAAAATATAACAGAGACCAAAATAGACACAGTCCCTGTTCTCATGGAGTATAATATTCAGGAGAGGAGAGAGCTTCAGTCTCTAAGTATCCCTAGCATATATGGGAGGAAGTAGTCTTTGATATGCCCCATTTGCTCTTCGTTTTGTCCAATTACTCTACTACAACCAGGCTTGAAGGTAGTTGCACCCGGTAAGAAATTGTCAACAATGTTTTTCATCAGACAGTATGTATTGACTGTAGTGGACCACAAAAAACAAGCACAATGCTGCTCTAACGTGACATATAAGGGAATCAACTCATTCCACACACTTCTTACAGCCATCTTGGAAAAAGAAATGCTTCTTCAGAGGTCTGAAGAGTTGACAGTAGCCAGAATCAGAGTGGGCATGGAGGAGATCCTGTGTCAAGAAACCTGAGTGATGAAGATTGGCTCACACTTTTAATACAAAATAAGTGGGAAACAAGTAGGGACACCTATTTTCCTTTGATGCCTGTTTGCTGTCTGCTGGATCCCTCAGGTTCATACCACTGGGAACAGCTGTAGAAGCTTGAACTGAGAGGGAAGATAGACTTGAAAATGCTTAGGGTCACTAGCCTCCCCCACTAATGTTTACATCAAGATAACGGGTGGTGCCAAGTAAGAGTCTGGATTGAGGAGCCTGGCAGCTTCGCTCAGCTATTCTCAGCCACTGACACAGCCTTTTCCTCTAAAATTTGAGATGTATTTCCATATTAAACTTTTAAAAAAATGTGAAGGGGGTAGGGAATGGGACGAGTTGAGAGAGGGCGGGAGAAGGGGATGAAAATGATTGCACATTGAAATAAATGTGCTACTTGAGAAAATTATAAGTGCCTAAAAACAGGAGTCTATAATGAGCGTGCCCTCTGAAGCAGAACTAGAACGCCGCTGTCCCGACACTGGAACACAATAAAGCGTCCTGCTAAACCCGAGCAGTTAGATTTAATAAGATGGGTGGCACGCTAAATAAATGCCAACTGATTATTAAAGATCCTTTTATTGAGGATTTACAACTATGTCATCAAATAGCTGAACAGTATTCAGGTGTAATAAGACCCATATGAGAAACTTAATTTAAAGTAGTGCAAAGAACTCAAAACACGATTACAAACAGACCATGAAAACTTGGGAAATAGATAAGTGAAGAGGCAGAAAACATCCCATCAAATTATTGTCAATAGTTGGGGGAGAGGCGGTGAGGGAGGACAAAATATCATTTCCATATGAGTCAACCAAATAGCTATTCAAAGGCGCCATAGCATGACAGAACTGCACAGCACTGTGTAGCTGTGCCCTCCCGAGGAGCTGAGAACACCTCCTTTCTTTCCTTTGGAAAGAAAATTAACTTTTTAATGTGAATTCTCTGTGGTAAAGAAACCTTTTGAATTTGTTAGAAAATGGCCTTGCAAAGTAAAGTGAGCCGAGTGAGTGTCCTTGTGACTCCCTCTCCAGACCTAGAATGTCTCTGAAGGGAGGCTGGTAGGGAAGGGGCAGAGTGAAGGAGTGGGCCCCAGGATCTGAGACACAACATGGAAGGGAGGAGGAGAGGTGTAGTTTCTCCAGAAAGATGAAGAAAACGAGTTACTTGGTGAGGGGATGGAGTAGAGAGCTTCCCTCACACTTGCTGTGTGACATGGAACAACTCAGTCCAAATGTTTATGCTCCATTAGGCCCCTCATGTGGCACTCGTAAGCTAAACTGCAAGGCCTCTAAGCTCCCCTGGAGTTCCGCAGTCCTTCACTCTGTTCTCAAGTCTGGTCCTAAGGTGAAGACTGTAAGAAAACCCTTCCAGAGCGATAGGATGTCCTTGGTGTCTAAGTACGAGGGTGGGGAGCTTAGGTGATCCTCTGAAGCCTTTGGCTCATCCCTCACCTTGCTGCTTGGCAGGCAGGAATGCATTGTTGCTCCATCACAAAGATGACATGAATGGCTGGCCTCATATCTGGCTGTGGGGCTGGCCAGGGGTAAGGACCATATCTGAGCAGTTCAGTGATAGGCTGGCAGGTTAACTGGGTAGATTAGCCATATGGGCTGGGTGCCTTATATGCATAACGAGAATGAGTGGAACGGGCAGTGTCCCAAGATAAGGGGACACAGAAACATGGCTTGGCGAGGGTAAGGGGGAGAGCTTCATGGTCGCCTGCTATAACAGGCAAAGAAGGCATGTCAGAGAGCAAGCAAAAAGGAACACACAATTCCACTGTTGACAAACATCACCATTTATGCTTCAGATTTCAGACACCTTGTTTGTGGCCACAAGTGACATCAAATTTGTCCCTAAAATAACTAGCCTTTACATCCCTGTTACTTTAGGCAGTAGGTTAAGATGTCTGGCTGCCACTCATAAATCTGATCTCCTTTAGGGCCTTTTGGCAGCCCCTCAGTTGCCATTGAAAATCCCCTTCCTCTCCTCCCCGCAAAAACACTACGGGGAGAGTCAAAGAATGTATTATTAAAATATGCAAAGCAGTTCTTCAGTTTCTGTAGAAAAACACTCATTCCAGTTAGGGAGGAAGTAGGGAGCAAAAGGATACCAAGGAAAGATGAAGAAGAAAGGGAAGATGCATTCCTCCATGTCTTCCCACCTCCGCTGTATTTCACGGGCCAAGATCAGAGCAGTTCCGTGCTGTGGAGGGACATCCGTCAACGCTAATCAATACATGTGGTGTTAGTCATGGATGATAAATTTGAAAGGGATTATAACTGTAAACAGTGATCAATAGGGACTTGCTGGAGGAGACAGAGAGGTAAAAAAAAAATATATATATATATAATAAAAAAAGAAAACACGGCCTTAAAATGTTACACGGTTAATAAAGTAAGGGGGAAGAGTCAGTCTTAAACAAAACTCCAAGAAAGCCACGGAGTGCCTCGTTCCTTCTCTTAGGTGGGACCGGGAGCGGGTGAGTGGCCCTCCCTGAGACCATCTCACAAGGCAATCACTACTAAAAGGGTGCATTATTAATTCACACTGCACTTGTGATCCTTTTGGTTGGAAGGCACATTCTCCATTATCATTTGGTTGAAGATTTGTTCCTGGATCCGAGCTGGCATCGCTCAAAGCCCCCGGAGTATAGCTTGGCCTTTCCCCACTCCGCCCCCCTTCACTCCTGTCTCTTCTCCCCTCCACAGATTTCACCACCGCAGGCACATGACTGAGCAGTGCATTCACAAGCGTGACATTCCTCTCTGCGAACAA
Source organism: Pachyuromys duprasi (assembly GCA_028658305.1). Lineage (NCBI taxonomy): Eukaryota > Metazoa > Chordata > Mammalia > Rodentia > Muridae > Pachyuromys > Pachyuromys duprasi. The sequence continues at coordinate 15,130,189 of CM053754.1, read as the reverse complement.
ATATATATCCTGAATCCAAGCAAAAGGGAGAAAAAAAATGCAGGGAGCCTCTGCTGCTCACCCACAGATGAATGGGACTATCCGTCTTGTCACTAGGGGTCAGAGTGAAAGGTTACTTTGAGTCTATACCTTAGCTTCTCTGCTGACGTTAGCAGGCAACTTCCTTAAAAATAAAGCAAAATAAACAGAAAAAAGCGCCCTACCCCGTCATGCATTTAGCGGGTCCCTCTAGAACCCTTCTGAGATCTTGTCTTCTCGCCAGTCCTGAAGCCACAGCTCCAGGCCTGACATCGACATTTTTTTTTCTGCTGACCTTTTAGTGTCCTTTCTGCCAGAGTGTGTAAACCATAAGCTGATATATGAAGGCAATTTTTAGTGGTGCCACTTGTATCTGAGTGATTGCACACACTTTACGTTTCTGGCCTGCCACCCTTCCACCTTTCGAAGAGCTCTCTATTTTCTTTTAAGGGAACCGCAACAAAGGTGAAAGCAAGTTTAACTGCTTCAAGACTTTGATGGCCAGAAGCACCTATTTGGGCAATTCATGACTGGCCAGTGCTCAGTTGCAAAGCTGAGGTACCTTTGTTGTTCTCTGAGGATCAGTGTGGCAAGAGGGATGTGGACACAGAGATTGTACTGACACTTCAATACTTCCCCATACCCCCTTGCCCTCAGCTACAGCCAAAGTTGGTAAGGATTAAAGCCATAACCACATCTAAGACTCAGAAGACACAGAGCCATTTTCTCCATAAGTTCTTAGAGATGGGATCCTGGAGACATCTTCAGGCAGAGTTCAGAGAGAATCAGGGGAGACTAGATAACTGAGAGGACACACCAGCTGTCGGGGTCAGAAAGCATCCACGCTCTGCCACCCAGCCACGGTCTCGCCTCTCTCAGAAGCCAAGGCTGCCTCTGTGTAGAGAGCTGCAACTGCAGTCCTACTAGGCTCCAGGACATGCCTGCGGTCTGCAGGAACACTCCAAGGTGCACGCCAAAAGGCAGCCATTTGCTCTCATCCTAAGCTGAGAAGAAAAGCTTCAGAAGCATTCTCACAGTGTGCCATACAGCCAGCCCTTCCGCTGTCTGTCAAAGAATCACTAGAGGATTCAAAGCTCAGGGAGATCCATCAAGAATATCCTGGCCAATGAGGATGTCTCTTGATCTTCACTGGATTCTTCACCTAAAGGTCATCTCTTAGGCCAGTGTGTCTTAACCATACATGAGGAACAAAAAGGGTTACTACTAATATTTTAAGATGGAAAAAATAATTTCAATATATGTATTCAAATCAAGTTCTCATTCACTTTGATTACTCTGCCTCCACTTGAGAGATAAGGAAAGCAAGGAAATACAGTGTTCATTTAGGAGTTATCCAATCTGAACACTTACCCATATCCCAGACCCTCAGATCATGAAACACTATGACAATTACAGACTAGTAGAAAGCTATGCCACATCCTGTTGCAAGATTCTTAGGAGGTGGTTCTCAAATTTTGGATAGCTATTTGGGAGCACTATTTGCATGGAGACATCATCCATAATAGGTGTGACAAATAAGAAAGGGAGGAGAAAGTAGGAGTCAGCCATTGATCAGAGTATCATAGCCTAACACCAGTTCATAAAATGGGTAGTGGGCAACTGTCACAGGCCAGAACGTGTGGGAGACAGTAGAATTATTCTATATCTTCTGTAGACAACTCCTTCCCATCTTTTCTGTCCAGATCCTGGCCTAACTCCTTAGTGCAGACAAAGTGACCAAATTCGATTTGCCATCTGGTAGAAACTACAGAGCTAGATTGACAGACCAAGGTAGTACCCAGAGAGGAGTGCTGGGAGCTACGACTGACAGCCCTTGGCTGCCGTTCATAACTAATATCTTGACTGCTTAAGGAATCTGCATCCAAAAGATAATGAGGGCTTGGCCAGAAGCACTCTAATATGCCATCCCCTAAGTACTCATGGTCAATGAAGGCAATCACTCCAACCTAGACACCTTCTCTTCAAAAAGAAGTAAAGTTTTAGAGGCACCTCAGTGAGGGACCCACAGAACAGCAGCAGCAGCAGCAGCTCTCATGCATGGACTTTGGGAATAATGATAGAATGAGCAATCTTAGTGTGGTGGTTTGAATAGGTTTGGCCCCCATAGACTCATGTGTTTGAGTGCTTGGCCCACAGAGAGTGGACTGTTCGAAGGTATAGCATTGCTGGAGTAGGTGTGTCTTTGTTGGAGAAAGTGTGTCTCCATGAAGGTGGGTTTTAAGGTTCCTTATGCACAAGCTACTCCCAGTGTGGAATCAGAGCTTCTTCCTCTGATCAAGTTGTAGACCTCTTGGCTCCTCTAGCACCATGTCTGCCTGCATGCTGCTATGCTTCCTGTCATGATGATAATGGACTAAACCTTTGAAACTGTAATCCAGCCCCAATAAACTCTTTGACTTTTGTAGAGAGCTGCCTTGGTCATGATGTCTCTTCACAGCAACAGAAATCCTAAGACACTTAGTATTCTGGAGGCTGAGGTAGGAGGATGAGAAGTTCAAGGACAGTCTTGTTCTGTCTCAGAAAACAAAACAAAACAAAAAACAATGAATGAAATTAAAGAGAGCAGAATAAAAGAGCAAAGTCAGCGAGGAGGCTGTTGCCAGCTCCACTGAGTGGCACTCTTGTTTGGACTGTTCTTAAGCTCTTATAGAAATGTTAGTTTTCCTTTGAAGAAAAAAGAAACTTTCTCCTAGCAGAAGACACATTTGAAAATCATTAAAAGGAGTAATCTCCAAGGCTAGAATCTCCATTTGGTTGTTTGTTTGTTTGTTTGTTTGTTTGTTTGTTTGCTTGATGTTTGGTTGGTTGGTATACTACACAGAAAGGACAATGAGCTGCTTGAAGGAGAATCTCCCATGACTGCACTCAAAGAATGACAAAACACTTCCCCAATCGCAAAGCTACTGCCACACATCCTCTTCACTTCTGTGATCTCCCAGCTACCATCAACTCCAACTCCTGGTTTTACTCAGCCTTCAGCAGAACCCAGAATGAGATGGGGGTGGGGGAGGTTGGGGAGCACTGAAATGAACTAGAACCTTCTGTCCCCATACCATTTCCGCCATGGCCCTAGCTTTTCCTGTGTTTAAGGTTTCACTCTTGGAGCAGCCAGGAGCTCAGAGAGGCTCTTGATTGATGCTGTCAGTGAGATGAAGAGCTCTAGTGTCAGGAACTGTCTCTTCTTCATTAAGTTTGAAAACATGCCCAGGGGCTGGTCTGTGATCTGCTCATCAATAAGTGGAAATCTACTGATAGACTCAAATTCATGCCAAGCGTTAGCAGAGAAAGGACAGGTACCTTGTCAGTTTCCTTCCCCAAGTAAGAATTCCCAAACACTGCTCTTGTCATTCACTGCAGCCTGAGATCTGTGTGGTGAGGGAGAAGGCAAGAAGACACGAGCTTTGGGATATAGCTCTTCTCTGGGCGGGTCAACAACAGGAGAACGGAGGTCAGGGTGGGAGAGATAACCCTGTCAGTGAAACACTGAGCTTCTTCCAACATTCAGTCTCTCCAGGATCATCAGGGAGTTGCCCGTGAGTGGCCATGCCGCCGGAAGGAGCTGCCCATGAATGGCCAGGTCTCCAGAACAGCCATGCCTCCGGAACTCTGAGTCCATTCATGAAGGATCTCCTTATACAGCCTCCAGGGATTTTGCAAGGACCAAGGAGGATAGGGGTTGAACTTACCAGTATTTCTAAATGTCCTTGAAGAAGAACTAATGAACAAGACAAACATTGCTGCTAAGTCAACATCCACTAGAAGGAAGGGAGGGGGAATACAAAAGATCAGAGGACTAAAAAGAAAACAACTGCTCAGAAAACTTAAGCAGGAAACCCTTTAACATGACCTAAAAAAATGAAATTTAAGAATTCTTCCTGTGCCATAGGGAAAAGAGACCAAAAAATATGAGTTTTTAAAGTTGCAAACACCAAAGCTGCCTTTAAGCCAACAGGCATTAGCTTAAGAGCTCTGACCTTCAGGTTTCAACAATTAGCTTTGAAAATGATCCACCTTGGTTTCCTTACATAGGATGGAATAATGTCAATATTGGCAGGCAGTTCTTAAAAGCCTAACCGTGCAGCAGTAATGACTATACTGGACACCTGGGCTGCGGAGCAAGGACAAGGGTCATGCTCATGTTAGTTCATGATTTTTTTTCTTTTCCTTCTCCCTTCTTGTCTCCAAGCTATGCACTTTTTCTTGCCAAGCAGCATTACTTAACACTGAACTAGAGAAATTACCTTCACAGCCTCTCCTGGAAGTCCACAGAGCAGCTCCAAAGGAAATGTTGAGCGGGCTTCTCCCGCTCCTCTACTGTTCTAGTGAATGAACATAGTAGACTTTATCCATCCTTCAGTTGCTACTCTCCAATCACCTACAGTGACCCATGGTGTCGGCACCTGCCACAGAGGCAGAGGCAGAGGAAAGAGTAATGCAAAGGGGCATTAGCCCGTACTGCAGAGGTCTTGCCAAGGCCAGACACACAGACAGCCTCCTGGCAAGGAAGATTTGTGATGCTTCTGGAAAGAAAACTCCTCAGGTGAAAATTCATGAGTCTAGAGAGAGGTTCCAGAAAGAAGACCCATGTTAAAAGGTGCCTAGGGAGCAAAGACTACTGTGTGTTGGAGGAATAATGAGAATAACAGATTATGTCACTACAGACCTTACAACCAGCAATGATAGTCAAGCGTCCCACAGTTCACTCAATGTTCCCAACAACTCTAGAACTTATATAATTTGATTTTTCAGGATTGAATAGCAGGTCTGACTCTGGACCACACCCTGCCACCAAGGCAGACAACAGAAGCTTGCCCGAGGGGAAGATGGAAAATAGGAACAATGATACACACCGGGCAGAGACCCCCCCACCCCTCATCCCCTTCCATGAATGCTGACTATTCAAAAGCTATGGTGGATTTAGGTAGAAATGACAAATGATTAGGTTATTAAAGATGACTCTGAGGCCATGGCAAAGAATTATGACAGGAAAAAGATTAAGGCAAAGTATTCCTGGTTTCTTTTTATAAACTCCAACACATACACACACACACACACATACACATACACACACACACATACACACACAAGTGAACCTCTTCCAACTTCACTCCCCCTCTTAATCACCATAGCCTAGGCCCCTCCCCAAAGCTCAAGCAGAGAGCCCCTGCTATGACAAAGGTCAAGCTAGCCACCAGAAGTTCAGCCCCAACCTAGACAGAGACTCCCTACATAATCAGAGGTCAAAGTGCCCCACAGAAATCCAGGTCTCAAAGATGGGAAGGCCAAAGAAGAAACAGGAACCAAGGACCAAAACACCCATCCCACAGAGACAAACTCAGAACTGAGCACCTGGACTTCTATTTGTCTCAAACTCCGATGCCTAAACACAGTCAACAACAGCCAGGCCAGGACAATACCAGGGCAATATGGCACACCAGAGCCCTGCCATCCTGTCCTAGCAACACCTGAATATTTCAACACAGCTGAAGCACAAGAAAATGACCTTAAAACCAATTTTATGAAAATGATAGAGAAGAAATGAAAGAAAAACCCTTGAAGAAATAAAGGAAAAGACAAAAAATTGGGGGAAATCAATAAATCCCTTAAAGAATGCCAAGAAAAACAAATGAATAGGTGAAGGAAATTGTTCAAGACCTGAAAATGGAAATAGAAGCAATAAAGAAAAAAACAAACTGAGGGAATTCTGGGAAGATCTAGTTTCAGGAACAAGAACCACAGACACATGCATCACCAACAGGATCCTAGAAATAACAAAGAGAATCTCAGGCATTGGAGATACTATTAAAAAAAATAGGCCCATTGGTCAAACAAATTGTTAAATCTAAAAAATACCTAACACAAAACTTCCAAGAAATATGGGGCACCATGAAAAGACCAAACATAAGAATAATAGGAATAGAAGAAAGAGAAGAATCCCAGCTCAAAACCCCAGAAAATATATTAAACAAAACCATAGAAGAAAATTGTCCTAACCAAAAAGGAGAACAGATCTATAAAGGTACAAGAAGCATTCAGAACACTAAATAAATTGGACCAGAAAAGAAAGTTTCAGTCCCACTTAATAATCAAAATACTGAACATACAGAACAAAGAGAGAATATTAAAAAGCTGCAAGGAGAAAAAGCCAAGTAACATACAAAGGCAGATCTTTTAAAATTATACCTGAATTTGCAATGGAGACTCTAGAAGCCAAAATGGCCTGAAAAGTATTGCAGACTCTAAGAGACCATGGATGTCAGCCTAGACTACTATACCCAGCAATACCTTCAATGACCATAGATGGAGAAAACAAGGTATTTCATAACAAAGTCAAATTTAAGCAGTATGTATCCACAAATTCAGCCCTACAGAAGGCACTGGAAGGAAAACATCAACCCGAGAAGATTACCTACACCCAAGAAAACAGAGGATATAAATTATCTCACACCAGCAAAACCCAAAAAAGGAAACACACACACACATACAAAATCACCATAACCACCAACAAACAAAATAACAGGAAATAAAAATAAAATTGGTTGTTGAAATCTCTTAATATCAATGGATTCAAGTCCCCAATAAAAAGACATAGACTAAAAGAATAGATACAAAAACAGCATTCATCTTTCTGGTACATACAAGAAAATCACCTTAACATCAAAGGTAGACATTACCTCAGAGTAAACGGTTAGAAAAATATTTTCCAAGGAAATGAGCCCAAGAAGCAAACTAGTGTGCCACTCTAATATCCAGCAAAATAGACTTCAAACCAAAAATAATCAAAAGAGATACAGAGGGACATTTTATATTATCAATGGAAAAAAAAATCTACCACGATGAAAATACAATTATCAATATCTATGCTCCAGATGCATGGGCACCCACATTTGCTAAAGAAACGTAAACTAAACATAAACATAAGATAAAGCTTAATTAACACGCTGAATCTTACACATTAATAAAGGGAGACTTCAATACTCCATTCTCACCAATGGACAGGTCACCCAGACAGAAACTAAACAGAGAAATAATAAAACTAATAGACATTATGAAGCAAATGGACCTAACAGTTATCTACAGAACATTTCATCCAAGCACAAAAGAATATATTTTATTCTCAGCACCTCATAAAATATTATCTGATATTGACCACATACTCGGGCACAAAGAAAGGCTAAACAGATACAAGAAATTGAAATAATCCCTGGTATTGTATCAGACCACTACAGATTAAAGCTGAATTACAAAAACAACAGAAAGCATACAAACTCACGGAAATTGAACAACTTATACTGAATAACTACTGGGTCTAGGCAGAAATAAAGAAGAAAATTAAAGACTTCCTAAAATTCAATGAAAATTAATGCACAACATACCCAGACTTATGGGACACAATGAAAGCTGTGCTCAGAGGAAAGTTCATAGCACTAAGTGCCTTTATAAAGAACTTGGAGAGAGCACATACTAGCAACTTTACAGTTCACCTGAAAGCTCTAGAGAAAAAGGAAGTAAACACACCCAAGAGTAGTAGAAGGCAGGAAACAGAGGGCTGAAATCAATAAAATAGAAATATAGAGAACAATACAAAGAATCAATGAAACAAAGAGTTGATTCCTTGAGAAAAATCAACAAGATAGACAAACACTTATCCAAACTAACTAAAACACAATGACAGAATATCCAAATTAGCAAAATTAGAAAAGATAAGGGGGCCATAGCAATAGACACTGAGGAAATTTAAAGAATCATTTGGTCATAGTTCAAAAACCTATACTCCACAAAATTGGAAAATCTAAAAGAAATGGACAATTTTCTTGGTAGCTACCACTTACCAAAGCTAAATCAAGATTATATAAACAATTTAAATAGACCTATAGCCCCTAAGGAAATAGAAGCAGTAATTAAAAGTCTCCCAACCAAAAAAAAAAAAAAAAAGCTCAGGGCCAGATGATTTCAGTTTAGATTCTATGAGGTTTTCAAAGAAAAGCTAATACCAAAACTCCTCAAAATATTCCACAAATAGAAACTGAAGGAACACTGCCAAATTTATTTTATGAGGCCATAGTCACATTGATACCCAAACCACACAAAGATTCAACAAAGGAGAATTACAAACCAGTTTCCCTCATGAAAATTGATGTGAATGTACTCAATAAAATACTCACAAACTGAATTGAAGAACACATCAAAAAGATCAAACACTACAATCAAGTGGCCTCTGTCCACAGACACAAAGATGTTTCAATATATGAAAGTCTGTCAGTGTGATCTACCATATAAACAAACTGAAAGAAAACACACACACACACACACACACACACGATAACCTCATTAGATGCTGAAAAAGCCTTTGACAAAATCCAACAGCACTTCCTGATAAAAAGTCTTCGAGAGACAGGGATACAAGCAACATACTTAACATAATAAAGGCTATATACAGCAAGCGTTGTCAACATCAACTTAAATGGAGAGAAACATAAAGCAGTTCCACTACAATCAAGAAGAAGACAAGACTTTTCAACTCTCTCTATAACTATTCAAAATAGTACTTGAAGTTCTAGCTAAAACAACAAGACTAAAGGATATCAGGAGGATATAAATTGAAAAGTAAGAACTCTAAATATCATTATTTGCACATGATATGATAGTATGTATACGTAAGTGTTCCCCAAAATTCTACCAAAGAACTCCTACAGCTGATAAACATCTCTAGCAAATTGACTGGATACAAGAGTAACTTTAAAAAAATCATTATCCCTCCTATATACAAATGACAAAGACACTGAGAAAGAAAACAGGGAAAATACATCCTTCAAAATAGCCACAAATAATATAAAATGCATTGGGATTAAGTCTAATCAAGCTAGTGAAAGACTTGTATGATAAAATCTTCAAGGCTTTAAAGAAGGAAATTGAAGAAGATATCAGAAGATCAAAAGATTTCCCATGTTTATGTATCAGTAGGATCAACATAGTAAAAATGGTCACCCTACCAAGAGCAATCTACAGATTCAATGCAATCCCCACCAAAGTCCCACACAAGTCTTTACAGACTCTGAAAGGAAAACAAAACAAAACAAAAACAGAATAACTAAAACAATCCAACACAATAAAAGATCTTCCAAAGATATCACCATCCCTGATTTCAAGCAAACTAAAAAATTGTAGTAATAAAAACTGCATGATATTGGCATAAAAAGCAGACAGGTTGATCAATGGAATCAAATTACCCAGATGTAAATCCACACACCTATAGACACCTGAAGCCAGAAATATACAATGGGGGGAGGGGGAAGCATCTTCAACAAACGGGGTTAGTCTAACTGGATGTCCATACATAGAAGAATGCAAATAGGTTCAATACTTGCACAATACTTAAGTCCAAATAGATTAAAGACCTCAACATAAAAGCTGATACACTGGACCTGATAAGAGAGAAAGTGGGGAACAGCCTTAAACACTTTGCCACAGGACACAACTTTCTAAACAGAACACCAATTGTGCAAGCACTAAGATCAACAATTAATAAATGGGACCTCATGAAACTGAAAAGCTCTGTAAGGAAGCTATGGAAAGGAAACTCAATATAACAAAATGGTAGCCCACAGAATGAAAATTTTTCACTAACTCCACATTGGACAGAGAGCTAACATCCAAAATATATGAGGAACTCAATAAATTAGACATAAACAAACCAAATAATCCAATTAAAAGTGGGGTACAGATCTAAACAGAGAATTCTCAATACAGGAATCTCAAATGGCTGAGAAACACTTAAAAAGTGTTCAAAATTTCTGTTGGGGAAATGCAAATCAAAACTGCTTTGAGAAAATATCTTACACCTGGCCAAATGGCTAAGATTAAAAACACAAGCGACACAGCACATGCTGGCCAGGATGTGCCACATGCTACATGTGTAGCGAGGGAAACACTCCCCCATCATTGGTGGCAGTGCAGACTTGCACAGCCACTTTGGAATCAATATGGTGGTTCCTCAAAAAAACTGGGAATCAATCTACCTCAAATCTCCACGATACCACTCCTGGGCATAGACACAAAAGATGCTCCATCCTACCACAAGGACATTTGTTCAACTCTGTTCATTGCAGCTCTTTTCATAATAGCCAGAAACTGGAAATAACCTCTATGTCCTTCAACAGAAGAATGGATTAAAAAAATGTGGTACATTGATGTAAAGGAGTATTATTCATCTGTTAAAAATGATTGCATCATGAAATTTGCAGGCAGATGGATGAAACTAGAAAAAAAAATCATCTTGAATGAGGTAACCCAGACCCAGAAAGACAAACATAATATGTACTCACTTAGAAGTGGATACTAGCTGTAAAGTAAGGATAATCATGCTGCAATCCACAGACCCAGAGAGGTGAAGTAACAAGGAAGCCTTCGGGGAATTCCAGGATCTCCTTGGGAAGAGGAAGTAGAATAGATTCTGCTGGTGGACTAGAGGCAGATGGGGTTGGGAACAGGAGGGATCAGGTTGGATTAGGGGAGAAAATACTGGGAGAAACTACTGGATTGGGGGGAGGGGTGCCTTTCTGGTACAAGGTAGAAACTTAATGCAATGGAAACTCCATGGAATCTACAAGAGTAACTCTAGGAAAAAACTAGTAACGGGTGACACGGAGGCGGCACAGGCCTGAACTAGCCATCTCCTGCAAGTAGAGGGAATAGAACACCAACAAGGCCACAAAACCTTCGACCTACAGTTTGTCCTGCCTGCAGATTGTTCTGGGACCAGAGCATAGCGTAATCGTCATCAGAGAGACTTCATCCAGCAACTGATTGGAACAGATGCAGAATCTCACAGCCAAACATTAGATGGAGCTCAGAGAGTCCTGCAGAGGAGGGGGAGGAAGGGTCAGAGGAATCAGAGTGGTCAGGGACACAAGAACACAACCCTCAGAATTAACTGAGGGTTAGTACTGGGGCTCGCAGAGATCAGGGAGCCTGGAAAGGTCTGCATATATGTTGTAGCTGATTACCTTGGTATTCTTGTGGGATTCCCAATAGTGGAAGCAGGAGCTGTTGTTTACTGTTTTGCCTGCTTGTGGGATCATTTTTCTCCTACTGGGTTGCCCTTGTCCCAACCTCAATATGATGGTAGGTGCCTGGCATGTTTTGGCTTCTTATGACATGTTTGGTTGCTGTCCATGGAAGGCTTGCTCTTTTCTAAGGGAAGGTGGAAGGGGGAGGTGGATCTGGGGAGAGATGAGATGCGGAGTGTGGTGGACGGAGAGGATGGGAGGGCAGAAAAACTGCAGTTTGGATGTAATATAGAAGAGATGAATAAAAAGATGAGAGAACACTAAAATATGTAATGCCTAACAATATCGAATTCATAATCTCTGTTATCCAATAAAAAGAATCAGGCCTACAAAGAAGTAAAAAAAAAAAGTTATCTTAATTAAAAGAAAAGCAAGAAATTCAAACCGACCTGTAGTAGAATTAGTAGACAAGGACATTAAAAGTAATTAAAATGACGTTTGTTACACTTGAGGATGTAAAGGTTGCTCACTCCGGCAGTACATATACTAAAATCAGAACATAGAAGATTAGCATGGCTCCTGAGGAAGGATGGCGTGAAAACTTGTGAGGCGCCCCATATTCTTAGAGAGGTATGGAAATCTGTGTTTCGACACCCCGAAGACTGATAGACGTTTTAGAGTGTGGGCAAGCTGCCTGAGAAGAACTACCTATTGTCCTTGGTGGAGCTGAGGTAATGCTTGACATGAGCGTGAACCCCCAATAAGGGAAATTGTGGATCAAGTAAGACCACATAGGCAAATACCAATGGGAAGTGCAACCTGGACAACAAAAGTAAGATAGCTTTGCTGAAGATTTCCTGACAGACTACACTCCGATCAGTACTCATGCACTAGAACTGAGTGCAAGCCATAACGAATATTATCGGTGTGTGTGGCCATGATGTAGAAAATGGTGGAATTTTTACTCATCTAATGAAAGAGCTCCTTTGGGAAGAGAATAATATCAATTGTTTTTGTTGAAGCATGGCAGCACACAGGCAGACATGGTGCTAGAGAAGGAGCCGAGAGTTCTACATATTGAGCCGAAGGAACAGGAGACTGAGACACGCTCACCAGACTTGAGCTTACAATAACTCAAAGCCCGCCTCCACAGGGTCACAATTCTTCCAACACGGTCCACCTACTCCAGCAAGGCCACACCTACTAATAGTGACACTCCTTATGGGTCAAGCACTCCAACACAAGAGTCTATGGTGGCCATTCCGTTTCAAACCGCCACAGCGACCTTACCTCTGTGCTTCAGGAAGCTAATCAAGCACTTAATCCCAAACTGCTTTAGTTGGTTGAAGACAGAGGCTCAGGTCAGTCCAGGGGTAGAGGAGGCATGAAGAATAATCATCCTGGCAGATACTCTGTAGGGAAAACGGGTGGACCTTTACAGACAGGGAAATCTCTGACAGAGGCTACTCGGGCCTGCTTCAGAGAGATTTGGGGCTAAAACTCAGAATGGTGTTTACAGTGCTGCAAATCACACCAGTGGGAGCTTGGCAGATAAATCTTTACCTGCTGGTATACAAACCAGTTTTAGGACAGGTAACCCAACAGGGACTTAGCAGAACAGCAATGATAGCACTCAGCAACATGGAAGCGCTGCTGCAAATGTGCACAGTGATCTGCACCAACAGGCATGTGCGTGTCCTGCTACTGTAGCCGCTGTGCCCACGGCTGGCTAGCCAACGCCAGCAGGAAGGCTTTGGAAGTCTATGTAAAAGTTTTCATAATTGTTCTTTATAGTACGTGTTATCAGACAAGATCATTGTTTAGGAAACATGGGAAATGAAGACATGACTGCAGGGCAGCAGTAATTATGGCACACTTTTTTGCCATTTAAATTTAATATCTCTCTACATTTCTGAAGCAATTTTTAGGGTATTTGTTTTTTGTTTGTTTTTTGTTTGTTTGTGTTTTTTTGCCCTAGAAATTGCCAACAGCATTTTCACAAAACTAACTGTACAATGACTTCAAATAAAATAAATGAAGGTTGGCCTTCCAGTATAAGTTATCTAACGACAAAAAAAAGTAAAAAGAATATTTGATCATGCCAATTAAAAACTGAAACACAAGTTTTGAAAAGTGACCCAAGCCAAAGTACAAGGATAAAGATTAAAAACTACAAGGTCTGAAGTGAAGCCTATTCTAGATCAGAACAAGAGCAGGTGTGACAATGCTGAAGAAGAATTAGCAAACTGGAGACACATCGATAGAAACTTTCCAGATGGAAAAAAAGTCGGAAACTACAAGCTGCGGCTCAGTGACCAGAGGTCTGACAGTCGTGGGTTCGAGCCTCTAAGAGAGGAGAAGAGATGGCACTGAGGGAGAGTGGGCAGAGATTTTTATTTTTTTAGTTTTGTTTTTTTGTTTGTTTCTTTCTTTCTTTTTTATTTTTGTTTTTTTTTTGGTTCTTGTTTTGGTTCTTTCTTTCTCTCTGTAGCCTTAGCTAGTCTAGACTTACTTTGTAGACCGGGCTGTCCCCGAACTCACAGAGATCCAGTTGCCTCTGACTCCCCAAGTGCTGGGATCACAGAGTGCTCCACTGCCCCTGGCATGTTTTTATAAAATAAAAAACAAATATTTTTGAAAATTAAAAACTTCAAGCACACAAGCAGTGAAGGATGTTAAGGTACATCATCAAATTCCTAAAAATTGAACGATAAGAAGAAAAATACATTCACACAGAGGAACAAAGATCTGAATGAAGAAAATTTTTACTTGGGAATAATATGACTAGAACACATTGAAAAGACATATTGATTGTTATTGAATGAAGAAGTAAGTGGTAGAATGAGGATATTTTAAATTACATAAAAGCTAAAAAATTCACAATCAGAAGTCATGATTACATGAAGTGCCAAATAATTCAAGTAGAAGAAAAATAATAGATGACATGGACCTGAAGTACACAGAAATATGAAGAGTACTAGGAAAGAAGACTAAATGGTTAGGTTAAACAATATACATGGTCTATTGTTTAAGTTGATTAAAGGACAATTGGTTATTTAAAACAAAATCAAGTTTAAATCTATTATGAGTCTTATAATATACATGCAAGCATAATAGCACAAAGGCCATGAGAGGAGAAATGTCAGTCCATTCTTACAACGTACAGAAACTACATGCAAAAAGCAGCATAGCTTCACTTCACAATAGATCTGATGAAGCACTATGCTACGAAGAGGGCATTACTGCAATTCACAAGAGGGGCAGCGACAGAGAAAGCCCATTTAGTTTGCATTACACATACATCCATGTGTCATGGTCAAGATGGCTGTATGGAGAGTGAATATCGAAGTGAACGTGTATAATGGACACGAGCATGGCCATGTCAAAGACCCTAATGTCCCTGGCCCAAGCGAAAGGCAGAGGGAATGGCAGGGTGTTCTCCTAGTCCAAGAATAGATCTTGACACGGTATGCAGAAAGTATCCACCACGGTTTCCTCCTCCCAAATGTCAGCAGCCTGAAACTGCCCCAGAAAGACCCCCTCTCATCATCAGCTCACCTGCTTTCTCACTCATTCAGCTGTATGTGGTAAGCAGGCCTCGGCATTCAGCTGTATATGAGAAACATGCCGAGCTTCTGGGTTGCTGGTACATCTCCAAAGAAGGACACAGCCAACTGGATCCCAGCCTTCTTGCATGTGTGTCTGTCATTTCTTCATTCCCTGTCACCCCAGTCAGGGCAATCCCCAAGCCATGCATGTTGCGGCACAATTATAGCTCTTTTAAGCATGCATTCCGCTCTTGTACATCTGAGTCTCATGATGGGTTTAGTCATGGTGGACTTCCCACAAAATGACCTCATGAAACGCCATCATTATATTAAGTTTTATTCTGGCAAATAATATTTTCCTCTTTAGCCAGGCTACTATAATTTGCTATTACATAAATGACATCTTATAACTTGAAGTCAATTGAATGTAGGCTTCACAGTTTTATCAGATTTCTTTTCGTTAGTTTATTTTTAATTTATATGTTCACTTTATAGCCCAATCGTAGCCACTTCCCTACTCTCCTCCTGGTCCCTCCTTCCCACTCTCTTCTTCCTATCTCCCCTCCTCTTCTCCTCAGAAAAGGGGAGATTCCCCACAACCCACTCCAGCACATCAAGTCACATCAGGGCTGAGCTCATTATCAACCACTGAGGCCAGGCAAGGCAGCCCCACTTAGGGGAAGTGATTAAAATCAGGCAACAGAGTCCATGTCAGAGACGGCACCTGCTCAGCTTACTAGGGGACCACATGAAGATTAACCTGCCCATTGGTTACATGTGTGTAAGGCACATAGGTCAAATCCATGTATGCTATTTGGTTAGTCCTTCTGTCTCTGTATGTTCCCATAGGTCTAGGTCAGTTGACTCTGTTGGTCTTCTTATGGCATTCTTGTCCCCTGTGGGTCCTGTCTCCTCCCACCCAACTCTTCCACAGGACTCCCTAAGCTCTGCCTAATGCTTGGCTGTGAGTCTTAGTATCTGATTTGATCAACTGCATATTTCTTATTGGTCATAAATTTCCTGAATTTGGAAAGGTAAAGGAGAGAAAAACTAATCATACATTATCCAAGGAAATAAAATCTCATAAGGTTTTGGTGGGAATCTTTACTTCTTGATTAACTTCAACAGTCCGGGAATTCTGTTGTTGCTATTTTTTTCACTGCAGAGTCTCTGAGGGCAACACTAGTATGTTGATAATAATAGGTTTAGACACAGCTAGAGGCTACTATGCTCCCTGGCAGGTAGCAGTGGGTGGGGTAGAGCTTTGATTTGGATTCAATCTCTGACCTCATCCTTAGCCAGGTGAGCTCTTCTCCCCAAACAATGACCTTCTCTTGGAGCTACTGCTAGGCTCCCCTGCAGCAATGAGTAAGGGTGGAGCCTGTACACATCTGGCAGGAATTCCATGCACTCTCCCATGGCCTGCAAAGGTCCAGAACAATGGCACTTTCTGTAGGAAGGAGTATTTTCTTCACAGACAAAGTTGGCTGGAGTGCTGACTCAGGCGGTGTGTTGTCAGGTGGGAACACCAGGTGTTCATCCACGGCTGGATGAAAGCACCTACCAAGACCAATAATGACATGTTAGTTTACAATGTTTAGATCCTACACATCTACGCTGATTTATAATTGATCTGCCTATGATTGAGAGACGTTGAGTTTCTCATTATAATTGTATTTTTTATAACTCATTACAATTCTACTAGTTATTTGGAAGTTCTGCTATTTTACGCAGAATACATTTAAGCTTGTTTTTATTAATGAATTTTTTATTAATTACAATTTATTCATTTTGAATCCCAGCTGTAGCCCCCTCCCTTATCTCCTCCCTTTCTCTTCTCCTCCCATGTCCCTCCTCAAGTCCACTGAAAGAGGAGGTCCTCCTCCCCTTCCATCTGACCCTAGCCTATTAGGTCTCATCAGGACTGGCTGCATTGTCTTCTTCTGTGGCTTGGTAAGGCTGCTCTCCCCTGGGGGGGGGGGGCGGGGGAAGAGTGATCAAAGAGCCAGTCACTCAGTTCATGTCAGAGACAGCCCCTGTTCCCCTTACTAGGGTACCCACTTGGACACTGAGCTGCCATAGGCTACATCTGTGCAGGGGTTCTAGGTTATCTCCATGCATGGTCCTTGGTTGGAGTATCAGTCTCAAAAAAAGACCCCTGGGCCCAGATATTTGGTTCTGTTGCTCTCCTCGTGGAGTTCTGGTCCCCTCCAGGTCTTTCTATCTCCTCCTTCTTTTATATGATTCCCTGCACTATGCCCAAAGTTTAGCTATGAGTCTCAGCATCTGCTTTAATATCCTGCTGGGTAGAGTCTTTCAGAGGCCCTCTGTGGTAGGCTCCTGTCCTGTTCCTTGTTTTCTTCCTCTTCTGATGTCCATTTGTTTCCCTTTCTGAATGAGGATTGATCATCTTACCTAGGGTCCTCCTTCTTTCTTAGCTTCTTTAGGTGTGCAGATTTTAGTATGTTTATCCTATATTATATTTCTAATATCCACTTATAAGTGAGTATATACCATGTGTGCTTTTCTGCTTCTAGGATACATCACTCAGGATGATCTTTTCTAGCAAATCAAGCAACCCTAAGATTTCACCTTACACCCATCAGAATGGCTAAGATCAAAATCTTAAGTGACAACACGTGCTGGAGAGGATGTGGAGAAAGGGGAACCCTCCTCCATTGCTGGTGGGAATGTAAACTTGTACAATCATTTTGGAAATCAATCTGGTGCTTCCTTAGAAAATTAGGAATAGTGTTACCTCAAGATCCATCTATACCACTCCTAGGCATATATCCGAAATAGGCTCAAGTACACAACAAGGACATTTGCTCAAATGTTTGCAGCAGCTTCATTCATGATAGCCAGAATCTGGAAATAATCCAGATGTCCCTCAATTGAGGAATGGATGCAGAAATTATGGTATATTTACAGAAACTCAAAACAAAGAAATCATGAAATTTGCAGACAAATGGTGGGTACTACATTTAAGTCTGTTAAATCCTATTGATGTATAAACTTTATGTGTGTGTGTGTGTGTGTGTGTGTGTGTGTGTGTGTGTGTGTTTGGAGGCAAGTTTAATCTCTATAGCCTTAGCTTTGTAGACTAGGCTGGCCTCGAATTTACAGATCTGTCTACCTCTGCCTGGGATTATAGTGCTAGGATTACAGGCATGTGCCACTGTGCCTGTATCCTAGACTTCTTTGCTATTATAACATTATGCTCTTTTAAAAGACTCTCTCTCTCTCTCTCTCTCTCTCTCTCTCTCTCTCTCTCTCTCTCTCTCTCTCTCTCTCTCTCTCTCTGTGTGTGTGTGTGTGTGTATGTGTGCATGTGTGTGTTTCTGGGGGTGCACAAGAAGATTAATATAGGTATCCACAGAGGCCAGAACACCATGTTAGGTCTGCTGGAGCTAGAGTTGCAGGTGCTTGTGAGGAGCCTGAGTCAGAGTCGGTGCTTGGAACTGAACCTGATCCGCAGTAACAATGGCAACTACTCTTCACCGCTGTGCCCTCTCTCCAGCCCCAAAGGTGCTTTTTATCCCTTTATTGTTGTGTTACTTTAACAGTTGTTTTCTTAGCTAGTGTAACTGCTTTAACTATTTGTCTGACTAAATCTTTAAAAATTGTTGGTACAATGTAAAGATATATAAGTTTTGCTAGTCAGTTACACCTGAAGTCAATTGTGAATTAAATTAAACAGCAAGGCATATCAACATACATACCCAGGAAGATAAAGTAGAAGAATCATGAGCTCTAGGCCAGCCTGTGCCATATAGCAAGACCCTAAAAAACAAAAACACCAAAAAATATCTTATTTTAAAAAGAGAAAAAGTTTTGGGGTGTTGGCAGTTTATATTTCAGCTCTGGGATCCAGACATGGAATCTACACTTTACTGACAATATCTTGTCTTGCCCACACAAAGACTAAAACACTATTAAGCTCCACTTGGAAGATGAATTGGAAAACAGAACAATCAGTGAGGATGAGGTGGTGAGCAAACAAAATTAATATGGAAGATGAGTCTCCTAATGTCATTTATGGAATTGCCACTCAGCCCTGAGTGGTTACTGTTATTATTCAGATTTATAGGTGCATTAAAAATGGTTGAGAACACTATGGAGTACATTTTGTCAAGTGACGCTAAAAGTAAAACAGAAGAAAAGACACCAGAGGGTAAGTTTGTATGACCCAGAAACTTGGAACTGTGGTCTCTGCTGCCAGGCCAGTGTCTGCCTGATGCTAAGTGCTCAGTCCCCTTTCATATAACAAATGACTAAGAATGCAGGATAAAATAGATATGTGAAAACATAGGCTCAAATGTCACCTAGGCACTGATCCTAAGGCTACTTGATCGTAGACATGTCTGTCACCTCTTACAAAGTGTTCCCTGCCTCCTGAAACCTAACTTTGTCTCTTCACACTGTTTTAGGGAGACTCAGGGACTTACCCCCTTCCTTTTCAGAGGGAATTTTAGCATTTTTAACTATTGAAGAGTCAATAGAGGTGTTGGTGGGATGATGGTGGATAATTAATTAGTTAATTCAAGATTGGGATGGATTCCAGTAATGATAGCTTAAATAAAACAATGATCAACTTCCAAAAGTTAGAAAGTTACTTGGGATATAAGCAAGTTAAGGGGATCTGTAGCCAAATCCTGGGCCCTGTTTACTGTAGTTTGAAGTGGGCAATTGTACATGGGATTAAGGTCTAATACAGGCCTAAATTCAGTAGCCCTTTCTTCACGGGGAGGCAGAATGGCTTAGACAGATGGAAGCTCTGTTCTAGAAACACTCTGAAAATTAAATTTGGAAAGGTAATGTAAATTTGCATGAAGTAAGAGAGCCCAGTGCTACTCACCCTCTATAAGAAGATGTCCAAGCAAGCCAGAACTTCCTTCCCTCTTCAGCCAAAATAGGATGAAATCTAGTCCTGGGCTGGATGTGGCCATAACCACAATGAAACTCCAGCTCTGGGGAACAGTACAATAAAATGGTGTTTGCCCAGCATGTCTAACATCAAACAAGCAAGCAAACAACAATAAAAAATCTACCAAATACTAGGAGCATTTGTCAAGGAGGAACAGCCAAAATGTTGGGGCTACCCTCTGTAAGCACCCTGAGACCATCTGTGGCCCTGTGTGGTCCTCTGCCTCTCATGTAGGCTTGTGTCTCCATCTTCAGGATGCAGGAGATGAAGTTTGTAATACGTGTTCATAGAGAACTGAGGACTGCAAACACAGGGTGCTCAACTGCTACAGAAGGTTCTCAGTGCAGAAAGATGGCCCACCTGTCCAATCAGGTTTTCTCCTCTACCTTTGACAACAGCTTGAAAATTCAGAGTCACAGAGAAGTTATTATTCTTAATAAAATAGTAATCTCTTTCATACATTTGAATAGTGCTTTACAGCTTTGAAAATACTTCCATTTCTGTTTTCTCACGGACAAGGCCAAACAGGCCTGACAGTCAAGCAAATAAGCCAAAACAAGACGGAGCAACTGAAGAAAGGCCCTTTCTTCTGCTCAAATAATGAAAGAAAGAAAAAAAAAAGAAAGCCAGAAACAAACCCACAGCCAAAGATGAGAAGAACAAGTGGATCAAGGACCCACAGGGCGAAACAGCATACCAACTGCAGAAATCAATATGAAAGCCGAACGTATAGAAGAAAATCTAAATCACACCAGGTAGTTGTAAAAAGAGCCTCTTGGCATCTCTGAGCACAGGAACTACTGGGCTTCTTTGAGGTAAGTCAGTGACACTGATTAGCTGAGAAGATCTGGTGTGCACAGGTGATTTCTTTTATTTCAGTAGCAAGATTTTGCAAAAGGATATCATAAGCAGAGGGCTTCTTCATTGTTTTTATGATTCTAAGCCGAAGGGTCTCTAACTCATCTCATTTATCAGCAAGATTCCTGAGGCAGGGGTGTACCTGGCAGCAATCATATATCTCTGAGCTTTGTCCCAGTAAGGCCAGATATAATAATACAAGGTGATTGGCACTGTCTTCAGTATAAAAGTCTATGTGCAGATCCAAGATTCCTTGCTGGGGTCAAAGGAAGAGAAGACCTGATTGAAGAAGTGGGTTACCTTTATGAACTGGCAACCCTCATCCTGGTAAAGACCCCGAAACCACAAACTCACAAGTATGTCCATGGTAGCATGCTTCTGCTCTCCATAATTCAATTCAAAACTCAAAATCAATTAATCTATCCCAAGATGAAAGGACAGGACAGCCTGGAAAGCAAGCAAAAGACAAGTTATTTGACCACCAGGTAGAAACTGGCACTATTACACAGAATGCACTCATTTAATTTACACAGGTTAACAGCACAGGATTGTTGGGTTCCTTCAGCATTGTCTCTAAAAAAGAGATGAAGATGATCTGCAGCAGACACTTCACTATTTTCCAGATGAACTAATATTCTCAAGAATAGTTGGCCCTCTGAAGTTGACTAAGCACTTTCTTGAATGTTTATTTGAGTGATGTGTAGGGACTATGAAGGGTAGTGTTTGGATCCATGTTTACTTGCTCTAACACACGATCTCTTGGGCCTGGAGTGGTGGTTTTGCAGAGAAGAGCACTGGCTCTTTCAGAAGGTTCCAGCTCAGGGATCCAAGATGGCAGCCCTGGGAGGACACTGACTGAGGAGTAGGACAAAAGTGTCGGCGCAGCAACCAGGACACTGAACTCTGGGACCTAAAACACCAGCTTTTGCGATTGCCCGGTGAGCGGAATTCCTACAGTGAGGAAATCAAGTGGAAAAGTCCTAGGGACACCCACTTATTCCCTGGAAAAACTCTGGGTGACTGGCTGCACACAGCCCTGATCAGAACACCACGTGGCCACACTGGGTGCCGCCAGCCACCACTCCGGACTGGGTCAGACAGTCTCCAGGCCAGACTGAGAATCCCCTAGATACTGATCCAGACCAGGCTGGGGCTGCTTCGAGCAGGCCCGCACCCTTCGGCACTGCCAGCCGCCACCTGGACTGGGACATACAGTTTCTGGACCAGACTGAGAAGCCCCCAGATACCATCTCAGACCGTGGTGCACAGCCCCTGGCCCAGAAGAAGGAGGCACCAAATCTCCAGACCAGAGGGGAGCTCTTAGCAGCAAGCCCAGGTTGGAAGGTGGAGCCTCCAGACCAAAGCGGTGCCCCTAGCTACCATCTCAAACCCGGACACTCAGTCTCTGACACAGAGTGAGGAGCCAAGCCTCCAGACTAGAGTGGTGACCAGCCTGCTGTGTGCACAGATTCTAGCACAGAGCACAGAGCCGGGCACACAGATCCCACAACAGAGCTAAACTGAGACAACAACACACACTCTCAAACCACTGGAACTCCCTGATCTTCTTGAAGAATCCAGATACCAGAGATTGACAGTTCCAGTCTGAAGTTCACCTCAAAGCACAAATAGCTCCTTGACTATATATAAACAAATGGCCAAAGGTCAACATAAGAACTCTAACAAAAATCAGGACACCATGGCCCCACCAGAAACACCCAAAAGCAATGGAGATTTTAGTTCAGCGGAGACACAGGAAAATTATGCAAAAGCTATAATTATGCAGATATTAGAGGAACAAAAAGAGGAAATGAACAAGGCCCTCAAGGAAGGTAAACCAATCAGAATCACACCAGATTTCTCATCAGAAACTATGAAAGCTAGAAAAGCCTGGGAAGATGTCATGAAGTCTTGAAGGGAACACAGATGCCAACCAAGACTACTATACCCAGCAAAGCTTTCAATCAAAATAGATGGAGAAAACAAAATATTCCGTGACAAAACACAATTTAAGCAATATCTACATAGCAATCCAACCCTACAGAAGATGCTAGAAGGAAAACTTCAATCCAATGAAAACAACTACAACTAAGAAAATATAGGATACAGGTAACTTCCCAACTAAAAGGGGGGGGAGCAATGAATCATAGTAAGACCCCCAACTCCACAATAGAAGGATCTAACAGCCACTGTTCACTATTATCTATCAACATCAATGGATTCAACTCTCCTATAAAAAGACACAGACTAACAGAATGGTTACAGAAACAGGACCCAACATTCTGCTACATCCAAGAAACACACCTATGCAACAAAGATAAACACTACCTCAGAGTAAAGGGCTGGAAAAATATTTTCCAAGCAAATGGATCCAGAAAATAAGCTGGGGTAGCAATCCTAATATTTAATAAAATAGACTTTCAACCATAGTTAATCAAGGAAGATGAGGAGGGGCACTTCATTCTCATCAAAGGAAAATTCCAACAGGAGGACATCACAATTTTGAACAACTATGCCCCAAATACAAGACCACCTATGTTTGTAAAAGAAACATTATTAAAGCTGAAATCACACATTAATCTCAACACCCTAATAGTGGGAGACTTCAACACTCCACTCTCACCAAGGGACAGATCATCCGGTCAGAAGCAAAACAGGGAAACAAGGGCACTCACAGAAACCCTAAATCAATTAGACCTAATAGATGTCTACAGAACTATTCACCCCAGATCAAAAGAGTATACCTTCTTTTCAGCACCTCATGGAACCTTCTCCAAAATAGACCATATAATTGGTCACAAAACAAGCCTCAGCAGATACAAGAAGATTGAAAGAATCCCTTGTATCCTATCTGACCATCATGGTCTAAAGCTGGACCTCAACAACAACAGAAAGAGCAAAAAAGCCTGCACATATATGGAAACTGAACAACTTGCTACTCAAGGACGGTTTGGTTAGGGAAGAAATTAAGAAAGAAATTAAAGACTTCCTAGAATTCAATGCAAATGAAAGCACAAGATACCCAAACCTATGGGACACAATGAAGGCAGTGCTAAGAGGAAAGTTCATTGCACTAAGTGCCTTCAAGAAGAAATTCGAAACATCTCATACAAGCAACTTAATGGCCCAACTGAAAGCCCTAGAAAAAAAAAGAAGCAGATACACCCAAGCAGAGCAGACGGCTGGAAATAATCAAACTCAGGACTGAAATCAATCAATTAGAAACAAATAAAACTATTCAAAGAATCAATGAAACCAAGAGCTGGTTCTTTGAGAAAATCAACAAGATAGACAAGCCCCTAGCCAAACTAACAAAAAGGCAGAGAGAAACTATCCAAATCAGCAAAATCAGAAATGAAAAGGGGGACATAACTACAGACACTGAGGAAATACAAACAATCATTAGGTCTTACTACAAAAGCCTATATTCCACAAAATTTGAAAATCTAAATGAAATGGACAATTTTCTTGAGAGATTCCACTTACCTAAATTAAGCCAAGATCAGATAGAAAGATTGAATAGACCTATATCCCCCAAGGAAATAGAAGCAGTCATCAATAGCCTCCCTACCAAAAAAGCCCGGGGCCAGATGGTTTTAGTGCAAAGTTCTACCATACCTTCAAAGAAGTCCTAACACCAATTCTCTCTAAATTGTTCTACAAAATAGAAATAGAAGGAAAATTACCGAATTCTTTCTATGAAGCCACCCAACAAAAAAAGAGAACTTCAGACCTATCTTCTCCTATGATTATTGACACAAAAATACTCAATAAAATACTTGCAAACCAAATCCAAGAACACATAAAAGATATCATCCACCATGAGCAAGTAGGCTTCATCCCAGGCATGCAAGGGTGGTTCAATATAAGCAAATCCATCAATGTGATCCACCATATAAACACTGAAGGAAAAAAACCACATGATCATCTCCCTAGATGCCGAAAAAGCATTTGACAAAATCCAACACCCATTCATGTTTAAAGTCCTGGAGAGACTAGGGATACAAGGCACATACCTAAACATAGTAAAGGCAATATACAGCAAGCCTATAGCAAACTCAATGGGGAGAAACTTAAATCAATCCCACTGAAATCAGGGACTAGGCAAGGCTGCCCATTGTCTTGATATCTCTTCAACATATTACTCAAAGTTCTAGCTAGAGCAATAAGACAACTAAAGGAGATCAAAGGGATACAAATTGGAAAGGAAGAAGTCAAAGTATCACTATTTGCAGATGATATGATAATATACATGAGTGACCCCAAAAATTCAACCAGGAACTCCTTCAACTGATAAACACCTTCAGCAAAGTGGCTGGATACAAAATCAACTCAAAAAAAAAAAAATCAGAAGCCCTCCTGTACACCAAAGACAAAAGGGCCAAGAAGGAAATTACTGAAACAACACCCTTCACAATAGCCACTAATAACATAAAGTACCTTGGGGTGACTCTAACCAAGCAAGTGAAAGACCTGTATGAAAAACTTCAAATCTCTGAAGAAGGAAATTGAAGAAGATATCAGAAAATGGAAAGACCTCCTGCGTTCATGGATTGGTAGGATTAACATAGTGAAAATGGCCATACTGCAAAAAGCAATCTACAGGTTCAATGAAATTCCCATCAAAATACCTACACCATTCTTCACAGATCTTGAAAGAAAAATTCTCAGCTTCATATGGAGAAACAAAAAACCCAGAACGATCCTGTGCAACAGCAGATCATCTGGAGGTATCTCCATCCCTGACCTCAAGCTCTACTACAGAGCAATAGTAATAAAAACTGCATGGTATTGGCATAGAAACAGAATAGTGGATCAATGAAACAGAATAGAAGACCCAGAAATGAACCCACACACCTATGGAAACTTGATTTTTGACAAAGAAGCCAAAACCATTCAATGGAAAAAAAGACAGCATCTTCAACAAATGGTGCTGGTCCAACTGGATATCTATATGCAGAACAATGATAATAGCTCCATATTTATCACTCTGCACAAAGCTAAAGTCCAAGTGGATCAAAGACCTCAACATAAAACCAGACACACTAAACCGCTTAGAAGAAAAAGTGGGGAAGACCCTAGAACTCATTGGCACAGGAGACTACTTCCTGAATAGAACACCAACAGCACAGGCTCTAAGATCAACAATCAATAAATGGGACATCTTGAAACTGAAAAGTTTCTGTAAAGCAAAAGATAATGTCATCAAAACCAAATGACAGCCTACAGACTGTGAAAAGATCTTCACCAACCCTATACCTGACAGAGGGCTAATATCCAGTATATATAAAGAACTCAAGAAGTAAAAAAAAAAAAGCAACAAATCATGTAATCCAATTAAAAAATGGGGTATGGAGCTAAACAGAGAACTCTCTGTAGAGGACTGTATAATGGCAGAAAAACACTTAAAGAAATGCTCAACATCCTTAGCCATCAGGGAGATGCAAATCAAAACGACCCTGAGATTTCACCTTACACCTGTCAGAATGGCTAAGATCAAAAACTCTAGTGACAACACATGCTGGAGAGGATGTAGAGAAAGAGGAACCCTCCTCCATTGCTGGTGGTAATGTAAACTTGTACAACCACTCTGGAAATCAATTTGGTGTTTTCTTAGACAATTAAGAATAGTGATTCCTCAAGATCCAGCTATACCACTCCTAGGCATATACCCAAAAGATGTTCAAGTACACAACAAGGACATTTGCTCAACTATGTTCATAGATGCTTTATTCATAATAGCCAGAACCTGGAAAGAACCCAGATGCCCCTCAGTTGAGGAATGGAACAGAAATTGTGGTACTTTTACACAATGGGATATTACTCAGCAATTAAAAAGGAGGAAAGCATAAAATTTGCAGGCAAATGGTGGGACCTGGAAATGATCATCCTGGTGAGATATCCCAAAGCAGAAAGATGTACATGGTATATACTCACTTATATAGAGCTATAAGATAGGATAAACATACTAAAATCTATACACCTAAAGAAGATAAACAAGAAAGAGGACCTGGGGTAAGAGGATTAATCCTCACTTAGAAAGTCAAATTGGATGGACATTGGATATAGGAGAAAACAAGTAACAGGACAAGACCCTACCACAGAGGGCCTCAGAAAGACTCTACCTAGCAGGGTATCAAAGCAAATATTAAGAGACATAACCAACCCTTCAGCAGAGTGCAGGGAATTATATGAAAGAAGGGGGAGTTAGTATGACCTGGAGAGGACAGGAGCTCTGCAAGGACCAAATATAGCAGGGCACAAGGGTCTTTTATGAGACTGTCTCTCTAACCAAGGACCAAGTATGGTTATAACCTAGAACCCCTGCTTATATGTAGCAAATGGTAGCTCAATACCCAAGTGGGTACACTTGTAAGGGGAACAGGGACTATTTTGGACATGAACTCAATGGCTGGCTCCTTGACCTCTCCGCCCCCCAAGGGAGGAGCAGCCTTGCTAGGCCACAGAAGAGGACATTGCAGCCATTCCTGAAAAGACCTGATAAGCTAGAGTCAGATGGAAGGGGAGGAGGTCCTCCCCTATCAGTGGACTTGGAAAGGGGCAAGGAGGAGATGAGGGAGGGAAAGGTGGGATAGGGAGGCAATGCCGGAGGGGGCTACGGCTGGGATACAAAGTATATAACCTGTGATCAATATAAAATAAAAATGTTAAATTAAAAAAAAGGTTCCATCTCAGTTCCAAGCACCCACACTGGACAGCTCAAGACTGGCCTCCAAGGAGGTCTGCCCACACATAGTACACATAGAGAGAGTAAGAACACACACAAACATGTAAATAAATATGTAGATTATTTTAAGGAAAAACTCAATTTCTTCGATTATGAAATACTCACCTACTGAACTATTTAAAACTCAAATGATGCATTGAAAGCCTGTACCACCATCTTAGTGTCTGGCACATGTTATATACTCAGAAAATACTTCTCAAAAGAAACAAAGAAAAAAACAACAGACAAATAAACCTCTGCTCTGGGCCAAAAGTGCCAGCACCACATTGATAGCCCACAGGACAGACTGTTACAAACTAGAAACATGTAGGAAGGCAAAAGGTGAAGAATGAGCTGTACAATGTGCACATTATTTATGTGCTGGTGCATTTTCATCGCCAGGGCTGGTGGGAACATACTTAGCTCTTACTTATATTCCTCATAAGACTTTAGGCTTTATGTTGTCAAGGATCTTCTCTCATAACTGCCTTGGAAAATCTAAATCACCTTATGCCTGGGAAGTACATGGTAATGGAATGAGATTCATTTACAATGTGTATACCTTTCATGTTTTGCATTAGGAAATAATCTATCTGTACTAATCATTCTTTTTGATGGCTGAAAACTGTAATATCACGAATATTCTTCAAGATATCGTAACGATTATAGCTGAAGACAATGCTAACATTTTACACATTCCCTTGCATTGATATGTACATAGGTAGGTCCTTCAAATAACCATCTGCATATGACATATCTTATTCTGATTGCTAGCAAATAAGGATTCAGCGTTACTGGATTAACCTACAGTAAGGATACGCTATATCGATGTTGAAAATGGAAGTTTTCTCCACAGATGTCATCTCCCAAGCAACAACTATTGTTGTAATCTCATAGATTTGAAAATGTCTACTTTGCATATTCGGCTCATAGCTGTTATAATAGTTAATTTTATATGTCAGCCCTAATTTATCAAATATTTTGGGTATGTCTGCGAAGATATGTCTAAATGAAATTAACAGTGGAGTCCATGGATTAAACAAAACCAATTGTACTCTCTAAATGGGCCCCATCCAATCAGTTAAATACTGAAACAAACACAGGGCCTGGGAAAGTGTAAATGCTTCCTGCCTACATGAAACGTGGGTCTTTTCTTGCCTTTAGATTCAAACTGAAAAACTGAGTCTCCTTAGGTCTTAAGCTGCCTCTCAGAGGGGAACTCTGCCATCTGTTCCTCAGGGTCTATGGCTTTCCACTGCTATGACTGAAGTTGGAAGGTTCATCTAGAGGAAGTTCAGGTGAATTGCCCTTCAGACATATTTTGTTGGGAGAGTTATCGTATCACATCCTGACATGGAAAAGCAAGCCTTCATGTCTCAGAAAGCTTCATCAGAAGAGATGGTCATCATGGGGATTTTGAAGGAGGCACCCTCTAGTTCCCAGACTACTAGGAAGTCATGGTATCTTAGTCAAGATTCTATTGTTCTGAGGAGACACCATGACTATGGCAACTCTTATCAAAGAAAGCTTCAATTGGGGATGGCTTACAGTTCATCATGGCAGGAAGCATGGCTGCAGGCAGGAAGACAAGGTGCTGTAGAAGTAGCTGAGAGTTCTACATCCCATTTGGCAAGCAGTAGGAGAGAGAGAGACACTGGACCTGGCTTGAGCATTTGAAACTTCAAAGCCCCTCCCCAGTGACACACTTTTTCCACCAAGGCCACACCTCCTAATCCCTCTCAAGTGGTACCACTCCCTAGTAATCAAACATTCAAATATATAAGCCTATGGGAGACATTCCTATTCAGACCACGACACATGGTGAATATACACAGCATAATGTTTTCCTGGAGGGAGAGTCAGACTGGTTATTACGACTAAGGTGGTTTCTCTGTCTCATTCCTTTCTTTGGGGGTGGTGAAGTAAGTTTTACATTTGTGACTTAGCCAACATGCCAGGATCCACAGAAAAAGGCACTAGATAAGAATAAAGCTATAATTCAAGGTTGTCTTGGGTGTCTCAGGGAGAAAGGCTTACTCACAACTGCAAGCCAGAAGGAAGAACACAGCTCTTTGTAAGAGCTAATGGTCAATTTTTGGGTTGTTTATAAGGTCCTGGAAAGAGCCTAGGAATGGCCTTGGCTGGCTTCTGGTAGAGAAAGCACCCAGAGTATCTGTATCTAATCTCCACTAGTACATCTTAGCACCTATCAGCCTCCACAACCACACAGCCTACTTGGTTGGATGAGTAGATAGATGATAGATGGACAGATAGATAAATAGTGTCTTAGTTACTTTGCTAATGCTGTGTTAGTACGTCATGATCAAGGCATGTAAGTAAGAGTTTATTTGGACGTAAAGATTCAAAGGGTTAGTTAGGGTCCATATCCATCGCAGTAGAGAATATTGTAGCAAACATGCAAGCAGGCTGCAGGAGCAGTAGCTGAGAGCTCGCATTTTGCTTAACAAGAACAAAGCAAAGAGAGCCACACAGGAATGCATGGGTCTTTATAAACTCTAAGCCAGTCTCCAGTGACATGCCTCCTCCAACAAGGTCACACCTCCTCCAACAAGGTCTAACCTAATCCTCCCAAACAATTTAACCAACTGGGGATAAAGTATTCAAATATATGAGTTTATGGGTGCCATACTCGTTTAAAGAACCACAGATAGATAGATGATAGATAGACACACAGATAGATAGATATTAATAGATAGATATTAGTAGATAGATAGATATTAATAGATAGATGATAGATAGACTGATAGAGAGAGAGAGATCCTATTGGTTATATTTCTATAAAATACTGTGAATGGACTTCATTTATATGTCTACCTAGACCTATTATTATGTAGTAATACCCTCCAACTGAGACATCCCTTCTGTAAGGAAGAGGGAAACTAAATTAGAAACTCAGAAACACAAAAATTTATCCAAATCCAGGAGATGTTACTAGGTTTACAAAACATCCCTAAAGTTTTACAAGAGGTAAATGATTGCTAAGGAGAGGGGACAGTCCGCCCAACTTCCAAAGCTGTCTGTAAGTCATTCAGGGAGCTCTGTCTAATGCTGTTTTTCAAAATGGAGAAACAAAGCATTAGAACTGCTTAGCTAAAATAGAAAGCATATGAGTTATCATGTCAAGTCCTTTTCAGATAGCTGGAATTCAATCTGTTCTTCCACAACTTTGACTTCCCAAAGCACTGAGCATTCTTCTCATGATGTTATTTGTGTCCCAATTCATAATTTCAGAGGCACTCACAAATAAATATGGCATTTACAACAGTTGCATAGAGTGACTGGGGAACATTTTGCAATACCACAGACCTTTACTCTTAAATTTATGTGTGTATGTAAATCTTGCTATATGTTCATGCAGCATGATAGAAAGCTTTACCCTAGCAAGTAGGTGGACATTAGGTGTTAAAACTAGAACAATTCTAGTTTCTCAAAAACAAGATTTATTTATATTTTTATAAACTTAAAATGTCACCTTTATTTATATAACTCCAAGCAAAATGCTCATATGATTAATTACAGTTTATATTTTGTTATTTGTTTTAATATTCTGAAATATTTAGAAGAAAAAGAACTTTTGAAAATATACATAAATATGATTTTAACCTATACGCTTTATTTACCATTCATTGTTTTCCAGAAAACACACATTGGCATATATTTTTGTTAGTTATAATTTTTATTTCTTAGATCACTACTGTCAACAGAAAACCAAACATGCAAATTTTTGGTTTCCATAATTAATGATGTTTGCTGAAATTAAAATAAGGAAATAAAATACATAGACACCTTCATTTTATTATTCAACTAAACATCACTAGCCATAAAAATGACTCCGATTTTCTCAGGAACAATTAAATTCTGTCATCTTTGATTTTATGCCAACTTTTAGCTACATAAAAATAATAGCTTTGCACACACTTGTCGATTTTGCCATTAAGAAAATATAATCGCTGAGACAGGAAAATAGATATGTTTCATGTAAGAATCTCTCAGCTGATTCTACATCCTTTGGATATTTGCACTTGTATTATATGGGTCTCCCTTTGTACTCTTATCTTAGACCCTATGGACATTAGGGTAAATATACAATTTGCAATACACTTCGGGTGCCAGGGAGGTAAAGTCTAAGGTACAGATGTGACTATGTGTAAGTGACCAGATGAGCAATGCCTTTGTGTTTTGCCTTTTCAAGAAGAGACATTATATTACTACTATAACTACTAAAGCAAAATTGCCCACAAAAACAATTTAGAGAAGAACGGTTGGTTTGGGCCCATGGTTTGAGGACATACAGTCTATCATGACAAGGAAGTAATGGTAGCAAGAATATGAGGCAGCCAGCCTATTTCATTTGCAGTCAGGAAGCAAAGAGAGATGAACGCTAAAGTTCATTCATACTTCTGCCCTTTTCCTTCTTCTTCAGCCTGAGATCCACATGAATGCAACACTCACACTCAAGGTAGATCTTCTGTGTCAGTTGAAATTTCAATGGGAAGTCCCTCAAAGTCGCAGACAGAGCTGTGTCTCCAAGGTGATTTGAAATCTAGTAAAGTTGACAATGAAGATTAATCACCATAGCAATTCTGAAGTAGGAGGTCATGGAACATGATAAAGTTTCAGGAGCTCTTCTGGTGCTTGAAATATTTGAGTGGGAAAGAGGGAGGTGGCTAGGCAGTAACCATGCATGAAGGTTGGCTTCTTCTGGGGCCATAAGACTGTCTTGAGTGTGTGTGATGGGATGCAGGAGTGAGTATTGTGAGCACCTGCCTATTACCCAGTCTGGTAGCAGTGATCCCAAGAGGTCTGATTAAGTCAGAACAGGAAACAGCATGACAAAGCCTTTGCAGCCACTAACTCTTCAGATATTTGTCCTTTGGAACAGACCTAATTGATTCCTGGGCAATGGATCCAATCAAAGGACAAGACATTTTTGGTGTAAGGCATATACTACTAAGTACACCACTTAAAGAAGTTTCTAGAAGGTGAGGAACAGGAATAGTCAATATCTTGATGCTCAGAAAATATAAAACAGGGAAGGGCATGTCATGATGTAGAAGAGAATCCAGTTACACATGCTGCCTACTTCCTAAAGACTTGATTGGCTAACCTATTTCTTTATTCCCAATAACTCTACCTCACTCTCTTGTAACCTAAACTTCTTAGTGATAGCTCCATTTTCCAGAAAGTTAATAGAAGAGTAAGCCTGAAGCCCAAAGGTAAACTAAAAGTATGAAGAAGTAAACACATGGACTTGGATGGCAGCAGATCATATTGTCAGAGATGGAACCGCCGCATTCCAGTGTTTTTGTGGCCACATTTCTAAGAATCAGGCAAGATTCTTAGCTTTCCTCCCAGCCATCACACCACCACTACCAGACAGGGACTGTAACAAACAGGCAATGTAGTGTTTTTACTCCAACTAGGTCTGATTCTCTAAGTTTAGTGGGAAGAGACATGCCACTTCTGACAGCACGAAGATGAAATGGAAATCTGAGTTTCACCAACTGCCTGCGTGACCTTGAGTGAGTCACCCATGTCCTCATGCCTAAGTTTCCTTAGGAAAAAGCTAAAAATGTTGTTCTGCAAAAACCCCATCTGCCTTTCTGTGCTACAGAAGGAAACTGGGAGAAGCTGAGCTCCTGTACAGCATGTCAGCAGCAAGGAATGGCGGCC
>CM053754.1:15089249-15096887 GCA_028658305.1 Pachyuromys duprasi | reverse complement strand
TCCTGTTTGCCTGAAGAGGCTTAGTATGTATGTCCATAAGCTTGCTAGCACGGGACCGAGAGCAATTGCAGGATATGGTTTCATGGATGGTCCCAAACACCTTCAGAAAATAGAGCCAAAGAGTCTATGAGATTTATCTGAAGACACGAAAGCATAGGGAGGTATGGTCCTTATTTACTAACCAAGTTGAGAAGATGATGTTCCAAAAAAAAAAAATAAACCAAACCATATAGCCTGTTACCTTAGGAAGCTCTAAATCAGTACAGTGAAAAATATTAGATAAATAGAGGGAGAGAGTGGGGGAAAGGAGAGGGGAAAGGAGAGAGAAAATGAGTGAGAGAGAGAGCAGCAGGGAGGTGGAGTGGAGAGAGAGAGAAAGAGTGCCCCCTTCACACTGGCCAGCCAATGCTTGGTGGGCTAAGGGCATTGTGGATACTGGTGCCAATATACCCAGGGAAGAACAAGTGTGGGCAGTCACCTCAGAAAACTCCAGCTTCCTACCACCCTCCATGGCAGGGCTGCTCCAAAACACTGAGGAGTGAACTTCTCTGAAGGGAAGGACTGCGCTACCATAGAGTACAAAGAGGTCATAGCTGTACCAGGACATGTCTTCTAAAGGAGTCTGTTCTATGAAGAACTACAACCATGTCCATGTCTCTGAGAGTGACATTAAGACTCAGCGTTGGAATCTCAGTGCTAACAGGAACACTGAGGGCTCTGTAAACACAGACTTAAACTGCAAGGGTGGCTTTGTCTGTATTAGAACTTGGTGAGTAATAAATAAATTTCCAAGAGAGGTCTCCTAAGCTGATATGCATTCATGGTATTATCTTTGCTCTGACTGTATGCGCTTCTGGGAAAAAAATTCTAATTGCACTCCCATTCAAAAATCAACCGTGGGAATAAGGAATCATACTCATTTTATGCACAGTTGCCCGAAGGCCTTATCCTTAAAACAAATTACAGCACCTCCTATGTGGCACACACTCTGGAGCTAATTCTAACCCTACAGCAAAACTCCAAAATTAAAGTTTAATCTGCGATCTAAACAATTTGGTGTTTGTGATCAATTGTGGTATTTTTACAAAATGCCAAGGTGATTGTTGAAGCAGAGGAGTTTGGGTTGCCCAATAGTGTACTCTCCTAGAACTAAACGAGACTCATGGGCAGAAGCCAGGGAAGATGCCAGGTTGTTAGGCTGGATGGACAGAGAAAGGGTCAAAGAAGAAAGGAAGTTAGAACATAAAGGAACGGGAAAGAAAGAATGAAGATGAGAGATGGGAGAAAGTTGGGGGTTACAGAAGAAGGAAGTGCAGGCAGTGAGGAATTCAGACGAAAGAAAAAGACAGTGGGTTAAGAAGGGAAAGAGGAAGGAAGAAATAGAGACAGAAAGGTAGAGAGAAAAGAAGCAATTCTGGCAAACATCTGATTTCCTGGCCCCCAATCACAGACCCTAACAGGCTGCTATTCCACAAAGCAATCACTTTGGCCCTACTAGCTATATTAGAAATTAAATTGGGGCCCTTGAAATGCTAAGAAGCTAGGGGAAGAGGGATGGTAAAAGCAAATGCCACAGGACACCTTCAAAGGCTAAGGGTTTGGGGAGCTGCAAGTTCCAGAACAAGAGAATCCCACTCCTGAAATGCGAAGGGAAGTTCAAATAGTCACCCTTGGAAGGTCTGCCTCTTCCCGAGTGGCCTCAGAGCCCAGGAGTCCTGTAGCAACCTGCTCAACCGCTCTGATAAGTCAGAGTGAATTCATGGGAGATTACCACACAGCTCCTGCCAAGCTGTGCTGCAGCTCAGTAATAGATACGCTCCAGCACTAAATCCTAAAGGGCCCCTCTACATCTGTCAAGCGCGCCCTGGAAAAGGACCCTCAGTTCAGATGTTATCACTGCTCTGCCTGCATCAGAAGATTTAGTGTCCACCCTCCAGGTTGCTTTGGCTGCCCGGTTTTCAGGGGCAAAACAACAAGGGAGAAAGATGAGAGAAAAAAGGCAAATTATTCTTGCTTAAAGCAGAAGAAATAAAGTGATGTGCTTGCAGACTGGTGCCGCTCCTCGCCCTGCATCCGGAAGGTCCCCAATCCCACATTAAGGAGGTACTGATGTTCTAAGCTGATTAGCTAGGACGCTTAGAGTCCCTGGACTGTGACATCATGTCAGTGATCTTCCATAGAGCGGCTCTTTCCCAAGGAATGCTAAACAACAAACCCAGCAGGGATCCATAGGCAAGAGGCAGAAGATGCGAGCTTTTGATAATTAACTTTAAAACAGGTTCGAGAAAAAGCTGTGCTGATATAAAATGAACTTTCCAGAGCATTTGCTTAGGAAAAGGGGAAAAAAAAGAATTAAGCTTCTCCAAACAGTTGTACCTCCCACTAACCATGATTCCAGATGCAGCTCCTGTTTGTTCAAAGTGTATTGTAAGCACTACTTTGGACATTGTGTTCATTATAAGCAAAGAAGAGTGTTAAAGTTAAATGTATTTTTAAGATATAGAGGAAAAAAGTTTACACACACATATACACATGCACACATGCAAACATATGCACACATGCAAACACACATGCACACATATATACATGCATACACACAAATGCAGACATCCACACACAAACATACAAATCCACACATATACACATGCACATACACATTCTCACACACACACACACACACACACACACAGCACTGTTTAAAGCACAGGAACTCCAGTTACCAACTCAATGGAGCCCGAGTCTACGGGAGAGTGTAACCTGCTTCACCATTTTGGTGTTCAGGAAACTTCTCACATTCATAGCCCAGAATGGATACTCAGGCCATAGCTGTGGTGTCCAGAGGTCTCAGACAGTACGAGTGGGAGGGTCCTCTAGTGCACCCGACTGCAAAGCCCTGTGGCATCTGTCTCGCGGTGGTGAGTAAACAGGCTGGTTATGGTGTTGACCTAGGAGAGGATACTAGATGCCTGGACCGCAGGACATCATGCTCATCTTAAAACTCCATAAAGGAAATTCAAGTTTTCCTAACATCCTTTTTTTTTTTTAATGTTAACATTTACTTAGCCTCCCTGGGTGGCTTTAAGCCACCAGGACACAGGTACCTCCAACACCCTTTATCTCTTCAGCGCTTCTGCGGAAGGATCTGGCCTTCACGATGGCAGGCTGCTGAGGAAGCCTGCCCTACGCCAGAACTTTGTAGTAGCCCGGGTGCACAACATCAATGAAGGGGAGGGCTCCAGCGGCACTGACCCGTGTCTGCTCGCTGAGCAGTGTCCGCAACTTATCCAAGCTGGCAGTTGGGCAGAAGCTCTGGTTCCTCTTTAAGTGGGACAGTCTCACACCAACTTTCCCCAAAGTAACATGGACGATATTTGTCGAAGTTGGTCCTGGGGAGATGCACGCCTCCAGCATTCCCGCGGCCTCCTGGGTGCTTGTGGTGCTGACCCATGTGGTCGTGACTGTGACTCATGTGGCTTTGGAGTTTCCAGGTCCTCCTCAGTCTGGATGGCATGGCGGGGCAGAAAGGAAAGAAAGAGCCCTAACATCCTTTAATGTCTTCCCGAGAAATATGTCTCAGCATCAGAGAAACGACTTAGGATGAGAACCATGGACCGACCATGTGATTAAAACTGGCAAGGCTTGTTGCTTCTTCTCACCGGAGAAGTGAAAGAAATCTTGTTTTTAGGAAGCCTGCCCAAAAGTTGATGGTACTAAACCAATTACATGAATTGTCTCACAAGTCCTGAGAAACAGAAAATATGTAAAAACTGAGACTCTGGGAGGTTAAGCAATTTGAACAGTCACATGGCTCACCATTGTTCTGTGCCTTGAAGTCATATGCCCCCTTCTAGGTGGATTTTAAGCCTTTCATCTGACCTCATTACTAGTGGACTGGATTGACAGATATTTATTTCCATCTTAGATATGTGGAGTGTTTGCTGAAAAGTAAATAGGTTTTTTTGCTTTTTTTTTTTTTAAGAATCTGCATGCCATTTGTTTTGTTCATTTTCTAGTACAACCATGAGTAGGTCTCTGTGGTCTTCCCCCATAATGCAAGGTTGCATTCTCTGTCAGATCCCAGTAGCCTTTTGTGACAGATAAACTTCATTTTTTTTCACCTTGATTGGATTAAGCAGCACCTAGGAGACTGATATAAAGCCCATCCTAAGAATGTCTCCATGGGCAATCTCAGAGAAGATGGGCCACAAAAGGAAGACACGCCCTGAATGTGGATGGCACCATCACACTGATGGGGCCCAACAGCACTCTTCCTAGCACAGGAATGCTCCCCTCTCTTGTTTTCTGGCTGCTATGATGCTCCACCACACCCTCCCTGCAATGACGGACTGAAATCTCTGAAACCAGGAACAAATGAACAAATTAAATGGTCCCTTGAGTTGTTTCTGTTAGGCATTCTGTCACAGCCACAATAAGACCAACTGGTGCAGACATCCTGCCTAGAAAGATAGCAGGCATGGGCCTCGGGTCCATGGCAAGATCTTACCTTCTCATGATGCTCCTCCACTTCTACTGGACACTGTTGCTGCAAAGTGGACATCTCTGTATGGATTCCAGGCAGCCTTGCCAAAGAGCATTGCTTTGGGGTGATCATGGTGAGAGTCCAATTAGTCTAAGGGGAAATTAAACCGTTGGCTGGCAGCTCACCCATTAGTAATTATTTTCCCAGAAAGTCAATAAGAGCAGGCCTGACTGCTGAGCCCCAGATCCCATGGCCTCTTAGTGACATTGTGTGAGCGGCTCCCATCCGTCTGTGCGTTCCTAACCAGCTGCAAAGCTCCTTGGGCAAACACTTGCATTGGAGAGTTGCAGTTTCTAAACACCTGATATGGACTTCCTCTCTAAGTCAGGGTGAGTATGCCTTATCCTGCAGTCACTTCATTATCATTCAACTCTTTCCTCAAACCCATCTTCTAAAGGAGATAAGTGGGTGTCCTTGTCCAAGGGTAGAAGATGGATTTGTGCCTATATATCTGTCTTACCTTGTGTGATCTCAGACTCTCAGACTGACAGGCACAGCATGTCGGAGCCCAGTTTCTCTCTCAGATATGACTGTAGGGGCCACGTAAAATTGAGCCCAGGAAGCATGCTGTACTCATCAGGTGATGACTCTAGAATCCATAGATCTGTTGTGACTATCACCTCTGCCACGTACCAAGTAGATGATTCATTAATTCTGTATCTCAGTGTCCTCACTTATGAAATAGGATAATACATATTATTATACTATTATATATAGTATATCCTGTAATATGTACATATATATGTCTTAATATTCTAATGAAGGCTCAGTTTGAAAAAACACAGAATTCATGGAGCACTCAATTTCTACAATAGATAGAATAATATCTTAATTAGAGGTGCTTGATATGGTTACTAGTATTATACTTTATCAGCAAAGGCGTATTGATGTTGTTCTCTAGCTTGCTGAAAAAGTATTATTTTTCTGTTGCTATAGTAAAACCATGACATAAGTAATTTAGGGAAGAGTGTATTTTGGTTTATTGCTGCAGAGGTAGGATCCACCATTACAGGAAAGGCATGGCATGGCCTGCTTGCAGGAGCAGGACATAAAGAAGAGAGAGGGAACAGGACATGCAACTGTAAGTCTCTGTGTCCAGCCCTAGCCATAGGCCTCCTCCAGCAAGGCTGCCCCTCCTAAAGGTCTCACTGCCCCCCGCCAAAAAAAACAGCATCACCAGCTAGGGGCAAAGCACTCAAATTCAAACCCCCATAGCTAGCTACAGATTTTGTTTGTAGGAATAGGTCTTTCAGAGCTAGCTTAAGGACATGATCTCAGGTAAAATATCAGATGTCTTCTTGACCTCATAATTAGGCCTCTCCCTATAGATCCTTATGGCATCTGTAATATCATTCTTACTGTGCATTGCCATCTAACTTTCTCATGTCTGGGGCAATGTCAAATATTTTATTCTCAGTTGGCAAAGATCACAAAAATGGATATGCTTTTTTTTTAAGTTCATACAATCTCAACTACTATTTAGATGTCTATTTAAATTCTATTTAGACTTTTGAAGATATGGACTTTGGATCTTGGTCAGGGCTTGTGTGAGTGGCTATTCTGTGTGATATTTATTTCTTTGTGAATTCTTTAAAGGAATTAAGTAAAGAGATTCCTATTTAAGAAATAAAAATAAGACCTCAACAGCTAAGTCTGCTGGGCCCCATGACCCCTTTTGCCAAATGGAGAAGAAGAAGAAGAAGAAGAAGAAGAAGAAGAAGAAGAAGAAGAAGAAGAAGAAGAAGAAGAAGAAGAAGAAGAAAAGGAGTAGAAAATGACATTCCCTAGAAACAGAATAATTGTCCCAGGGTGTGACATGCCATCTTGTGTCTAAACCAGCCACAGACCTGGATTGTAGAGAACAACATTCTGTTAGCTTCCATAAATTGGTCCTCAGCATAGGGCAAGGTAAATTTTACTCCTGAGAAAGGTGCAAGACAGAAGGGACTGAAAAGATGGTTCCTTCTTCTCTGTGTAGTCACTGGAGAAGATGGAGGGTGGAGGAGAAATCGGCTGACCTCCCCTAAGCAGCCTGTCTGTCTGATTCTATCCACAATCAAGTCTGATTTCACTTCCGGGTCTCCATCCTCCCCTATCAGAGTCCAAACTGTGTTCAAGTTTCTTAACACAGAGACGATGCTGCCACTGTTTTCTTGCCATGCTTTCAAGACAGTAGCTTTTGTTTAGTCAGTTTCCAAATGGGAAAAAAAAAATGACAGCAAGAGCCCATTATCATCTATGCACAACAGGTGAATGAAATCTTGGACTTGCAGAAAGAAAGAGTATGCATCAGAGGGAATATGCTACTGATATATTATTCCCTTGAGAACAGATCGATTCTTCAATGATCCCCAGAAGAAACAGAATTAATTCATATTTTTAGTCTGTTACAAATTTGGCCTCATCTAACAGAACTGAAGAAAACGGTGTGACTTGTTTGAGTGCTGGAATTCCCTGCATCAGGGGCAGGCTAACCCTCCATTCTCTTGCCTGGACAATAGCTTCAAACTCCCATGGAAGAAGCAATTGCCAGCAGTTGGGGGTTTGCTCTCCCCCTTAGGCCCCAAATTGACACTTCTAGCTTTTAAAAGCAAACAACAATTGCCAGAAAGTGACTTATTTCATAAAAGAAACGGAAACTCAATGTCCTGATTGGGTTGGTACGGAAACACAGTGCCCTGATTGGGTTGGTCGTCCCTACAGAATGAGAGAACATTCCCACTCCAGCAAAGCCATCGGCCCCATTTCAAGAACTTCAATTTGACTCACAGAGTAAAGTGGGCTGTGGGGAGCGCACTTAAGACCCGCGGTTCAGCATCAAAGGGGGAAATGTGCAGATACGTTAGAGCCTGCGCAGAAGGGGTTACTCTGTGTTTCTGCAGATAGGCCTGGGCATGCAGGTGGAAAACATTTTCCCCATTTGTCATGTTCCAAAAGTCTCTGCTTTAAAGGAAAGCATGAAAATGGGGAGTTAAAAACAACGCCGAGCCGCTCCTCAATGATTCCTGATGTTTGCTGCATTTGATGCAGACGCCTGTCCTACAATGGTTGAAAAAGGACTTTGATTCTGACCTTCTCCTGTCAAAAACAGCTACTGT
>CM053754.1:15014249-15084249 GCA_028658305.1 Pachyuromys duprasi | reverse complement strand
ACTAGAGAATAAAAATGTGCGTGCATGGCAACTTACCTGGGGAAATAGCAGATGACCAATAAATATGTCCTATTTTTCCTTCCTTCTTCCCTTTCTTCCTTCCTTCTGATGAACATATTTTTGGTTATCCCTCCTCTCCAAGAACATAAAAGTATTCTTTATCTTCTTCTTCTAGACACAAAGAAAATGGCCAGTTTTTCTCAACTAGTAACATTTGGGTGCAATTCTTATAGGATACAGCTCCTGAAGCCTTAGATGAGAGAGGCTGAAGAGACGGGAAAGGCGGGCATCATTTCCGTGAAGCCCAGGACTATTCTACCTCCACAAAGCCTGAGAGAGAGAGAGAAAACAGCCTGTCCCAGGGAAGGCCAGACCATGACAGAGATGACCCCTACACACTAGCTAGGTTCCTGTTATGGAACACGGTGGGAATCCTGAAGAAGAGCCCACGACTGAAAATAAGATGGCGGAGCTCTGGCTCCCAGCCTCGTGTAGAGCCTCTCCATCCCTGTCTCTGCTCCCTCCACATGCCTGAGGGACAGTCTTCTAGGAGCATGACAATTTCTAGCTGTCCTTCCTCACAAGCTTTCTCTTCACCCTAGGTCCACCACTGGCAGCCTGACTTCCCCCCACCGCACCCAAGCTCTTCTCCAATACCTCACACCCAGTCAAGTGCTCATCTCTTTATTCCATGCAGCTAAAAATCTTTTCTTCCACCCTTTGCAGCCTGCAGGACATTTTCTTTTTAAACTATAGCTCCTTCTGGTCAGATGAGATCACTGTATCTTTGGGATTCCCACAGGAGAGGAACTCTCATGCCACTTAGAAACCATTACAGGAGAAATATTTGTGTCCTTGCCTTTTTCCACCCCCCCCCATAAATTATGCATACCACCCTTACCCTCAAGACACACACATACACACACAATCATTAACCCTCTCAGCATAGAGATTATCTTGTCTCTTGTTCACAGTATACATGTTAAAAGTGATACTCAAAGTACAAAACTATCCTCCGAAGCATTCATCCATTTCTTCCAGCATAGTGTGTAGATTCTTGACAGCCAGCATGGCAGAGGACAGATGCTGCAACAGAGACTGGAAGTTATGCATAAGCATGACCACCAACCACCAGGATGGGAGTCATTTGGAGTGCCTGACTAGAAGAGCCCTAGAGTCCACACATTTTCGTATCTAATCCTCACCTCTAAACGAGGAAAGCCATAGGAGCTTTCCCAAGCAGCGTGCTGTATGGGCTCTTGGGAAAGCATTTGATTATTGAGTGGTTTCTCCAGAGCCACAGGCAGAGGGAAGTCCCACGGGCTGAAGTGTCAGGGGTCCATACCCTCTGCAGAATGGATAAAGACTAGAACGGGATTAAAACTTATTTTGTTAAGATGAGGCAGACTCTGCCCTGGCCTAGGGCACTGCCCGCTCTGAATTTTTCCCTTTGAAGATAATAGATCTGGTCAATTTAAAGGGGGCAGAGGTGAGGTAAGAAACCAATAAGCCCCTGAAAGTTTGGCTGCCTAACTAAGCGGTGAATTATGTGCTCATCAATGAATCCTAGACATGAGAGATGCGAAGGCCCCCTGGGTCACATGGCCATCCCCCTGAGAGGAGAGTTTTCTCCACAGCATCTTCTCTAAGTGCTTCTCCAATCTAATTAGAAATGACCAAGCAATGGGGTTCCCACCGCTGCCTCTTGGGGAACTATTCTGCTATCTAAGAGACCTAATTATTAGGGAATTGATCATTATATTTATACTAAATTCTTCTGCACACAGTTGTATCACATCGCTTCTTAATTGTTCTCCTTTTGACCCTGCCTTCTCCTCCCCCAAACAATTGCTCTCAAGCACTTCAATTACGTTTTTCCCTCCGCTGGCTCCCAGCTGGCCCACCTGGGAGTGAAGTTGAGAGAAAAGAGAAATGAACTATGGAAAGGAAAGGAAAAGAGAAAAGAGAGAGAGAGAGCTGGCAGCCTGGGTGGGTAGCTCAGTGCACTGAAGGCCTACATGTCACTCCATGTTTTTGTCCTACTTGCCAGAACCCTGCACAGACAGCAGGCCACGGAGTGCTGTGTCCCTCACAGCAGGTAGCCAGCAGAGCAAAAGACACAGCCCACTCACTGTTTCCACAGCCACCGCTAGGTCTCAGCAAGTCTTGCAAAGCAGATGTAAGAAGAGGGGAAAGAGATAATTACAGGCTGTTTACCAGCATCATTCCTTCT
Organism: Pachyuromys duprasi; assembly: GCA_028658305.1. Classification (NCBI taxonomy): domain Eukaryota; kingdom Metazoa; phylum Chordata; class Mammalia; order Rodentia; family Muridae; genus Pachyuromys; species Pachyuromys duprasi. The sequence goes on along the minus strand of CM053754.1, from coordinate 15,082,016 downwards.
GGCACAAGAATTCAAGCTCAGAAACAAAACCTCCAATCTTAGTTTCAGAAGGAGGAAAGAGAACAATTGAGCCAAGCTCACAGGGCCTCTACAAGAGTTGACCAGGCCCCCACCACAGCTGTGGGAAGCAGCCTCTGACCCATGATCCATACAGCATATATGACACCCACACTCTGAAAGTCCTCTACAGGGCTAAAGAGGAGCTCTGGGAGCAGCATGTCTCCGTAGGGCAATAGATCTTTCCTGGGGTGGGCCTGGGCTGCACAGTGGTCAGTGCAGCCTGAAATTCAATTGACCTGTTATTATTCAAACCAAAGGCAAAATTTTTGTAACTTACAAAGAGAGAGAGAGAGAGAGAGAGAGTATCTGTCATCAGATGCTCTGGCTGTAGAGGCTGCCTGTCTATCCCAATTGTTCTCATCTAAGATAACACGAAGCACGCATCATTGTTTGAATCCCAGTCTTGTGTATCTCTGCTTTTAACTGGCATGACCATAAGTTTACTGGGCTAGTTAATAAGCGACCCACACAGCCTGTGCTACAAATCGTGCATCGCGCACCTTTGCCAGGGAAGCACAATATTCTGAAAGCTGGGGGCTTAGCAGGAACCTCTTTCCCATCCTTCTCTTTACCCTTAATGATTCTTGGCCTTAACTCCCTCCTCATTTGCTACCTTGTCCTTGTGTACCGATACTTGTTTTTCCACGGTACTCTTATGTACTTCTGATTGACGCTTCACCTAGATATTCCATAGCTGACTCTTAGGCACCACAAAGAAAGACATGTAGTGGATCTTGAGAACACTAATCTCCAGAGGAGAAAACTAAGGCCAAATATTGTCAGATTTCATCTTAATAGGAACCACTCTTTTCAAGAAACATGCCTGAAGATATAGCTCATGTGAGTCTCCATGGTAGCTGCAATGGCGGAGGTGGCTAAGGCTCAGTTCCTGGTGTCGGGAAAGCTATAGCTGAGCAGAACAGACTAAGCTCTGTAGAGCAGTCTCCAGTATGATGACATGTGCTTTACTAAAAAATTAAATGAAGCCATCCTTAAGTTAGGGGAAAGAAATCAAAAAGACAATCAGAACCTCTTAAAAGATGGGATATATAAGCCCAGTCTGGAGAAATGGGTAGGAATTGGCTAGACAGCAGTTACAAAGACATTCTAGGAGATGAAAATGTGTTCAGAAAGAAGCAAGTGAGCAGTCAGGTTGGGGGGTGGGGTGGATTAAAAGAAAGGAAGAAACTGAGCCTGGAGAGGAAGACTGTAAAAAGGTCATGACCACACTAAGGAATTTGTATCTGGGATCTGACTTTCATGTAGTCTGCGGAAATTGACAGAGGACTTTGTTCAGGAGAATTTTGGTACTAACCTGTCATTTTATAAAACAAAAAGACTACAGAAAAGATCAGGGTCAGCGAGGCCCTCCTGAATTCATCTAACCCTAAAATAAAATAACACATTGAACTAAGATGTCAAATGAAGTAATCAGTGTTTTAGGAAACATTTTCAAGGCTGACTATCGACGTGAAGGAGATAAAGAAGAAAATTCAAAACTGATAGAAATTTCCAATTGATTAGGTAAATATTCTTAATGGAGATGAGAGACTAGCAAAAAAAAAAAAAAAAGGCTGGTTTGGGGGAACAACAAGTAGATCTTGGGAATGCTGAAAGGGAAGAACTAGATACACAGTTCCTGGGGGAAGTGCAGAAACAATGACATGGCATCATGAGGAAATGTGTCGATGGCAGCTGAGTCCACAGAGTGGTTCAATTCAGTGGGAGAGGATGGTGTGAAAGGAGGGGATGGCTAAAAGTTAAAGCACCGGGCCACAGAGACCACGCAAGAGAGAGCTGTCAAATGGAGAAGAGATTGAAGAAAATGTACCAAACAGATGAGTAGGGAAACAGAATCACCTTGACTCATGAAGGTCAGGCTCAAAGGGGTAACAGCATGTACTTAAGACTGAAATGGGAGCACAGAGAAGGCAGAATGGGGGTACTCTATGTAAGGGAAACTGGGTGGTATTTATAAGGTGTCAGTCCAAGAGAGGAAGTCGATTGCTAAGGGGTAAGGACTCTAGAGAGTTTGTGAAGTGAGATGGCCAACAAGAGCAAAAAGGGAACAGCGTAAAATACCCCTCAAGCTGACAGGATGAAACAGAGACTCAAGGGTGAGACACGTTCCATGGTGAGCAGGAACTAAGCCAAGGGCATTCAAATACACCAGGCAGGCTTTTCCCCTGAAACAGAAAAAGTGGTCTCCTACATGTAACTGGAAAGATTGAACATAATAACAAACCTATGAATGGTACCTCAAAGAGGTGACAAGAGGTGGTCGAATAAGAGTTAGGACCAATGCTGGGCAGAAGTACCACAGGCACAAAACTGAAAGCAGCTGTCATGCTAAGTGTCACCCAAATGCAGTGTTGGAACCAAGGGGGCAGCCTCCTTGAATTTTTTACTTTAGACCCCTCACTATCTCACCCAAGCTATGACTCTTAGGATCATGGAACAACCTCAACAATAAAAGGCGGTGGGTATCTTAGATTCTTCATGATGGAGGGTTTTTGTTTGTTTGTTTGCTTGCTGGCTTTTTTGTTTTGTCTTCTTCTTTCTTCTTCTTCTTCCATGGTCCTTAGATACCCAGGATAAGACATAGACAACAAGAGAGGAGGAAGGAAAAGATGGAGAAGCAAGAAGCAAGTTAGTCCATTAGCTACGTATCAGAAAAAAAAAAACACATAAAACAAGAAGAGAATGGTACGAGAAAGGATTGCTTTGAGAATGTAGTTGAAATGGTTGCTCCAGCAAGGTAGAAGAGGAAGGAAGCTAGGAGGAAGTGGCACACTGCTAACCCACACAAGGAGAGGTCAGGAGACAGGGAGTCCCAATGAGACCAAAGGATGTGTTTCAAGGGCATGAAAGGCTGAGGACTGAGAGAAAGATCAGAGGTTGTGGTCAGAAAGGAGAATTTCAGAGTTCAGGATTTCAAAAAACAGAGTAACTCCAGTTGGTGACAAGGTCTAGTCATTGCTGTTGGATCAGCTGCTGAAGTACAGTTGAGTGAAGGTAGCTAGAGAAACGCTCTCAGGAGCCCTGTGGCGGATTCAGGAGCTGTGCAGACAGGGTCCTCTGTGGGACATGGCTGCAGTAGTTGAAGGGGAAAAATAATCACTCTTCTGCCCCAAGAAGTTTACTGTGACTCAGGGGATAAAGAAGAGTTTTTAAAAACAATCACCCATCCTTCACGACAAAGTTGTGCTCAGGAAGTTAGGAGTCATCTTCCTCGGAGGAAGTAAGGGACACTACTTGCCTTACACAGTGGCTTTCTAGATTGGTGCCTTTATATCATGCTTTTGTACATAACTGTCATCCCTGAAACAGACGGTGACCGCAGTGCACATGAGGCCAGGCACTGGGGTGGGTCCAGTCCAGTACTGCCACTGTACCATTGAGTTTCTTCATTTTCCACAGCTGCAAACTTTTTTCAGCGCTGCAGAAAAGCTTGTATGGTAAAAAGAAAAAAATTTGGCATTGTGTTTTCTGCCCTAGTGCATGAAAAGGGTTTTATTCTTTCTGTCCTCAGACCCATTTCCTATCAATGTTTCAATTTATATTGTACTGCTTAATATGGAAAGAAAGCAACTGCTGTAGCAGTATTTAACTTTTAAAAAGATGCTTCAGCGAGCCTACTCATTTTTACTGGAACAAAATGAAGCACTTAAAAACTTGAAAATATCGGTTCTGAAATAAGCACATGACTAGGGGTTGGGATGAAAGATCAGTTGTGGATGACGATGACCCAACTGAGGCTAATGAACACTCTTATGAGACTCCAACTGGTAAAGAGCCTGTGCCAGAACTGATCTTACTCACTTTGGCTTCCTTATTCCAGGACAAAATGTGAGAATGTCTCAAAAATTAATTTCTGTAGACTCTCCGGAGCTCTTTACATAAAGGAAAACTAAGAGTTAAAAACAGACCTCCCACTGCCATTGGAAGTGCTGACCATGCGGCCACCACCCTGAGCACAAAGTGTCTGATTGCCCCAAGCTGGACTATTTGAAATATTCAGCAGACCTTCAGCAATTAAGACCATAATTGTTCAGAAAGATAAACTTTTTTTGAAAGCTCTATGAGCTCTCACTCCCTAAATGCAGAAAATATTACAGATGTTTCAACGAAATGTGGACATTTTGAAGCCTATCTTTGTAATGCTGAAGGACTGTATCATGGGTTTGACAAGAACAGTAGACCTCAGGTCACCCAAGAACAATGACGCTTAATAAGCCTCTAGGACCTTACTGCAGTTTGAGTGCTTGTCCCTTTCAAAATACATGTGGAAATTTAATTGTCATAGTAACATTGTTAACAGGAAGGGCTTTGGGAAAGTAATTAATCCATGAAGACTCCACCTCAGTGGTGCCACTGTGAAAGAATTACTCTCTCTCTCTCTGTCTGTCTATCTGTCTGTCTCTCAGCTATTCTGCCTTCCTCTATGAGATGAAACAGCAACAACACCTTGACCGTGTACTCAGATCCTGTTCTGAATTTCCCAGCCTCCAGAACTGTAAGCCACAAGTTTCTCTTCACTCTAACTACCTCGTTTGTAGCACTGTGTCATGGCGGCGCAGCACATAGAAAAGCACATCTCATCTTTGAGCCTACTTTCTTTCTGTCTTCTCCAAGAATCTTTGCCTTGCCCCAATTCCCACCCTTTAACTACCAGGTCAAATGATACCTCCTCCAGAAATGTATCTCCAAATAATCTGCCCCCTTGGCACTTCTCACTGCTGAAGCAAAGGAGAGTTTACAGTGGTTGGGAACACCATGTATGAAGTGAATAGCATTTATTCAGGCTATAAATGCTCCTATGTAAATTGTAAATAAAAAAATGTTGCCTATGTCTACTCACTGGGAATGAATAATGAGGAGTAATGGAGACAGAATGATAGAAAATATTTTGTAATTATTTGGTCTCTACCTATACAATCTTTTGGTAATATCTCATACATGCTTTAATCAAAGTATTTTAACCAAAATATCATCCACTGTAACAATTGTATATTAGTTTCTATTCTAGACTTATAGCAATATCAGAGTGTAGCATCACACACCTCATTGAATGACAAACAAGACACATTTATATACATAAAAAGTCGATTTTCAAAACTGAAAATTCATACCCAATGTCTGGATGATGGTTTTCAGTTCTGTTCTCCAGGTTTCTTTGGACAAATGGCTGATCCCAGGATGAGCACAGAGATTACATAAGATGAGATTAAGATATCAAGCCATGCTGGAAATATGGAAATAATCAGCAAACAAATGATGTAGATGCAACAGAGACACCACAAAGTCAATATCAAAGAGTTCCCAATGGCCAAAACTGAAATAATTTGAACACTACAATGAAGAATAGGCTGCCCAATTATAATCTAGAACATAATATTAATGTCCACAAGGCCTTGTTGATATAAATAAATAATTGAATAAATAGATAGGAAAAGACATCTCCTCCACAGAAGCATTCCAAATGATTTATGTATATAAGTCCCATTGAGAGCTGAAACTTGGCTCCTCTAACCTACCCGAGTGTGGAAAGGACCAATGCCTGAGGAAGCCAGAGGCCTCTCAAGACTTCTTGAACACAGTTGATCTGAGCTATTCCTTGGCTTTAGGGTCCAATAAAAGTCTCTTACTTTGTTTATTATTCTTTTTTGGAGGAAAAAAATAGAACCCCTTGGCTCCACTCCTCAGGGGTAAGCCATTAGAAGCAGCCCACACTCAAGATGGGGTAAGAGGAGTGAGGAGGGAGGGTGAACTTACAGTGAAGAAATCCTAAGAACGCACTGTAAAGAAATCTGGCAAACATCACCTAGCCAAGTGATCAAGGTCCAAAGGAGGTCTAAGCACATCTCAGATATATTACAAGCTTTGATGTCATATGACACAGGACACTATATCTCCGTGGAATTCTTTCAGAAACACATGGCCTCACCTCATGTTATGAGAAGACCATCAGATCCAAATTCTAACAGACATTCTACAAAACACCAGACAGTTCTCAAAACTATCAAGGTCAAGAGAAATCTGAGACACTGTCACAAACCCGGGCAGATTAAGGAGATGTGGTAGATGGCCCATCCTGGATTGGGTCCCAAAACAGAAAAATGATGGCATGGAACCTGGTGAAGCCTGAACAGAATGTCACTGGATAGTGGTGTACCGGCCTTGGCTCTTTAGTTGTAAAAACTGAGCTAAAGATTACAAAATGGAAGTTGTGGGGAGGCTGGGCAAGGGGCATTTAGGAACGCTGCTCTCTGTGTCTGAAACTATGCTAAGACGATTTAAAGTAGAATGACAAAATGATCAATATAGGTAATTCTAACTAGAAATAACAAAAGGTATACTAAATCAAACCCCTTGTCACATGCAGAAACTAAGACCCATTGTGGTTTGATGACAGGATCTAGGTCACACGATGAGATGACTAAGACTAGAACAAAGCCAGCAACTCCTCATTCCACCACCACCACCACCACCCCCCGACACACACACACACTAAACCTCCCTGCATGCAGCATGCTGAGGATAGTAGGTGAGAACGCTCTGAAAAGAAAAATGGTTGTTAACCTTTGAAAGACACAAATGGTACACCTTACAAAGAAGGAGTATCCCACATGCCAAGGAGAGTCGTGGCAGCCAGACGCAGAGCCTCCTGAGCCTCCTTAGAGAGCTGGTCTGAGGTTTTCTTTGGCTTTATGGGCTAAGAGCATCTTCCTATTTTGTTTATTACCCTTTTCTTTTTTTTTTTCTTTCTGAAGGCAAAAATAGAACCTTGGTTCAAGAATTAGTTGGGAGCCAGCAAAAATGAATAGTGATGAGACTATTTCTATCAAAATAGCTTCATTACCATTCTGGTGTCTGATAAAACCAAATGTTCAATTCTCTCTAGCAAGAAAGGTGCTAAAGGCCGTCCTTCTACCTTTTGTGAAGAAAGAATCTATAGCTGAGATATTTTAAAGCTGTCCCCATTCACACGACACATTTCTTATTGAACCAAATTGGGATACACAGTCTTTTGTAGCTTCTTAAATAACCCAAGGAGATAACAAAATACCACTAGTCTAGGGCTTTTTTTTTTTTTTGATTTGTGGTTTTATTTAAAAAAAATAAAAGCACACATACCTGTGAGTGTTATAGTAATTTATCCTCATTCTAATGGGGATTTTTTTAGACCACTAATGTTTGGCTATAGAGCAGGCTTTGATAAGTGAGATGCTGTTAAAAATTCTCCTGGATGGCTCCCATCCACATGAGACTGCCTGCTAAGAGTAGTAGCTGAGGAACCGGTCATCTGAATGTCTTCACTATTCTGACTACCTTGTATCTATCTATCTGCCCTGGAGAATGGCAGCCAGATTCCTAGGGCTTAAATAACACACCCAGAGCTAGAACTCCCAGTACACAGGCAGAGTCCCCCAGTACAAGATTTCCATGCATAGAGCACTAGTTGTCAAACTTCTCTGTAGCAGTGATCATGACCTGCTCTGGAGGAAGTACAGAAGGACAGAACTGGAAATACATGTGCATTCAAACTATAGGAAACAAACTCCAACCCTAAGTCCCCGGGGGAAGCATTAAAATTTTGGCAGGATATTATTTATTCCCTCCCAGAAAGAAATGAATGGGCTAACCTCCAGATGGATCCATCGTGAATCATTCATCCCTTATTTCCACCTGCCCTTTCCTCTGGCAAAAGAGTCCCAAAAGTTTCTCCCCCACCCCTGAGTCAGAGACGCCCATCTGTCAGCTTGGACAATCCAGGAACAGTTAACCTCAATGATTATTTTCCACTCAGTGGTAAACCCTTTCCCTCTACACAGCTGGAGAGCTCTGACTCTTTCCTTTTACTCTGCCAGCCATTTAAGCCAGAAACTCCAGGCAGGCCAAGTGGAGCACGTCATTTGTAAGCTGTGCTTGCCCAGGCAGGAGGTCTGGAGGGGCCTCTCTGAGCCACTGTGATAGAGTCTTTTAACACCAAACAGTGCAAATTGTCCACCAGGGATGACTTGAAATGTCTCTTCAATGCACGGCACCCAGTGCCTCTAACCTGGCTCCAACTGAGTTTCACAGTTTATGAAGGACTCTTACAGACAGCTTCATGGAAGTTCTCTAGCTGTAAGAGAAGCAGCTACAAATAAATCCGGGGAAATTCAAGGTGAGACAAAAGAAAGAAAAGGTGAGTACTCACCTCCAAGTAAAATATCATCTTGCTACACACACACATACACATACACATACACATACACACACACACACACACACACACACAAAGCAAATGCACTCGTTAATGTTCAACTTCCATATCTGGCTAGAGAATGGACTAGTAATAAAGCGCTGATCAGTTCTTTAAGGCAGACACACCACTGATAAATCAGAAACAATAAAGCTGGAGACAGGCTTGCTGGGCCCCAGCTGGTATTGCTTACATCTGTCCTAAGCAATCAGGAATCATGAAGGAACTTCTTTTTGGAACTCCTAACCACAAGACTTCACAGTGACCGCCTCAATCCCACATGCCCATGTGCTGAAGGGGGGGGGGTGCAGAGGAGAGAGTACCTTTATTCTTTTTGACAAGATCAATCAGACTCCCAGGAATGTCCTCATGGCCCACTTCTCCCTAGCCAGTGCCCATCCTCCACTCACTCACTTCCATATCCAAGGAAGACTTAAAACAATGAAGCACCCCCCACCCCTTTTCTTTGTCAGGCACTAGTACTCTTTGGCCCAGAGAAACTATCCAGGAAGTAGTCAGGCATAAGTAATAGCTCTACACCTGGGTTCTAGAGAGGTCAGGACCACCCACAGTACACCTGTGTCTTCCAACACTGGAGTCTTGTGCCTCCTGCATCCCAACTAACTGGACTTTTATCTCCTGCATCTAACTAAATCTCACAGAAAAACAGGAGCTCAGTGAGCTGAAGTCAGAGTCAGTCACCCTCCACTCCACCCCCTGAAGGCCAGGCATGGGCATCGGCTCCTTAGCTAGAGGCAAACCTCTCTCCCACCACCTGGGCAGAGCAGTGGATCCATTTGGATGCATTGTAGAAACACACTCTGGGAACATCACAGGCTGCTTCTTCCTCATGCTTTCATTGTGGAGACCACAATGCCATCTAATTTTCCTTAATTTCTACTGCCTGTACCTATTGTCAGTCACCAGAGCCGGCCATATGGTTACCATCAGGTGCACTCAAGTCTGTGTAATGTGGCATTCCTGGATGCCCTAAATAGATATTGCTGAATCTGCTTGTGTTTTTTTTTCCAGGGCCACTTATATTTCAAAGATGATCTTTCTGCTTCAAGAAATTGCTAAAGGGACCTTTCTGCTCAGCGGTGGACTACACTGCAAACTCCAGAGCTTTCTTTTTATTTATTTATTTTTTACCTCGTCCCTACTGTTATGCATTGGGAGAGTCCTATAGACTACCACCTTTGAGTAGAAGAGTTGAAAGAGTGTTTTTTAGCATTTGGGGGCAGATGAGCATGCAGTAGGAAGCTGGCAAGAGTGTTGACAGGGCATATCACTTTTCGGTCTGGATTCTAAGAACAAGAACAGCCTAGAAGGCAGAAGAAGCTATGTCCAGCGAACAGCTGTCTTAGGCAACTGTGAAGAGATCCTTTTCTGTCTCACACTGACCCAAACACAAGTGTTTCCTGCCTTTGTGCTTTCTGGGGCAATAGAAGGAGGAGACTTCATGAGGAACCTACAAACCATATAAGGAACTCACGGAACAGCAAAGTTCATCTTGCCCCAATACCTTCATCAGCTATCCAGCCTCAGGCATCTCCAATTTTTCCCATCACCATGGTGTAACCATGAGAAGCTCCTTCTCTGGATCCTGATGCTCTGGAGAAAGCACAGTCGTAGGTCCTGGATGTTTTAAAACCTGCATTAAATCCTAGAATTAACTTGCCATCTGATTAGAAATAAACTTCTATGTCTAGCTGCAGTAGCTTTGAGTTACTGGCCATATTTCTAGTGGCTGCATACAGTCTACAGACTAGATTGATGCCAAACTTCATAATTTTGTAATAGCTTTACCATCAGTGCTACATCTCTGGAAAGTCACTCTAACATAAAATTTTGTCAACTGGGATATATGAATATATGTACTTTAGCATCCATACTGTACTTGGCTTATACATATCAACACTTCCTGTTTCTGGGATCAAAATCAAATCAATTTTCCTAACCTGGGAGCCCTGGAAAGTTAGTCATTAATTTTGCACATAGGTTCAGGCGTATGTGTGTACATCTGTGAATACATACTCAAACACATAAGCACACAATGGTTAGGAAAGTGGATGTATGAGAAAGTGTGTCGTGCTGACTTAAGTTCTGTGGTCAGTGCAGTTTAAAGGAGCTTACTCTACTGCTCAATAGCCTTCCAACTCATTTTTTAGGTCTCAAAGGTTTTCAGATATTTGCAGTAACTTCCCAAGACAGACAAAATTCGGTCTCACATCCTGCCACCAACATGCTCAGAACAAGGCACCCTCTCTTTTCCCATAGGCATCCATCCTCTGTGACATGGGAATGCTGTCTTTGCCCCCTTCTTTGGCTTGAAGGCAATAGTGAGCAGCCACACCTCTGCCAGGAAAACATCTCATGCTCTCTCTGTAGTTTCTCAGCCTTTTGGTGGAAGGAGAGGGCACCTACACGGATGATGGTGGGATCGAAATGGTAGCTATGGTCTCACAGTCATTTCATAAACAGAAACTGACCCCATTCAAGGCACAAAAAAAAAAAAAGTCACAGAACAAAAGTGCAAGCCACTAACCAGGGCTCAAGGTCGAGTTTGTACAAACCCCTGCTTGTTCTCAGATAACACCTGCTAAGAGTTGCAAACACAAACGGGTAGGGCTGCACTGATAAATCCTCTACTCCAGGCTGTGAAGGGAGGCGGAGCCCTGGTATGGCTAAGGAGAGATAATAGGTGGACAAACTCCCGGGGAGCCCCACAGGATCAACTTGCTTTCTGCATAAACCCCACCATGGGGATTTGTGACAGAGTAACTTTCAAGACCCCTGAGTGCCCATGCTGAGACTGTAAGATGGCCAGAGCTTTAACCGAAATTGCTAACCACATCAAGTCATAGAGCGAATTCCAACAGGAAATGTCTGGAGGGTTTTGCCACAAAATATACAGTAATCTCTTCTTGTTTTCTTGTAGTCTCATACGCCAAACAGCAATTCTTGCAGGTTTCAAGTTCTGATTATAAGTCCAAAAGCTACCCATAATGACAAAAGGCTGAAGGGGGAGAACAAGTAAATGCTTAGACATTAAGTTCTGTTATATGGCCATGATAATAATCTTTATATTCTTATGTGTGTCATAGGTCCGAGGTGGCCATAAATCTTTCTTCTTCTCCTACTGAGAGACAAAGATATAATTTCCTACCTTGTAGTTTGGTCTGTAACTTGTGGTACTCCACAAATTGTGGCAGAACTGATATTGGGCCAATTTTCTAATTCAAGGTATTAAGAAATTAAAAGCTTTCGTTTCATCTCTCAGAGAACATTGGGTTCTTCAGATTGTTTGACAAGAGCCTTGCCTGCTGCCCTTCATGTCACCACCCCAAGTGTGGGCTTCTGAAAGCCAAGACCCTTAAAAGCACACTCTGGTAGAACTCTCCTGTATGCTTTCAAAACAGAAATATGTTGAGATTTTACTGAATATAAGACATGGCACCTCTAGTCTTGGCAGCAAGCCTTTGTTGTTCTTGATCTGATTTCCATATGGTTGTTGGGATGAGCTAAATGAGACCATACTGAGGAACTGCTCTGAGGCGCAGATCGTTAGGAAGGAAGGCGGAGTCCCACAGTTGGTAGTGTGGATCTTAAGTATGCTGGGTGAGAGGAGGATATTAATATCAATAAAGACATGCTGCTAAGAGTAGATGTGGCCCTTCTCCTCCTGTTCTTTTCTTATATTCTTGCCAGATGAATCTAGCACAGGATGAGTTAGATAAAGTGAGTACACAGGAGATGTGAAGAGTCTGGAATGAGAACTGCATTAGAACTGACCCTGGCTTAGTATAACTCAGTCTAAAACTCTGCCCATAATTAAACACACGACCGAGTCTTTAGCTAGTTCACCAGGCGGCCTACTAAAAAACGCAAGCAGTGGCCTTGAGACTGCCCTGGGAATTGCCTTCAGTCTGGCAATTTGAAGGTGACCCCTGTGCAGTCAGTGGGTGGGAAAGGGGATTCTTAGCACCATCCTTTCTCATGCACCTCTGGAATCTTCCCTCACGCTTCTGCCCATTAGAGATCATATCTACCCACTTTATAGACCCCCTTCTTACAACTTTTCACGTCTCCTCTGCATGTACCTTTGTGCGTGTAGACGTGTGCACATGCTAGGAATTAATCCTAAGGCTTCAAACATGCTCTACATGAGCTACAGCCCCATCCGTACCCTTTAATTCTCTTTCTTTTCCCTTCGGATCTATTCTGGAGCTTCTTCAGCCTGAAGACTTATTGTAGTATTTACGTTGTTCTTCACAACACTCACTTGGATTCATTGTCTCTGGGCTCACGGGGATGGGAGGGGGACATCTGCCTGTCCAGCTGGCAAGGAATGACCTCTAAATGACTCTCCTGGGTATTATAGCAAAGTACTTTTGTCCATATTTTCTGACTGGCATCACCTATAGTCCTCAGCCGCAACCGTGTTCAGGTGTTAATGCTTTCCACAGTCATCAGCCAATGATAATCACATGGAAGATTCTGGACCAGCGCTGGCTGAAAGTTCTTCATGTGCTCTCCTCCAGTAGCCTTCTCTGCTCTTCCAGTCCTTATGTGAAGTTCAGGGTGCTTCTCTGCAACTAATCTAGCCATAAAGCTTGTGGGGAGGTACCTGGCCACTGCTGCATTTTGTCCTTAACCTAGCCCACAACCATCGTGCCAAGGAAGAAAGCAAGGCAGCCACTCCTTACCTTCATCTACTGAGGTTCTGAAGCCTATCTGAAGAACTCCTTAGCTTAAAAATTTGTAAACCACTTCTCTAAACCATAAAGCCCTCGTGTGGCTTCTAATAGTTGCGGTTATTTATGTCGTACTTCCTCGTACCCTAAGGAAGTATCTTGCCCAGGTCTTTCTGTCCCAGACCTTGCCCCTCACACCATCTTACATGCTGAAGCTCAGGACTGAAGCGATGCGTAGTGGTTCTGCTCACCATCCAGGTTCTACCCAAACTACTTGCTTTATGCATCTCAGCAGGGTCTTGCTAACAGCATATTGGAAATGCAGCTTTCCTGGCCCACATGGACAGGTTTTTGGTCTATTTTCGTCTTTTCCCTGCTCTGTTTAAATATGGTGTCTGTGACTGAGTTTTGTGTTCCGGAGGCACGCGGTCCAGAGAGAAGGAGCCAGAGTTGCTTCTCTGCCTTGGCGCTTAGGAAAGAGCAAATGGGGCTGCCACCTGCCCGGTCTGGGGATGATTCCAGAATGGCTCAGGTTATTCACAGCACAGATCCACCCGGGGGTAAAAATACCATCCCAGAAGGACTCTCCTCCTAACCATAAAAATACCTATGTGGTATAGAGACACCCTCAAAAATGACACAAGGTTTGGGAGCAACCGCCTTAGAAAACAAGGGAAGCTATTAGTATTGGCCTTAACAAAAGGGAAGAGAAGGAGATCCAGGAGGAAAGACTGAGGGCAACTCAAGACAGTTAGAAACATCAGCTATAGTGAAAGAAATATAGTTTAGGCTGTGGGAGGAGCTTCCTGATCAGGGAGCATCAGGAGACTTTTGCAAGGTGTCCTCCTGAGAGCTCTGAAGACACAAGTAAACCCTTCTTTGTGAAGGATCAAAATTAGGACTACTCCAAAGTTACCACCAGCCTGGGGCATCCACAGAAGGTTTCTCTTTCCAGGGATACTGTGTCCGTTATCGCCTCCTGAGCTTTATAATTCCACTGCAAAGTCATCTACACCATCAGATGGGATGAGTGTCATGGACAGGCGGACTCACCCTCCCCTGATAGGTGGTACACTTTTAAGGTCAATTTCCTCTGTTTCTTACTCTTCTTATAAACCGGGTTTTCACAAATATTCTGCCCATTTTGTTGTTGTTTTGTTTGTTTGTTTACATCTCAAATCCCCTTCCTGTTTACCTGCTCTGGGGTTCCCCGCCCCCTTACTAGTTTCATTCTAGCTTTTGAACACTGAGAGAGGTAGTTTCTCCACAGTTCCCATACCATTTATGCATGGCATTCGAAGAAATTTCTTACAATAACTTGAAATATAATAGTGGACGGTAGACATATCCAGAGAATCTACATTTATGAGTGAAGAGAAAGGAGTCATCAATATAGCTTTATTATTAAATTGCTAACTTACTCTTTTTGAAGTAAGTTAACTGGCCCTTTTAGATGTGGGAACTCCCACATCTGTTATCAGAAAGATTTGTTCCTCAGCCCTTCAAAAACATTTTCAAAGTCCATAAACTCAGAGGAAGGGGAGATAGCCAAATTCTCAAAAAGGTGTTGGAAAATAAACAATGTACTAGAAACCCAGAGACAAATTATTGTACCATTGGGTGGTTTATATGAGTGAAAGCACTTCCTTTGCCTTCGAGGCTGGGCGTCAGAGTTCTGGCTTCCTCGCTCTGGACTGCATGCCTCACAGACCTCAGATACGCTCCAGAAACCACATTTAAGCAGAGTAGTAGACAAAACCCTGCCAGTGAAGAGATGAGGCATGGCATGGAACACACCGAGCATAGCTTTCCTCACCAATCAGAAATGTCTCAACCATACCTGCCATGGGCGTCCTCTTCTTAGGTTGGAGTTTTCTGATATTTCCATTTCTTTTGAATAGGGAGTTGTCTTTTCATTAGTATTGTAAAATTTTCAAATTCCAAGGACAGAGAAAGAGAGAAAGACAGGGAGGAGATTAAAGAGAGAGAGAAAGAGAAAGAACGAAAGAACGAAGGAAGGAAGGAAGGAAGGAAGAAAGACAGAAAGAAAGAAAGAAAGAAAGAAAGAAAGAAAGAAAGAAAGAAAGAAAGAAAGAAAGAAAGAAAGAAAGATTTAAGCCACCAAAACTGTATATGTGTGTGTGCACAGGTGTGAGTGCATGTTTGTGGGGAGATATTGTATAATGTGCGCAGTGTGTATTCATGTGTGTGGGGTGTGTATGTGTGTGTGAAAGAGAGAGAGCGTCAGCAAGTCCTCTTGTACCGAAAGAACATGCTCTTGCAACAGGCGATTTGGAGCTGCCACTTGAGATGACACAAGGTCCAAACACGAGGAGTGAGGAGGAGCTCCTCAGGATGACTCAGCAGAAGGGAGGCGTGTGGGGAAATGGACTGGGTTCCACTGCTGCAGAAAGCTCTGGGGCTCTTTCTTGTTTGGGCCCTTTCTTAAGAATTAACTTGAAAATAAAGTATTGCAAATCTCAAGCTAACTGGAAGCAGGCTGTTGCTGTTTCCTCTGCATTGATAGCCCCCACCAAATTCCTGTTGCAAATCAACACAAGGCAACTCAGTAGCCACATCTCAGGGTGATGCTTTCAGGGAGAAAGCAGTGATGGTAATAGAAAGAGTGAACGTCGGTGCTATGTGTTTTCATGTGCCTAGCACCATTCTAGTACCAGGTGTGCCCGCCTACTTAGTGATGTGGGCAGTGTCGCCACCCTCATCACTCAGGTGTCAAGATGGGCGGAAGACAGCTGTGAGTTCCCGGACAAAGCCCGCATCTATTCCCACCTTCTGTAATAGCAGTATTAAAACAGTAGCTAACTTGTATCAAACATCAAATGTGCCAGATACTACACAAAATACTTTATCTCAGCCAATCTTTGCAATGAACATATAAGCTAGGAGTTACCTCACCACTCCCTTTTACCTAGTAGGCAACTGGAGAGAGGGATTAGAAAAAGCCCGGAGTAGGACCCCTTGAATGTGGCAGGGGTTGGTCATAACTCGAACCCGTCCCATTCTAAGGCTTCGGCTCCAACGTCCTGTGATATTCTCTCCTCTGAGTATGTCCCTTCTCTAAAACTCATGCAATTGCAACCAAAACCCGGGCTATTGGGTTATTTTCATCAAGTTGAAAAGCCCTTCCTGAGGCTAGAGACAGCCAAGTAAATTGCTCCCAGGGAGCCTACTAGCAGCCTTGCCAGCCGTTGGCCTTAGCCACAGCTGTGGTCTCCAAAGGAAATAACTCCTGCGGCCGTTGGTTGCACCTGTCACTCATTGGAACCAGTACTTATTTCAGAGCACCAGAGCCCCACAGGGATGAGGACAGCAGATACATGAAACTGATGAACATCGAACAGGCCCCTATGGCTGGATGTTGCTCCTCTCTGTCTAAGATGAGCCCCTCTTGATCCACCCTCCTGCTTTAGAAGGTCAGAGAGACTGGCCCTTGGCCATGGGCATTGTGCCTCTGTGAAAACATCCCATCCTAGTGCCCTAGCCAGGAGGTGGCACTGGCAAACTAGCAGGCGTGATGTAAATTAGGTAAAAGCACCTCCAACCTTCTCCTGATTAAACAAAAAAGGAATGTGGAGCTGGTTCTGGCTGACATCATCCAAGCAAGGAAGGCTAACAAATGGCTAATGAGAACTGAGGTCTCTGCATAAGTCCTAGAGAGAGGAAAGGGTATGTGGGACTTCGAGGAAGCAATCAGAGCTGGACAAAGACACACAAACAAAGAAAGTTCTCATGGTGGTTCAAGTGTGTCAACACAGTAACCTAGGCTGAACACTATTCATCAGATTCAATCAAATGAAACTCTACCAATGTTAACAGAGCATCAGGCATCTACACCAAAACAAAGGGTTATTGAATCTGCATCTTCATAGTTCTTACTACAGAGCCAAGCCATATGTGTTTGTCACCCTTAAATAATAGGACAGGCTGGCATGTGAGTAAGCGCTAGGATGAATGGGGAGTTGTGTGAAAATTGGTACGAAGGGATATATGTGTTGGGGGATGTGTGTAAAAATCTCTTTGTGAGTGATGCGGGATTTGGTTTGTGGCCCATAGGTGATCCTGTAGGATTCTAGCGATCCAGTCTCTCCTTAACCATGGCCTTCAAAGTTACGTGCGTGTTCATCTGAGAGAGCCAACAGTCATGTTCAAATCCAAAATGTTCTGTGACATGTAGTTTGCAACACCACCTTAATATGGATCTGTGAGCCCCTCCTGGGACTCAGTGTTTGTTCCCCCTATGAATAGTGAATATCTTTAGTCCTGCATTCTGACTGCTGAATCATCTGCTTTGCCATAAGATGGTTTTCTAGAGATCAGTACTAAGAAGGAGAGAAAGGGCCTATGGAAGTAAGTTACTAAGATGTTGATTCTTTGCAGTTGGGGAATTTTCCAAATGTAAAACTAGATAGATGTTGAATTAGGTAGATAGATGACAGCTAGATAGCTAGATATAGAGAGAAAAAATAGTAAGCACTTCGGTTTTAATTTTTTTATTTAATGCTTTTGAATTGCATTTGTTTTTTTATTAAATTCTTTATTAATTACACTTTATTCACCTTATATGCCCCTGTAGTTCGCTCCCTCCTCCTGTCCCAATCCCTCCCTTCCTCCCCCTTCTGCACCCATGTCCCTCCCCAAGTCCACTGATAGGGGAGGTCCTCTTTTCTCTCCTTCTGATCCTAGTCTATTAGGTCTCATCAGGAGTGGCTGCATTCTCTTCCTCTGTGGCCTGGCAAGGCTGCTCCCCTCTCAGGGGGAGGTGATTAAAGAGCAGGCCAATCAGTTCATGTCAGAGACAGTCCCTGTTCCCATTACTATGGAACCCACTTGGACACTGAACTGCCATGGGCTACCTCTGTGCAGGGGTTCTAGGTTATCTCCATGCATGGTACTTGGTTGGACCATCAGTCTCAGGAAAGACCCAATATAGAAATGGATTTGGCCAGCGCAGTTTGGACTATGCAAACTATTAGAGTGAGTCTTAACTCCTTCATAGGGAAAAAAATGACACTGTGGTATCATTTATCTAATATTTCTCTGTCATTGGGTCAAAGATTGTCTTCCATTATCTTTGATAGAGAGGGGAATACATACTGCTTGCAGATGAGATTGTCTGCTATCTTTAGGAATGCTAGGTTAGCACACTTTCACCGATCATTTTTCTTTGCTTTACATATTTAAGAGTAGTAGTACAACATCATTCTACTAGATAGCCTATGCATCCTTCCTGTTGCTACGATAAATTACTGACCAAAAACAATTTGAGGAGGAAAGAGTTTATTTTAGGAGCTCAACATACAAACTTGAAGGTAGAAACTGAACAAAAACCATGGGAAAAAATCGCTTACTAACTTGCTTTCCATGGCTTGCTCAGGTTATTTCCTTGTATAACCCACAACTACCTGCCCAAGGGTGCTACTACCCACAGTGAGCTGGGTTGTCTCATGTCAATCATTAGTCAAGAAAATATCCTCACAGACATGCCCACAGGCCAATTTAATGAACATAATTCCTCAATTTCGGTCCCTCTTCCCAGATAATTCTATTTTTCCTGAAGTGGATAAAAACGAATCAGCACAAGTGACCCCTTTGTCAATTTGACACACAAATACATCACAATGAAGCCATTACCTTTCTTTTCTTGTTTACCCCAAGATCTCATGTTAATAGCACACTATAAAACATAGTATAAATTTTCAAATTCACACAGTCTTTAAAGAAAATAAAAAATTATAAGTTCAACATCTTTTTAAAATATCCAGTCTCTTACTTAACTTTTGGTTACTAAAATAATCAAAACAGCTCAAACACTTTCTTACTCCACAGGGAAAGAATCAGAGCATTAAAAAAAATCATACTTAAGCAAAAACCAAAGTCCAGTAAGATAGCTCCAAATCTTCTAGCTCAGTGTCTGACAGTTGGGACTCACTCATGATCTTTTGGGCTCCAAAGGGTTTGATAAACTTCACATTTCTGACTCTGCCTTCTAAAACACACACAACTTGTCTCAGGCTCTACTGCACAGCTTCTGCTGTCCTTGGTGGTCACCCTCCTGACCTGGCATCTCTGCTATGCTTCTCTTTCTACTGCAACTAAGGATACCCCTTCACCCATGGCCTCTTCAAGGACTCCAATTCTGCCACCGGGTACTAGTCCTCAGCTTTTCTCCATAATCCTTCCAAACCTGGGTTTCCATTCATTCCAACTGAGGCTGAACCTACATCAACAACTTTTCCTGCCCCAAAGTTGTTCTTGACATGTTCTGAAACTACTTAGGGACAGTAATATACTCCTGACTGGAAAATCCAATGAGCTGGCTTTTTGCCTATGATGAGAAAAGTCTCTTTGGGTATCTGATCATGTCGTCAATGGAACAGTAGAATAGTCTTATTGCCCAGGAAGAATGTCAGCTCATCCTAGGCCAACTCATCCTCAAGGACTCCTGTGTATTTCGTACCATGTACAGTATCTGGCACACTGCCAATTCCTGAAAAACATGTGAAGAGCCAAGCACAATACTGATGTCAGACACAAAGCCAACATAGCAGACCTGTGATGAGGTGAGATTCAGGTTCTGAGGAAGATCTTAGATCAGGAAATAGGTATCAGGCTGGGGATCTTATTAATTTTTCATTCTTTTCCCTGAAAAGCCTTTCATCATTGATAATGAAATCTTGAGACTTGTCAAAAACAATTAAATGTCCTAAAATATAGTAAGCGCACATAGACTGGGATTAATTTTTTGTTTCCCAAGAACAAAGCGCCATGCTGGATATACCTAGGATCTCAACAGTGCTTACTGAATAACAACAACAAAAGAAATTTCTCTTCAGTTTTTCAGAGATATAAAATACCAAGAAAACAACTTTAAGTTAAATGTGGGCAGTCTTCAACTGGATGGCCTTTTATGCAACAGTACAGAGTCACAGTAAACATGCCTTATACACACAGGCCTCTTACCAACCTCTGTGAGCCACAACCACAAACTTCTCAGGCACAAGCCAGTGCAGAGCCAACTGCAGTTAAACTTCTCATCCGTTTTCCTTATTCTCAGGTCTGGCCATTCTTTGTGACAGGCCTGGCTTCAAAGAAAGTGCAGTTATGACAGTGGACGCTCTGGGTCTCTCTAGGGTTCTCAACCCAGAGAATCTTCACTGCAGACCGTCACTGTGCTTTACAAGACATATGCACATTTGAGGTTTTTATGTATGTCTACTTTTCTAGTAGAAAGACCACACCTTGTATGGATTTCTCAAGTGGATTCAGAGTCTGTATGTAAGATGTTACGTTTTGTCAAAATCATTTGCTGAACATAGGCTTGAAAATATTGCACTTTAGAAAATAGTATGAGGTGCTAGAAGAAGCACAGGCTTTGCAATCAGATTCTTTTGCAGTTAACTTTTACCATTGAGCAGCACTCTGGGATTTAAATAATCTATGTTCCTGTATAACATAAACAATACTATCTACCTTCTCAAGTTGTTGGAAAGATTAAAATAGGTAAAGTATGCCTATTTCAGAGCAAGCATTACATAAAGCACTACATAAATGTTAATCCCTTACTGTCTGCAACAGATTTCTCTATAGATGATAGATAGCTATAGATGATGATGAAGATAGAGAGATGACACATAAAATATACATACATGATAGATGATAGATAAATGATGATGATGATAAAGATAGATAGACAGATGAATGATAGATGATAAATAGATTTTAAGTAATAGATAGAAGATAGGTACATAAATGATAGGTGATTGATAGGTGATAAATAGATAAACAGATAGATGATATAGATGATAGATACATAGATAAATATAGAGCTCCATTTCTCCCTTTTTCCCTCTCTTTCTTGCTATAGAAAACACAAATGTTTTCAATAAATATCCTTTCTGTGGTATACAAACCTGTCATCTGACATAAATAACAGGTTAGCATATTGTTGTGTAGACTAACCATGCCTTGCTAAAACATAAGGAGAACAATCACAGGCCTTTTGTTCCAAAGGCATTACTGAAGAATGACATTTTAAATTTTTAGTTGTTATTTGTTAGTATTTTATATGAGCTCACCACAACCACCCACATAATGTATGTAGGAGGTTTGAATTGCTAATGGTCAACAGCAGTAAATAGCCCACCACTCCAGGAGTGAGAGGATCTTCTTGAAATGTCTGAAAATGTGAGCACCTCATTTCCTCAAAGAAAGACCCTGTTCTGTCAGTTCTAACAACATTGTGTGCTCCTCCCTAGGCCTGTGGCCATGCTGGCCTGCATAATACACTTATGTGCATAATGGAGCTATATCTTATAGTTTGTTTGGTGTTTGGGATTTTGTTGTTGTTGTTTGGGGTTGGTTGGTTGATTTTTCTAGGGGGTATTTTGTTTTGTTTTGAGGGTATATCTAACACTGTGGAAGCGTCAAGGGTACACTCCATGAATTAAAACTCTTCTCTGTCCTGTCCATCTATGAAAAAGGAGAAAAGAACAGAATAGGTTAAACAGGGGTAATAGGCAAGAAGTGGAGATGGTGAGATTTCATTGCTTGTCAAAGATTACATAGCAGTCAAGGGTTGGTGGTTTTCATCTTCAGTCTTTCTCCATTTTCTCTCCTTAGTCCTTTCTCTCAGAGGAAATGAAGTTTTGTTGGACTCCAACAAATGTGCCTTCCTTCCCTAATTTCCATGTGCTGGATTCAATGCTAATTTACATCCACATTTGTGCCTGAGATCTTAAAAATCTGCTGTTGTTTCCTTCCTAAGCTGTAAGGTGGGGGTTGGGTGTGGGGGTGGAGAAGTAGAGTTAAGAACAACCAGAGACAGGGAATAAGGTTGAGAAAGTGAGGAGGAAGAAGAAAGAAAAGACTTCAGCCAGTAAGCATTTTCCGTACTTAATAATTTGATTTTGAAGGCTAGCCATATCAAAGAGCAAAATATTCAATATTGTTAATTCAGTTTTGCAAAATATATTCTTAATTTAAAAATGATTTTGCTCCGGGTGGTAGTGCAGTAATAAAGCAGTTATTGACCAGATCTTATTGATTGTAGAGTCTGCGGGCAAAGAGCACTGACCTCCCTCACACTCTTATTGCTTCCTCCCTCCCTGGCCTTCTTCATCTATGCTCGCTCAATAATATATTATTAATATATATTTTTAGCAAAAACTGTATGTTACAAGGTTAAGGGCTTCTTAGTGATTTTTTTCAAGCTACTCTCTCCCTTTGGGGTGTTAGGGAAGAATCAAGTCAGTAACCGATTGTCTGTGTATAAATGGCTTTCTGTGGAAACACTTCCCCACGAGCAAAGGTACCTTGTCCCCTCCACATTTTTTATTATATAGAACAGAAGGGAAGATTCCCTAAGAAAAAAGGCTGTTTCACGGTGGACCATGGCAACTGTGAAGCAAGGATTATACCCTGGCTGTAAAGATCAAATTCACTCCCTGTGTCCTTTCTCAAAACTTGGCTTTGAGCTTCGCTTCACAGAAGAGAAAACACTGTGGTCATGTCAAATTTAGCCACCAGTGTTCTTCCTTCCAGAAGTCCTCCCTGAGGTCCTCCCAGTACTGTCATAGTGACCATCCTCACACCATTGCTGTTTACGATATTCAGCAATGTGTCATTCCGGCGTTTGCACAGAAAATAGCTTCCTGTCTTCCTAGTTTCCCTGATAAACGTGGAAGTTTTCTGAAGACACATGCTATGCTTCTGTTCCTTCAATAGCCCTTCTATAGCCCACCACGTGTTGGATTCACAATAAACATGCAGTAATTGTTTACCATTTACATAGTGTGCACACTCTGCAGTAACTCCTTTTGACAAAAGACAGACAGACAGACAGCACAGTTTCATCTACTTTTGCCCTTCACCCTGGCAATGCCTTGAAGCATGTGATGTGCTTGTCTCCACCCATGCACAAGGTGAAAAAGGAAGATCCAGGGACTACTGAGTAAATAAATGTTACTGAAGTTGACCTCTGGCTGTTGTATCATGAGTAGAGAGTTTCTGTGGTTGGCTTTCATGGGAAAGGAGACAAAACGCTGCTTGTACCTCCCAATCACCGAATTCAGAGGGCCCAAGCAAATCCTCATTAAGGGAGAAACTTGGATTTCTGACTTGGAGTCAGCATGATCAGTGTCAGCATACTGACTTTGCCATGTCTCCTGATATGGAAATGCTCAGGCATTTCCTCTGTGGCAACAGACACATTCAGAACAAAGCACACACCTTGCCTTTCACAGAGTTTGTGGTCATTCTTGGGCCCTTGCCTCCACAAGGAAAAGTTAGTTCATAAACTCAAATACATATTTGTAAGAATTGGGGTTCAGGGATAAGATCCAGATCTCTTATTGGTTGGCAGTTTCATGGCCTGCTAAAAAGGAATTTAAAAGGAGGACCTCATCACCCAGCAGGAGTAACCCAAATGAGTGTGGGGAAATGCTAGGCCCTATTGTCTAGCTATGTGTCACCCCAGCAAGTCGTTCATATTAGCTGGGGTGCCCAGCAGGCAGCACCCAGTCTCTCTAAAAATGTAATAGAAAAGGATAAACAGAGAAGGAACTTTTTACAGAAACAAAGGAGGCCCTATTAACACGCATGGATCTGAAAATGGTGGTAGATACAGGTATAGAAAATCAGCCTCCAACAGCAACATGGCCACAGAAAGGCAAAAGTATTAGCAACAGCACAAGTGTGATCACCAAATCCCAACCTCTTCTAATCTCCCATCAAAGAACCTTTGGCTTCTGGGTACCAGAAGGCAAGGAATACCAAGGAAGGGCCCTTGGAAGTCAACCTGTTAGGGGAAAGAACCAGACAACTCACCTCAGGAAGTGGACCTGGAAGAGCAGAACAATCAACCATCCTACCCTTTTGCTTCCTTCTCTCCTTTGTCACACAGGAGCAATTATCTAACCCTACCTATTCCTCGTGGTTCTCTTAAGGATCCTGTAATAAGAGCTGTGAATGTACTTTGTTGACATTTCCAGCTGGCCACAGATACTGCCTTGCTCAGGCGCCTCTCTGCTCTCCATGAAGTCCCCCACTGGCGCCCACGCCCAGCCAGGGGAGGCTCCCCCACCCCCAGCCGGAGCCAGAATGAAGTGAACGGAGCTGTGCAGGGCTCTGCAGGTGGCAGGGGAAGGGGGAGCTGCACAGGCAAGGAAATAATAGAGACTGGATTGTTTATGCTTGTGGGAAAGGGCGCATGAATATGGATAAAACCCCCGCGCGCATTTTGCTAATTACCCAGCATCAATGTTAAAGGAGAAAAGAGCCCATTGCAGATTTCCAAGCCAATTCCATCCCTTCAAACCCGCCCCCACCTACATGCACACAAATCACCGCTGCCACCACCGCCGCCATTTTCTCTCCTTTCATTAAAAATAGCTGACAGTGTCCCTCTGAATATGGACCATGCGGACCCATTTCAGTTAAATACAAATCGACAGAGGAATCCTGTCTTGTAGCGTGCCAGAGAGCTCAAAGAAAAAAGTTTCACTCTTTGACCACAGTTGGCAGGAGGCCTCTCTCCCAAAGATTTTTCACTGTCAAAGCAACCTCATGACCTAGCAAGCAAAGGGTGAGTCAAGGCAAGAGTTGCCATAGAGAGACAAAGAATGGCACATTAAGAGGAAACCATCTTTACCAGGAGCCAAAATCATAAAACAAAAGAAAAAGATAATTCCTAGCCTTGGATTTCCAGTCCTAATTAAGTCTTTTTTTTTTTTTTCCTGTCTCTACCCACCAGAAACTGGCAGACCCAACACTGGCCAGATATTTGGAGTCAGACAGAACCACCTCAGAGAAAAAGAAAAAAAAAGATGATGAATTGTAGCCTTTGTTTCCTGGAAACTTCTGGCTGTGTCGCAGCCAACGCCCAGGTGACAGCCTCGAAGAGCGTCAGGGCTTGGAGCAGCAGGGCTTACTCCAAATGGAGGCTTCGAGGCAACAGCTCAACCCTGCTGCCTGCGGGCCTCAAGTTTGTCACCACAGGCTGCCAGGACAGCCAAGCTCAAGGGAATCCATGACTGCCTATCTTGAGCTACATCCTTGAGGGCCACAGCAAAGGCAGAGCCTTTTGGCAGGTAGCATTCCTCACACTTGTTCTCTGCAGAGAAGCCAGCAGCTGACCTGGGAAGCTGGACATCACGAGTCACCTCACACTGTCCTGTGAGTATAAGTGTCTGAGCGAGCATAAGGAGGTCATCTGGCCCTTCTGGGCCTCGGTCCTATAGTCTCTTCATTCATAAAACTCAAAGGCTTAACATTAGCTGAACACTGCTCAGTGTCTTCCTGAGTTAGGCCACGGTGTACTATATGTTCTTTTTATGACTGGCTCATTTCACTTAGCACAATGCCTTTAAGGTTTGTTCATACTGTAGCACATATCAGAACTTTCTTCTTAACATTTCAGTAATAGAGGGGCTGGAGATATGGCTGAGTGGGTAAGAACACTGGCTACTCTTCCAGAGGTCCTAAATTCAATTCTCAGCCCCCACATGGCAGCTCCCATGTCTCAACTGTCTGCCACTCTAGTACCAGGGGATCTGACACTCACTTCTGGCCTCCATGGACACCAGGCACACATGTGATAGGCAGACACTCACACACGCAAAACATCTAAGCATGTAAAATGAACAATAAACTTTAAAATATAAGGTTTCAGCAACACTTTACTGTATGTGTGTGCTGCATGTTTCTTACCCGTTCACTATTCCATGGACACTGGGTTTTGTGATTCATGCTGCTATCTTGCTTTTAGGTATTCTGGATATTTACACAGAAGTAGAATTGCTGTATGCTGTATTGTGCAGCAGGTATGTTTTTTATTTGTGGAGAAACTGCCATGCTGTTCTCCATGATGGCTAAATCTTTTCACCTCCCTATCAACAATTCATGAAGGTTCCCATTTCTTCACATCCCTACTAATAATTGTTCTCTCTCTCTCTCATTCTGTGTGTGTATGCATGTGTGTGTTGTGTGTTTATGCTTAGTTGCTTCCTTGCTTATAGAACTCATGTCAGTTGGTTGAGTACCTCATTATAATTTTGGTTAGCATTTTACCAATTAATAATACTGATCATCATTCCATGTTCTTACTGAGCATTCATACATCATTTTTGAAGAAATGTCTACTCAAGTTCTTAGCCCATTTTTTAGCTTTTGTTGTTGTATTTTAGGCCTTCTCTATGTACTATGGATTATATGGATATTATTATGGGTATCAATTCCTTATCAGATATATATGCTTTCATCATTTTGTGGGTTGCCTTATTATTCCATTGGCAGTATCTTTTCATTCACATTTTTTTAATTTTATGAAAATACAATTTGTTTGTTTTGGTCTATGTGTCTATGATACATCCAAGATATCGTTGCCAAATTTGGTAAAATTAACCTTTTCCTCTATATTTTATTCTAAGCATGTTACAGTTTTAGGTCATGAATCCAGCTTCACTTGTTTCTGTACATGGTGTTAGGTACAACACAGACCCTATTTCTTCTGTATGTGAGTATCCATCTTTCCCAGAAGTGTATGGCTTCCTGGTTGGATGTATTTAATGTCCTCACCAAACACTGTTCCAAGCATTGATCTACGTTTTGATTAGTTTTATAATGAATTTTGAAATCAGTGTGAGTCTTGCTGTTTTCACTGGGCTTTTGAATTTACGCTCTTAACAATAGCATGCCTTCTGTTGGAGGCGTCTCTCATTTACTTACGTTTCCTCCAATTTTAAGATTGTGGGCTTTTCTTCTTATGCCATTGAATCTCAACTTGAGACTGTAATTTAGTGTTTTTCCAACTGCACCAAACATCAGCTTTTAAGCTTTCTGGGGGAATTATGTATACGTTGCTCAGTCTCAGGATAACAGAAAAGCACATTCTATGAAGCCCAGAATTACCTCAAACAAGGTCCAGTGAGTGTTTCATCCCTAGTGAGCTGATTTGAGCAAAACAGAATGCGTAAAACCTGGATTCAAGTTCTGACATATAAAGTCATACTTGGTGAACTTTATGTATGGCATATATCTATACACAATAATGCTCAAGAAAAACTCATCATAATATCCAGCTAAGTATGTGACTAAATCCTAGCCCTGAGATTAGGAAGTTAATCAGAGGTAATCAGTTAAAGTCATTACCAAATAGCATCAAGAAAGCAAAGTTAAATACTAAAAGCTAATGTACAAAGACAGTGTATCATCTACATTGGTGACTTCAGCCCAGGTCACTTTTCTACCCCTGCTTCCTGCCTTCCTCTCCACTTGGGGCTGCCCATTAAACCCACACTGCCTCCATGTGCCAAAAAGGAAAACTACCTTCAAGGAGCAAGGCTTCTCTGGACCCAGACTCACTGCCATATTTCTGCTGTGGACTTTACATCTAACTTTTCAGCAGCTGAGGCTGGAGCTGATTGGATTATAGGAATACAAATGGATTAATTTGGGGTGGATTAGATACATCGCAAAACATAAGTTTGACTTGCATTAACATAAAAATGTCATAAAAATGTAGATGCTGAGGCAGAGCTTATTTGTGATGCTGCTAATGCATTGTTGCTCCAGCGAAAGATGCACACAGTATTTACGCTGTGTCTGACCACATAAAACACATCGTACACACATGCAATGCTTTTATGGAGAGGGAAAAGAGCCAGAGGGGCCCTTCAGAATTCTTCAGCCTCTGATTTTCTCTTCTTCTTTCTACAATTTTTTTTCTCTATTTTCAAGAAACAAATACAGTTTTAAACCATCATTACTGTATTTTGAACAGCTAATATTTCATATCGTGACATCTCTGCTCAGAGGTAACAGGTTTAGTTGATTACTATTTGTTTATGGAGCCAGAGAAACCTGCAATCACAGGGAACATAGAAGGATTGCAATTAGATCTATTGGCTGAGAGCTGCACCTTGCTGACCCACGGTTAAGTGGTTAGCGCTATCAGAGAGAAAGTGCCTACTGGCAGCTGGCACATCTGCACATAATAATGCAGTCATAGCTAACACGGCCACTAAAGGCGGCTGCTCCCCTCTCTACCCAGAAGCTGAAAACAGATCATGCTTTTTAATAGCGCATCAACACGTTTCTTCTGAATTAGCATAATCATGTGAGTTTGGGAGGAAATGGGTATCTTGGCTAAGCTACTGTAAATTCTTCAAAGTATTCAAATAAAAAGGGGTTCCTCCCCTCCCACATGAACCTGATTCTATATCTAGCTTATAGTTTATTCTGAAAAGAAATGAGAGAAAGCGAGCAATAGAAGAAGAAAAAAAAACCTCACAGTTAACCTAAGTGTTTTAATAAAAGAAGGACTGCCCTTCATGGGCTGGGCTGGACATGCACGAGCTGGGAGAGAAGTGGTTAGCACAAATGCATCCTGCAATCTGTCTGTCAGGTGAGGGCGAGGAAGGACAGAGTGACTGGGATTAAGGAAGAGTTCATGCACATGGTGCTACACAAGCACTTTCAGGGCTCTGTCTGCCCTGCAGACCAACATGTCTATAGCCAGACATCCTCAACCGCCTCCCTTTGTACCAGGTTCCCAAATGAACACTGTTGGGCAATGCATCTGAACAGTTCTCTCTCTCTTTCTTTTTTTTTTCTCTCTCTCTCTTCCTCCCTCCCCTCTCCCTTCCCCTCCTCTCTCTTCCATCTCTCCTTTAGATGAAAGGAAGAAAGCACCCTAGGTCCTGGTGGCCTCTTACTCCTGATGCTCATAGGAGCACCTCAGATGCTTAACCAGCTGCCTATGGCTCTGGCTCCCCCCCAGGCCTGAGAATGGCGCAATTCTAGGAGTAAGCTTCAAGCCTTTGGACTGACAACTGTAGTTCCTTGGTCTCCTCCATAGAGAGTTCCAGCTGACTGGAACCCACTGATTAAAGCATCACAGAAACTAAATTACTCATTTTGCCTTGTATAAAATATAACAGATTGTACAACTGAGAAGACAGCATTGAAAATCCCTTCTGATTGTTCTGCTTACGTTCTAGCCTACGGGTAAAAACAACAATGAAAGAAGTGTACACCTAGCACCTAGAAAAACTAGTACCAACTTTCTGATGCCTCTTACAATTGAATCAATTAAATCACCAATATAATAGGAATCCCAGCTTGCGTGTAGGTAGAAATATGCTATATAAGAAATGTAAATTTGAGGAAAAGCAGTCAGCTTGCTCGAGTTCCTATTTTATGCTGGTTCAAGCTGACACACAGACAACACCAGAATAGCTTAAGATCATCAGGCACGTGTGCGTAGGTGGCTACACTGGGAATGGAAAACCAGGTTACCAGACAGGCCAGTAACGTGCTCTTGACACTGAGCTAGGTGTCAAGGACAATAAAAATGGCACCGTTATTGCTTGCAATTTTCACAAGTCACAACAAACCTGGACAACAAACCCAAATCAGTAAGTGAAATGGGTTAAAAACAACTTCACTTTCAGACATTTTCAAATCCACAAAGTCTTAAAGCAAGCCTTAACAAATTTCAAAGAGTTTCAAAGGCCCTAGCCTCTCATCACAATGAGATCAAATCATCTTGTAGTGACAAAAAAGAAAGAAAAAGGAAACCTCTTTCTAGCTGTCCCACACACGACCTAGAGGCCTGGGAGAGACGAAAAGGTGATACAGTTGAGGCCACATGTGAAAATAGTGAGTCAGAGGGTACACTAACAATAATGAATCAGATGCAAAACAAACACAGCCTAGGCTCAAAAAATAAAAAGAAGTCCACACTGAGATTGATTCTGAAAATATTCTATGCCAAAGACAAGGGCAGATCTTTTACAACAGAGAACAAAAACCATGCTTTCAAAGAAATGCCCTTTAGATTGGCAGCTGGATGCCCAGCAACAATGGCATTCTGAATCAGTGGGGAAAGTTTCTCAGTGCTGAGAGAATAGTCATGGTAATCTAGATTATATGACCAAGAAAGTAGTTTTCTAATATCAAGGGGATAATAAATACATTCTGAAATAGAAGCCAGGAACCACTGAAAACATTTGCTAAAGGAAGCCATACCAGACACATTTCCAACAGAAGATAAATAATTTTAGATTAAAAGCTTACAGTGCAAGGAAGATTGCTTATGATGGACTTATAATATGCCATTTTGGCTAGAATATATTTCATCTTACAAATCCTACCAGAATTCTTTTTTCCTAGATGCTCCTAGTTAAGAAAGGTCACAAAGAATATCTTGGGAGATTAGCGACCAGTGGGTAGGGTGCTTGTATGTTTGTTTGTCCTGGAGCCCTGGCTAGCGTGGAACTCCCTAAGAGCACCAATGGCTTCAAACGTAACACCTCAAACTTTTTCCTGCCTTTGCCTCTGAATGCTGGGGTTCTTAGATGTCCAAGGACACCACAGTGCATAACTGATGATACAGTGCAGCCTGAGAATTGCAGTTACCTTTTTTTTTTGTCAGCTTCAGCTCCTCTGAATCCTTGGTGGGGGTGCATGTTTAGACTCGTGAGTAACTGCCTTAGTGTGCTGAGTATTCATGCTGCAAAGTCAGAGGCAACGAGAAATAACAGTTTGAGCCCATCTTCACAAGACTCTAACCTGTTCTTGCTTATCCTCACCTTGAATCCATCTCTGCTCTGATCACTCTAAAACTTCAACCTCCAGCAGCAGAGAGGAGGGCCACAGTCCAATGTAGACTGTCAAGTCAGGGTCCACAAGTGATTAAAGCCAATTCCTGCTCACAAACCTTATGTAATACACACATATGCCACACGGAGTTATAAATATGATATAACTATGATTTATATATATAATTTTTCTTTATGTTTTTTATAATTATTCTTATTTTTACATATGCTTTTAGGCTGGATACCTAAATTAACTTTGTCTTCATTTTGTTATAAACATTTGAAATTAAGTATCATTTTTGTAAGTGTGAGAACAAATGTGAACAAATGAGAAAGAGCTGTATTAATTGTTATAAAAAATTTTAAAGCAGACGAGTTAGGTCACAGAGAAAAAATGATAAATTTTTGAGAAAATATTATAACTAAAGCAATCTAAAGACAGTGCAATCAGTAAAATATAAGAATTTTGTTTAACTTTACCAGTGGTTCTCAATCTTCCTAATGCTGAGTTGTTTTAATACGGTTCCTCATGTTGTGGTGACCCCCAACCATAAAATTATTTCATTGCTACACTATCACTGTAATTTTGCTATTGTTATGAATCTTAGTGTAAATATCTGATATGTGATCTCTGGGAAAGGGCTGTTTGACACCCCCCGCCCCAGCTGAGTACTACTACTTTAGATGCTAGTAAATCAACTATCTCTGTCAAAAACGTCTGGAGCAATCAGAACAGGAGGCATTTACAACAGTCAAAATACAGAAGAGGAAGGGCTAGAGAAGCAGCCCAGTGGGTGGAGTGCTTACCTAGAATGCATAAACTTTGGGCTCAATCCTAGCACCCACATAAAACCAGGAGTCATAATACACACCCGTAATCCCAGCATGAGTGAGGTAGAGGCCCGAAGATCTGAAGCCCAGGGTCATCTTTGGCTGCATAGCAAATTTGAGGTCAGCTAGATTATATGGGACACTGTGTCAAAAAGAAGGAGGGATTTTAAAAACAACAACAACACAAAAATAGATGACAGAAGAGGGAGGAATGGAGAAACAACCAAATAGCAAACAGTATAGATCAAGATAGATGCTAGTAAATATTAACCAGTCACTTTGTAACACAGATTCAAAGGCCTGTTGATCTGAAGAACAGGATGAGCTTGAGGAGCTACTTCATTAATTTCACACAGTTAATGTTGCTGCCAAGTAAGAGCTCAGAAAGCACAGACATACACAGGCTATGCAGTTGTATTCCACAGGCAGTCACAGAGAAATTGAGGCATAAAACTGAATAAAGGAAAGATGAATGAAGGCACTGTTGGAGACCATCCGACCCCCAGAAATCATAGCTTCTCTTCCTGTGGCCAACATCTATGTGGCAGGTCCCTTCAGCATATCTGGCACCTGTCTGAGAATCAAAGAACATGTGGTCTCAGCAGATCAGTTAGAACATGCTGACTCAACTAGAACAAACGTACCATGAATAAAATTTAAAAACTGAGAGAAGAATTGGGAAAACATTTTTAATTAATTCTGTTAACTTATTTTATGTGTATAACTGTTTTGTATACATATATATATTTGTCTGTAGACCATGTGGGTGACTGGTGCCTGGTGCCCACAGAGGCCAGAAGGGGGCATAAGATCCCCAGGAACTAAGTCACAGGACAGCTACGAGCTGCCATGTGGGTGCTAGGAATTGAACCAGGCTTTTCAGGAAGAGCAACCAGGGTGTCCCTAACCACCAAGCCATTGTTCCAGCCTTATGGGAAAATAAGTCTTTTAAAAATATTGAACTCCATGCATTTGTGTGTGTTTGTTAAAAAATATAACGGAACCTATAAATACACCTAAAGTAAGTCAAAAACCGATGAAAAGAATAAAAAATCATTAAAAAGTAAGCAAAATTCTGAATGCTTTCTCAGAATACATGAAACATATGATAAAATGCTCAACTTCACTCCAAGAAAAATGATAACACATGATGAGATGACATCAAGTTAAGAAAATGAATCAAAACCATGGGAAAATAGAGTTTATAACTGTTAAATAGAAAGAGATTCTCGACTGGTACAGCACAGAGGGTAAAAACCTAAATGAAAATGGAAAGAAACAAATTCAGCTGCAGTAGAACTAAACAATAGGAACATACTGAAGGACATTTAAACAAAGGGCTAATACAGATAGTTTGGAGCAGAGAATTCTATATACCTGAAGTTGAAGGAAATACTAAACCACAAAAGCAAACCTTGAACTCTTCTCAACAGACTTATTTTTGTATGAGCACAGGAGAGGCATCTTTGAAATTATTTTATGTATATTATAGGACTAAGCAAATGAGTAAATTTGCTTATGTTTCGAGGATCCTGAATTCTCAATAATAGAAAAAAAAAAAAAGACAACAGTCATGGTAGCACATACCTTTTTACCCCAGCTCTTGGGAGGTAGAGACATGGATCTCTATGAGCTTGAGGTAGCCTGGCCTACATTAGCAAGTTCTAGGATAGCCAGGATTCTATAGTAAGATTCTGTCTAAGAGAGAGAAGGAGGGAAGGAGACAGTATTTTATGTTTGTAACTTCAAACATTAAATAAATAAATAAA
The DNA here is from genome assembly GCA_028658305.1 of Pachyuromys duprasi. Taxonomy (NCBI): domain Eukaryota; kingdom Metazoa; phylum Chordata; class Mammalia; order Rodentia; family Muridae; genus Pachyuromys; species Pachyuromys duprasi. The sequence goes on along the minus strand of CM053754.1, from coordinate 15,048,793 downwards.
TAAATAAATAAATAAATAAATAAATAAATAAATAAATGTAATGCAATGTCATGCGAGCAGCAAGTCCATCTAACATTCCAGTCTTGGCTTCTAAACATCCGTCCTCACTATGAAGAACCAGGGGCCTGCTGTAAGGGGCTGTTTACAGATCTGGGGCAGAGAACACATGATGAGCCCAGGAAATCCTCTTATTCCAGAAAGCAAGGAAGTGCCTTCGAAGCATGATGGAGGAACCGGCAGGAAAGGAGAAAAGCAGGGGTGGGAGGAAAGGTAGAAGGAGGAGGAGGAAGAGGAGGAGGATGGAGTGGAAGCTGGGACAATGGAGAGAGCGTAGAGGATGCCCACTCAGCAATGTCTGATTCCTTGGGCATCCGAATAACAGATAGAACCTCCCACAAAAGGAGTCCCTGCGATCACATCGATTGTTACTAAATAACAATGGAGAGAAAAGTCCTCTTCTATAGGACAGAATGCTGATGGGTTTGGAGCCAGCGCTGGCTGTGCGGGAACATTGCCGTGTTAAACAATCAGAGCAGGAGTTATCAATATAAATTAAACCAGTGAGTCACAAGGTGAGGCGTGAGAAATGATCATAAAGTAGGTCTCCGCTCACTGTTTACTAGTTATAATCTAGTGAGAAAACAAACCTCCACCCGCTTATGAACTGATAGATTAATAATTATCAAGCACACCTCGTGTGTCCCCAAATCTGTGCACACATCATCTATGCAGAGTGCTGATCAAGAACACAAAACCCTAGTCCTACAGTAGGGAGATACTACATAGAGTCCAAATTTAGAGTGTTTGTTCAGTAACTAGTATCTTGTTTAAATATAATGAAAGATGAAGATGAAAATGCTTTCCTCAAGTTAAAGAAAAAAGAAACAGGACAACTAATATAATGTATGAAGCTTGGGTAGATACTGTGCTCAAGGAGAAAACAAAGCTATAAAGGACGTTGTTAGTTTAGTTCACAAATTTAGAATATGGACTAGTTATAAAAGGCATCATATATCACGACTAAGCTTTCTATGATTTGACAACTGTTCTAGCAGCATGAGAGAACATTCGGGCTCTTAGAAAATCTACCATGACATATGAAGGCACAAAGTACATAATATTTTATAATATGATAATTTTCTCAAGTGATTCAGAAAAGAATGCAGTAGATATATACTTAATTTTCCATTTTTTAAAAGAATTGGTGAATCCGTTTAAAAGTTCATGCAAATGGTTTCTGACATACTCTTGCAATGTTTTCTTTATGTTTGTAACTATCTCAAAATAAGATGCTTCAAAAATAAAGTCTGGGGGCAGGTAAAAACAGCTCAACAGGTGATAAGCCCAGCTCCCCGAACTATGCGACGAGAAGAGAGAAGCAGCTCCACGGGAAATCACCTGCCCCCACACATGGGCTGTGGCATGTCCACACCTACACGCATTGTGTATACCTACAATAAGAAGAAATAAATTATGCTCTAAAAATAAAGTGTGAAGAGGGGAAGACATGGTGTCTTCTGCTCCCCATGCCAGTGCTAGCATTATTGAATTCCAGTACCACACCCTCTGTCGCCTAGAGACCCTGCCCAGAGCAAATGAGCCATGACTTTCAGATGCCTTGCGGAAAGGCACCTCCACCCTTCCAGGAAGCCCCTGTTGAAGTATCTCTGAGCATTTCTACCATATGTAATCCGGTGGTTCCTGACCATGGAATCCTCCACTTACAGAAGAGGTAGCATCGTCTCAGGTCAGGTTCCTTCAGGGCCTCTATCTCTTGGCTGTGCTTTTCTCCTCTGAGAACTCTCATGTGATCATGGCTTCTCCATACTTGCACACAAAGGAGCTCCACAATGCTTTCAGTTCTGCGTGGACGCAGCATAGGCTGACTTCTTGGGCCATCACAGTGTTAACTAGGGGAAGGTGAGTCCACCAGGAGCCTCAGCAAGTCTCTACTCCAGCATTTGCTCCCAACTTGTGCCAGGCAAATCTGGAGCGGACCCACAGATACACATTGTTGTTGGCATCCAACAGGAACAGTTACTGTGTCTCAAGTCTCTGGCTGCCTTGGTGGACCTGCTGTTTTAAGTTAAGCTTCAGGATGAATGGAGATAGGGAGGAGCGTCAAACACCTCTGTGACTGCTACATGAGAGGCAGCTTGATCTACTGAAAAGGCTAAACTTTCTGGAAGAAAGAGAAGGGTGGATAAGCGTCTCTGAATATCCCACCACACCCAAAGTCACTCTCCTAAAAGTGACAAGGGAAGGAAGGTTCCAGACTATGGACAATCAGCAATTCTTGATCTCCAACGCAAAGCATTCTTTGATTCTCACGCTGAGCAGGTCTGGACTCTATCCCTGGTCAAAGCCTGAACTCAGAAACAGCGTACCTCCAGAAGCTCTCTGAGTCCCTTATGAGCCTGGTTGCCCATACAAACTAGAGAAAATAAAAAAACCAGCCTTCAGAAGTGGGCTTCTTCTGAGGGCCTTCCTCTGGGATTATTCGGGTATTCTGAAAACAATGAATTGCTAAAGTGGGGCTGGGCAGGGTGGGGAGGAGTATTGGTTAGAGAAGAAGCTGGAGCGGGCAGGTTCAACAGGAAGGGGGCTCTATTCTACTTCATGAAGGGCCAGCCAGTAGCTACACATCTAATGTGACAAGCCATGGAATTCTACTCTGTAACTAGCAATGAGAGAGTCAGAATTCTCTTGGATGAAGACAAAATGTTTTATTTTTTAAAAAATCACTATTTAATCATTGTGAAATTGCTCCTTCTGTCTGTGGGTAGTTTCATGAGAGAGTTTTGCAGTCTATAAGCATGGTAAATCTGTGCTGTCTTCCAAGTCTAGAACCCAAGCAGCAAACCCAATGCAAAGGGCATTACAGGTTTCCTGGAAACCTTGGGCTATTTGTTGGAGTCTGGCAAAACACCTACATCCTACTGGGAGAGTTTAAGGGGAGATTCTTAATTGAATGGGGGGGAAGATAGGTCCATGGAGCCTCTAATAGACTAAATGCTACTTGGAATACCTCTGGCTTGTCACCTGAGGGGGGAAACCTCAACAGAATAATGAGTAGATTCTAACAGTGATTTTGATGAAAAACTAATTAGGAATATAACAAGGAGATTATTAATTCCTGCCAGAATCAAAATTACAGACCTCACCACGTTGGAAGCATGAGCCCCAGACAAGAACAGATCACAGGCCATGTTTTTAAAACTGCTATCTGGAAGAGAGAAGCTGGTAAGGAGAGTGTAGAGGGAAGCAGAGACACTGGTAACTGGAGGCAAAGGCTCAGGGAATGTTTGGAGACTTCGCAATGGTCAGAGGGAGCCTGCATGTGGCTCCCTGAGAGAGCAGGGGAGGGCACAGACCCTGTGTTACAGCCATGGACCACTTCTGAAGCCAGGCAGGGTATGGAGAAGAGATGCCACATAAGAGGGAGATGCCTTTGCCAAGTTTGAGGCGGAACGGAGTTCTGTCCCTGGGACCCACTTGGTGGAAGGAAAGAACCCAATCAGGCGACTTGTCTTCTGACCTGAACATGTATGCTGTGCTGAGTCAAACAGGAAGAAGCCAGCATGTTTTTGTTTGGGACAGGGTCTCACTATGTAGCTCTGGCTGTGCTGGAACTCACTATGTAGACCAGGCTGGCCTCAAAAATCACAGAACTCTGCCTGGCTCTGCTGGGATTAAACATGTGCTATCATGCCTAACTTATGCTGCAAACTTGTCTGAGCTGATGACAGGTGCTATTTACTCTCTCATCCTAGAGTCCACAAACAGGTTTCAAAGAATTGTCTTTACATTATTTTTTTTAACCACAAGGATAATTTGGTACCACACAGTACATAGGGGCTCTGATCAACATTAGGGGATTTCTTTATAAAACAATAAGGGCGGAGGAACCTGAGTTGATTTGACAGCCCAGAGAAATAGATGTGGGATACCCATTTTTCCAGTGGGTAGGGTGGGTTCTAAGGCAAGAACTGATGGTAATGAATCAACACAGAATACCAGGCTCATGTCCCCAGTTGATCTGGACACTTAAAACTCTCTACCTCTCCCAGAGAGCGTGTCCCGCTACCCTGTCCCCATACACCTTGAAAGATGCATGTCTAATTTTAAGGAGCATTTTTAGTCTCCTCTCTTTCCTTGTTAAGATCAGGACAATTTCATAACTTTCTATTTCTCTACAATGGTCATAAACACTAGCTTTACTACAGTACAGAAATGCTTCATACACTAAACGCTAAACTCTCCATGAGAGTTTAGCTTGGTTTCTTTTTGTTTGTGTCATTTCAGTCTCACAGATGACATAGCTGAGAGTTTATCCTTCATAAGGAAATGCATGCTGTTATTTGTGGGTTTAGCCTTTTTTTTTCCTTCCTAGTTGTATTTAAGAAGATAAGGGCAGGCATGGTGGCTCATGTCTTTTAGTCCCAGCACTCAGAAGACAGAGGCAGGCAGATCTCTGTGAGTTCGAGGCCAGCTTGATCTACAAAGTGAGTTCAAGGACAGCCAGGGCCACACAGAGAAACCCTGCTTCAAAACAAACAAGCAAGATATGGACAATAAAGGAGAAACTTAAATTGGTTTAACCTCTTTCTCTCTCTCCCTCTTGTCCTATAACTTCTTACCTTCAAATTAAATTTTTATTTTATTCTTCACTATCAAGCAGTCAAGATTAAGACATTCCAAACTTTGCAATTTTTGAAATTAGAACACAAATTGAAATGTAAGGCCTTCACTACTTTTTTCTATGCAATCATTTCTGGATATCCAGGGACTTCAGAGAATATCAAAATCTACAGATGCTCATCATTTACATAAACAATGTAGTGTTTGTGTATACACTATGCACATTATCCCATAGTTTTTAAATCTTTTTTTAGTCTTTGCAATACCTACTACTATGAAACTGCTATGTAAGTAACCATCACCAAGACAAAATATCTTTACATGTCCTGCCAGATGGGCTTGGGAGGGATACTTCTGATCAACAGTTGGTTGGTTCCTCAGCTGGGAAAGCCACAGATGGAGACACTCACAATCCTGCCCCCATCCTTTCTTCTGAGATGGCTGTAGAAAAACCATGGGCCCTCATCCCTTTGTCATGAAAGAGGGCTCCTTTGACACATCCCTCGGGTCACCGTGTCCTGGACCAGAACATGTAACTGTGAAGGAGCTCACAAGAGAAGGGAGGTTCTTGCTAATACCATTAAGTTGCATAAATCTCCTGAAATCATAGTGACAATGGGCAATCTGACCAGATTTCATGGAGACTGCTGTGAAATGGCAATTAAGTCTAGCTGAATAGATAAAACACATAATGGAGAAATAGGGAATGAGATACATGCATGAAAGATCTTTTATTTTGCAATTCGATATAATAAACGAGAGCTTTGGGAGTTGCACTAATAATTTAAATTACACACTCCTTGGCCAGTTGTTAGAAGGCCTGACTTCCCGAGACCAACTGAACCAGTGTGGAGGCCACACCTTGTTCTCTTCCGTATAGTAAAGAGGAGAGAGCATGCATGCAAAATCACTTCACTCATCTCCACTCTTCACAACTCTGCCAGGGAAACAGATTGTGTATTTTATAGACCACTCCCTTTTGCATCTAGAACCACCTTTCCCACATGTTCACAATATCCAGCGTCATAAAGAAGGCTGCTGGGGGCAAAGATGGCACTTGTTGCTCTTCCAAAGGGCAGGGATTTGACTCCCAGAACCCACATGGTGGCTCAACCATCTGCATCTCCAGTTCCAAAGAATCCACGGCCCTCTTCTGAACTCCTGAGGAATCAGGCACACACATGGTACACAGACATGCACGCAGGCAAAACACCCATAAACATGAAATAAAAATCAATAAACCTAAATAAATAAAGAGGGTTGCTGGGCTTCTCAAAGTTGATAAAGTCCATGGGAAATAACTTCCAGCTAAAGTTTTCTTCCTGAAGAACAATATACAATCAGTTCATAAAGATCCCTTTTAAACATTTTCTGACTCATGAAATGTGTGTGAGACCATGAAAACAAACCGACTTAGAAAGATGCAAAAACTGATGGCCATAAATTACACAAAAGACATCAACGTGCCATGATCCCACGCTCAGTGGGATTTCTTCCTGTTATGGCTGAGATGTGGGTCACATGGCATTCTGGTCCCACAGATTACAAAGTATGAGCTTTGCATGGAAGCAGGCTGCAATCTTAGCTCTGCTCATCGTGGTCACTGTAGGCATTCTGTGAGTGTGTGTGTGTGTGTGTGTGTGTGTGTGTGTGTGTGTGTGAGAGAGAGAGAGAGAGAGAGAGAGAGAGAGAGTTTATATATGTTTCTATCTCTGCAAATAGCACACCTGCCACACAGTTTTAGGGATTAAACAGATCTGCATACTTAGAGGTGCTCAGGAAACACCTTCCTCTGGCATTGATCTAGCACTGTCCATTCTTAGGAGAATCCTGAAGCCTCTATAAGCTTCTGAAGATGACATTCAGACGAATGTTCTTTTTTTTTTTTTATTTAGCACTAAGCTGACTCAGAAAAGACAGCAAACACTATCACTAAGTAGAAATGGAGGCTCAGTGTGTGATATTGAGGCCCAGACACTGAATTCTTTGCAACCAGGAAGCTGCATGCACCATTTCCCTCAAATTAAGCCCAGAACACTAAGCTTGACGCTGGGCTAGGTGAGGAATGATGTGAGAGTGGCTTCTCTCCTCCCTCTTTCTTCCTGCCTCCGTCAATATTCCATCGCTGTGAATAGACACCATGGCCAAGGCAACTCTTAATAAAAAGGAAGCATTTAATTATGGTTGGCTTACAGTTGCAGAAGTTTAATCCATTGTCAGTCATATCAGGGAGCATGGTGGCGCACAGGCAGACACAGTGCTAGAGAGATAGCAGAGTTCTACATCCAGATTCCCCAGCATTAGAAAGAGAAAGACTCTGGCTTGGAATGAGCTTTTTGAAATTACCCTCAGCGGCCCACTTCCTCCAGTTGGGCCACATCTACTCCAACAAGGGCCACTTGTCCTAATCCTTCTAAATAATGTCACTCCCTGGTGACCAAGTGTTCGAATCTATAAGCCTATGGAGACCATTCTTGTTCAAACCACCCGCCCCTTCTCCTTCCCTTCTTTCATTCCTCTTCATTTTTTTAAATTTTTTTTCTTGAAACAGGGTTTCTCTATGTAGCCTTACCTGTCCTGAAACTAGCTCCGTAGATCACACTAGCTTCCAACTAAGGGATCTGCCTACCTCTGCCTCCGAAGGGCTGAGACTGAAGGAGTGTACCACCCACCTAGTTCTCTTATTTACCTTCTAGGGTAACCTATGGCTGAACGCTACACATTCTTGTGTGTAAAGTAGTGAACTTACATAAAACATGAGGGCAATAATTGTCTCCTTTGGTACAATCTGGTGATTTGCACACAGGAAAGCAACTCACGTGGTTACTTCAAGCAAAGCCTTGTGGTTTTTCTGAGTGGAAACATGGTGCTCTGCAAAGTAGGAGAGAAGATGACAGAAACCCAGGCCCCACTCCCACCCCAACATGAGCAGCTTCCAAAGCTGGAGGTCACCAAATGAGACCACCCATAGTGACCTCCTGTGTCCTTGGTGAAGCATTTCATCAATCTCAGGTGTGGTTCCTGGACTACACAATGAGAGGTGCACTAAAATCTTTCAGTTCTCCTTCGCCCAAGTGTCCTCTAGACATGGATATTTGTAGAGACTTCCTACCATAGGTTAAAGTGAACAAAATTAATCCAGAAAAAGATCATTTATCTACCCAACGAGGAAGCTCAGCCACAGCTCAAAGGCAGATCAGACTGACGTCAAGTTCATGTCTATGCTGTCCTGCCAGCACTGAGTCAGAACAGCTATTCAGCTGACCTGCCACGAGTGGAACTGAACCCCAAAACCTTCCTTCGACAGAGCCTCACATTCTCACAACAAAAAGTTCAGGTTGGACCTCAACCATTTGCCAAGGACCTAAGAAGTCTAAAATGCAGTGGTTTCCCAGTCAACTCCCAACCACTGAAAGAAATTGAGTATATTGGAAGAGTGTTTCCTCTCTGCTTCTAACTGGCTTTCCTTGATTTCTAAGTTTTTATAATTCCCAAGTTCTTCTGCTTGCTCACCCCCCAGTGCGCGCGCGCGCACGCACACGCACACACACACACACACACACACACACACACACATATATATATATATATATATATATAGAGAGAGAGAGAGAGAGAGAGAGAGAGAGAGAGACAGAGACAGAGACAGAGAGAGACAGAGACAGAGACAGAGAGACAGAGAGACAGAGAGAGAGACAGAGAGACAGAGAGAGACAGAGAAAGAAAGCGAGAACAATTCCTATTCATGGACTGTTTCCTGGACAGCTAATACGCCTCACTATAAGAAAAAAAAAGGACAACTGGACCAGAAGTTTTAAAACTCCACGGTTTCCAGCCAGGCGTGGTGGCACACAGCTTTGATCCCAGCACCTGGGGAGGCAAAGGCAGGTAGATCACTGTGAGTTCAAGGCCAGCCTGGTCTACAAAGTGAGTCCAGGACAGCAGAGGCTACACAGAGAAACCCTGTCTCAAAAAACGGAAGGGAAGGAAAAAAAAAAAGAAAAACCCTCCATGATTTCCTATCTCTCTTTTTCCAGCTAATCAACCTAGGCTCAAGGGACAGTTATTTGTTGATCTCTGACTGGTAGGGTGGTGTACTGTTTGACCCTTTCAAGTCAGACATCTACCGAAAGATTTGAGAAGTTACTGTATTTCTGAACTTTTCTCCCCCCACCCCCTGCTGCTGAGCAGGAAGATCTCCCGTGGAATGAAGAGGAGCAGGGGAGCTTCCGTCAGTAATCTGGTCCGTGTGTTCCCTGCTACTGAGCATTTTCAGAAGGCCTGACTGTCTGGGTTAATTGTTTAATGCTTTTAGTTAGAATTAAACTTTGCACCTGCTCTGACAGTGATAAATTAAATGTGCTCCTTTTCCAATACTGTTGCCCTCTTTAAGTAGAGACCAAGAAGTGTATCTCCCTTCTTCCCCTGCGTTTGAGGAATCTCTGCTACACTAGAGTGTAAACCAGCATAATTTGTCACTAGAGCTAGCGCCAATTAAATTGATTGCATTGGACTGAACTCTGGGACCCCTAATGCAAGCACTAAGGGAAAAATGGGCTCTTTTCTGCCCATTCCCCCATGTGGCACTTAGGCACCGCTCAACAGTAGAAGGCTTTCAAGGTTCAAAAGGGTTTTATTTTCAAAAGAAATGGGCATTGATCAGCTGCATTTAAAGGCAAAGATAATTCCAGAGCTTGAAGGCTGGATTTGTGTTTAAGGTCTAAATCTCTTTCTTTAACCTTGGGGGGCCAGTATAACATAAAAGCAACAAAGAGATTAAGATTACAAAGGGTTTGCAAGTGTAAATGATGTGGTGGTGTTCTCCAAACACAACACAGCCCCCATTCACAAGCCCAGGCACAGGCCAGCATTTGATCTGTTGGTTTTACACCTGTAAAAACAACTCGTGTTTATTTGTCACTCAGCAAACCATTTCACGCAAGAGTGGGGGTGGGGGTTGGGGGAGAAAGTGGTGGAGGACAGAACTGCTCATACCACAGAGTTCAAACATGCCTTCGCCAAACTGAAAAGTAAATACTGTCAGGGCTGTGGAGACAAGCAGAAAATCCCCCTTTTTGTCCGGGTAGCACACACCACATAGAGCATAAGGAGTGGAGACACCATTCCAGCCCTGGGTCATTTCCCTCATTATCCCAGCCTCTCATGCTTGGGTTTGTTATGCCACAAGTTCAAAGCTAATACCAGCAGCCCCTTCTTCTTTATGGACTACCAAGTCTTTCCTTCCACCTTGTCTGAAAGTTCAGGTTCTCACAATCAGTCCTCTAGGGTCACGCCATTTGAATAATCTTGGATATAAATCGAGTCAACAAAGTCAGAGGCTCAGAACTCAAGTTAGTTGATTCTGTCAGCAATATGCCCATTCTCTCAAGTTCAGATCTGGACTTTTGTTCTCTTCCCTAAAGGCTATCCCCCTTGGCAGTGTAGACCTGCTCACAGTGACTCATGGCCTGGCTCTTTTCAGACATTGCTGCCTCCTCAGGTCCGTCAGATTTTCCTTGCTAAGTCAGGTGGTAACAACAGAGGCTTTCCAAATCAAAGGAAGCAGGGAAGAAAGGGTGCCTTCTCCTTCCAAGACCAGATCAAACAGCTCTGGGCCCTGAAGATGTTAATAATCTGACCTGAGCTTGAATGCCTTAAGGACTCAACGCTCCTTTAAACTCAGTCTTTAAAGACAATAAACAAACAAATAAACAGTCCAGATTTTATTTGGGTGGGAGACCACGTAAGTAGAAGAAAGTTGAAAGAGGTGACTTAGTTCAGTTGGCTGCTCCAACTCCTCACTTCGTAAATAATGCAGCCCTGGCTGGAAGCACCATCCTCCACCAAAGACACATAAACCTCCTAGGAAGATGGTATTGAGTAATTATTGACCTTTGAGGAATAGGAGTCTCTCCCAAGTATTTGGTTATATTTCGTCCAACCCTATACACCAAAATCTCCCAAATAAGATTCTAGTTTTCACAAAATTCCTACCTCATTCATTTCTGAGGATGTTTTATCAAATCCTATGTTTGTTTCTTTACTGAGTAAAGCATTCAGACACGCGTGGTCTTTGGTAAACATCCAGTGACTCAGCCTCTGCACCCAGAAGTCTCAATGAAAGGTGTTAATGAGGCTGTGATCTTATCTGATGCTCAGTGGTCCTTGGCAGATGTCACTGACCTCACACCACCTGCGAGGCGCCATCTTGCCATCTTCGCGCTCTTCACATCTGGCCTCTCACTGTGCCATTGTTTATCTCTCAGGGCTAGTCAGGGAACCACTGTGACTTGTTTCTTAAGTTGAAGCCACCCACAATCTCTTCATGAGATCACTCATTCTTAACTGATTAAGAACCTTAATTTCTTCTGCAAAACATCCTGAGCTTTGCTGGGCACTTGAACCAGCCCTCCAGTGGTCACCATTTATATTCAGAGGCAGCACATAGTGAACAGGAAAGGACCAAGGGAGTGTCATGAACACCAGGAGACCAGAATCTTCCTGCTGTCTTAGAACTGTACTGGCAAGATCCCCTCAGAGTGACACATGAGGCTGGCTCTTATTAATATTAACAATGCCTTAGACATGGTGCTTCCCCCGCCCACCCCCCCAGGAAGTCTTCTCTGCTAAGTCTATAGCAAGTGTAAGTGTCACAGTCCCAGTTGTATTTCAAAGGGATCACAAGCAATGCAGAGTGTTCTGACTTAGAGTGTTCAGCGTCCCCAGGTGCTCAGGGACTGTCTCCAAGGGGCCGTCATGTGAAGCTTGTTTCTCACACACACGGCCAGGTGGAAACTTGCAAGAAGATGAGTTCTTGATGTATGTGAAAAGGAAAGAATGTCACCTTCCCACAAATACCATACTAGTAGTCTTTTCATGGAAGTTAGGAGAGGAGGGAGGGAGGGACTAAGGAAGGGAGTGAGGGAAGGAAAGAGGAAGGAAGGATGAAGGAGAAAGAATTTGGTTCTTTTTGTCTGCTGTGTTCATGCCGGGCCACTGAGGAAAACTCTTTGATAAACTCATCACAAGGAATGACAAAGTCGTCTCTGAGATTTGAGAGAAAATCGGTCCCAATTATCTCTGTTGGAATATCCTTCCAAAACTATTACTCTCTGAGGTAGCCACTCCGTTGTACCTGAGATGGTCACGTGCATACAAGTCATGCTGGCTCGCTATTCTTGTTTTCAGCAGACACCTCCTGTTTTGCTCCGTTAAACCTCATGTTTTGCTTGGTTAATTTTCCTATTTTGCTTGGATATGTTTACTTGGAAACCTATATAAGTGGTTTACTCTGTTATAAAAATGGTGCCTTGATCAGAGCACTGTCTTGGCGTCACTTCTTCATGTTCTCTGTCTTCTCCTTTAATTCCCAGCCCCTTGTGCAGGCGGTTACTATTGGTGGTCACAGGCGACTACAACACCCAGCGGGCAAGGACTGCCATTGTCTCCCGTGGTCTTCCGCGGCCAGCCAAATCACCATATTAACCTTGTGTCAGACCAACAGCCAAAGCCTTCTCTATACCACCCTGTTGCATGACAAACACAAGTCTCAGAAATGCCCAGCACAAAGTTTGTGGACTTTGCTGATCCACAAACAAGACCGTCTCCTCTGTCTGCACAGTTACCCCATCCTGTGTCTGCTCTCCCTTCCCATTGCCACTGATCTGCTAACTCCTCACATTCCCTTCACTCTCACTGTGCACCAGAGGCTTAAGGTACAGGTTCATTCCCACCTTTCCCAGGAAAACCTCCCAGCCCATGTGGAACTCACAACCCACCCAGCCACCCTCAATCACCAGCTTTAGGACAGGAATTAAATTTAGGTCTCATTTGATGGCTTCTCCTTTTTTACTATTTTTTCATTATGTGTATGAGTGTATGTCTGTGTGTGGTGTGTGCGCATGAGTGTAACACCCACACAGGCCAGCAGAGAGAGCCTGATGAGGTGCTCCAAGGAATCCCAGTCCTCTGTAAGAGCAGCATGTGACCCCCTCCACTGAGCCATCCCTCCAGCCCCGGAGACCCGCCCTAGCTTGAGAGTCTACATAGCATTTCCTGAACTCCAGAGCAGAGCTGTTCTTTGGGTTGTTTGTTTTGTTATTTTTAATCTGTCCTTTCAGTAAGGTTTCAAATCAGTCTAGTGGCTTCTAACCAGATTTTGTTTCAATTGGAATGGCTAGCTAGAGAAGGGAAAGAGAAAATGGACAGGGGGAGGGGTGGGGTGTCCTTCAGGTGGTAATGATATTTGGCTTTGTGAATTATTTGTGATGTTTGTGTGTGTGTGTGTGTGTGTGTGTGAATTGGCATATGTTGGCACTGACCAAAGACGTAAAATCATTGCTAACTGCATTGCCATTACAAGACAGTTCTTAAAATACTAGAATGCATTGAGGAGAAAGCATATCATAATGCCTAAAATCACATAAAAAAAAATAGGTCAGAAAAGACAACAAACTGTTCCAGAGAAGCAGACAAATAACCTGTGACACTGAAAGAAAGGAAGTGTCTGGGCTGTCCCTGCAGGTCTTAAAATCCTCATAGGCTGCTGCCCAGAGACGAGCAGGGAATATTTGTACATTTGCTCATTTGCAAAATATTTCCAGTCTTATGCCATTAGAGGTTCCATAAGTAGGATTTCTTTCAAAAAAAAAAAATCAAAGCTGAAATGCTGAGGTGGCTCAGTGGGTTAAGGATATTGTCACCAAGCTTGATGGCCTGAATCTGATCACACAGTAAAAGGAGAGAGCTGAGTCCCTCCGGTTGTCCTTTGACCTCAACATATGCCACGAGTATCATAGCATGCACACACACACACGCACTAAATAAAAACATAAATTCAAAAAGTTTCAAATGAGGCTTGAAGATTTAGGTGATGTGTTCATGACCAAATTACATGTCAGTGTTAGAAAATAAACTCAGGTCTTCCAACACAAATCCCATGTTTTGTTTTGTTGTTTTGCTTTCTCTGTGTGCTTAGAGAATTCTAGAACGAGTCATCCTGTCCAGTGTGGTCTGTGTGCCACCTCAGCTAGCCTAGGTTTGGGGGAGAAGTTAATAAACTTGGTGGGAGACCCAGCAGTGTGTCAAAGCAATTGGCAAAAGTGGAGCCTTTTATTTCATGCCATCAAGCATTTATTGGATGCCTTTGCCAGGAAAGCACAGTAAAAAGCACTGTGGAGTTTACAACTGAAGGCGCAGACAGGTGGGCAATCAGCATACATGCATGGCAGAAGGGAAGGAGCGCTAACTCGAATCGGGAGATACGCACTGTGTGGCCAGGAGTGGTGACTGGGGGGTGAGAGAGAGCCCCATAAAGGCAGCTAACGGGCCAAGCCTTGAAAGCCCCCAAGGATGTCATCAGCGGCCCTCGGCACTTGTCATTAGCTCCATTTGTCCGACTCATCACTGATTCCCTGGGGCATGAGGATCAAGAGCAACAGAGATTAAAGGGGCCTCGCTTGGCTTCCAGACCTCTGCTAATGTCTAGGTTGGAAGGAGACCAAGCAGCTAGGAGTCAGAGGTTTACCGCAAGGCCTGCTGCACAGGCCCTCCGTTGGTCAGCTCAGAGGTGCTGAAGACGCCTCGCACCTGGCTTGAGGGAGTGAGTCAGGCAATTTCAATTCAGAGCGTAGACTGTAAGGAGCCCTAATCTGTGGGTATGTGGAATAGGAAGGAATGGCTTAAAGCAAACCCTCCCAGATCGCGTGATTACCACAAGGAGGCCCGCGCTCAGAGCCGGGTGGGCAGCGCCTACAGGAGGGTTGCGCTCCGCATTGCCGGGTCGGCAGGAGGAGGGTTTTCTGCTTCTCCTCCCCTAGAGCTGGCAGCTTTCCTAGTTGCAAGGCATTCCCCACATTCCCCCAAGCAGCTCTGCAGGATGTTGCTGACAGGCAAAAAGGAGAACCCTTCACTGGGGCTGGGGGGGGGGGGGGGGCACCGGTCAGTCCACTGTGTGGGGCTTCAGCGCACCCTCCTCCAGCAACACGACAACAGCTACAGTTTATTCCAGGAGGAGCTTCAGGGGTGAAGTCTTGGCTGTCAGAAACCTCTGATGGCCCCAAGTCCCCTGATCAGTTTGTGAAAGGCAAACACAAGCTGCTCAAGCAGAGACTGTTCCATGCGAAGCCGCCAGGAACCAGTCGAGACGGTTTCCATGCCTCACTTCCGGCCAGCAGGGGCGTGCTGAATAGCAGATTCCAGCCGCTTCTTCCTTCACTTTCTAGAAGCCTCGGCAACACTTCTATGGGTCTCTCGGGGCATTACCACCGACTCGCTTTGGCTCTTAGGATGATATGCGAACGATTGCTGAACAGCTCGTGAGTATGAGGTCTACAGACCCTCTTTCCCTTAGCTTCCCTCTCTCCCTAGGAGATAGGTGGGTTATTCCTATATGAGAGGTAGGAAGACTGAGGACAGAGAGGGGCGAAATGTTCTATCCATACCAATAAAGGAAGAGGAATCAAACTGAGTTCCCCCTCTAAAGAGCTCCTGTTTCCCAGAGCTTCTCTTACAATCTCTTGAGTCTTCAGTTACACTGTAGGATATACTCCTAAGAGGCTCCCAGGAGGGTCATGTACAAAACCTCTCCAATATAGAATCATCTTAAATTTTCATTGTAAACAGAGAAAGAGAGAAATCCAATACCCAAGTTGATCATTGTTACTGTTTACTATCAACCAAAAATTTTGGTATGCATAAAGATTTTTTCTTAACTAAAGTCACACCTGTATGAATTAAGCATTCTGCCACTTTCTGAAAAGTGTTCTCTTATACCTCCCTGTGTGGATATTCACTGGCTGCTTCCAAATATTCTTAAATATGTATCAGACGGTGTTGGGAATGCCTAGTTATAGCAAGGAGGGCCCAGCCTGTAGAGTAGAACTCTTGGTCGGGCTTTCTCCTTATTGGTGTATCGGCCCCTTCTTTCATGAGACTGGTGCCCAGATGAGGTCTGGTATTTTCTACCATGGCCTTCTATAAGCAGAATGTATGGTCAGTACAGTAGGATAACACATACCATCAGAAATGAGAAAAGTCAGTTGAAACACTAAACGCCCTTACCAGCTCATATATTTCATAGTGTGTTTTTCTCACTCTGAGCCATCTTTTGCCCATCACTGAAATAAGGAGTCTGAGGCAGCTACAAGATAGCTTTGATATTCCTCCCAGCCTTAACACATACAATGACCCTGAAATGTTGCTGGGCAACAACAGTCAAACCAAAATCTGCAAGTATGTGGGAAGCATCATCTACTGCCCAAGGTGGAGTTTGTGGGTCAGACCCGTTCTCAGTTTGGCTCGGGGATTAACTGTGTTCTAGTCTGATATGACATGTGTCACAGCAAATTGTGGCCTTGTGACCTGAGCATAAATTATTTTGTTTTAATAATTGGGAAGAAAGTCAAGATTGCTACCCTGAGAGAGCCACACTATCGCTTCCGTCCAACATGCTCCTGAGAGTGAGAAGGGAATGGATTTATTCCCAGAGAGCCATAATGCTTTGCCAGTGGGTCACAGACTGGACTCCTTAACATGAAGCCTTTGTGGTTCCCAAAGTCCAATAAGAGGACATGTTTATCCCTCACACTCCCTTCTCCCTGTTGCTCAGAGAAATCATACTGGTTGCATCCACGTGAGAGATGAGTGCTCCCTCTGAAAACGATAATGAAGGGGGAGTCCTGGATCTGAGGACACTAGTCCAATGTTTGCCACATATGGTTTTAGGTGCTGCAGCTGGCAACACCTCCCACATCTGGGCATTTGCAATAGAACCTACTGGACAATAGAAGTGCTATGCAGCAAAGAAGGGGGATTCCAGCTAAGTCAGGGCCCAAGCAAAGAAGGCTGAAGTTGGGTCAGAGGAAAGAAAGGGAAAGGAAGACCCCCACATGGTGACAGAAGGCTTCGCAGCCGTCATGCCTTCCTACAAGCTTTTCTCAGGATGAGTAAGGAAGTCTGTTCTGCACAGCAGGGCCCAGGGCTGTCTTGGCTCTAACTCAGTGCTTGAGCAGCTGGAGTCAAAGTGGTCACTTGGCTTACAGCCAGACTCATCTTCACTAGGGCTTCCTCAGTCACCGAGTGAACAAGAGCATGCCCTGTGTCATGTAGGGAAAGGAGACAACTTCAAGACTCTCCCAAGAGACCGAGTGCATACGGAGGGGGTGACCTGCCTTTGAAATATATAGGATACGCCAAGGCAGACTCAGAATGGATCCTCATTCCCACACCAGGGAACGATTCCTGGTGGGCTCAGCCTCTAGTGAGTAATTTTCCCCAAGAAAGCAAATCTGAACTATATTTTATCTTAGCTGAAAATACGCTGCAGACCAAATGAAGGAGAGCTGGCGCTAAGCAAGAATGAGGGAGAAACTTCTAATTCAGTATGATATGGACTGACTCAAACACTCCACAATTACACCAGAGCCATGTTCCCAACAGGAGCACTCGGCTTAGGAGGAAGACAAGGCAACCAATCCCTAAGAAGGGTAGCAGAATGATTTTCTGGCCCAGGCACTGGCCCCTGTTAGAAGCCCAGCTCTGGTTGGAAGTTTTAGAAATTGTAAAATAAAATAAAATAGAAATAAATAAGTAAAAAACTCATGTTATACATAAAAGAAGATAACACCTGTCCTCTCTATCACAATTGTCCTGGAAAATCTCGTCACTAGCCCTAGCTCCATACTTGCCACATGCAGCTAGAAAATAAACATCATTTTCTTTTTTTTAAAGATATATTTGTTTATTATGTATACAGTGTTCTGCCTGCAGGCCAGAAAAGGGCACCAGATGGCATTATAGATGGTTGTAAGCTACCATGTGGTTGCTGGGAATTGAACTCAAGACCTCTGGAAGATCAACCAGTGCTCTTAACCTCTGAGCCATCTCTCCAGTCCCCATCATTTCCATTATTAAAAAATAAAAAAAAAGAAAGGAAATCTGAGATGGTATCACATCTCCTCCTTCTCCAAGGGTACACGCTCTTAGAGCAAATATCCTCAAATCTAGGAACCTGGTGGCTGAACAGACCTAGAAAATCTCCTGATCCTTTCTGGAGGTCCTGGGTACTCAAGAAAGGATTAAAAATATGTTTGGGCTGACTCTTTGACCCTCCCCCATACAAGCCAGGGACTGACAGACTGGCTAGATCCCAGGGGAGGACATTGCAGCCAGCCCTGAGGAGACAGGATGAGCTGGGGTTGGATGGAAGGGGAGGAGGTCCTCCCCTGTTGGTGGACTTGGAGGGGGCGGGGAGGAGGGAGATGAGGGAGGGAGTGGGAAGGTGGAAGGAAATGAGGAAGGAGGCTACACCTGAGATGCAAAGTACCTAACCTGTGATTGATACAAAAATAAATAAATTTAAAAATAAAAAGAAGCAACTTCCTGTAGGAAGTATTTACTGGGGTTTAGTAAGAAATATTATTAAATATCATTGAATATTAAAAAAAACATGTTTGGTCAAACAAAAAGAAGAAGGAACTTGAGGTAATCACAGGAAATGTAAGGTGGGTACAGAGTGTTCATGCTTCTGGCCCGGGATTTTGGGGATGCCCGATGCCGTGGGAACACAAAGGGCTGGGTTCTTCTTGTTGAAGTCCTGGCAGAAGCACTGTGGAACTGTGGGTCATCTTGGTATTCAGCAGCCACAGCTTCTTTCCTTCTGAGGACGGTGACATGCAAAATCCTCATCAGTGCCACTGAAGCTGACTGAAAACATCTTCTTCCAGGTCAGCCAGCAGCAAGGGTCCCTCTGCAATATGTTTCTGAAAGTACAGATCCCTGGCCACACAGTACAGCAGATCCTCATTGGAGACAGCAGATTACAGTATGGAACCCATCCCCTATTCCAGGTGTGGACAAGGAAAAAGAAAGGATGGAAGAAAACTGAGCATGAACACGTATGGGGAGCAAACACGTACTGGGCATGCTGCTTCATTGTAGGGAGGCTGGCAAGATCCTCCCACACCCAAGACCTGAACTGACAGTGGATGAAGCATGGAAGGGCATTTCAGAGGAGAGGATAGCACCACGGATACACACACGTGGTATCTATGAGAGCACTCCGGAGCACGCAAATCCTTTTCCCCAACAGGATTTCCCCCGGTCTATAGACTGTCACAGTTTCCAGAGGCTCTAACACATTTCCCATCCTAGCTTTCAAAATTCTATGAACTAAGGGGCTCTTCCCTCACTTTACAGATAAGGAATTCTGAGCCCGTGGTAACCACAAGCATCTGTGATGCACCGACCACATAGAAGCAGCATGACATGGCGGTCATTGGCTTCCCTCCTAGACATACCATCTCTCTCGTTACCAGCTCTTAGCTGGGAGAGTTACAAACCTCCTGAAGGCTCCACTGTACAACTCTATCTGTTCTGAAAGTTAAATAATACAAAGAGGTAATGCACAGATTCAAGGAAAGTATACCGTGTAGCCTAGTTTCCAGCCCAAAGCAAACATCGCTCAGCCACACTGCACTGTTATCAAGCGTGAGACCAGCTAGCTGTGTGTTCACCTTGTAAACATCATCTCCTTGTACATCAGTCCCCTGCCTATAAAGCAGCCTGGATGGATTGGTGTCGCGTCCACCTCGACCAGCAAGGAAAGACACAACACACGAGCTCTTCTTCAAGCACTTTATTCAGGAGTTTTGAACAATCTTCTTCTGCTGCCTTTTCTTCTTCCTCTTCTTCCTCTTCTTCTTCCTCTTCTTCCTCTTCTTCTTCCTCTTCTTCCTCTTCTTCTTCCTCTTCTTCCCTGAGGAGAGCCCATCCCAGGAATAAGTACCCCTGAGCAAGCCAACTCCGGGTAGCCACGTGGGAAGTGCAGATAGGTACATGCAAGAGAAGGTGGATCATCAGACACAGCACAGCCAAATAAGGAGTTGTTTATCACAAGAGCACTGGCCCTCGGGATGGCGGAAGGCGGAAACCAACGCCATCTTTAAGGCGCGGCACACGCAGCTATCCACAGTTCCCCCTTTTTGTTTAAAAACGAAACAGGCGAGAGTAGAGGTCTGATCTCTGGCAACCAAATCAGGACATTGTACGGACTCTGAATCAGGCCTCTCAACCCAACTTGAGTCCAACCCATCCAGTACCATTTTTCCAGAGGCGGGAGGTGAAAAGGAAATTAATTGGGGAAGGGTGGTACTAACCCGCATGCTATCAGACATGCTCTCCATGAGACCACCATCAGCAGCCCGCAAGTCTCATGTGCAGTGCTCAGCCGTGCAGCCTGAACGTGACGTTATCTCATGGCCGCAAGCCATGCTTGGGGGGACTGTCCAGCCTCAATAGCTGTGAACGCCTGAAGGATCATAGCCCTGTCTCTATTATGTGTGACCCTCATCCGACGCAAACCCCACAGGCCCACCAGGGAGGCCAGCATCAGAAGGCCTACTACCACCCAAATGCCCGCCCACTCCTTAAAATGATTCATGGCAGAGGTAATCCAAGATGTCAATCCTGTAGCAAGGGAGAGATCAACTCTGGTGGAGTTCACATGCACTATTGCCAGGCGCAGCTCTCGCATGGTTGCTTCAAAATCTGCTGACCAATTTCCCATAAGATGGTTGGATAAAATTTAATATTATAATTCAAAGGACTAATCTGCTCATCTGAACTGGATTCCCCTGTATCTGATGACTTTTCTGACCTTATCGATCTCTCTTCCTTTAACTGTTCTAATGCTGTCTTTCCCTCCTCTAGTGCCTTAGAACATCAATGATCTTCTAGACAGCTTCTTACAAGCTTCCATACTGGCCTCACCCCCTTTCCCAGAGTTCCTTGCTCCCAAGCAAAGTCCAAATCTCACCCTAACTTGTTCCAGCAAGGGATGGTGAGGTCACCGGACACTGCGAACCATGGGGCCACAGTATCACACTCATGAAGAAAATGCTCTAACATGGACTTCTTGAGTTTAAGGTTCTTGGATAAGAGCAGCTCTTGAAAAGCCAAAAAAATTGGGTGCGAATGTGAAGCGCCCATTGTTTTACTTTCGGTTCCCCACACAGCGAACTTTCCACTACTTTCCCTTTCGCTGCTCCGCGAACCTGCTGACTCAGAAGCTGTGAGAGAGGGGATGGGGAGGGACAGAACCCTGAGTCTTAGCAAGCCTTCAAGGTGCTTTGAACACAGACAGCTGCAACTGAGGCAGAACCTCCCCATGGCGGGAGTCATCCCCACTATCTCTTAGCTGCTTACATCTTCCATCTAAGCACAGACATGGCGTTCTCTCAGACAGCTTCCCTGGATCCTGGCCCCCGCCCTTTGGTATCAGAGTGACAACTGGCTGCCTCGTGGTCCAGTCCAAGGAAATCAGCTCTCTGCGCTCTCCACCCCATTCTTTCACAAGATGGTTCTCATAGCCATGCCTAGCCAGATCCAGAGAACTCTAACCAGAAGCCCCACAGCAAGTCCAAAAACCAGAAGAATTCCTGAGAGGAGAACGTGAATAGTGAGGACACCCTGGGGTCCTTATGAAGAGCAAACAAGAGGCGCTGGATCCCCAACTTCAGGTATTTGGTGTCTCCCAAACACGCACCTCAATCGCCATTACAAGCTCAATTATGGTCCTTCTGATCCTGGCTGTGTGCTTCTAACAGCCTCCACCTCTCTTCTATCCCAGCTGCCTGTTCTGCGCGGCTGGGTGAGGAGAAGCAGGTCAAAGGATGTGTTTGTTTTGTGAGGCTCGACGTTTTCTCTCTAGCTTAGGAGGGTCTTTTCTACATGTGGGTAAATTTCCAGTAGACTCCATGCCCTGTTGGACAAGAGAACTACGAGGATCCAAGAAGCAGAGACTGCCAGGCAGCCCGCTGCTCTAGAAAGCTTCAAGGTAGCGTTTCCCCTCCATCACAGCCTTCCCCTCAAACACTGCTTCTCCCCTGCCCCTCCTGTCTCCTGGCCTGGGACGTTAATATTGGAACGTTGGCTGATACAGGCAGCCTGCAGCTGATGGCCCCACACAGTGGGCTCTGAGTCTTTCTCAGCCAGGCAGGGTGACCGTCCGAGCCCGTCAGCACGACCTGAGCTTCAGGCACTCCAGGTCACTCTCACCTTCCCTTACATTCATTGACATTCCAGGGAAGGGAGAACAAGCTGGAAGGTGACAGAAGAGAGACTCTTGAGGCGCCAATGCGGCAGAACACATGAGGAGACGCCTGGGTCCCTGGGAAATGGGGCAAGACCTGGGAAGAAAAGAAACGGAGAAGCTTCCGCTCAGACTGGACCCCACGGCCACCCTGCACTCTTTCTGCAACACTGATTTGTCTGTCTCTGAATTCGGAGACAAGTCGACGGTTAATACAAAAGAGAAGCTGGTAGTTTTAGCCCAGCAGCTGTTGGAAGTTCCCCTGTAACCATTTACCTGGCCCCCTGCCCCGTTCCCTGGACGGCTGTCTTAGGAAGTGATCTCAGCCTCCACGGTGGAAAGCAGCCAAGGGCTTTTAACGCGTGCGTAAATGAGCAGCTTGAGCCACGAGTGACTGTGAAGGCCACTGCTTCACCACTTCTCATTCAGTCTCACTCCAGTTCCCCGCAGCTGGTTAGAGACACGTGAACCAAAGATGCGATGACCATCAGGGACAAAGCCTCCACAGCTGGTTAGGGGAGTTCTGTTGTTTACCTGACCTCTGCTCTCCAGGTGAGCTCTTTATTCGAAGCCTTAAAATCAGAAGAACAGTGGCTAGCCAGCTCTCCTCCCAAGCTGCCGTCTCTCCCAGCTCTTTACACTTCAAGGGAAAAATTAGTCCCAGCGTTTTTCTCTTTCTCCCCCTCTATCCTTCCACCTTCCAGCACCCCCTATTTGTGGATCTGTGTTCTTTCTTTCCCTTTTTCTCAAAAAAATAGACAACTTTGTCTAAGAGGAACGAAGTCACACAGACTCAGGCATCCGCGCTTCTCTGTATCCCTTCCTCTAAAGAAAGAAAATGGCATTCGTGGGTGAGAAAAGCTACTGAAGTCCTGGATTTTTGATGGTAGTGATACATCAGCACAAACAAATTATAGTGTTCAGAAAGTTTGAGAGACTGAAAAACATGCACAATGTAGAACACTAAATTTGCCTGTCAGGGGTTTTTTATTATTATTACTGCTTGTTTCTTTTTATTTTACTCTTAAGCTGTTGTTCGTGGCGATTTGCCTCACTATAGGAGGTTCCGGCTCCAAGATACTGATTTACAACTTCAATCGTCAGCTGACAAACATGCCCTTGCAAAGGGAAAGCTGGTCTATAACAGGGATTTCAAATTTTCTTAAGTCACAACATATCAACCTGAAAGTGAAAGAGTTTCATTCACAGGAAACAATTTGTCTGAAATCACCAAGTTGTTTTTATAAAGAAAAAGAAAAGAATAAAGGGAAATTTAAACATGAATATAAGAACTCGTAAATTGAACTATGGTGAGAACTCTGGTTTTGATTTCTTTATTATACCTCATGCTCATATCTCAGGTTACCTCTTGTCTTCCTCTGCCCAGGGAGCTTTTCTTGGGAATGATGCAGATAAGTCCAGCCTTAACAGAACACAGTGGGTAAGGCCACAGGCCCCCGAACTCTGCCACATTCTGTAGGCTGTTTACTGTCGGGAAGCACTATTTGAGCCCTGTGACGTCCTTCAAGTTTTCACACAACATGAGACGCTTCAGCATTCAGATCCAAAGTGGCTAATGCCTCAAATATATTCGTTATTAAATGGATAATAGCTTCCAATTTAATATAGAATATCCAAGATTAGAAATACCACTGTCCTCTGAGTTGGTTTCTGTTGTGATAAAACTCTAACCAAAAACAACTTGGGAAGAGAAAGAGATTTGTTGTTATTGTTGTGTTGTTCTGTTTTGGTTTGGTTTGGTTTTGGCTTACAGGTCCATCCTGGAGGGAAGCCAAGGCAGGAACCAAAGCAGAGACCATGCAGGAACATTAATTACTTCCTGCTTTGCTCTCAGCCAGCAAGCTTTCTTATGCAGTCAAGGCCCGCTGGCCTAGGGATGATGATGTAGTGGACAGGGCCCTCCTACATCAATGAGCAACCAAGAAAGTACTCCCACAGACATGCCCATAGGCCAACATGATGCAGAAAATTCTCCAGTTAATCATCTGTTTTCCCACGAGTCAAGGTGACACCAAAATCAACCATCACAAACCCTTTCAAAAAGGAGTTCTGTTGAATTCTATCTACTGCTATTAGTCCAAGCAAGACTGAATATTTGAATTTAAAAAAAAATAGCTCAAAGGTGATTTCCAAAGTATTCATTTTGGTTAAATTGTAAATGTATTCTTGTTGAAAAGCTAAAGACACTCCGGGAAAGTAAAGCCTTTGTCATTACTAGAATGGGTCGTTAATTTTTTCACATAAAGTCAAACGAGAGATTTTCAGGTAAAGACCAGCTTCCAATTTGTTTAAAACAGAAAATATTTCCTCAAATGAGTAATTATCGAAAGAGCAAACGTGAAAAACACAAAAACAGATGATCTCTGTACCCTCAAAGTGAAGAGCAGAAGCGCTACCCTCAACCCCAAGTGTTAAAGAGCAGCACCTAATGGTAGGATCAGGAATTGCAGGCTAGCTTTCTTGGGCAGTGGGCAGAAAGAAGCCTAAGCAAAAGAAGTGTTTCGAATATAGGAAAAAAGGATATTCTCTAAATAAAGATGTGTTCTTTCAATGTGGGGTAGGAAAGAAAAGAAAGAAATAAAAGAAAACCGTGACCAAGTGTCATAGTGGCTCAAAATAATCTCAAAAAAATGGTATTCTATGTCTCAAGAAGTCTACATAACCGGCTACGAAATAAATATCATTTTCATGTAACATTTTCAACTTACTATGTGGTGAGTTATGGATATCCAAGTCACATTTTGTACAATCAGTTGGAGAAAAATGAGATTTGATATAAAGCCAATTTTACTAAGTGGCTCTGATTTCATAAAGTAAAAGATACTGATATAATCAATTACTCATGAAAATAGGGAGACAGAACAAGGACAGTGCAAAATCACACACAAACTACTTTATTTCAATCTGGCTTAGGAATAATACAAAGGCTCAATTTTATTGTACAAAGGAGCTGTCAAACCCACAAAAATTAGTAATAAAAATCAGTGAAATCATTTATACTCCTAACAATTAGTGACTGCCTTTATATTTTTCAGAGGCTTTTGTCAACCCTAACTAATGCACACAATCACACAAATAAACCATTGTGAGTGAAAAGGCAAGTGTAGAGAGAAGCATTTGGTTACGTACCTACAGTTGGGTTGGTGAGATCAATCTTAAGTAACCAATATACCAGTAAAATTGTTCTGAGCTGTGTGTGGATAGAAACAGATGTGCCCTCACTCTGACTGCATGCCCAGTGTCTCTCTACATTAGTTGTCAGCCAGAGGGTCAGAAGTAAAGAGAGGCAATCTCCTGCTCCAGGAGGAGGCCATGAGAAAGCATGGCTAGATTTTAAGGGGCCGTGCCGTGGCCCTTTGCAGGCTGCACAACACACCCTGAAAGCTTTTCGTTTTCAGATAGCTTTGCCCTCCCTCTCCTAAACTATAATCCTGGAGTTACAGTAATACAAGTCTGACTTGCTATACTATTTTGTGGGTGAGCAAAAGAAATAAACTGCATGGCACGGTCAACAGGTTCAGTTAAATGTAATTTAGCTAAATATTGTTGATTATTGCTAGGTAACAAATGATAGCATCAGGTTTAAATAGTCTCTACTCCTCATTTCACTATCCCTGAGGATGGAGGGTCCAGACAGGGATTAGCTGGGTTCTCTTGTCACGGATGCATGAGGATACTGTAAGGACAGGGGTCTAAAGCTCATCAGGAGGAGTCACTTGTAAACTCACAAGGTTGCTAGCACCACCCCGCTCCTTGGTGTGACCACTGTGTGTCACTCTTGGTTCCTTCCCTCCTAGTCTTGTCCAAGGACAGCTCTAAGTCACCAGGAGAGAATGTTGCAAGGCAGGCATCACAGAGAGTTGGAGGCATGCGACCATACACTTCTCATCACCTTCATCACGTGCCATCCAGAGAAGCAAAGCCAAGAGCAGCAGCACTCTCAAGGGGAGAGTGACTCAGGGTATGAACAGCAGGAAGAGAGGCTCATGGGCATAGCCTTGAGGCCTGTCCACACAGCCTACTAGGAAACTAACTCCAGCTTAAAGGCAGCAGCCCCCTGGAGTACAAAGATGCTAAGCTCCCTCTCAGTCTATTCCCAGCCTAGTTTTACAAAAGAAGGTACCCATGCTCTGCTGTGCATGGGTGTAAGTGATACGGAAACACATGCAGTAGAACAGAACATCTCACGGGATGTATGCTCAGACAGACAGAGCTAGAAAACAATTATGTATATATTTTCAGAGAGAGTTCAGGAAGGGTTGTGAAGGATCACTGTATCTTAGCACGGAAGAAATTCTGAAATCTACTCCCTCTCTGCCCTCCTCACATAGGTCCTCAGGGCTTGAATCTGAAATGCACCCTCACCTCCCCATATTTCAGGTGTAACCTTCCGGGTTTGTGGTGTGGCTCAGAAGGCCAAGGATCTATTAGGAGGTAGGGCCTGCTTCATGGAAATCGGCCCCATGACTCTGGCCTGCATACTCTACGTCCTCCTCTACCAGGATATAAACATGCTTCTGGCCTTCTGTTCCTGCCACCAACACTCTGCCCTGGTTTCTCTACTGTGATAGACTGAACCCCCTGAAACAAAGCCAAAATAAGCCCTTTAAATTGCCTCTGTCAGGTGTCGCCAGCACTGTGTGACAGAATAACGAATACGGAAGTGGAATGGCCAAGTAAGCTGCCTCAAATGTCACTGATGGCTGTGGCGCTTAAGTGAATCAGTTCACCTAGGATTTTACAGCCATAGAGTGGGAAAATGGTTGGAATAGGATCCATTCTCTTCTGCTAAAAAAAAGAAAATAAGCAAATGGTTAAATGTTATTAACAATCTAACTTTTTAATAAATATTACTTCCTTCATATTAAAAATGTACATCAATCCATGAGAAAAGAACAAATATTTTCCTTATATCCTTTCTCAGGACAATATAATTTACTCTCTGCACTAGCTGATTTTTATGTCAACTTGATGCAAGCTAGAGACATTTGGGAGGATAGAACCTCAATTGAGAAATGACCTCCATAAGATCAGGCTATAGGGCATTTTCTTGATTTGTGACTGATGGGGAGGGCCCAGCCCACTGTGAGTGATGGCACCCCTGGGCTAATGGGTCTGTGTTCTATTAGAAAGCAGGCTGAACAAACCACTGGAAGAAAGCCAGTAAGCAGCAACTCTCCTTGGCCTCTGCCTCCAGGTTCCTGTCCTGCTTGAGTTCCTGTCCTGGCTTCCTTTGATGGTGAACAATGATGTGGAATCATACACAAAATAAATCCTTTCCCGTGTTGTTTTTGATCATGGTCTATCATCACAGCAATAGTAACCCATAACTAAGACACTCTTCTTTACCCAACAGCAAAAAAAGTTTCCATTTATTAGCATTAATTTTCTGTCTTTTAGTGCTAAAGCCAATTCCTGTGGTGGGTAGTATAGGTAGTATTTTTGAGCCCTCCTAACTTTGCCAAAGTCATGCTTTTCATATTCCAAACTTTAATCCCTGAGTAGATGATAGATGCTTGGGCAAAGGTTATATGCTGTTCATCAGATAAGAAAACTAGTGTTCTTCTGTGGACTCTGCTTTTAGACCATATACAAGAAGTTCTTACTCCCAAAGGAAAAACCGTTAACGCCGACCCTGCAGAGAAAAAGCATCTAAACCACCTAGGATGAGCAGAATGTACGCACACTATCACTCTCCCAAAAATATCCCATCACAGGGGGAGAAATGGTTTCAGAGTGTCAGTGTGATCAGGAGGATACTACTAGCCCACCCACCCGTGGCTGGCGGCAGCCATTCAGCAAGCATTGCTCTGTCATCTGTCATCTGGAATCTACGTCCTGCCATAGTTTGATCCTTTGTGAATTTATGGTAATGGTGGCACTAGCCTGAGTCCATTCATCCACATATTTTGCACAAAAGAGTTGATACAGAATCATCTTAGAGAAAAAAAAAATAGTATCCAAATCAGAAAACATTGTATCTTCTGGTTCCTTAAAGATGTCTCATAGAAATTCCTCAGACCTCCAACATAATTGGAATACAATTTATTTTTTTAATTCATTGGTACTTTTCCCCAATTTTTATTTCAGACCTAGATTATTGATTTAGTTGATTGAAAAAATAAACATCATTCTATTTACCTACATGTTCTGAAAGTCAGATCTCTTAGCCATTA
This sequence comes from Pachyuromys duprasi, assembly GCA_028658305.1. Classification (NCBI taxonomy): domain Eukaryota; kingdom Metazoa; phylum Chordata; class Mammalia; order Rodentia; family Muridae; genus Pachyuromys; species Pachyuromys duprasi. The sequence continues at coordinate 15,020,866 of CM053754.1, read as the reverse complement.
TTTAGATGAAATTTTTTCTTTGTACTTTTTTTGTTTTCATTAAATATCTGTCAGTTTTTAAACCTCATAACTCAGCAGGGATGAAAATTTTGCAACATGTTACTTTGGGCCAGCGTTAATACCTAAACATGTTTTAGGCAGTCTGGCAATGCAAAACTCAGTGGGAATCAGACTCTTAGTTACAAAATAGTAAAATGTATCCCCAAAATAATATGTCAACTTTTTTCCTGTATAAAAAGCTTCATGAGAAACTAAAGCTGCAGATGTTTTGACATGACCATTCGTTTACTTAATAAGCTTTCAATGAAAATTAGCTCTGGTGAAGGACAGATGTGTTGTATTAAAGAAGCCTAAAGTCTAGTATGATAGGCATATGTGTTTTCTAATGTATATTTCTATTAACTAATAAATGTCTTTATGGCTGATATTCAAACCCTTGGATAAATTGAATCACTTTGAATCTTCCATTTAAATCACCATTCTCTTATAGTATAAAGAGAACCTCCAACTTGGTATTTAAATCTTGAATTTCCTCAAAATTATTCTTTAATAAATCTTACAACTATGATATGGAAGAAACACATGGTTCCAGGTATTAGCTATTCATTCCGATTCAAGAGGCTCTTCCCTACCACGGACTGCCCTTGTAAAATGTGTGTAAACCCTCAAGACAGGAAAGCGGCCAGGCTCCAGTCAGAGGACCTCGGCGCCTCCGTTCTCAGACTTCCTGAACGGCCCTCACAGTCATTTTCTAAGGGCTGTAATTTTTATTCCCAGTCCCAAGGTGAGAGGGGGCCCAGACCCTACCTTCTACAAGAAAAAATCCCGCCAGTCCCTGAGCAGAAAACCCACCAAGCCTGAGCTCAGGACTTGAAATCTGACCAATGCTCACCCTGGAAATTGCCCCACTGAAAAGCTCCACCCCTGAAGAACTCTTATAAAAAGCACCGCCTACTGTTCAATCCCCTGCTGTCCTCTCCCGGTAGCAGAGGCAGCCATGCCTGGATTAGTCCCTCTGCATCCTGGACCTTCCCAATAAATCTCTTCTATGAGATTTGCTGCCTGGTGTGACTCTCTGACAGGAAAGAGACAAGAAGCCAAAATATGTGGAACGGGGCTGAGGCTCCTGAGTAACTCAGCTCAGCTGGGGATACCCTCCGCTGGGAGCTGCAAAACTGAAGAGGAGGAGACCGGAAGCGGAGCTGTTACACTGTAACAGTTCAGCCAGGGATATCCTCCCTCAGGGCTGCAACCCCTCTGCTGAGGAAACTTCCTCTCAGAGCTGTGAGGTTCTGGGCTCTCCTGTATCCATATACCCTTCCGTTGGGACAATGCCCCACTTCAAGGAGTCCCAGGAGACGTTTCCGTCTGAGCAGGACTGCCAACACTGGGAATTAGGATCTTAGGCAAGTGATTATCAACGTCAATCTTTTCATCTGTAAAGCAGGCGTATCTTATCCTCCTGGGGGGAAGAAGACATGGACACGGTCTGTGTGTGGCCAGTCTCTATCATGGCCCACTATGATCCCTGCATCCTGGCATCCAGGAGGAATATGAGTCAGGCTGAATGAAGACCAATCTGTGTGAACAATAAGACATAGCGGCTTCTAGCATGTATCGCAATGAGCACTGTTGTTCCACCAAGTTCTGTTGCACCACTCACTCTGGTTGAAGCCCCCATATCATCAAGGCCCTTAAGCAGTCCTAAGGAGAGACTTTTGCATAAAGTAGCAGACACTTGCCAACAGCAGTTACATGAGTATGCCATCTTGGAAGGGTGTCCTCTAGCCTCATTCAGACCTTCAAACGGCTATGGACCCTGCTAACATCTGACTCCTACCCTGAACAAGACCTCCCAGAAACATATATTATTGTTTTAAGTCCCTGGAGTAGTAGTTGTTGTTTTAATGATTCGTTGGGCTAAGGGAGCTACCTACTGTAGAATAGGAGAGTTCTTTGTAAATAACAAGTAGAAAGTTAGGCTGGAAACACACTTTGTATTAATTTTTTTTCGGCTACTACACACAAAAATAATCTTCTGTATGCCCAATTCTGTGCTGTATCTGTGGTTACAATGGCAAGCAAAAGAGACCTTAGGGAACATAGGTGATATCCAGGAAGACAGACACCTGAACAAACAAGTGCCGTTCAGTGTGATGATTGCCAGGTCATGGACTACGGGTACTTTCAGATCCTGTATCAAGAGTAACTTGAATATTCTGGGAGGTCACAGATGGCAACTGAGAGGAAAACTTTCCAAAGCTAAAAGGCAGTTGAGATTACTAGAACTGGGACAAAAGAGTGCTTTGGTTATTCAGCAAGTTTGGAGTAAATAAATCTGGCATTTGTACCACCTGATCCATTCTTTCTTGTAGCCTAGGTTTTGTGGGTATTTCTTATACGCCAGGAACTGTTCCAAATTCTGCAGAGTCATCAGTCCACAACAGACTCCAAAATCAATCTCTTTCCCTCTCTCCTCCTTCCTTCCCTCTTTTCCTTTTTATTGTTGTTTTGTTTTGTGATGGGGTCTCCCTTTGTAGTCCAGGCTGGCCTCAAACTGGACATTCTTTTGCCACAGCTTCTCAACTACTAGATTTATATTCAAGCTCACCACCTAGATTATTCTTTTCTTAAAAAAAAAAAAAAGAAAGAAAGACGAAAACAACAATTTCTTATGTGTCTGTATACCACATGACTGCAGTGCCTCTCGAGGTCAGAAGAGGGCAACAGAGGCCCTGAAACTGGAGTCAGGGATGTGGGTGCTGGGAACCAAAGTCAGGTCCTCTGCAAAAGCAACAAGTACTTTCAACTTCTGAGTCATCTCTCTAGCCCCACCGGGCTTATTCTTGAAGGAAGTAGGGACCTATGCTAACCAAAGCAGTAGACTAATGATTGTTTAGAGAATAGATAAGTCAGCCTAAGAGATCAAATTCATGCCCAGGGTAATACTGGCTTTGTGACTTTGGGTAAGATTTGTGCTCTCTCTGTGCACGTTTCCTAAAATGCAACAACAGTTCATCCCTCCTGAGTGGATGAGTTCACACGCATGATACACTTGAATCCAGTACACAGTGAGAGCTGTGTGTACTTCAGCTGCTCCTAGGTCTCCTGTGAGAGTGCCCAAGCTTGGAGCTTCATTTGGATTCACCTCCTCCTGTTCCCAGCTGAAGAAAAGACACAGGCTTAGATTTCAAATACAAGTGATCCTCACAAAGTAGGTCATTTCTGTCTCAGCAGAAGGCTGGCATTTTCAGAAATGTTGGGCCTGAATAATTCTGAAGTGTGCATTGCAGGCATGCAAGGGTTCTGACTGTGCTACTGAAGGAGGCAGTGTTCTCAGCTCAGACATCCCTCAAGCTGTTTTTTTTCTTCACAGAACCAGAACAACCTACTGAGAAATACGATACTTAGTGTCCTAGCTCGCTCTCTATAGCTGTGGTCAATATCAAAAGCAACTTGAGGAAGAAGGGTTCACTTCATCACACAGTTTACAATCCACCATGAATAGAAGTCAACAGCAACCTAAGATAGGATCCTGAAGACATGAACTAAAGTAGAGGCATGGAGGAAGATCTCCTATCTGCTTGCTCTCTGTGGCTTGCTTTGACTATTTTCTTGCACAGCCTAGGACCAGAGTTATCACCTCCCAGCGTGGGCTGGGCTCTCCCAATCATTAAACAAGAAAATGTTCTCACGGACTTGCCCACAGGCAATCTGCTAGAAACACTTTCTCTGATTTGCCTACAAGAAATATGATGAAGGCATTTTTCCAACTGAGATTTCCTCTTCTCAAATGAGCTTGGGTTGGGTTGAGTTAACAAAAAACAAATCAGTATATTTAGCATAGTAAAGCTGCAGAAAGGGTAGGGTATGTGTGTGTGTGCTTACATACAACCTAAGGAACAGTTTTCATTGAATCAAATATTTTGATTTAATAATACAAATAATAATGGCAGCTTTGAGACACTGCACTTATTTCTTCCTTATTTATTTTATCCTAGTTACTTCTCCAGCCATTTTGAACAGAAAGTAGGAAAAAAGAGAAAAGAAAAGAAAGAAAAAAGAAAGACCAGGACTTGATGGCTCCTCAAATATGCTCCCCACTGAAGATCTTCTGAACAGTTATTTCACATGTTTCATACCCTGGACAGCAGCTGCATCTGGAGTGCTTCGAGAAGAAGCCAGTGATCACAAAATCATCCACTCTAAAGATGGCAAAGGCTTCTGAAGCCATCCTGCCCACTCTCCTGTCAGCTCAGTCCTGTTCTCCCAACATACCCTCAGGGGCATTTTGAGCAGCCAGCTTGTAAATGATTCCAGCACATTAACCCATCCACCAGCCCTCTGGGAAACCTTTCCACAATCTCACAGACCTTTCTTTTAGGTAATATTCTCCTTGATGTTCAGCCCAATTTTGCTTTCTCTTAGCTTCATGCCCTTTTTCATGGGCATGCCAAGGCAGGTTTAACATGACTTCCCCTCTCTGCATACATTCTTCATCAGATTTATTATGACATCAGCAACGTCAGTCCATCATGTTCACAGTAGGATTGAAGGAGATAGATGCCTTGTCTGGAAGTCTGCAGTAACAATGGCAGACATAAGGAAGAAAGACAATAAAGAGCCAAGAGGGAAAAAAGAATATGTACACACCTTAATCTAAGCTTGTTCGTAAGTTCGGAGCACTGGCACTAAATACTTTTCCCTTTCCCTAAAGCTCTCCCCTTCTCTAACTTATTTCTGGCTGTGGGGTGATCAAGAAGAGATCTTCAGACTGCCCTGCCTTAGACAGCCATTCACACTCCAGGACCCATTACAGTCTGGCATATGGGAGTTTTCTAGTTCCCGATTGCCTTGGGTTTAGAGAAAAGAATATGTGGCTTTGCACTGGCCTTATACAACTACATCTAAAAGTGCCAGATCTGTGTGTGTCCCTGGAGGAAAGCCCACAGGTGTATATGTGGGATGTGTGGGTGAGTGCCTATGCACATGTGTGTGTGTAAAATCACTTTGTGCTTTGCAGGTCTTCTTGCTGCTTCTTGTCATGAGAACTGTTGACAGTTAAATATTTTTGCCACATACTAAAAGAAAAGCTGTATCACAGTCCAGTGTATAACATGTGTACTTGTGATATGCACATGGGTAAAAGAAATTATATACATAAGAAACTTTAAAAGCCAAATTTCCGGAGACCATTTTCCTCTTTTTGAGGAAATAGCTTAAACCCATTAAACTGATCTTAAAACTCACCATTAAGTCAATCAGAAGTTTGAAAACCAGAAGTATAGACACCCTGACCCCGCATAGGACCTGTCTGGCAGCAACCTTCAGTCTTGTGTCACACGGGTTAGTGACAGTCCCTTGGAAACCTCATCCCACCTGGAAGCTGACTCTGACAAGCAATGTATGGACCTCTGACTTTGGTCTCATGGCAGAGGAGAGAAAGACAAAGAGGCCAGAATGGTGAAGACAAAGGCCGTGCTGATTTGCTGGACCAGCTTCCTCACAAGAGGCTCCCAGGATACCAACAGAGTGAATGGGTCAGGAACACCATTACAGGCCAGGAGGCCAGAAGACAGAGGCTGGCTGAGACAGAGGCTACTATGATCAAGCTCTGAAGTAAAAACTCAGAGCCCACATCAATGGACTCCCCAAAGCACATCCCAGAAACGTCTAGACACCAAATACGGTTTACTGTGTAATAATTGAAGTCATCATGGCCCCTCGATAAACATTTCATTTTGAGACTTTTCTATTCTCTTAGAGTTTACTTTAATTACATTATATGTGAAAATTCATAAAATTTATCAAAAAGCTTTAAGCATTTCTTTTTACTTATTATCTCAATCATTTTAAACAAGTTGAGTAACAGTTCTACAGTAGAACATTTTCTCTTTAAAAAAAAGAAAACAGAAAGATGTTGTTTGGAGAGAGAAAGAGAATGAATTATGTGAAAGCAAATTAGAACCCTGGAGATGAGGCATCATTTTATAATGATGGGAAAGATTTTCTTAATGGATACAGAATTGGCTATATTTTAATGACTGAGAAAGTATGCTCACTTTAGATTTCAGACATTGGCTTTGCCGAAGAAGAATCGGGCCATGTATTGTTGAAGAAGCAATAGCCTGCTAAGCATGGTCCACCAACCCTACTGCTTCGACCAACTGTACAAGAAAGCACCAAGAGGGTCAGTTTTAAACTCTGTCTGTCTGCATGGGCTCTACACTGGTGACAATCAATACAGCAATTAGAAGGGATGCAGTTCCTCAGCCCTCTGAACCCCTGTTCGGGTGCCTGGAGACACAAGCTTCTGGCACTGGGTAAGCAGCTCTGACAAGAGATCCTGGGTAAAAACCATTCACACCCTCCCAAACTCAGACCTGCCCTTGGCTTTTACACACTTACAAGAGCTACACAAAGTCTCTTCAACCTTGACTTTTTCTTTTTTGGGGGAGGAGGGTGGCTTTTTCCTTTTTTTAATGTAATTTATTTACTTTTATATCAATCACAGGTTAGGTACTTTGCATCCCAGGCGTAGCCCCCTCCCTCATTCCCTCCCACTCTCCCCATCCCTCCCTCATCTCCTCCCCGCCCCCTCCAAGTCCACCAACAGG